>CAKXYN010000034.1:16000000-17200000 GCA_935064755.1 Tragelaphus eurycerus | reverse complement strand
GTGCCCACAATGGTACTGGTGTTTCCATTTCCTCACACTTGCCTTTTTACCTGGTATTCTTCCTGGTTTGCTGCCCAAATAAATTACTTCCACTCCAGTCTTTGTCTTTGGTTATAACTTTTCAAGAAATTACTTAAGATGATGACCATCTTCCCAACACTGGCACTCAACTGAAAAATTTGATTCTCTCTGGTTTTATAGATGAGCATATTGTTTTCCCCATCAGATCTTGATGACTGTCAGAGCTGGAGACGGGTCTTATAACTGACTCCTGTGAGTCATCCTGAGGAGCCTTGCACGTTGCTGAACCCACAGACTTGCCTCTAACTGTGCGGGATGTGCGACAGAGGCGAACCTGCAGAATGGACACTCATGGTTATTGGCTCTTGTTACATGGATCCTGGAAAGAAAACTGTAACAGGAAACATGATTCCTTAGGGATTGCTTTTAGAAAGCAGATTGAAGATTCAAGGAGAAAGAATAGTCCTGGAAGGTCTTATCTTGCTCCACAGGAGCAGGGAGGAGGGATGGAGGAGGAAGGAATCCTTTAGCATGCGTTTCAAGGTAACCTGCAGTATTTGATGAAGAAAGCGCCTGCTCCTCTGAGTACATCAAAAAGAAGACGTTCTTGTAATTCTGAAGCAGGAGTGCATGACAAATTGCCTGGGGTTTCAAAGGAAAGGAAATGTGCATTTGTCTTAGTCTTCTGATTGAGCTTGAAAATGACTTAGAAAACTGGGTAATTTTCAGCAAGTTTCTGTGTGAGATCTATTAGGGAGATACCAACTAATGTGACCTCTTCAGTAGGGCAACTTCAGGAAGGAAGGAAGCTATTCTAAATTGCCTTGTTCTACTGGTAAGAAGAAAACAAGGCAGTGTTTAAAAGAGCCTGTTAGCTATACCTGCTCCATCCGAGGATGTTATGGTAAGTGTAGGCCACCTAGCTTACACGACAATATCAGCATATTGAAGAAAGCTGTATCAGTATGCTGCCTAACTGCAGTTGCCGATCATTTTTCCATCATGTTGCAGAATGCTCCTGACCAGTTAAATTAATTTTGTAGTTAATTTTGTAAGTAATCGCTAAATCTCCACAACCTACCTGTAAGAAAGAGATTAAAATCTTCTCACATGACTTTCCCCCCATTTTTCACAAAACCTGTTTGCATACAATAAAAATTACCCCTTATGCATGTATAGTTCAGTGATTTTTGGTAAATATGTCATCCTTATAGTACAACTTTGGGACATTTCCATCTCTTCAAAATTCTCTGCTGAGCTCATTTGCAGATCACTGGACCACTCCCAGTGATCCCAGTGATCACGCACTAAGAGCGCCCCGCCGGCTGCGTCGCGCACTAAGAGCGCGCCCCGCCGGCTGCGTCGCGCACTAAGAGCGCCCCGCCGGCTGCGTCGCGCACTAAGAGCGCCCCTCCGCCGGCTGCGTCGCGCACTAAGAGCGCGCCCCGCCGCCTGCGTCGCGCACTAAGAGCGCCCCCCGCCGGCTGCGTCGCGCACTAAGAGCGCCCCGCCGGCTGCGTCGCGCACTAAGAGCGCCCCGCCGGCTGCGTCGCGCACTAAGAGCGCGGCGGAGAGGAGCTACCCCACGATCGAGGAAGGACGGCGGTGAGGGCCAGCGCACTAAGCAGGGCGGAGAAGAGCTACCCCACGACCGAGGTCAGGAAGGGCGGTGGTGAGGAGAGACCCCTCGTCCAAGGTAAGGTGCGATGGCTGTGCTTCGCTGGCCGGGAGCAGCCAGGAGCAGCCGGGATGAGATACCCCACGCCCGAGGTAAGAGAAACCCAAGTAAGACAGTAGGTCTTGAAAGAGGGCATCAGAGGGCAAATACTCTGAAACCATTCTCACAGAAAACTAGTCAATCTAATCACACAAGGACCACACCCTTGTCTAACTCAATGAGATTAAGCCATGCCCGAGGGGCAACCTGGGATGGGCGGGTCATGGTGGAGAGATATGACAGGGTGTGGTCCGTTGGAGAAGGGAATGGCAAACCACTTCAGTATTCTTGCCTTGAGAACCCCATGAACAGTATGAAAAGACAAAATGATAGGATACTGAAAGAGAAACTCCCCAGGTCAGTAAGGGCCCAATATGCTACTGGAGATCAGTGGAGAAATAACTCCAGAAAGAATGAAAGGATGGAGCCAAAACAAAAAGAATACCCAGCTGTGGATGTGTCTGGTGATAGAAGCAAAGTCCGATGCTGTAAAGAGCAGTATTGCATAGGAACCTGGAATGTCAGGTCCATGAATCAAGGCAAATTGGAAGGGGTCAAACAAGAGATGGCAAGAGTGAATGTCGACATTCTAGGAATTAGCGAACTAAAATGGACTGGAATGGGTGAATTTAACTCGGATGACCATTATATCTACTACTGTGGGCAGGAATCCCTCAGAAGAAATGGAGTAGCCATCATGGTCAACAAAAGAGTCCGAAATGCGGTACTTGGATGCAATCTCAAAAATGACAGAATGATCTCTGTTTGTTTCCAAGGCAAACCATTCAATGTCACAGTAATCCAAGTCTATGCCCCAACCAGTAACGCCGAAGAAGCTGAAGTTGAAAGGTTCTATGAAGACCTACAAGACCTTTTAGAACTAACAGCCAAAAAAGATGTCCTTTTCATGATAGGGGACTGGAATGCAAAAGTAGGAAGTCAAGAAACACCTGGAGTAACAGGCAAATTTGGCCTTGGAATACGGAATGAAGCAGGGCAAAGACTAATAGAGTTTTGCCAAGAAAATGCACTGGTCATAGCAAATACCCTCTTCCAACAACACAAGAGAAGACTCTATACATGGACATCACCAGATGGTCAACACCGAAATCAGATCGATTATATTCTTTGCAGCCAAAGATGGAGAAGCTCTATCCAATCAGCAAAAACAAGACCAGGAGCTGACTGTGGCTCAGACCATGAACTCCTTATTGCCAAATTTAGACTTAAATTGAAGAAAGTAGGGAAAACTACTAGACCATTCAGGTATGACCTAAATCAAATCCCTTATGATTATACAGTGGAAGTGAGGAATAGATTTAAGGGCCTAGATCTGATAGATAGAGTGCCTGATGAACTATGGAATGAGGTTCATGACATTGTACAGGAGACAGGGATCAAGACCATCCCCATGGAAAAGAAATGCAAAAAAGCAAAATGGCTGTCTGGGGAGGCCTTACAAATAGCTGTGAAAAGAAGATAAGCGAAAAGCAAAGGAGAAAAGGAAAGATATAAACATCTAAATGCAGAGTTCCAAAGAATAGCAAGAAGAGATAAGAAAGCCTTCTTCAGTGATCAATGCAAAGAAATAGAGGAAAACAACAGAATGGGAAAGACTAGGGATCTCTTCAAGAAAATCAGAGATACCAAAGGAACATTTCATGCAAAGATGGGCACGATAAAGGACAGAGATGGTGTGGACCTAACAGAAGCAGAAGATATTAAGAAGAGGTGGCAAGAATACACAGAAGAACTGTACAAAAAAGAGCTTCAAGACCTAGACAATCATGATGATGTGATCACTGACCTAGAGCCAGACATCTTGGAATGTGAAGTCAAATGGGCCTTAGAAAGCATCACTACGAACAAAGCTAGTGGAGGTGATGGAATTCCAGTGGAACTATTCCAAGTCCTGAAAGATGATGCTGTTAAAGTGCTGCACTCAATATGTCAGCAAATTGGGAAAACTCAGCAGTGGCCACAGGACTGGAAAAGGTCAGTTTTCATCCCAATCCCAAAGAAAGGCAATGCCAAGGAGTGCTCAAACTACCGAACAATTGCACTCATCTCACACGCTAGTAAAGTAATGCTCAAAATTCTCCAAGCCAGGCTTCAGCAATATGTGAACCGTGAACTTCCTGATGTTCAAGCTGGTTTTCGAAAAGGCAGAGGAACCAGAGATCAAATTGCCAACATCCGCTGGATCATCGAAAAAGCAAGAGAGTTCCAGAAAAACATCTATTTCTGCTTTATTGACTATGCCAAAGCCTTTGACTGTGTGGATCACAATAAACTATGGAAAATTCTTAAAGAGATGGGAATACCAGACCACCTGATCTGCCTCTTGAGAAATCTGTATGCAGGTCAGGAAGCAACAGTTAGAACTGGTCATGGAACAACAGACTGGTTCCAAATAGGAAAAGGAGTACGTCAAGGCTGCATATTGTCACCATGTTTATTTAACTTATATGCAGAGTACATCATGAGAAATGCTGGACTGGAAGAAACACAAGTTGGAATCAAGATTGCCGGGAGAAATATCAATAACCTCAGATATGCAGATGACACCACTCTTATGGCAGAAAGTGAAGAGGGGCTAAAAAGCCTCTTGATGAAAGTGAAAGTGGAGAGTGAAAGGGTTGGCTTAAAACTCAACATTCAGAAAACGAAGATCATGGCATCTGGTCCCATCACTGCATGGGAAATAGATGGGGAAACAGTGGAAACAGTGTCAGACTTTGTTTTTCTGGGCTCCAAAATCACTGCAGATGGTGACTGCAGCCATGAAATTAAAAGACGCTTACTCCTTGGAAGGAAAGTTATGAGCAACCTAGATAGCATATTCAAAAGCAGAGACATTACTTTACCAACAAAGGTTCGCCTAGTCAAGGCTATGGTCTTTCCTGTGGTCATGTATGGATGTGAGAGCTGGACTGTGAGGAAGGCTGAACGCCGAAGAATTGATGCTTTTGAAGTGTGGTGTTGGAGAAGACTCTTGAGAGTCCCTTGGACTGCAAGAAGATCCAACCAGTCCATTCTGAAGGAGATCAATCCTGGAATTTCTTTGGAAGGAATGATGCTAAAGCTGAAACTCCAGTATTTTGGCCACCTCATGCGAAGAGTTGACTCATTGGAGAAGACTCTGATGCTGGGAGGGATTGAGGGCAGGAGGAGAAGGGGACGACAGAGGATGAGATGGCTGGATGGCATCACTGACTCGATGGATGCGAGTCTGAGTGACCTCCGGGAGCTGGTGATGGACAGGGAGGCCTGGCGTGCTGAGGTTCATGGGGTCGCAAAGAGTTGGACACGACTGAGCGACTGATCTGATCTGATCTGGACCACTCCCAGCTCCAGGCAACCACTAAACTGCTTCCTGTCCATATAAGTTTGTGATTTTCTGAACATTTGATAAAAATGGAATTACATACAATGTGTAATTTTTGCTGGCTTCTTTTACTTAACATGTTTACAAAAATACTGGAGTATATAGTTGACTTGCAATGTTGTGTTTCAGGTGTATAGCATAGTGATGTGTTAAACATACATGTATAGTCATTATTTTTTCAGAGAATTTTCCCAATAGGTTTTAACAGAATATTGCGTAGAGTACTATACAGTAGGCCCTTATTGATTATCTGTATACATCAGTCCCAAGTTTCTATGTTATCCCTCCCTGTCATGTTTCTCCTTTGGTAAACATAAATTTGTTCTTGAAATATGTGAGTCTGTTTTTGTTTTGCTAGTAAGTTTATTTATATCATTCAAAAATTAGATTCCACATATAAGTGATATCACGTGGTATCTGTCTCTTTATGACTTACTTCACTTAGTATGATCATCTCTAGGTCCAGCCTTGTTGCTGCAAATGGCATTATTTCATTCTCTTTTTATGGCTGGGTAAGATTCCATTGTACATACACCACATCTTTATCCATTCCTGTGACAATGAACATTTATATTGCCTCCAGGACTTGTCTATTGTAAACAGTGCTGCAGTGAACATTAGGGTATCTTTCTGAAGTATGATTTTCTCTGAATGTATGCCCAAGAGTCAGATTACTGAATTTCCAGTAGTCATGTATGGATGTGAGAGTTGGGACCATATAGAATGCTGAGTGCTGTAGATTTGATGCTTTTGAACTGTGGTGTTGGAGAAGACTCTTGAGTCCCCTGGACTGCAAGGAGATCCAACCAGTCAATCCTAAAGGAAATCAGTCCTGAATAGTCATTGGAAGGATTAATGCTGAAGCTGAAGCTGTAATACTTTGGCCACCTGATGTGAAGAGCTGACTGTTTAGGAAAGATTCTGATGCTGGGAAAGGTTGAAGGTAGGAAGAGAAGGGGGATGACAGAGGATAAGATGGTTGGATGGCATCACTGACTCGATGAACATGAATTTGAGCAAGCTCCGGGAGCTGGTGATGAACAGGGAAGCCTGGCATGCTGCAGTCTGCGGGGTTGCAAAGAGTTGAACATGACTGAGCGACTGAACTGAACTGATGGTAGTTCTGTTTCTAGTTTTCTTGAGGATCCTCCGTGTTTTCTCTGTAGAGGTTGTACCAATTTGCATTCCCTCACCAAATCTTTTCTGGTGTTAGTCTAATAGGATGAACTGGGAATTATTTCCTCGTCCTTTAATTTCTGAAATATTGTCAAATATTGATATTATTTCTTTATTACACAATTGATAGAATTCACCAGTAAAGATTTCTGTCCCTGGGCTTTTCTTTATGGAAATAGTTTTAATAACTCAATTTTTAACATAAGTTTATTAAGATTGTCTATGATTAGTTTAGAGAAGGTTTGTCAATCTTTATGATCATTTCAAAGAAAAAAATTTTGATTTAATTGATTTTCTTTCTTGTTTTGTCTTATGTTTCATTGATTTACACTAAAATAATTACCATTTCCTTTTTTTAACTTGCATTAGTTTAGTTCGCTCTTCTATTTCTAGTTTAAGGTAGACTATTGAGTTATTAAACTGAGATATTTTCCCTTGATAAGTACTTTAAGACATAGATTTCCCTGAGTGCATTACAGTAATTCCCATAAATTTTGATATATTGTGTTCTGTTTTCATTCAGCTTAAGGTATTTTTTAAAATTTTCTTTGACTCATAGATTGTATGTGTTTTGTTTAGTTTTCCAATGTTTAATAAAAGCTATATATGACAAACCCACAGAAAACATTATCCTCAATGGTGAAAAAATTGAAAGCATTTCCCCTAAAGTCGGGAACAAGACAAGGGTGCCCACTTTCACCACTACTGTTCAACATAGTTTTGGAAATTTTGGCCACAGCAATCAGAGCAGAAGAAGAAATAAAAGGAATCCAAATTGGGAAAAAAGAAGCAAAATCTCACTGTTTGCAGATGACATGATCCTCTACATAGAAAACCCTAAAGACTCCACCAGAAAATTACTAGAGCTAATCAATGAATATAGTAAAGTTGCAGGATATAAAATAAACACACAGAAATCCCCTGCATTCCTATACACTAATAATGAGAAAATAGAGAAATTAAGGAAACAATTCCATTCACCATTGCAACGAAAAGAATAAAATACTTAGGAATATATCTACCTAAAGAAACTTAAGATGTATATATTAGATCAGATCAGTCGCTCAGTCGTGTCCGACTCTTTGCGACCCCATGAACTGCAGCACACCAGGCCTCCCTGTCCATCACCAACTCCTGGAGGTCTCTCAGACTCACATCCATCGAGTCAGAGATGCCATCCAGCCATCTCATCCTCTGTCGTCCCCTTCTCCTCCTGCCCCCAATCCCTCCCAGCATCAGAGTCTTCTCCAATGAGTCAACTCTTCGCATGTACATATAGAAAACTATAAAACACTGATGAAAGAAATCAAAGAGGACACTAATAGATGGAGAAATATATCATGTTCATGGATTGGAAGAATCAATACAGTGAAAATGAGTATACTACCCAAAGCAATCTATAGATTCAATGCAATACCTATCAAGCTACCAACGGTATTTTTCACAGAACTAGAACAAATAATTTCACAATTTGTATGGAAATACAAAAAACCTCGAATAGCCAAAGCAATCTTGAGAAAGAAGAATGGAACTGGAGGAATCAACCTGCCTGACTTCAGGCTCTACTACAAAGCCACAGTCATCAAGACAGTATGGTACTGGCACAAAAACAAATATAGATCAGTGGAACAAAATAGAAAGCCCAGAGATAAATCCATGCACCTATGGACACCTTTGACAAAGGAGGCAAGAATATACAATGGAGAAAAGACAATCTCTTCAACAAGTGGTGATGGGAAAACTGGTCAAACACTTGTAAAAGAAAGAAACCAGAACACTTTCTAACACCATCAGTTCAGTTCAGTCACTCAGTCGTGTCCGACTCTTTGCGACCCCATGAATTTCAGCACACCAGGGCTCCCTGTCCATCACCAACTCCCGGAGTTCACTCAAATTCAAGTCCATCGAGTCAGTGATGCCATCCAGCCATCTCATTCTCTGTTGTCTCCTTCTCCTCCTGCCCCTAATCCCTCCCAGCATCAGAGTCTTTTCCAATGAGTCAACGTTTCACATGAGGTGGCTAAAGTACTGGAGTTTCAGCTTTAGCATCATTCCTTCCAATGAACACCCAGGACTGATCTCCTTTAGGATGGACTGTTTGGGTCTCCCTGCAGTACAAGGGACACTCAAGAGTCTTCTCCAAAACCACAGTTCAAAAGCATCAATTCTTCAGTGCTCAGCTTTCATCACAGTCCAACTCTCATATTCATACATGACTACAGGAAAAACCATAGCCTTGACCAGACAGACCTTTGTTGGCAAAGTAATGTCTCTGCTCTTGAATATGCTATCTAGGTTGGTCATAACTTTCCTTCTAAGGAGTAAGTGTCTTTTAATTTCATGGCTGCAATCACCATCTGCAGTGACCTTGGAGCCCAAAAAAGAAAGTCTGACACTGTTTCCACTGTTTCCCCACATATTTTCCATGAAGAGATGGGACCAGATGCCATGATCTTCATTTTCTGAATATTGAGCTTCAAGCCAACTTTTTCGCTTTCCTCCTTCACCCTCACCAAGAGGCTGTTTAGTTCCTCTTCACTTTCTGCCATAAGGGTGGTGTCATCTGCATATCTGCTCCTGCTGCTAAGTCACTTCAGTTGTGTCCGACTCTGTGCAACCCCATAGATGGCAGCTCACCAGGCTCCCCCGTCCCTGGGATTCTCCAGGCAAGAACACTAGAGTGGGTTGCCATTCCCTTCTCCAGTGTATGAAAGTGAAAAGTGAAAATGAAGTTGTTCAGTTGTGCCCGACTCTTAGCAACCCCATGGACTGCAGCCTACCAGGCTCCTCTGTCCATGGGATTTTCCAGGCAAGAGTATTGGAGTGGGGTGCCATTGCCTTCTCCCTGCATATATGAGGTTATTGATATTTCTCCCGGCAATCTTGATTCCAGCTTGTCCTTCTTCCAGTCCAGCGTTTCTCATGATGTACTCTGCATATGAGTTAAATAAACAGGGTGACGATATACAGCCTTGACGTACTCCTTTTCCTATTTGGAACCAGTCTGTTGTTCCATGTCCAGTTCTAACTGTTGCTTCCTGACCTGCATATACGTTTCTCAAGAGGCAGGTCAGGTGGTCTGGTATTCCCATTGCTTTCAGAATTTTCCACAGTTTCTTGTGATCCACACAGTCAAAGACTTTGACATAGTCAATAAAGCAGAAATAGATGTTTTTCTGGAACTCTCTTGCTTTTTCCATGATCCAGCGGATGTTGGCAACTTGATCTCTGGTTCATCTTCCTTTTCTAAAATCAGCTTCAACATCTGGAGTTCACGGTTCACATATTGCTGAAGCCTGGCTTGGAGAATTTTGAGCATTACTTTACTAGCGTGTGAGATGAGTGCGAGCATTCTTTGGCATTGCTTTCACAAAAATAAACTCAAAATGGATTAAATATCTAAACATAAGACCAGAAACTATAAAACTCCTAGAGGAGAAATAGGCAAAACACTCTCTGACATAAATCACAAAAGGATCCTCTATGACCCACTTCCCAGAATATTGGAAATAAAAGCAAAAATAAATGGGACCTAATTAAAAAGCTTCTGCACAACAAAGGAAACTATAAGCAAGGTGAAAAGACAGCCTTCAGAATGGGAGAAAATAATAGCAAATGAAGCAACTGACAAACAACTAATCTCAAAAATATACAGGCAACTCCTGCAGTTCAATTCCAGAAAAGTAAACGAGCCAGTCAAAAAATGGGCCAAAGATCTAAGGAGACATTTCTCCAAAGAAAACATACAAACACATGAAAAGATGCTGAACATCACTCATTATCAGAGAAATGCAAATCAAAACCACAATGAGGTACCATTTCACACCAGTCAGAATGGCTGCTATCCAAAAGTCTACAAGCAATAAATGCTGGAGAGGGTGTGGAGAAAAGGGAACCCTCTTACACTGTTGGTGGGAATGCAAACTGGTACAGCTACTATGGAGAACAGTGTGAAGATTCCTTAAAAAGTGGAAATAGAACTGCCTTATGACCCAGCAATCCCACTGCTGGGCATACACACAGAGGAAACCAGAATTGAAAGAGACACATGTACACCAGTGTTCATCGCAACACTGTTTATGATAGCCAGGACATGGAAGCAACATAGATGTCCATCAGCAGATGAATGGATAAGAAAGCTGTGGTACATACACACAATGGAGTATTACTCAGCCAGTAAAAAGAATATATTTGAATCAGTTTTAATGAGGTGGATGAAACTGGAGCCTCTTATACAGAGTGAAGTAAGCCAGAAAGAAAAACACCAATAGTGTATACTAACGCATATATATGGAATTTAGAAAGATGGTAACAATAACCCTGTATATGAGATAGCAAAAGAGACATAGATGTATAGAACAGTCTTTTGGACTCTGTGGGAGAGGGAGAGGGTAGGATGATTTGGGAGAATGGCATTGAAACATGTATAATATCATATATGAAATGAATCGCCAGTCCAGGTACAGGAAGCTTGGGGCTGGTGCACTGGGATGACCCAGTGGAATGGTATGGGGAGGGAGGTGGGAGGGGGGTTCAGGATGGGGAACATGTGTACGCCCGTGGCAGATTCATGTTGATGTATGGCAAAACCAATACAATATTGTAAAGTAATTAGCCTCCAATTAAAATAAATTTATATTAAAAATTTTTTTTCCCAATGTTATGGGTTTTCCAGGATTTCTTTCCATTATGGACCTTTAAGTTTATTATGATGAGAGAGCATTCTAATATAATTTCTGTCCTTGGAGATGTGAGACAGGTTTCATAGCATAGCATGTGGTATCACCTGGAGAACATTTTATGTGTGCTTGTTCAAGGGGTTTGCTCTTTTCGTTGTTGGTTTTCATACCAGTTTCATGCCTGACAATAAAAAAGTACATTCCTCAAATGGAAAATCAACCAATAAAGGGGATATTTACAAAGATGTGGACAAGGTAGATGAATAGAAGCCAAGGAAACCTGGGACAGCTACAACTAGCAACAGTTTAGATGTTCAGAGTCTTCCACTTGAAGGGCTAAGGAGTGGAAGCCATTTCTGGACCTGGAGAGAAAGCTATGCTGTGGGAGAGGGCTGCCTCCAGGAGCTTTGACTTCTGATGGAAAAAGTCAGCTAAGTCCCAGCAATTCCACAGAGTAAGTGCTGAAGAGTAAACAGCTGACCTCCCTCTTCCCCTTCCCTCCTAGGTTTCTGTCACTGACTCTTCTTGGTCAAACTTAATGGGAAGCCAGGTGGCACCCCACCCCAGTACTTTTGCCTGGAAAATCCCATGGATGGAGGAGCCTGGTAGGCTCCAGTCCAAGGGGTCGCTAGGAGTCGGACACGACTGAGCGACTTCACTTTCACTTTTCGCTTTCATGCATTGGAGAAGGCAATGGCAACCCACTCCAGTGTTCTTGCCTGGAGAATCCCAGGGACAGGGGAGCCTGGTGAGCTTCCATCTATGGGGTCGCACAGAGTCGGACACGACTGAAGCGACTTAGCAGCAGAGGGCAAGGGATTCCTTAAATCCTGTCATGATGGCTGTCTCTCATTCAGCACAAGATCAGGTGGAGAACAATAAAGAACAAATTCAAGAGGAAAATAGAAACTCTCTAGCTGTTGCCCCTAACATATACTGCTATTCTTTGAGTTTAAAAAAAAAAAAAAAAAAGCATTTCTTATGTTGGGGCAAAAACATTTCCATCAGACACATATTATCATAGGATAGTGTTAATTCAGCTGTACTTCCACGCAGAATCTAAAATGTTAGTCATGACCTTCAGATAAAGTAGCAGGGAAAATGGTTCATACACACATAGTCACCACATCTTCTGATCTAATCATGAGGTCTAATTTGGTAGTCGTTGCTTCCATCTTCTGTATCCCATTCCTGTTCTCCTAATCCTCTGCCGGTCCTTGGTTAGTCTGTTCTTCCCTAGAGGGCCATCTGAGACCTTGCTGGTACTGTTTGTACTTGGTTGCTGAGGTTTCCTAGGGAGGAGTATCATCAGTCAAGGGAATACTAATGCCACCCCAGGGAGTCACCTGGGACTTCCCCAGTGGCACTAGTGGTAAAGAACACGTCTGCTATTGCAGGAGACCTAGGAGATGTGTGTTCGATCCCCGGGTCAGATCCCCTGGGACAAGGGAATGGCTACCCGCTCTAGAATTCTTGCCTGGAGTATCCCATGGGTGGAGGAGCCTGGTGGGCTACAGTCCATAGGGTCGCAAAGCGTCGGACACGACTGAAGCGACTTCGCATGCACTGAGGACAGCAGCTGGGCTCCAAACGCAGTCCTCGGCTTCTGTCATGCAGCAGCGCCCCAGTTTCATCAAGGAATTGGAACCATCCACCTCAGGGACTGACCTCTTCCCCTGTTGGCTCGGGGCTACGTGACTTTTTAGCACTGGGCTTATTGATAAACAAAGATGAGTGGTGAGCTTTGGTGAGACGCCTCCTGGAAGCCATAAGACACTCCTGAGGGGAAGTTCTGCAGGGACGTGTGGTGGTGAGTTATGCAGGTGGGAGAAAGACCCAGTGAAATGAATTTTGTTAATATTACTGTGACTACACCTGTACCAACAGTATGGTGAGATCTTGGCAATATCTGAGTAATGTCATGATCATAGGAAATCATTCTCTCACATCTTCTAACTTGTAAATTAAGGGAGAATTATATAGGAGTGGTAAGAATTTATAACTGTGCTCTCAGAAGTTAATTAATTATGGAATAAATGATGCTACCAAGTCAGCATTTAATCTGGGGGGCATTGCCAATTTATGATACTAAAGACCCACCTATGACAGGTGAAAAGGAAACTCTGGTTGGCTATTTGCCCTCAACTTAACTCCTGTCATGCAACCTTAGGCGTAAAATCTAGGCACACCATCATCACAATGTCACCTAAGGGCATGACGTTTTAGGAGGCAGAGACTATGCCACTGCTTGGGCTCAGATCTTCCCACTTTACCTTTGGTGGGATGAGTTGTTGGCTGCTTGTTATGAGAGTGACAGCGAGCATTAAATGAGCTTCAACAACAATAAATGTCTTTCTTATTGTTGTTTTTAAAGAGAGATTAAAGGTCTGGTCTTGGTTACTGCATATCCTGAGTCTGATGGGATAAAATCTGAACACTGATACAACATCTCACTTACTAATTTCCCAGTCTTTTTCATGAAGCAAGAATGATGCTCATGACAGCTGAATTCTCTGATTTTCTCTGCCTTTGTTTTTGACTTGACAGAGATTTTTCTGTAGCTGAATACTCACCGTTTGCTATTTAGTCGGTGGACTGGACTGTGGTCACGGTGATCACCACCTGTTTAAATGACAGTTACTCAGATGTAGCTGGGGCTTCTCAGGTGGCCCAAGTGGTAAAGAATCTACTGCCAATGCAGGAGACGCTGGTTCAATTCCTGGGCCAGTAAGATCCCCTGGAATAAAATGGCAATCTGCTCCCCAGCTTTCTTGCTTAGAAAATTCCATGGGTAGAGGAGCCTGGTGGGCCACCGTCCGTTGGGTTGCAAGGAGTCAGAAAAGACTGAGGGACTGAGCATGCACAGGTAGCTGAGGCAGTTGTGAATAATGTTAGCAAAGCCTAACATTATTCAAGCCTAACGTGTCTCCCTAGAATTAGCAAAGCCTAACATTATTCAAGCCTAACATGTCTCCCTAGAATAGTTTTGTGTTTCGTAGAACAAGACTTAGATTTCTTATTTTCTCTTTGATTCCTTTATTACTGGTCATATAGCCACTGTCACACTGTCTTCTGTGTTCATTCTGAAGAGTTTTAGCACCTTAATGGGACTGAAAATAATTGAAAGTAAGTGTTGCTGAAGTCATATGTAATTTCCTTCTTATGAATCATTCGTATCTATACCTATTTTTGTAATACTTGTGCTATACAAAATATTATATGTGGTATGTGTAAGTAAGTGTCTTTCTCATACTTTACTTCTACATAACATTAGAAGTTATTTGGCAAAAATAAGCCCCATCCTAAAACAAACAAATCTACTTATTCTCATATAAAGATTTTCACTCTCAAAAAAGTTAGTCATTTCAACACAACATATCCATTTTTCATGCTTCTTTCATAATTTTATTATTTTGAGCTATTATTAAATGTGTTAACACCAAATTTATTTTCTACCCACCTACTTTTTTCTCAATGAATTATTGAAAGGTTATTGCTGCTGTTTCTGATGGAGACATTCCTTTTATTGTTAAATTCCTTGGGAATACTATGTTAGCTGTACAAGGCAGCATGGCCCGTGGGACTGTCCTAAATTCATTGAATTGTAGGAAGACTCTCAAGACTGCATACTCCTTTCTCTGTATGATTTTTTGCTTATTATTGGGGTATAATGGGGATCACAGGACACTTAGTTTAAGAAGTTGTGAGTTGGAGCCAGCGTATGCCCTTTACTAGCTTTGTTTCCTGAGATCCTAGTATTGCCGTGGACCTCACACTGAATCTATAGGACAAAAGACATGATGAGCAGTAGCAGAGGAAAGAAAATAAGAAGGGCATTGGCAACAGAGAGAGCATCTTCTTCCAGTGGCTCCATGCTGAATTTCTTGGGCTACAGGTTTTACACATTCTCTGTTCCAGACCCTGGTGTGGCCAATTCCAAGGGAGCCTGTTTGCCAGCTGCTCCAGCTGTCTGGATGCAAGACTAGGAGGAGGAAGAAGAAAGAGAAGCTCATGGTCCCCTTAACACCTGCATCCCCATTTGAACAACTTAGAAAACATAACCCTGAATGCTTCAGAAAGGCTGATCCTCCTCTTTGGGGGGCTGTTGTTTGCTGCCTTGATTCTGACCCTTGAGATGAATGTATGGGGTAAGATGAACTGGTGGAGTGGTAGTAGAACGTTTTGGTTTCTGTCTGGAAGCCAGATTCCACTTTGCAGAGTTGTGACACTTGGTTAATATTAGTTTACAATTACAACATTAATTACAATGTTGTGTTACTTTCAGCTGTACAGCAAAGTGATTTGTTATATATATATATGTTCTTTTTCAGATTATTTTCCCTTATGGGTTATTACAGAATATCGAGTAGAGTTCCCTGTGTTATACAGTGGGTCCTTGTTGATGATCTATTTTATATATAGTAATGTGTGTATACTAACACCCAAAAAAGATGTCATTTTGATTATGGGGGGCTGGAATGCAAAAGTAGGAAGTCAAGAAACACCTGGGGTAAAGGCAAATTTGGCCTTGCAATACTGAATGAAGCAGGGCAAAGACTAATAGAGTTTTGCCAAGAGAACGCACTGGTCATAGCAAACACCCTCTTCCAACAACACAAGAGAAGACTCTACACATGGACATCACCAGATGATCAACACTGAAATCAGATTGATTATATTCTTTGCAGCCAAAGATGGAGAAGCTCTATACAGTCAGCAAAAACAAGACCAGGAGCTGACTGTGGCTCAGACCATGAACTCCTTATTGCCAAATTTAGACTTAAATTGAAGAAAGTAGGGAAAACCACTAGAACATTCAGGTATGACCTAAATCAAATTCCTTATGATTATACAGTGGAAGTGAGAAATAGATTTAAGGGACTAGATCTGATAGACAGAGTGCCTGATGAACTATGGATAGAGGTTCATGACATTGTACAGGAGACAGGGATCAAGACCATCCCCGTGGAAAAGAAATGCAAAAAAGCAAAATGGCTGTCTGGGGAGGCCTTACAAATAGCTGTGAAAAGAAGAGAAGCGAAAAGCAAAGGAGCAAAGGAAAGATATTAGCATCTGAATGCAATGTTCCAAAGAACAACAAGGAGAGATAAGAAAGCCTTCCTCAGTGATCAATGCAAAGAAATAGAGGAAAACAACAGAATGGGAAAGACTAGAGATCTCTTCAAGAAAATTAGAGATACCAAGGGAACATTACATGCAAAGATGGGCTCGATAGAGGACAGAAATGATATGGACCTAACAGAAGCAGAAGATATTCAGAAGAGGTGGCAAGAATACACAGAAGAACTGTACAAAAAAGATCTTCACGACCCAGATAATCACGATGGTGTGATCACTGACCTAGAGCCAGACATCCTGGAATGTGAAGTCAAGTGGGCCTTAGAAAACATCACTATGAACAATGCTAGTGGAGGTGATGAAATTCCTGTTGAGCTATTTCAAATTCTGAAAGATGAAGCTGTTAAAGTGCTGCACTCAATATGCCAGCCAATTTGGAAAACTCAGCAGTGGCCACAGGACTGGAAAAGGTCAGTTTTCATTCCAATCCCAAAGAAAGGCAATGCCAAAGAATGCTCAAACTACTGAACAATCGCACTCATCTCACACGCTAATAAAGTAATGCTCAAAATTCTCCAAGCCAGGCTTCAGCAATACGTGAACCGTGAACTTCCTGATGTTCAAGCTGGTTTTAGACAAGGCAGAGGAACCAGAGATCAAATTGCCAATATCCGCTGGATCATGGAAAAAGCAAGAGAGTTCCAGAAAAACATCAATTTCTGCTTTATTGACTATGCCAAAGCCTTTGACTGTGTGGATCACAAGAAACTGTGGAAAATTCTGAAAGAGATGGGAATACCAGACCACCTGATCTGCCTCCTGAGAAACCTATATGCAGGTCAAGAAGCAACAGTTAGAACTGGACATGGAACAACAGACTGGCTCCAAATAGGAAAAGGAGTACGTCAAGGCGGTATATTGTCACCCTCCTTATTTAACTTATATGCAGAGTACATCATGAGAAACGTTGGGCTGGAAAAAAGGACAAGCTGAAATCAAGATTGCCAGGAGAAATATCAATAACCTCAGATATGCAGATGACACAACCCTTATGGCAGAAAGTGAAGAAGAACTAAAAAAACCTCTTGATGAAAGTGAAAGAGGAGAGTGAAAAAGTTGGCTTAAAGCTCAACTTTCAGAAAACTAAGATCATGGCATCAGGTCCCATCACTTCATGGGAAATAGATGGGGAAACAGTGGAAACAGTGTCAGACTTTAGTTTGGGGGCTCCAAAATCACTACAGGTGGTGATTGAAGCCATGAAATTAAAAGATGCTTACTCCTTGGAAGGAAAGTTATGACCAACCTAGATAGCATATTCAAAAGCAGAGACATTACTTCAGCAACAAAGGTCCATCTGTTCAAGGCTATGGTTTTTCCAGTGGTCATGTATGGATGTGAGAGTTGGACTGTGAAGAAAGCTGAACACTGAAGAATTGATGCTTTTGAACTGTGGTGTTGGAGGAGACTCTTGAGAGTGCCTTGGACTGCAAGGAGATCCAACCAGTCCATCCTAAAGGAGATCAGTCCTGGGTGTTCTTTGGAAGGACTGATGCTAAAGCTGAAACTCCAATACTTTGGCCACCTCATGCGAAGAGTTGACTCATTGAAGATGACTCTGATGCTGGGAGGGATTGGGGGCAGGAGAAGAAGGGGACGACAGATGGCTGGATAGCATCACCGATGCGATGGACATGAATTTGGGTGAACTCCAGGAGTTGGTGATGGACAGGGAGGCCTGGCGTGCTGTGATTCATGGGCTCGCAAAGAGTCGGACACGATTGAGCGACTGAACTGAACTGAATGTGTGTATGTTAATCCCAAATGCCTAATTTATGCCTCCACCCAGCTTTCCTTTTGGTATCCATTAGTTTGTTTTGTAAGTTTGTTTGTGAGTCTCTTTCTGTTTTGTAAATAAGTTCACTTGTATTATTTTTTAAATTCCACATGTGAGTGATATTATATTTGTCTTGCTCTGTCTCATTTACCTTACTTAGTATGATAATCTCTGGGCCCATCCATGTTGCTGCAAATGGCATTTTTTCATTCTTTTTATGGCTGAGTAACATTCCATTGTGTAATGTACCACATTTTTATTCATCTTCTGTTGAGTTGCTCCTATGTCTTGGCTGTTTTAAACAGTGCTGCAATGAACATTGGGGTACATGTGTCTTTTCAAAGTATGGTAGTTTGTTAGTTTGCTTTCTGTGTATGTGGCTCTGTTTTTTTTTTTTTAATTATTATTTTATTTTTTAACTTTACAATATTGTATTGGTTTTGCCATTTATCAAAATGAATCTGCCACAGGTATACACGTGTTCCCCATCCTGAACCCTCCTCCCTCCTCCCTCCCCATACCATCCCTCTGGGTCGTCCCAGTGCACCAGTCCCAAGCATCCAGTATCGTGCATCGAACCTGGACTGGCAACTAGTTTCATATATGATATTATACATGTTTCAATGCCATTCCCCCAAATCATCCCACCCTCTCCCTCTCCCAGAGTCTAAAAGACTGTTCTATACATCAGTGTCTCTTTTGCTGTCTCATATACAGAGTTATTGTTACCATCTTTCTAGATTCCATATATATGCATTAGTATACTGTATTGGTGTTTTTCTTTCTGGCTTACTTCACTGTATAATAGGCTCCAGTTTAATCCACCTCATTAGAACTGATTCAAATGTATTCTTTTTAATGGCTGAGTAATACTCCATTGTGTATATGTACCGCTGGGTAATTAAGTTCATTTGTATCACTTTTTAGGGTCCACATTTAAGTGATATCCTATGATGCTTGTCTTCTTAAGACAGTTTTTCTTATTCCTACTTTCCCTACTTCCATTTTACAAGGATCACTTTATTTCTTTTAACTGAGATGTGTAAAATTATACATGTATATATGTGTGTGTGGTATATTATTTATCTCCATAGCAATAAATGATTTTATGATTTCTATTTTATTAATTTAGGTAACATCCATAGCCTTCTTTATATGGATAGAAGAGAGAATTTAACTCTTTTTCCTTCTCCCACAGCCCCCCACACATGAATTTTTGTTTTATTTTCTTGATTTATTTTACATTTTTATTTTAAACTAAGCTTTTACAAGAGTAGTTAAAAATAGGCACATTCAATCTTCAGAATTCAGATCTCAGACTATAACAGGAAATATATTAATATTAAGAAAAACATTAACACATTAATATTAAGCATAGGATTTAAATCACCTAGTTGGGGGATATCATTGTGAACTCTCTGATTTCCAGGTAAGTGAGAAATTATTGTTGGGAGGGAAGATGAGGACTAAAATTTTAAGTCAGAGGCAGGAAGTGAGGATATTCTGGAAGTGCTAGGCATGGGAAAGAACCAGATTTGTCAGGCACCCACTGTGGACCAAGCAGTGTGCTGTAGATTTAATGTAACCTGTGACAAGCCGCAGTGGGACTCCTTCGTTATGAGATAGAGCTCAAAGCAGCTTCAGTAGAAAGGCATTCAGTGGGGACTCTCTTAGCTGGCCTTCCTGCAGTCACGGCCAGGCTCGGGCTCAAACAACAGGGCAGGGCTCTGCTCTTATGGGAAACGTTGCCTGTGTTGGCTTGGTTTCTTTGCAGGGAGGATGTCTCCATGTATCTACTAAGCAGACTGCTGGCATCCATATTTTCCACTTGTCATTTCAGCAAAGCACTGGATAGGAATTTTCTTTTTCAGAGTCATTATTATTTTAACTTCAGGAAAAGCTGGTTGGCCTTGCTTGGGTCACCTGCTTGTCCCTGTTGGAGGGTGTCCAGCCATCATGGTGGACAGCTCCTTCATGGACACATGGAGTAAAGAGGCCCTGTCTTATGGGCCCACTCACCTTTCAGCACTTCCTGAAATCACTTCCCAAACAAGCTACTCCCTCTCACAGCCTGGTCCCAGTATCTGCTTCTGTGGAAACCCAGCCCAAGACAAGAGATGGGGAAATCAGACATGTGGATAATTCTGGATATTTCAGTTGGCTCATCTTTCAGATACAGTAAGTCTGCTATGTACGAACCTTCAAATTGTGAGCATTCAAAGATGTGAACAGGCGTTTGCCTGTCCAGTCATGTACGTTAGTTCAGACGTCTGGTGTACCTTGTCACATGTACGCGTCCTCTACAAGCGGTCTTTTGTGTACTTTGCAATACTGTATAAGTGCAGTAGTACAGCATCCTTATTTTGAGCTAGATCTGCAAGAGGATGACTTTGTTGAATTCCTTGCTGTGCAACGCGAGGAGTTTACTAATGAAGACCTGATGGAATTGGAGGCCCAGAGAAAGGACGAAGAGAGACAAGAGGAAGAAGAAGTAACTGAGGAACTGGAAAGGTTCATGATGCAGGAAATGGCAAGGCGTGTGTGTGCCAAGTCACTTCAGTCATGTCTGACTCTGTGCGACCCTATGGACTGTAGCCACCAGTCTCCTCTGTCCGTGGGATTTTCCAGGCAGGAATACTGGAGTGGGTTGCCATGCCCTCTTCCAGAGGATCTTCCTGACCGAGGGATAAAACCTGCATCTCTTAAGACTCCTGCATTGGCAGGCAGGTTCTTTACCACGTGTGCCACCTGGGAAGCCCCAGATGGCAAGGAGCTTTGTTTATTTGAGTAGGCACTGTTAGTTTTGAGGAACAGGACCCGAATGTAGACTGATCTATAAAGGTTGCAGCTGCTCTTCATAATGCAGTCTGGTGCTACTATATCATCTATGATGAGAAAAATAAAGAGCTACCACCCCAATATTACTGGGTTTTTGTATCAAGAGGGTAGACAGGACCAAGCCCAGCAGGGAACCAGAACCAGTGCCATTGGCATCAGGCACGAGTCGCAGCGTGCCCTCCGTCTCCTGTCGCTGACGGTCCTTCAGCGCTACCGTCTCCCTCCCCTCGTCCCTCCTCCACTTAGAGTAACCCTTCTTGCCCGCGTTCACTCGATGCCAGCCCCTGGGTGCCAGCCATTGCACTGCGCTACTGTACTTTTCAAAGTACTGTACTGTCAGATTAAAAATGTTTTCTTTATTTTTTTTGTGTTTTTTTTTTTTTTTATGTATTATTTGTGTGATAAGTAGTAAAAACCTACTACAGTAAAGGACTACATAGCTGGTTGTGTTAGCTGGATACCTAGGACCACTTTGTTGGCCTTATGAACAATTTGGACTTACAAACATGCTCTCAGAATGGGGCTTGTTCATATGTAGAGGCCTTGCTGTATGTTTATTTTAATATGTTTATTAGCTAGAGTGGTGAAATATCACAAACTAGCTTCCATTATCTATTTTCAGATAAGAGTTAAATTTCTTCAAAATTAATAAAATTCGTATGGTTATGGCAGCTGCCTTGCCTAACATGATTTCTGGAGATTGATGGTCTGGGTTTGGATCTTCTCTGGTTTAGTCCTTGGGCAAGCCTCTTAGGCACACAATACCTCAGATTCCTCTCTGATGTAGACAGTATAGTATATACCTCAGTGTTTTTCTACAACATTAAATAAAGTTTGTAATGTGCTCAGGAGAATGCCTGGTGTATAATAAGCACCGTGTAAGTGTTGGTTAAACACTTGAATAAAAAAATGAGGTTGATCACGGTAAAAGTTAAAACTGTACTTTCCCAAGTAGGCCACAGACTAACCATTGCATGAACAAATTATTTTCTTTTAATAATACATTCTTTTCCATATTAATTATACATTTTAAAGCACAACACAATTACGTTAGCTTCATGAGCCATTCGTCTTTAATGAGTACTGAGTTAATTAGCGAGACCTGTCTTTTTGGGCACTGCATCTGTTCTGCACCTTTCAGTTTAGTATTCATTACTCCTTTAATATTATTTTAATATAGCAATTCTCATTTTCAAAAATATTTAAAGAGGGAAATGAATAATTACTCTTCTGCACTACATCGCTAAGTTTCAAAATACAAAAAAGTTGAAAATAGGCATGTGGGCATGGATATACCTGGGAAGTGACTCCATAGTTTATTATGCATGAGAAATACTTTGTTGCTTCTTGAATTGGTGCAGTTCATTATTTTTCCTAAGAAGTATTTTTAGTCTCTTTTCAGAATTCTTAATTATTTCTTCTTCTCCCCGAACATCTAATTCTCCTCTTGTGAAGCGGTGAATCCAGATTTCTTTCATTCTCAGAGGTGACAACCTTCAGCATATGAATTGGATCATCACTGGTGAGTGATTCTTCCTCTTCCTTTCACTCCCATATTTTCAGCTGTCAATAGCAGTGATTCTAGATAATGGTCTATGGACTGTATCAGAACCGAAGAAGTCCATGTATGTGCACACATATGTATCCACGTATGTAGATAAAAAATACACATATACGCAGCACTTCGAGTGGTGCTAATTCAGTTAATCTAGGCCTCAGGAACTGGCATTTTTGGTAAGTTCTTTAAGCAGTTCTGTCCCAAGAACAGCCAGGTTTGGGACGCCCAAGATGATGGCTTATCCAAGGGCCTGCTGGCATTTCTAACTGATCCTATAACTTATATCTGATTATGAACATCCAGAGACAGGAGTCTGCCCTGTTTGTGGTTAGATGCGCCTGACACCTGTCCTGACACCCAGCACAGTGTCTGACAGAGCAGGCATTTAATAAATGTCTGAAGGGTATCATTTCACGGTCAGCCTCCCTGTACCCAGGTTTATCTTTTGTTGCTTCCAACATGGCCCTGTTTTCTGAACAGGCCTGTCATAGGCTGTTCCTTCTGCCTTAGCCTCTGCGTTCACTCTTTACCCTCTCGGGAACAGATTTTCTTTTCTTTCCTTAAGAACATCGTATAGCTTATTTAAGAACTAGTTTTCCAAATTTGCTGTGGAATAATATATTGAATAGTAAGCTCTGAGGACATGAGATAAGACTCATGTCCTCAGAGTCTTGACTGATGCTTTAAGAATGTTTAAGGCCGACCGTGGAGTAATGAGTTATGAACAACGGTCCCACATACCATGATCTCCTAGTCACATGGGTCTCCCATTCTGGTCACATGATGAATTTAGATCATGAAATCATTGGGGGCTTATTTCAATACTTATTCAACTATTCATTAGACAAATATATATTGTAGTACTACATATTCTTTCAGGCAATGGAAATATAGCAATAAACAA
Organism: Tragelaphus eurycerus; assembly: GCA_935064755.1. NCBI lineage: Eukaryota > Metazoa > Chordata > Mammalia > Artiodactyla > Bovidae > Tragelaphus > Tragelaphus eurycerus. Next base: position 17,176,803 of record CAKXYN010000034.1, on the reverse strand, counting down.
AACAGAGACCTTTACTCTTCTAGAGTTTAAGAGTAAATGTAGATTATGTTAGATATTGATAACTGCCCTGTGAGAAAATACAGCTGAGTAGGGGGGGAAATAGGGAAATTGCTCTGTTATATTAGATGCCAGGGGATGTCTCAACTGTGTAGGGGAGTGGTTGGGAGACTGTAAGACAGTATTCAGACAGGAGAGGCTTTTGGCTTACATGAAGGGAGACATGGAGATGGTGAGAAATGGTGAAAGTCTGAATATATTCTAAAGGTGTATCTCATGAATAGCGCATAGGATGTGACAAAGGACAGGAGTCAGAGTGGCACTCTGAAGCCTGAACAGCTGGGAGGATGGAGTTGCATTTACTGAGATGGGCAAGTTAGCAGGAAGAGGTTGAGCTGTGGGTGGAAAGCATTTAGTGACTTCATTTTGAATATGCTAAATTTGAGGAGCCTAGTACACCTCCAAATTTGTTGACTAGACAGGTATATTAGGCACCCTGTAGTTTGCAGGAGAGGTTGGACTAGAGAAAAATAAAATTGAAAGACACGAGCTGGGATGAAGTCACTTAAGTAGACAAATGTGGAAGTCTGAGAACTCAGTTTTTTTTCCTTGCACTGGTGCCGCATAGAATGTGGGGTCTTAGTTCCCTAACCAAGGGTTGAACATTTCCCCCTCTGCAGTGGAAGCACAGAGTTTTAACCACTGGACCTCCAAGGAAGTCCCCTGGGAACTGTCTTAAGGCATTTCAATATTAGACAGGGGTCAGCCTTAAAAGTCTCTTAGAGAAGAGTAGCCAGTGAGGTAGCAAGTAACCAAGAGAAACTATTGTCCTGGAGACAAGGGAAGAAAGTGGTCCAGGGAGGATGGCGTCATCACACATGTGATGCTACTGAGAGGCCATGTCGGTGATGACTGAGAGGGACAGAGGCACTGCTGACGGGGAGAGCTCTGGTCATTGGTTTAGGTGTTAGAGGTGGTGGTGGTGGTGGTTTTGTCGCTAAGTCGTGTCCGACTCTTGTGATCCCATGGACTATAGCCTGCCCAGCTCCTCTGTTCATAGGATTCTCTAGGCAAGAAAACTTGAGTGGGTTGCCATTTCCTTCTCCAGGGGGTGTTCCCGACTCAGGAATTGAACCCAGTCTCCTGCATTGCAGGCAGATTCTTTACCAACTGAGCTACAAGGGAAGCCCAGGTGTTAGAGAAGGCATAATTAGGCTGATACCTGCAGAAGATTTTAAGATATGTTAGAAAAACAGGAGTCAGAGTGGACCACAGTTTGAATGGGTTTTGCTTTAAAGAGTAGCAGAGAAATAGGGTGGCTGCTGGAGGGTGATGTGAAGAAATGGAAGATTTTTCATCGGAGCTCTTCTAGCCAGTTTGCACGCTGATAGATATGACCTAGTACAGAGAGAAAAATGATAAAGCAGAGTAAAAGTGATTAATTGTTAGAAGGATATTCTTTCACAGGTGAGAGAATTTGGGCACAAATGCAGGAATTTGCTTTAGAAAAGAGCCGGATTATTCATCACAGTTACTGAGGGGCTGGCAGTTTCCAGCAGCAGGAGTTTAACTAAGCAAAGGGAAACTACACCTTTAAGAAGGGAGGAGGCTCAGAAGGCCCGGCAGTGGGGGTAGGGCTGGGTGTTCAGAGTGGTGGTCCCTCCTGTGTCCTGTGCCACAGGTGCTCCCAACCTGTGACTGACAGGTTGATTGACAGCTTCAGGTTATATACCTTCTCTCCTAGTACGCAGGCACCCAAGTGGAGCCCGTGGTGGGGAGAGCAAAGGCCGCAATGGTCCTTTATCATAAACAGGGCATCATGACCCCAGGTTACCTGGAGTCATCTCTTAGGTCTTGGTGTGTCTATGCCAATTGATGCTGACTGTTTTTTATCTTGCTTGGTCCTGATAAAATCTGGAAACTTAACAGTTGTTAACCACAAAAGGGAGGCTCTCTGAAAGTGTTCTGGTCCCCAGTGTCCAGGTGGGGGAGGGAAAGGTAACCTGTTCCAGGATGGGGTGGGACCCACTCATGTCTGACTCGCTATCTGATAAAGGGAGTGAGCTGAGAGATAGCAGGCAACGGTCAGAGAATGAGACCCTGGGAGGTGGGTGGGTATATTGGCCGTGGCAAGGTCTGTGTGGGGTATAACCAAGGCAATAAGTTGTTGAGTTAAAGCTAAGGGAAAATCACTGGAGGTTGAAGTGCGGAGGAAGCTAAAAATCCAGGAAACTGAAAGGATAATCCCCAAACACTGACGTCACTGAAGCGCATGATAACAAAAGGGTGAGGGTAGCAGTGATGTGGGAGCTGAGGTCCCCAGAGGAGTAAGAGTGAGGCGGTCTGGTGTCTGGTGATGGCAGTGTGGTTTGGTATAGGAGCCCTCAGAGTTGGAGAGGGTGGTTGCAAGGCAGGAAAGATGATGGCTTGGAAGGGCTAATGAAGAGCAAGAAGCGCCTCCATTCAGACTCAGTCAGTCAGCACGACGAGGGCGGGGGAGGAAGATCCTCTTGCCAGAGTGTTAAGGAAAGCTGGATCCAGGGGAGAGCCAGGGCTCACTGGGAGCAGGAAAGAAGGGAGAAAAACCCAACCTTACAAAGCCCTTACTGTGTGCCAGGGACGCTTCCATGATGTTTTGTATATTACTTATGTTAATCCTCAAAACAAGCTCTCTCTGTAGCCATATTTTACAGATGGAGAAATCAGAGCACAGACAGATTGAGTGTCTTGCTCAAGGTCAGGGGTCGTAAGTGGAGGACATGGGACTGAGACCTGTGTGTGCTCAGCCCTGCATTGCCCTTGCCGCCTGGAGCACACATCTGGAGAAGGGGGCTCTGCTGAGGGTGCATCGGGAGTTCCATGGAGGGGCTGCGGGAGGGGTAGACGGGTGGTTAAGGATTGGGCAGAGCTGTGTGGGGATGAGGGATAAATGGGCATGTGGTTTGCGGGCACACAGAATTAGTGCTCATGGCCTCCCAGGCAGACAGTGGTAGTGAGGCTGTGAGTCTTGGGGTGACGGGTAGGATAGAGATGTTGCCAAGGACACAAGGTCAACACCCCCATCTTCACTCAAGCTGGTGGAGGGCAGAGGCTGGGAAGAGGCCTTGGAGGCTGTCACTTGGCGCACAAGGAAGTTTGGGACCCCCTCTTTACTTAACCCGCTACAATTATCCATTTATTTAAAAAAATAACTATTGCTGACATCCAGTAAGTTTCTGGACATGAGCAATAATGTTAAAATCATCCTCATTTTCCATTTTGTGAATTTCTTTAAAAGACAAATGTGCTCATGAATTTAATAAAGGGATGCAGTCACCTTTACAAGATGGCAGCCTTTATGAATCTCCTCACATCTCCTTGTGCTTTGTAGTTGCTAACATATTTTCACAGACATGATTTCACTTATACACTCTACCCACTACCAGCCCAGTTTCTGGCATATTTTCGGTACTAAAAGTTTGCATATCTAGAGGATGGACAGAATGAAATACTGAGTTTGGAGCAAGGGCAGAAAGTAAAATGTGAAAAAGCTGGGAATATTCATACTTAATTTTCATTTAACTTTCTTTTCTTCAGTTTTAAAAAAGGGAAATATTCTTATATTCTTCAGAAGGTAGAACAGAGAAAAATTAGCATAAATTCTTGCTGGCAGCTTTTCAATTTATTACATAAATCTGTCATATTTTAAGTGGAATGGCTTAGACACTCAGCTTTCACTTAGGGAACATATGGTGATAATAGAAAACATTTCAAGAGTCCAATATGGTAAATTAGCAAAAGATCATTTTATACATCAAAGGTATTTATTAAATGTTGAGCTATTTGTGCAACAGCTGATTTTTGCTACTAGCAGAAACCATCAAGAGTTGTAGTGACTTTTCTTTTGCTGTTAAAGAGAACAGAAGGGTGAGAAGAAACCAAGTAGAGAAGAGATAATGGCTTTCTCCTGTGAATATAAGGCTCCAATTTTTATGTACACTTATGATAGTTTCTTGGAGAAGGCCATGGCATCCCACTCCAGTGCTCTTGCCCGGAAAATCCCATGGGTGGCGGAGCCTGGTAGGCTGCAGTTCATGGGGTCGCTAAGAGTCGCAAATGACCGAGTGACTTCCCTTTCACTTTTCACTTTCATGCATTGGAGAAGGAAATGGCAACCCACTCCAGTGTTCTTGCCTGGAGAATCCCAGGGATGGGGGAGCCTGGTGGGCTGCCATCTGTGAGGTCACACAGAGTCAGACACAACTGAAGTGACTTAGTAGCAGCAGCAGATGATGGTTTCTTCTAAGTGATCTGGTGTGACGTTTCTGACCCCTCTGCTGTTTTTGTTTCTGTTTGTTTTCTTACGACGGATTTGCTTGATAGGTAAAATTGCAGAGTACCTGGGTATGCTGAGTTCAGCTCTGTCCATCTTGCTTAATCTGGTCTGGAACCACCTAGTTTGAATGTATATTTAATTTAGGTCCCTTTGGCTTTCATGCTAACTTATAACCTCTAATTAAGGCTCTAGCAATAAAAAGGTGATATTTTGTCTCCTTTGCCACATCATTGCTTTATACTTTAAATTGCATGAAAACTGGGGCATTATGGTGCTGCTTACTGGGATCAAAGTGTAAGATGCCTTAGAAGCCTTTTCAGACCTATAGTCTCTTAATGAAATTGAAAGAGGAGAGTGAAGAAGCTGGCTTAAAACTCAACATTCAGAAAACTAAGATCATGGCATCCAGTCCCATCACTTCATGGCAAATAGATTGGGAAATGATGGAAACCCTGACAGACTTTATTTTCTTGGGCTTCAAAATCACTGCAGATGGTGAGTGCAGACATGAAATTAAAAGATGCTTGCTGCTTGGAAAAAAAGCTATGACCAGCCTGGACATCATATTAAAAAGCAGAGACATTACTTTGCCAACAAAGGTCTGTCATGTATGGATGTGAGAGTTGGACCATAAAGAAAGCTGAATGCCAAAGAATTGATAATAAGATGCTTTTGAAGGTGGTGTTGGAGGAGACTCTTGAGAGTCCCTTGGACTGCAAGGATATCCAACCAGTCCATCCTAAAGGAAATCAGTCCTGAATATTCATTGGAAGGACTGATGCTGAAACTCCAATACTTTGGCCACCTGATGTGAAGAACTGACTCATTTGAAAACATCCTGACGCTGCGAAAGTTTGAAGGCAGGAGGAGAAGGGACAACAGAGAATGAGATAGTTGGATGCCATCACCAACTCAATGGACATGAGTTTGAGCAAGCTCTGGGAGTTGGTGATGGACAAGGAAGCCTGGCATGCTGCAGTCCATGGGGTTGCAAAGAGTCAGACACGACCATGACTGAGCAACTGAACTGAACTGAACTGACTCTGTTAGATGTCTCTCCTGTGTGCTTTCAAAGTTCCTCATGGTCTGCCTTTAGAGCTCTTCATATAGTTACTATTGGTGTAATGCCTGCTTTGTTGCTAGAGTATGAACTCCAGGTAGTGACCAATCTCAGTATCACTGGGACTTACATGGTGCCTGAGAAAGTAGCACCCAGTTTGTGGAGTGAATGGTTGAATGAGCTACTGCTTGGGAAAAGACTAAGTTCCTAACTTATGTAGTGAATGAAAGAAATGGACAATGAATTTGAAGCTCAGGAACTAAAAAGCCTCTTGATGAAAGTGAAAGTGGAGAGTGAAAAGGTTGGCTTAAAGCTCAACATTCAGAAAACGAAGATCATGGCATCTGGTCCCATCACTTCATGGGAAATAGATGGGGAAACAGTGGAAACAGTGTCAGACTTTATTTTTCTGGGCTCCAAAATCACTACAGATGGTGACTGCAGCCATGAAATTAAAAGACGCTTACTCCTTGGCAGGAAAGTTATGACCAACCTAGATCACATATTCAAAAGCAGAGACATTACTTTGCCAACAAAGGTTCGCCTAGTCAAGGCTATGGTCTTTCCTGTGGTCATGTATGGATGTGAGAGCTGGACTGTGAGGAAGGCTGAGCGCTGAAGAATTGATGCTTTTGAAGTGTGGTGTTGGAGAAGACTCTTGAGAGTCCCTTGGACTGCAAGGAGATCCAACCAGTCCATTCTGAAGGAGATCAGCCCTGGGATTTCTTTGGAGGGAATGATGCTCAAGCTGAAACTCCAGTATTTTGGCCACCTCATGTTAAGAGGTGACTCATTGGAGAAGACTCTGATGCTGGGAGGGATTGAGGGCAGGAGGAGAAGGGGACGACAGAGGATGAGATGGCTGGATGGCATCACTGACTCGATGAATGTGAGTCTGAGTGACCGTTGGGAGTTGGTGATGGACAGGGAGCCCTGGCGTGCTGCGATTCATGGGGTTGCAAAGAGTCGGACATGACTGAGCGACTGATCTGATCTGATCTGACTCAAAAATAAAGTAGATTGTAGAAATTATTGTCCTTCCATACTTCAGTTTTGAACAAGTTAAATTAAAGCTATGAAAGAGGAGTGTCTTCCTCCATGAGTCATGCCAGAACTGAGCTAGGAAACTGGAAAACATGTTTTTTTAAAAATAAGAATCAGCATTTTACTGATGTCTGGTCTCATTCCAGTATATTATTAGCTCAGCCTACTAGACAGTGTTCATTTTCATCCTTAAGAATATGAAAGTGTGGAGATGAAAGTACAGAAAGTGCTTTCTGTGTCCAGTGCTCATTAATTATAGCATTAAGGTACATTTCAAACAATACTATAAAGAACTAATAGGTAGATATAACTGCCTAGGAAGATTTAGCTATTTCTTCAAAAATAAAATTAGGGGACAGTGAAAAAATAGGTCATCATGATGATTATTTTTAAAGAAAGTAATACAATCAATTTCTAACCAGAAAACATTGGATTGAGAATCTGAAATAAAGCTTGTGGAATTGAACTTCCCTTTTAGGTCCATCTCTACAATAACACAAAAAGTAGTAGTAGAAAGCCTATTGCCTGGTTTGCAGTTAACCACTTCTGTCAGTGAATGAAAGCCGATACTGTTGATCAAGGATTTGGAGGTCAGAGAGCTCAGATGGTGGTTCTTACTTAGGGTCGCCACATGGCTGCAGTTGGATGGTGATCAAGGCTGGAGTCGTTTGAAGGCTTTTTTACGTACACATCTGGTGCTGGGCTGGGGTGTCCAGAGTAGCTGCAGGCTGGTGGGCTGTTTGTATGTCTCTGTGTCCTGCTGGAGCATCCATGTGGATGTCTTGGACTTCCAAAAACTGCATGGTGATCTCAGGGGAGCCTGGCTTCTGTTGGGAGGATGTGATCAGGAGAACACAAGCACAGATTGACCCTCCAGCTGGCCCCGGGCAATCAAAGGCCCCTCCACCCCTCTTTTGTCCTTGGAATATACACTCTGCCCACTGTTTCTCCAGGGAGAGAGATTTCACAAGGACACAGCCTTGAGAGAGTCAGTTGGTGTTGGGCCCAGGTGGACTGAATATGTGACTGAACCAGTTCAGGGCTCTGTGTAAACGTTTAAGATTTGGCAGATAGGGGAGAAGACCTACTCACCTTGCAGCTTCCCAAGACAAGCCTCCTGTGTTAAGTTCCCTTGCTTATTAAGCCCACCATCCACCCGTCCGGGGGGTCTGCTTCTCTCTTTAGAGAGGCACCTTGCCTTCCATGTCTGGGCCAGTTTCAGACTTCACCTGTGGAGCCCCTGAATCTGTAAGCCAATCAGATCAGATCAGATCAGATTAGTCGCTCAGTCGTGTCCAACTCTTTGCGACCCCATGAACTGCAGCACACCAGGCCTCCCTGTCCATCACGAATTTCCGGAGGTCACTCAGACTCACCTCCATCGAGTCAGTGATACCATCCAGCCATCTCATCCTCTGTTGTCCCATTCTCCTCCTGCCCCTAATCCCTCCCAGCATCAGAGTCTTCTCCAATGAGTCAACTCTTCGCATGAGGTGGCCAAAATACTGGAGTTTCAGCTTTAGCATCATTCCTTCCAAAGAAATCCCAGGGTTGATCTCCTTCAGAATGGACTGGTTGGATCTCCTTGCAGTCCAAGGCACTCTCAAGAGTCTTCTCCAACACCACAGTTCAAAAGCATCAATTCTTCGGCGCTCAGCCTTCTTCATAGTCCAGCTCTCACATCCATACATGACCACAGGAAGACCATAGCCTTGACTAGGCGAACCTTTGTCGGCAAAGTAACGTCTCTGCTTTTGAATATGCTATCTAGGTTGGTCATAACTTTCCTGCCAAGGAGTAAGCGTCTTTAATTTTATCTGCAGTGATTTTGGAGCCCAGAAAAATAAAGTCTGACACTGTTTCCACTGTTTCTCCATCTATTTCCCATGAAGTGATGGGACCAGATGCCATGATCTTCGTTTTCTGAATGTTGAGCTTTAAGCCAACTTTTTCACTCTCCACTTTCACTTTCATCAAGAGGCTTTTGAGTTCCTCTTCACTTTCTGCCATAATGGTGGTGTCATCTGCATATCTGAGGTTATTGAGATTTCTCCCAGTAATCTTGATTCCAGCTTGTGTTTCTTCCAGTCCAGCATTTCTCATGATGTACTCTGCATATAAGTTAAATAAACATGGTGACAATATATAGCCTTGACCTACTCCTTTTCCTATTTGGAACCAGTCTGTTGTTCCATGACCAGTTCTAACTGTTGCTTCCTGACCTGCATACAGATTTCTCAAGAGGCAGATCAGGTGGTCTGGTATTCCCATCTCTTTCAGAATTTTCCATAGTTTATTGTGATCTACACATTCAAAGGCTTTGACATAGTCAATAAAGCAGAAATAGATGTTTTTCTGAAACTCTCTTGCTTTTTCCATGATCCAGCGGACGTTGGCAATTTGATCTCTGGTTCTTCTGCCTTTTCTAAATCCAGCTTGAACATCAGAAAGTTCACGGTTCACATATTGCTGAAGCCTGGCTTGGAGAATTTTGAGCATTACTTTACTAGTGTGTGAGATGAGTGCAATTGTGCGGTAGTTTGAGCATTCTTTGGCATTGCCTTTCTTTGGGATTGGGATGAAAACTGACCTTTTCCAATCTTGTGGCCACTGCTGAGTTTTCCAAATGTGCTGGCATATTGAGTGCAGCACTTTCACAGCATCATCTTTCAGGATTTGGTTCCCAAAAAGTTCCAAGAGAAGGGAGGTGGGAAGCCTCCAGGCTCTTACAACCTGGGCTCAGACAAGGGAGCAGCGCTTCTCCTGTATTCCCTGAGAAAAGTGTCCTAGAGCTCATCCATGTTCAGAGGGAGAGGACATAGGCTCCACCTCTTTTTAAAGAAAGATACATTTATTGGTTTATTTTTGACTGCTGGGTCTTTGTTGCTGCCCAGGCTTTTTGCTAGTTGCGGCAAGCCGGGGCTGCTCTTTGTTGCACTCTGTGGGCTTTGCATCCGGGGCCTCTCTCGTTGTGGAGCTCTAGGCGTGCGGGCTTCAGTAGTTGTGGTCAGGGGCTTAGTTTCCCTGGGGGAATGTGGGATCTTCTTGGACCAGGGATCCAACTGGCATCTCTTGTACTGGCAGGTGGATTCTTAACCTCTGACCACCAGGGAAGCACTAGGCGCCACCTCTTGCTGGGAAGGAGTCACAGTGGCTTGCTTTCCCCTGTGCTATGTGCTGATGCCTCCCCACCTGAAAACTGTTCTCACTAGCATCATGGAAAATGTTAGCATAAAATTAGTTATTTACTGATGAAATAAAAAATATCAAATGTGAAATATCTGTCTGTATACTGCTCATTGATTCTTGTAGCACATTCAAAAGTAAGAAAAAAATCATATTGCGGTGCTCCTATGTTGGGTGCATATATATTTATAATTGTTGTATCTTCTTCTTGGATTGATCCTTTGATCATTATGTAGTGACCTTCTTTGTCTCTTTTCACAGCTTTTGTTTTAAAGTCTATTTTATCTGATATGAGTATTGCTACTCCTGCTTTCTTTTGGTCCCTATTTGCATTGAAAATCTTTTTCCAGCCCTTCACTTTCAGTCTGTATGTGTCCCCTGTTTTGAGGTGGGTCTCTTGTAGACAACATATGTATGGGTCTTGTTTTTGTATCCATTCAGCCAGTCTCTGCCTTTTGGTTGGGGCATTCAACCCATTTACATTTAAGGTAATTATGGATAAATATGATCCCGTTGCCATTTACTTTGTTGTTTTGGGTTTGAATTTATATATCCTTTTTGTGTTTCCTGTCTAGAGAAGGTCCTTTAGTATTTGTTGGAGAGCTGGTTTGGTGGTGCTGAATTCTCTCAGCTTCTGCTTGTCTGTAAAGGTTTTGATTTCTCCTTCATATTTGAATGAGATCCTTGCTGGGTACAATAATCTGGGCTGTAGGTTCTTTTCTTTCATCACTTTAAGTATGTCTTGCCATTCCCTCCTGGCTTGAAGAGTTTCTATTGAAAGATCAGCTGTTAGCCTTATGGGAATTCCCTTGTGTGTTATTTGTTGTTTTTCCCTTGCTGCTTTTAATATTTGTTCTTTGTGTTTGATCTTTGTTAATTTGATTAATATGTGTCTTGGGGTGTTTCGCCTTGGGTTTATCCTATATGGGACTCTCTGGGTTTCTTGGACTTGAGTGATTATTTCCTTCCCCATTTTAGGGAAGTTTTCAACTATTATCTCCTCTAGTATCTTCTCATGGTCTTTCTTTTTGTCTTCTTCTTCTGGAACTCCTATGATTCGAATATTGTAACGTTTAAGATTGTCCTGGAGTTCTCTGAGATTGTCCTCATTCCTTTTAATTTGTTTTTCTTTTTTTCTCCTCTGATTCATTTAATTCTGCCATTCTATCTTCTAATTCACTAATTCTATCTTCTGCCTCTGTAATTCTACTATTTGTTGCCTCCAGAGTGTTTTGGATCTCATTTATTGTATTATTCGTTATATATTGATTCTTTTTTATTTCTTCTAGGTCCTTGTTATATCTTTCTTGAGAAATAAACAATAACACAATAATAGTGGGAGACTTTAATACCCCACTTACACCAATGGATAGATCAACTAAACAGAAAATTAACAAGGAAACACAAACTTTAAATGATACAATAGACAAGTTAGAACTAATTGATATCTATAGGACATTTCATCCCAAAACAGTGAATTTCACCTTTTTCTCAAGTGCACACGGAACCTTCTCCAGGATAGACCACATCCTGGGCCATAAATCTAGCCTTGGTAAGTTCAGAAAAATTGAAATCATTCCAACCATTTTTTCTGACCACAATGCAGTAAGAGTAAATCTCAATAACAGGAGAAAAACTATTAAAAATTCCAACATATGGAGGCTGAACAACACACTCCTGAATAACCAACAAATCACAGAAGAAATCAAAAAAGAAATCAAATTCTGCATAGAAACGAATGAAAATCAAAACACAACAACCCCAAACCTGTGGGACACTGTAAAAGCAGTCCTAAGGGGAAAGTTCATAGCAATTCAGGCATACCTTAAGAAACAAGAAAAAAGCCAAATAAATAACCTAACTCTACACCTAAAGCAACTGGAAAAGGAAGAAATGAAGCACCCCAAGATTAGTAGAAGGAAAGAAATCTTAAAAATTAGGGCAGAAATAAATGCAAAAGAAACAAAAGAGACCATAGCAAAAATTAACAAAGCCAAAAGCTGGTTCTTTGAAAGGGTAAATAAAATTGACAAACCACTAGCCAGACTCATCAAGAAACAAAGGGAGAAAAATCAAATCAATAAAATTAGAAAAGAAAATGGAGAGATCACAACAGACAGCACAGAAATACAAAGGATCATAAGAGACTACTATCAGCAATTATATGGCAATAAAATGGACAATATGGAAGAAATGGACAAATTCTTAGAAAAGTACAACTTTCCAAAACTGGATCAGGAAGAAATAGAAAATCTTAACAGACCCATCACAAGCACGGAAATTGAAACTGTAATCAGAAATCTCCCAGCAAACAAAAGCCCAGGCCCAGACGGCTTCACAGCTGAATTCTACCAAAAATTTAGAGAAGAGCTAACACCTATCCTACTCAAACTGTTCCAGAAAATTGCAGAGGAAGGCAAACTTCCAAACTCATTTTATGAGGCCACCATCACCCTAATTCCAAAACCTGACAAAGATCCCACAAAAAAAGAAAACTACAGACCAATATCACTGATGAACATAGACGCAAAAATCCTTAACAAAATTCTAGCAATCAGAATCCAACAACACATTAAAAAGATCATACACCATGACCAAGTGGGCTTTATCCCAGGGATGCAAGGATTCTTCAATACCCGCAAATCAATCAACGTAATACACCACATTAACAAACTGAAGAATAAAAACCATATGATTATCTCAATAGATGCAGAGAAAGCCTTTGACAAAGTTCAACATCCATTTATGATAAAAACTCTCCAGAAAGCAGGAATAGAAGGAACATACCTCAACATAATAAAAGCCATATACGACAAACCCACAGCAAACATTATCCTCAATGGTGAAAAACTGAAAGCATTTCCTCTAAAGTCAGGAACAAGACAAGGATGCCCACTTTCACCATTATTATTCAACATTGTTCTGGAAGTTTTGGCCATAGCAATCAGAGCAGAAAAAGAAATAAAAGGAATCCAAATTGGAAAAGAAGAAGTAAAACTCTCACTGTTTGCAGATGACATGATCCTCTACGTAGAAAACCCTAAAGATTCCACCAGAAAATTACTAGAACTAATCAATGAATACAGTAAAGTTGCAGGATATAAAATTAACACACAGAAATCCCTTGCATTCCTGTACACTAATAATGAGAAAATAGAAAGAGAAATTAAGGAAACAATTCCATTCACCATTGCAATGAAAACAATAAAATACTTAGGAATATATCTTCCTAAAGAATCTAAAGACCTATATTTAGAAAACTATAAAACACTGCTGAAAGAAATTAAAGAGGACACTAATAGATGGAGAAATATACCATGTTCGTGGATTGGTAGAATCAATATAGTGAAAATGAGTATACTACCCAAAATAGTTTATAGATTCAATGCAATCCCCATCAAGCTACCAACGGTATTCTTCACAGAGCTAGAACAAATAATTTCTCAATTTGTATGGAAATACAAAAAACCTCGAATAGCCAAAGCTATCTTGAGAAAGAAGAACGGAACTGGAGGAATCAACCTGCCTGACTTCAGGCTCTACTATAAAGCTACAGTCATCAAGACAGTATGGTACTGGCACAAAGACAGAAACATAGATCAATGGAACAAAATAGAAAGTCCAGAGATAAATCCACGCACATATGGTCACCTAATCTTTGACAAAGGCGGCAAGAATATACAATGGATTAAAGACAATCTTTTTAACAAGTGGTGCTGGGAAAACTGGTTGAACACTTGTAAAAGAATGAAACTAGAACACTGTCTAACACCATACACAAAAATAAACTCAAAATGGATTAAAGAGCTAAATATAAGACCAGAAACCATAAAACTCCTAGAGGAAAACATAGGCAAAACACTCTCTGACTTACATCACAGCAGGATCCTCTATGACCCACCTCCCAGAATATCGGAAATAAAATCAAAAATGAACAAATGGGACCTAATCAAACTTAAAAAGCTTCTGCACAACAAAGGAAACTATAGGCAAGCTGAAAAGACAGCCTTCAGAATGGGAGAAAATAATAGCAAATGAAGCAACAGACAAACAACTAATCTCAAAAATATACAAGCAACTTCTACAGCTCAATTCCAGAAAAATAAACGACCCAATCAAAAAATGGGCCAAAGAACTTAATAGACATTTCTCCAAAGAAGACATACAGATGGCTAACAAACACATGAAAAGATGCTCAACATCGCTCATTATCAGAGAAATGCAAATCAAAACCACTATGATATACCATTACACGCCAGTCAGAATGGCTGCGATCCAAAAATCCACAAGCAATAAATGCTGGAGAGGGTGCGGAGAGAAGGGAACCCTCTTACACTGTTGGTGGGAATGCAAACTAGTACAGCCACTATGGAGAACAGTATGGAGATTCCTCAAAAAACTGGGAATAGAACTGCCTTATGACCCAGCAATCCCACTGCTGGGCATACACACTGAGAAAACCAGAATTGAAAGAGGCACGTGTACCCCAATGTTCATAGCAGCACTGTTTACAATAGCCAGGACGTGGAAGCAACCTAGATGTCCATCCACAGATGAATGGATAAGCAAGCTGTGGTATATATACACGATGGAGTATTACTCAGCCATTAAAAAGAATACATTTGAATCAGTTCCAATGAGGTGGATGGAACTGGAGCCTATTATACAGAGTGAAGTAAGCCAGAAAGAAAAACACAAGTACAGTATACTAACGCATATATATGGAATTTAGAAAGATGGTAACAATCACCCTGCTTATGAGACAGCAAAAGAGACACTGATGTATAGAACAGACTTTTGGACTCTGGGACTGGGAGAGGGTGGGACGATTGGGGAGAATAGCATTGAAATATGTATAATATCATATCTGAAACGAGTCAGTCCAGGTACGATGCCCTATAACAGATGCCTGGGACTGGAGCACTGGGATGACCTGGAGGGATGGTGTGGGAAGGGGGAGGGAGGAGGGTTCAGGATGGGGAACACGTGTATTCTGGTGGCGGATCCATCTCGATGTATAGTAAAAGTAATACAATATTGTAAAGTTAAGAAAAATTAAAAAAATAATAATAATAAAAAAAATAAAATAAAATAGACACCCAGAAAAAAAAAAAAAGAAAAAAATCAAAGGCAGAATAGATGAGATCTAATTTTTCTTTCTGTCAGTTTAGGAAATGAATACATGTCCTACGGCCATCACAGCTGGTGAAGTGAACGCATGCAATGTCTGAATTTTTATTTTCCCCATTTAGATCTTTATATTATGTGCAAGCAAATGATTTTGGTGCCCTAAATTTTTTTTTTTTTAATCTTTAGAGGAAATAAACTTACATATATAGTTCATTCCTTTCTCAATTACGGATGTTTAGACAATTAAAGGAGGAATTTTCAAAGCTCAAAGAAAATTAATTTTGACCTTGGGGAAAAATGTTGAAATGAATTTGCGCTTTTTTTAATCTTCCCATTTAAAACTCAAGAAACCAATATTTGCCCTGCAGGCATAACCTGGATTCTGTAGCCGTACAGAATCCCAACCCTTCTGGGTGGCGTGAGTCATTGTAGGTGCTGTGGCTCCATTATGTATTTCTTGTTAATAATAATTTAATGACAACTAATATTTGTTGTGCACAAACTGTGGGCTAGGTATGGTGCAAAGTGCTTATCTTATATTATCTCAATTAACCCTTTCAGTAACTCTATGATATAAGTTCTAGGATTATCTCTGTTTACCAGGAAATGGAGGTGCTGAGATGTGACATCACTTGCCTCAGTTCATGTAACCTGCTCCAGTATTCTGGCCTGGAGAATCCCATGGACTGTATAGTCCATGGGGTTGCAAAGAGTCGGACATGACTGAGCAGCTTTCACTCTCATACAATATTTATTTTTCTCTAACTTCCTTCACTCTGTAGAACAGGCTCTAGGGTCATCCACCTCACTACAATGATTCAGATTCATTTCTTTTTATGGCTGAGTAATATTCCATGGTGTGTAGATAACTACAGCTTCATTATCCATTAAAAATAACTGTCTAAATAAATTCTGAAAAACCTAATGTATAAGATGTTCTTATGCCTCGATCACACACACCCCTTTGCCTCACCTGAGGTTTCGGCCGTGGCTCTGTGTACATATTCCACACAGGCTTTGGCTGGCTTCCAGCTGTCAGCCTCTGGTGGAGGTCTATACGCTGCTTCCCTTAGGGGATCATACGTTTTATCTGGTTTCTTTCCTCAATAACTCCAGTCAGTTCAGTTCAGTCGCTCAGTCGTGTCCGACTCTTTGCCACCCCATGAATCGCAGCACACCAGGCCTCCCTGTCCATCACCAACTCCCGGAGTTCACCCAGACTCACATCCATCAAGTCAGTGATGACATCAAGCCATCTCATCCTCTGTTGTCTCCTTCTCCTCCTGCCCCCAATCCCTCCCAGCATCAGAGTCTTTTCCAATGAGTCAACTCTTCACATGAGGTGGCCAAAGTACTGGAGTTTCAGCTTTAGCATCATTCCTTCCAAAGAAATCCCAGGGCTGATCTCCTTCAGAATGGACTGGTTGGATCTTCTTGCAGTCCAAGGGACCCTCAAGAGTCTTCTCCAACACCGCAGTTCAAAAGCATCAATTTTTCGGCGCTCAGCCTTCTTCACAGTCCAGTTCTCACATCCATACATGACCACAGGAAAAACCATAGCCTTGACTAGATGGACCTTTGTTGGCAAAGCAATGTCTCTGCTTTTGAATATGCTATCTAGGTTGGTCATAACTTTCCTTCCAAGGAGTAAGCGTCTTTTAATTTCATGGCTGCAGTCACCATCTGCAGTGATTTTGGAGATGTGGATGTGGAACCAAAAATAAAGTCTGACACTGTTTCCACTGTTTCCCCATCTATTTCCCATGAAGTGATGGGACCAGATGCCATGATCTTCGTTTTCTGAATGTTGAGCTTTAAGCCAACTTTTTCACTCTCCACTTTTCATTTTTATCAAGAGGCTTTTTAGTTCCTCTTCACTTTCTGCCATAAGGGTGGTGTTATCTGCATATCTGAGGTTATTGATATTTCTCCTGGCAATCTTGATTCCATCTTGTGTTTCTCCCAGTCCAGCGTTTCTCATGATGTACTCTGCATAGAAGTTAAATAAGGAGGGTGACAATATATAGCCTTGACCTACTCCTTTTCCTATTTGGAACCAGTCTGTTGTTTCATGTCCAGTTGTAACTGTTGCTTCCTGATCTGCATACAAATTTCTCAAGAGGCAGGTCAGGTGGTCTGGTATTGCCATCTCTTTCAGAATTTTCCACAGTTGATTGTGATTCACACAGTCAAAGGCTTTGGCATAGTCAATAAAGCAGAAATAGATGTTTTTCTGAAACTCTCTTGCTTTTTTGATGATCCAGCGGATGCTGGCAATTTGATCTCTGGTTCCTCTGCCTTTTCTAAAACCAGTTTGAACATCAGGAAGTTCACGGTTCATGTATTGCTGAAGCTTGGCTTGGAGAATTTTGAGCATTACTTTACTAGTGTGTGAGATGAATGCAATTGTGTGGTAGTTTGAGCATTCTTTGGCATTGCCTTTCTTTGGGATTGGAAGGAAAACTGACCTTTTCCAGTCCTGTGGCCACTGCTGAGTTTTCCAAATCGGCTAGCATACTGAGTGCAGCACTTTCACAGCTTCATCTTTCAGAATTTGGAATAGCTCAACTGAAATTCCATCACCTCCACTAGTTTTGTTTGTAGTGATGCTTTCTAAGGCCCATTTGACTTCACATTCCAGGATGTCTGTCTCTAGGTCAGTGATCACACCATCGTGATTATTTGGGTCGTGAAGATCTTTTTTGCACAGTTCTTCTGTGTATTCTTGCCATCTCTTCTTAATATCTTCTGCTTCTGTTAGGTCCATACGATTTCTGTCCTTTATCGAGCCCATCTTTGCATGAAATGTTTCCTTAGTATCTCTAATTTTCTTGAAGAGATCTCTAGTCTTTCCCATTCTGTTGTTTTCCTCTATTTCTTTGCATTGACCACTGAAAAAGGTTTTCTTATCTCTTCTTGCTTTTCTTTGGAACTCTGCATTCAGATGCTTATATCTTTCCTTTCTCCTTTGCTTTTCACTTCTCTTCTTTTCACAGCTATTTGTAAGGCTTCCCCAGACAGCCATTTTGCTTTTTTGCATTTCTTTTCCATGGGGATGGTCTTGATCCCTGTCTCCTGTACAATGTCACGAACCTCATTCCATAGTTCATCAGGCACTCTGTCTATCAGATCTAGGCCCTTAAATCTATTTCTCACTTCTACTGTATAATCATAAGGGATTTGATTTAGGTCATACCTGAATGGTTTAGTGGTTTTCCCTACTTTCTTCAATTTAAGTCTGAATTTGGCAATAAGGAGTTTATGATCTGAGTCACAGTCAGCTCCTGGTCTTGTTTTTGCTGACTGTATAGAGCTTCTCCATCTTTGGCTGCAAAGAATATAATCAGTCTGATTTCGGTGTTGATCATCTGGTGATGTCCATGTGTAGAGTCTTTTCTTGTGGTGTTGGAAGAGGGTGTTTGTTATGATCAGTGCATTTTCTTGGCAAAACTCTATTAGCCCTGCTTCATTCCGTATTCCAAGGCCAAATTTGCCTGTTACTCCAGGTGTTTCTTGACTTCCTACTTTTGCATTCCAGTCCCCTATCATGAAAAGGACATCTTTTTTGGGTGTTAGTTCTAAAAGATCTTGTAGGTCCTCATAGAACCGTTCAACTTCAGCTTCTTCAGCATTACTGGTTGGGGCATAGACTTGGATTACTATGACATTGAATGGTTTGCCTTGGAAACGAACAGAGATCATTCTGTCGTCTTTGAGATTGCATCCAAGTACTGCATTTCGGACTCTTTTGTTGACCATGATGGCCACTCCATTTCTTCTGAGGGTTTCTTCCCCGCAGTAGTAGATATAATGGTCCTCTGAGTTAAATTCACCCATTCCAGTCCATTTTAGTTCTCTGATTCCTAGAATGTCGACATTCACTCTTGCCATCTCTTGTTTGACCCCTTCCAATTTGCCTTGATTCATGGATCTGACATTCCAGGTTCCTATGCAATATTGTTCTTTACAGCATCGGACTTTGCTTCTATCACCAGACACATCTACAGCTGGGTATTCTTTTTGCTTGGCTCCATTCCTTCATTCTTTCTGGAATTATTTCTCCACTGATCTCCAGTAGCATATTGGGCACCTACTGACCTGGGGAGTTCCTCTTTCAGTATCCTTTCATTTTGCCTTTTTGTGCTGTTCAATAACTCCAATGGACCTAAATTGTCAAGATCTAAAGGTTAAAGGAAGTAAGGAAGACCCAAACCAAACATTCCCCACACTGCACATGTCTGTCAGCTCAGAGAATTTTCCCCGCATAGAGAAAAATTAGCTTATCTTGGTTATAAGTTTTTTTGTCATCCTCTCCCCCCTGGAACAACCACTCCTGGCACAGCAGCAAGCCCTCTAGAGGTCTCCAGCCATCTGTCATCCCTCGCCAGGAGGAGCTCTTCCCCGGCTACACCTGCATGTAAATGGACCAACAGCAGGTTGTCCACGAGGTGTGTGGAGTCTGTCTCCCTGGGCCTCTGCTGAGGACAGGTGTGGGTACTCCAGCAGCCTTTTTATTGCATCAGCAGGTGCCAGACATAGCCATTCAGGGAAGATCGATTTTTATTGTCTGCGGGGTTTATGATTGAGGCATGTGCCTCTCCATCCTGCTCTTCATGATGTCAAAGAGAAGTGTCAGGATGTCTTCCTGTTAACTGGGTGGATCCTTCTGATAAATAGCGAGCCCCGTGGTGGAGCATTCACAGCATGCCCTGGGAACAGTCTGCACCTTGGGGCATTGGCACGTGTAAGGGTCAGGCATGACTCCTTTGAGGAACTGGCTTGGTGGGAACAAATAGTGGGAATTGAAGTTAAAAGGAGGCAGGAGATATAGGTCATTCCTTAAAAAAATAAAAGCTGATTTTTATCACAGAGAGAGAATGAGTAAAGGAGCATTGAAGGATATTGTGGTTGGTTCTCCTGGGGGCAGACCTGAAATGAAGATGTGAATGTACATGGCTTGTTTCAGAAGCGTGGACAGGGACTTGGGGGAAGTTGGATGGGGAAGGAAAGCGATCCAACACACAGTGTGGCATTGGGCAGGTGTTTGGGCAACTGGGGGACTCTAGGAGACAGGGTGGAATGTGCTTTGGGATTACCTGCCCACAAGCCCTAGTCCCACCAGGTGAGGAAGCTAGATTACTTATTCCCCACCTCTTCTCTGTCATCAGCTGAGGCCGCTTGCTGGAGCACTGCAGGGGTCATCTCGAGGTGCGACCCAGAGACCCCATTAAGGAAAGACTTGTTGCCCCGCTTCTGAGTTTGTGTCTGTGGACACTCTTCTATTGCCAGCCCATTCAGTAGCTGCCTCCATGCAGAAGCAGTTTTCCAAAGTCCTGCTGTTCCGTGGTGGCCCACATCCAATGCCAGCATGGAAGAGGGTGACTATGGAAGGGCATGACGATTGAAGCGGGCATAGACAGGACTTGTCATTTAAACTCATCTCAGGAAAACTCTGATTTAGCGCCCAGGCCCCATGTAGGTAGGGCTGGGGGGGCTAGCCGAGAGATGATGGGGGTGAAGGGCAGAGGTGGAAAAAGTAATGGAGAAGGTCAGACTCATGGAAAGGGAGACCGTGAATTAGGCAGAAAGTGAAGAACTAAAGAGCCTCTTGGTGAAAGTGAAAAGACTAGAGTGAACAAGTTGGCTTAAAGCTCAAAATTCAGAATGGCTGCGATCTAAAAGTCTACAAGCAATAAATGCTGGAGAGGGTGTGAAGAAAAGGGAACCCTCTTACACTGTTGGTGGGAATGCAAACTAGTACAGCCACTATGGAGAACAGTGTGAAGATTCCTTAAAAAACTGGAAATAGAACTCCCTTATGACCAGCAGTCCCACTGCTGGGCATGCAGACCGAGGAAATCAGATTTGAAAGAGACACGTGTACCCAAGTGTTCATTGCAGCACTGTTTATAATAGCCAGGACATGGAAGCAACATAGATGTCCATCAGCAGATGAATGGATAAGAAAGCGGTGGTACATATACACAATGGAGTATTACTCAGCCATTAAAAAGAATACATTTGAATCAGTTCTAATGAGGTGGATGAAACTGGAGCCTATTATACAGAGTGAAGTAAGCCAGAAAGAAAAACACCAATACAGTATCAGATCAGATCAGTCGCTCAGTCGTGTCCGACTCTTTGCGACCCCATGAACTGCAGCACGCCAGGCCTCCCTATCCATCACCAGCTCTCGGAGGTCACTCAGACTCACATCCATCAAGTCAGTGATGCCATCCAGCCATACTAATGCATATATATGGAATTTAGAAAGATGGTAACAATAACCCTGTATGTGAGACAGCAAAAGAGATACAGATGTATTTAACAGTCGTATGGACTCTGTGGGAGAGGGAGAGGGGGGATGATTTGGGAGACTGGCATTGAAACAGGTACAATATCATATAAGAAACGAATTGCCAGTCTAGGTTTGATGCAGGATACAGGAAGCTTGGGGCTGGTGCACTGGGATGACCCAGAGGGATGGTATGGGGAGGGAGGTGGGAGGGGGTTTCAGGATGGGGAACATGTGAACACCCGTGGCAGATTTATGTTGATGTATGGCAAAACCAACACAATATTGTAAAGTAATTAGCCCCCAATTAAAATAAATTTAAATTTTTTTAAAAAAGCTCAAAATTCAGAAAACTAAGATCGTGGTATCCAGTCCCATCACTTCATGGCAAATAGATGGGGAAACAGTGTCAGACTATTTTTTTGGGCTCCAAAATCATTGCAGGTGGTGACTGCAGCCATGAAATTAAAAGACACTTACTTCTTGGAAGGAAAGTTATGATCAACCTAGATAGCATACTACAAAGCAGAGACATTCCTTTGCCAACAAAGGTCTGTCTAGTCAAGGCTATGGTTTTTTCAGTGGTCATGTATGGATGTGAGAGTTTGACTGTGAAGAAAGCTGAGCACCGAAGAATTGATGCTTTTGAACTGTGGTGTTAGAGAAGACTCTTGAGAGTCCCTTGGACTGCAAGGACATCCAACCAGTCCATCCTAAAGGAGATCAGTCCTGAGTGTTCATTGGAAGGACTGATGTTCAAGCTGAAACTCCAATACTTTGGCCACTTGATGTGAAGAACTGACTCATTTGAAAAGACTCTGATGCTGGAAAAGACTGAAGGCGGGAGGAGAAGGGGCTGACAGAGGATGAGATGGTTGGATGGCATCACCGACTCAATGGACTTGAATTTGGGTAAACTCTGGGAGTTGGTGATGGACAGGGAGGCCTGGTATGCTGCAGTCCATGGGGTTGCAAAGAGTTGGACACGACTAAGCAATTGAACCGAACTGAACTGAGTACGTATTAGTGATCACTATTATTGATATTGTTATTAAGGGCTGAATTGCACGTCCCCTAAATTACTATGTTGAAGCTCTGGTCCCTAGAACCTCATAATGTGACTGTGTTTGGACACAGGGCCTTTAAAGAAGTTGTTAAGGTAAAATGTGGCAGTTAGGGTGGGTCCTAATCCAGTCTGCTTGGTGTCCTTATAGAAATAGATTAGGGACACAGAGACCTAGGAACTATGTGCCCGGAGGAGAGACCCTGTGAGGGGTCTCTTGTGTATCCTTGCACAGCGAGGATGCAGCCGTCTGCTTCTCTCTTGCTCCATTTCACGGATGGCTGGGAGTGCCCAGCCCTGGGCATGGAGTGGTGCAGTGTCTGGTTCCTACCCTTGTGGTCCTTCTGTAAGGAAGAAGGGAAATACGTGAGTGATGACAACCGACAAAGTGCTATGAAGAAGCAATGCTGAAGATAGGGAATAAAGGCTGAATAGTGGAGAAATCTATTTAGGTAGAATTTCTTCCAGCTGACAGACCTCTCTCTCCTACGGATGTATCTCTTTTCTGAAACCCAGTTCAAAAGAGTCACCTTCCTCCAAAGCCTTAGCTCTTCCACATCTTCTGCTTTAGAGCCTCAGGAAGCCACTGCCCCCTCTAGTTTTGAATCTGTGCTCTCCTTTCCAGGGTGCTAGGAGAGCGTGAGTTGACAGCACGGGTCCTTGGAGTCAGTCTCCCTGGGTTCAGATCCCAGCATTGTCCTTTACTGCTTGTGTGGCTTTTGGTAAATGTCTGTAGTTCAGTTTCTCCATCCTTAAAATGAAGATAAAACTGTGCTGTGCTTAGTTGCCCAGTTGTGTCTTGACTCTTGCAACCCTATAGGCTGTAGCCCGCCAGGCCCTGTGTCCATGGGATTCCTCAGGTAAGAATACTGGAGTGGGTTGCCACACCCTCCTCCAGGGGATCTTCCCGACCCAGGAATAAAATTGGGATCTCCTGCATTGCAGGCGGAATCTTTACCAGCTGAGCTACCCAGGAAGCCTGAAGATAATACTAGGACCTATGTTATGGCATGGATGTGGGGATTAAATACATTAAACCAAGTTTAGAACAATCCTGGGTATATAGACAGCATTCCAAGGATCATCATGCCTGCCCTGGTTACACTTGCTTGTGTCCATGTTTTATTTCTCCCTCTAGGCACAAGCCTAAGCACAGTTAAGAACAAGAAATTTGGGGTCAGAGTAGAAGAAAATCAAATTCTGGTTGAACAGCTTTTTCAGATGCAGGAGCTTGGATACAATCACTTGACCTTTATGAACCTCATTTTCACTACCATTTAAATAATGACAGCAATACCTACATTCTGAGTTATTGAGAGGAGTAAATAGGATCAATACCCCAAATGTCTACAGAGACAGCTCTCAGTGGAGACTGCAATCATTCTCACCTTGATCCAGGAAAGGAGTCCTTATTTATTATTTGTTTTGGTGTCCTCAGAACTCACCACTCATGAGGTCAATGATACTAGTTGATGCCTTTTCACTGTGGTGCTGGAGAAGACTCTTGAGAGTATCTTGGACAGCAAGGAGATCGAACCAGTCAATCCTAAAAGAAATCAACCCTGAATATTCATTGGAAGGACTGATGCTGAAAAGCTCCAATACTTTGGCACATGATGTGAAAAGCTGACTCATTAGAAAAGACTCTGATTCTGGGAAAAGTTGAAGGCAGGAGGAGAAGGGGATGGCAGAGGATGAGATGGTTGGATGGCATCACTGACTCAATGGGTAAACTCTGGGAGAGTTTGGGTAAACTCTGGGAGTTGGTGATGGACAGGGAGGCCTGGCATGCACAGTCCGTGGGGTCACAAAGAGTTGGACATGACTGAGTGACTGAAATGACTGACTGACTGTCTGATAACTCAGTGTATAACAGAGTGAAGAAGTGAGCAAGCAGCAGTGTCTGCGGCAGACCTGGTCATGGGGATGGGTAGACATGCCACCTTCTCATTTTGCTTGTTTTGTGCTATGCAATAGATTCTCATTATTTATGTGTGTGTATGTGCACGCTATTCAGTAAGTTCTCAGTAGTTATGTTTTATACATCAGATCAGATCAGATCAGTCGCTCTGTCGTGTCAGACTCTTTGCAACCCCATGAATCGCAGCACGCCAGGCCTCCCTGTCCATCACCAACTCGCGGAAGTCACTCAGACTTATGTCCATTGAGTCAGTGATGCCATCCAGCCATCTCATCCTCTGTCGTCCCCTTCTCCTCTTGCCCTCAATCCCTCCCAGCATCAGTCTTCTCCAATGAGTCAACTCTTCGCATGAGGTGGCCAAAGTACTGGAGTTTCAGCTTTAGCATCATTCCTTCCAAAGAAATCCCAGGGCTGATCTCTTTCAGAATGGACTGGCTGGATCTCCTTGTAGTCCAAGGGACTCTAAAGAGTCTTCTCCAACACCACAGTTCAAAAGCATCAATTCTTTGGCACTCAGCCCTCTTCACAGTCCAGCTCTCACATCCATACATGACCACAGGAAAAACCATAGCCTTGATTAGATGGACCTTTGTTGGCAAAGTAATGTCTCTGCTTTTGAATATGTGATCTAGGTTGGTCATAACTTTCCTGCCAAGGAGTAAGCGTCTCTTAATTTCATGGCTGCAGTCACCATCTGCAGTGATTCTGGAGCCCAGAAAAATAAAGTCTGACACTGTTTCCACTGTTCCCCATCTATTTCCCATGTAGTGATGGGACCAGATGCCATGACCTTCATTTTCTGAATGTTGAGCTTTAAGCCAACCTTTTGACTCTCCACTTTCACTTTCATCAAGAGGCTTTTGAGTTCCTCTTCACTTTCTGCCATAAGGGTGGTGTCATCTGCATATCTGAGATTATTGATGTTTCTCCCGGCAATCTTGATTCCAACTTGTGCTTTTTCCAACCCAGCATTTCTCATGATGTACTCTGCTGCTGCTGCTAAGTCGCTTCAGTCGTGTCCGACTCTGTGCGACCCCATAGACGGAAGCTCACCAGGCTCCCCCGTCCCTGGGATTCTCCAGGCAAGAACACTGGAGTGGGTTGCCATTTCCTTCTCCAATGCGTGAAAGTGAAAAATGAAAGTGAAGTCGCTCAGTCGTGTCCGACTCTTAGCGACCCCATGGACTGGAGCCTACCAGGCTCCTCTGTCCATGGGATTTTCCAGGCAAAAGTACTGGGGTGGGGTGCCATTGCCTTCCCCACATGATGTACTCTACATATAAGTTAAATAAACAGGGTGACAATATACAGCCTTGACATACTCCTTTTCCTATTTGGAACCAGTCTGTTGTTCCATGTCCAGTTCTAACTGTTGCTTCCTGACCTGCATATAGATTTCTCAAGAGGCAGATCAGGTGCTCTGTTATTCCCATCTCTTTCAGATTTTATGTTTTATACATAGCAGTGTCTATATGTCAATCACAATCTCCCAGTTTATCCCACTCCATTCCCCTCTTGGTGCTCATACATTTGTTCTCTGTCTGTGTCTCTATTTCTGCTTTGCAAATAGATTCATCTGTACTCTTTTTCTAGATTCCACATACATGTGTTAATATTTAATATTTATTTTTCTCTTTCTAACTTACTTCAGTCTGTGTGACAGTCTCTAGGTCCATCCATGTCTCTGCAAATAACACAATTTTGTTTCTTTTTTTGGCTAAGTAATATTCCATTGTATATGTGTATATACAATGCACATACATACATTGTATATATGTACCACATCCTTTTTTATCCATTCCTCTGTTGATGGACGTTTTAGGGTACCACTTCATACCAGTCAGAATGTCCATCAGCAGAAAATCTACAAACAATAAATGCTGGAGAGAATGTAGAGGAAAGAGAACCCTCCTACACCGTTGGTGGGAATGTAAATTGGTGCAGCCACCATGGAGAACAGTATGGAGGTTCCTTAGGAAACAGAATATAGAGCTACTGTATGAGCCAGCAATCCCATTTCTTCTTTATTCCCTGGAGACAAATGGCAAAGGGTGTGCGGTCTCTTTGGAGAGGGACTCTCACCATCCTCCCCTGTTTCCTTCCAGGTGCCTTGAATTGCCCACCCTCTGATGTGCTGATTGCTCTTCCCCACACAGAGTCACCAGCTCATGCTGTCCCATTACTGTTCTGTTCTGGAAATGAACGAGAGCTTTGGTAGTGGCTTGGGAAGCTGGCCTGCAATTTGAAACTTCTGTCAGAGAAAGCAGCTATCAAAATGCAGCCAATTATCTGCTTCTGGCTTTGATTTTCAAGCTGGAGCTCCAAGGAATTTCATGGAGGACCATATTTCATGATGATAAGCCTTGGAAATTCTGACTGTCAATAAAGCAGATGTCTGCAGCCTTGACAAGGCACAGAACTTGTATCAGCAAATGGGACATTTTAATTTAGAGGGCCCTCAGCTCTTTCATGTCGCTGCTGTCACACCCCTTGGTGACTCCCCATTATATCTGACATCTGGCTTTCTGTCTTTTATCAGGTACTAATTTATTTTGGACAATTTTCAGGGATAGTCCACCAAAAGTCATGTTCCTGTGGCTCCAGAAAAACCTTTCTCTCCTCACCTCACCCGCGTTATATTGTTTAGAATAAAATGCTTCATTAAATTAGTTATCAGCGGCAGACTTGTGTCACAAGTTATTCCATCTTGCAGTGCTCTCGAGAGAGCAGTGTAAAATCAAACTGAACCTAATGTGAAAATGGGTCAGATTGAGCAATGAGTAAAATTTAAAAGTATAGCACACTGTTTCTTATATGATGTCATTTTCTCCCTCTAGCCATTCTCTTTGATAACAAAAATGTCTATGATTTAGGGCCCTAGTGAAAAGCAGAATCGGGGATATTACACTAAATATTTGACCAGCCACCCTGCTTCTCCACTCCCTATGATTTCATTAAGCCCAAGTCATCTTCCCTTCCTTGCAGGCTCCTCTTTGGTTGAGGTTACCATTTTCTCATTTTGCCAACATCCGCTGGATCATTGAAAAAGCAAGAGTTCCAGAAAAACATCTATTTCTGCTTTATTGACTATGCCAAAGTGCCGGGAGCCAGCGGCGTGAGGAACTCCGCTCATGGCAAAGGTCATGAGGAAGGATGCTCAGCATACGCAAAGTGAAATCAACCCTCAGGAGTCTCCCTGGGTATTCTTGAGCATCTACCCCCCAAACCAGAGTCTGCCTACTTTACTGCTTTGTGCTCTCACCTCTGACTTTACAGGGGGCTGTCTCCCACCACCATCACGCTCTCTCTCTGACAAAGAGTTAACTTACAGCTCCAGTTAATAAAGTTCCTGGGCATAATGCTGCTGCTGCTGCTGCTATATCGCTTCAGTCGTGTCCGACTCTGTGTGACCCCATAGACGGCAGCCCACCAGGCTCTCCCGTCCCTGGGATTCTCTAGGCAGCATAATAGGAGTGTTTAAACCCAAACCCCTCAGATGGCTCTCTAACTTGCCTGACAAGTTTACCCGGACTCCTACAGCTATGCATACGATTGTTTACAGTCTCCCAACCTCGAGAGGCACGGGAAGCTTAAGATATTCAAATAGCTTAGAGCCTCTCGGAGAGTTAGAAGCTGTCAGAATAAAACTAGTAGAAGATTTCATTGATGAGCCAATGCTTGCTGCCAAGTTCCCACGTCTCCTGTGTTGTATCCTTGCATGTGTATTAATTAATATAGTTGGTATATAGAAAAAATAAGTAGTGGCCTTGGTGTTAGCAACTTTAGACCCTTAAGGTAATAAATTCTTTCCTTTGTTGTAAACCTACTGCACCTCTGCCCTATAGGAATGCAACTTTATCTAACACCTTCGGAGGATGGCGCCAAACTTTAAAATAATTACTCTTAGAGAAAATAAGTCTTATGGTTGACAAACCTTTGTCAGAGTCATAAAATGTTAATAGGCCTTCTGGCCAGAAGATGATGTATATTATCTAAACCATTTGTATACGATAAGTTTACAGAAAAGAAACCCTGGTTTCGATAAGGATCAAAGACTGCTGACTTTGCATGATTTCACACCCTCTATTATCCTCTATGTGCAACTTATGGTATAAAAGCCCCCGTTGAAAATAAAGCTACGGGCCTTGTTCACCAAAGCTTGGTCTCCCCATGTCATTCTTTCTTTCACCTTCTGGCTGAATTTCCATCTGGAGCATGAAGGCCCGCCAAGCCTACTAATTTTGCCTGGGCTTCTAAGATCTGACCAGGGAGGTCTTAGTGTCTCCTCTCCCTCGGGAGAACGGGAAGATGCCTGTGGCCTACATGGGTGGTGCAAACTTCTTGTCTTGAAGTTTTATTGGTTTTCCACATAAACCAAGCTATTCAGCCTCTTTTCTCCACTGAATTTTCTCACTGAGCTATCTCTATTTAACCACACTTTATATTTCTAATTAATACTTAATTAAGCTATTGTTTCACCGACGCTGTCTCCCCTTCGAATTCCCTGGATCCACCGGGACAGGACACTGGCACCAAAGCTTTTGACTGTGTGGATCACAATAAACTGGAAAATTCTGAAAGAGATGGGAATACCAAACTGCCTGATCTGCCTCTTGAGAAATTTGTATGAGGGTCAGGAAGCAACAGTTAGAATTGGACATGGAACAACAGACTGGTTCCAAATAGGAAAAGGAGTACGCCAAGGCTGCATATTGTCACCATATTTATTTAACTTCTATGCAGAGTACATCATGAGAAACTCTGGGCTGGAAGAAGCACAAGCTGGAATCAAGATTGCCAGGAGAAATATCAATAACCTCAGATATGCAGATGACACCACCCTTATGGCAGAAAGTGAAGAGGAACTAAAAAGCCTCTTGATGAAGGTGAAAGCGGAGAGTGAAAAGGTTGGCTTAAAGCTCAACATTCAGAAAACGAAGATCATGGCATCTGGTCTCATCACTTCATGGGTAATAGGTGGGGAAACAGTGGAAAGAGTGTCAGACTTTCTTTTTCTGGGCTCCAAAATCACTGCAGATGGTGACTGCAGCCATGAAAGTAAAAGACACTTACTCCCTGGAAGAAAAGTTATGATGAACCTAGATAGCATATTGAAAAGCAGGGACATTACTTTGCCAACAAAGGTCCATCTAATCAAGGCTATGGTTTTTCCAGTGGTCATGTATGGATGTGAGAGCTGGACTGTGAAGAAGGCTGAGTGCCAAAGAATTGATGCTTTTGAACTGTGGTGTTGGAGAAGACTCTTGAGAGTCCCTTGGACTGCAAGGGGATCCAAACAGTCCATTCTGAAGGAGATCAGCCCTGGGTGTTCATTGGAAGGAATGATGCTAAAGCTGAAACTCCAGTACTTTGGCCACCTCATGCAAAGAGTTGACTCATTGGAAAAGACTCTGATGCTGGGAGGGATTGGGGACAGGAGGAGAAGGGGATGCCAGAGGATGAGATGACTGGATGGCATCACTGACTTGATGGACATGAGTCTGGGTGAACTCCGGGAGTTGGTGATGGACAGGGAGGCCTGGCGTGCTGTGATTCATGGGGTCACAAAGAGTCAGACATGACTGAGCGACTGAACTGAACTGAACTGATGATTTTTTCACTCGGGTAATTAATGCTGACCTCGTGATGTAAGCTTGGACATGTTCCTTCCTTTTCAGTATTTTTGGGGAAGAGTTTAAGAAGCACTGACATTCATTCTTCTTTCAGTGTTTGGTAGAGTTTGCAGGTGAAGCTGTTTGGTCCTGGGCTTCTCTTTGTTGGAATATTTTTGGTTACTAAGTCAATCTCCTTACTCATATTTTTAAAAATTTATTCACGATTCAGTCTTGGTAGATTAGATGTTTCTTTGGATTTATCCATTTCTTTTAGCTTACCCAATTTGTTGGTATATAATTGTTCATTATTGAATTGTCTATTTTTCCCTTCAGATCTGTTAATGATGGTTTAAAATATTTGGATGCTCATACTTTGGATGCATATAAATTTACAGTTGTTATATTCTCTTGATGATCTGACCCCTTTATCATCATATAATGGACTTCTTTATCTCTTGCTACAGTTTTTGAGTTAAAGTCTCTTTTGTCTGATAATAAGTATAGCTACTTCTGCTCTCTTGGTTTCCAGTTGTATGAATATCTTTTCCCATCTCTGCATTTTGAGCCTATGTGCATTCATGGAGCTGAAATGAGTCTCTTGTAGGCAAGATATAATTAGGTGTTTCTTTCTTTCTTTCTTTTTTTAAATCCAGAGACCTCCCTGGCTGTCCAGTGGTTAAGAGTCTGCATGCCCATTGCAGAGGGCACAGGGCAACTGAGATACTGTGCCAGACAGAAAATAAAAAATAAAAAGTTAAAAATCTATTCGGCCACTCTTTGTCTTTTGATTAAAGAATTCAATTTATATTTAAATTCATTATTGATAGGTAGGGACTCACTAATGCCATCTTGTTTTCTGGCTCTCTTGTAGTTTCCTTCTTCCCTTCTTTGTCTCTGTCTTCCTTTGTGAGTTGGTGGTTTTCCATACTGGTGTCTTTGCTTCCTTCCCTTCTACTTATCTTTTGTGTATTTACTCTAGGTTTTGCTTTGTAGTGATCATGAAACTTATATAAAACATCTTAGAGATATTGCTGTATGTTTCATCCTAATAAGAAATGTAACTTTGATTGCATACAGTAACTTTAGTCTTACCCCTTTTTAGTTTTTTATATCATAGTTTAGCTCTTTATATGTTCTGTATTCACTAACAGGTTATTGCAGTGACAGTTTTTTAAAAAAAATGCTTTTGTTCTTTAACCTTTATTAAAGCAGTTTCTTGAAATTAATCATTTTATCATAAATTTCTCATGCTCACTATTCCACCCCTCGGAATCCATCTAAAAGAAGTAAAAATCTGTCTATACACAGACTTTTCCATGAATATTTAAACATCATTATTTACAATAATCCAATACTGAATAACCCAAAAGTCTACTAAATAGTGAGTGGATAAATGTGATGTTTCGAAAGAATGAAGTGCTATTCACCAACCAAAAAAGAAGGGGCCACTGACACATACAACGTAAATGAACCCCAAAGTGTTTTGTGAAGTGAAAGAATCCAGGCGCAACATGTCACATCTTATATAGTTTTACTTAAATGAAATGTCCAGAAAAGAAAACTTTGTAAAGACAGATAGTGATTGCCTGGGGTGTAGGTAGGAATTGAGAGTGATTGCAGATAGGCATGAAGAATCTTTTTTGGCATGATAGAGATGCTCTGAAATTGGATTATAGTGACAGTTATACAATTCTATAAATTTTTTAAAACTCATTGAATTGTATATGAAAGTGAATTTAATGGTATATAACTTACACCTCAGTACAGCTGTCAAAAAGAATAATAAGAAAAATAGAGTAGTTAAAACATTTCTCCAGTTTTTGTAGTAGAAGAATATGGGGATATACACCATTAATGACAGTATGTAAAAATAAAACAAGATGAGACATCTTACCAGAAGAAAACTCTTCTATCTTTTTGGCTTTCCACTCCTTTCTTCTTAAAATGCAGTCTTGATGCCTGGAGGTGCGACAGCCATCTGGTATTCATTGAAATAAAAACCATACCCTGAGGACAGTGTAGCAGAAAGATAGAAAGACCTTGGATACTTGACGACATCTTTGAGTCACCACAATCCAGAATCATCTTTTTTCAGACTTCTGTAAATTGAAAATAAGAAACTTCTATTTATGTCAGTATTAGCTGGATTTATATCATTTGTAGAAGGAAAAAAGCTACATCTTCAAAGGTTTTTTAAAAACTCATTAACCAGACTTTAGTGATCTGGCCTTTGCCTATAGCTTTAAGAGGCTTGATTGAAGGCCTCTAGGTCAGTGGTGGAAATAGATTGTTTTCCCTCCGTCTACATCACTCTCATTCTTCTCCTGGTCTCCTGCCCCACTAAGAGCCAAACCAGTCTGGTCTTCAGGCTTGACCTGCTTTTATAGAGGCTCATCAAGAAATAGCGGCCATCCTATAGAAGATTTAAACACCAGTCTTCTATCCCTGGTGGCTCAGCTGGTAAAGAATCTGCCTGTAATGTGGGAGACGTGGGTTTGATCCCTGGGTTGGGAAGATCCCCTGGAGAAGGGAAAGGCTACCCACTCCAGTATTCTGGCCTGGAGAATTCCATGGACTATAGAGTCCATTGGGGAAGGCAAGGGCACCCCACCCCAGTACTTTTGCTTGGAAAATCCCATGGACAGAGGATCCTGGTAGGCTCCAGTCCATGGGATCGCTAAGAGTCGGACACAACTGAGCGACTTCACTTTCACTTTTCACTTTCATGCATTGGAGAAGGAAATGGCAACCCACTCCAGTATTCTTGCCTGGAGAATCCCAGGGACTGGGGAGCCTGGTGAGCTTCCGTCTATGGGGTCGCACAGAGTCGGACACGACTGAAGTGACTTAGCAGCAGCAGCGTAGAGTCCATGGGGTCACAAAGAGTCGGACACGACTGAGCGACTTTCACTTTCACTTTCTTCCATAATCTCTAGCCATAGGTCAGCACCGCTCACCTGGATTCTTCCTTATTCCAAATCCTTGGATATTGTTTTTTGTTGTTGTTGTTTGTTTGTTTGTTTGTTTTTGGAGAATGGACAAGGAAGTGATTAGAGGCCTTGTTTAGCTCTAGTTTCCTGTTTCGAAGGATACAAGGAAATCCGAGGTGTTCTCCTGCATAGTCACCCATTGAAAAAGCCAGGGTTGTCACCTGGCACCTCCCCGCTCCCCCAGCCACAGACACTCCTCCCAGTCGTCCCAGTTGTGTTGACCCTATGCAGTGGTTTATGAGAGACATCAGCAAGGCAACCCACTCACCATGTTGTGGAAAGGACTTGTGAGGCACAGGTCTCTTGTCTGGTATTGCTCAGACCTTATCACCTTTCCCTTCTATCACTTCTAGGGTTTGGAGAAAGATTGACCAACATTTAAACTTTTCTCTTTTCTTGTTATAGTCCTCCACTCAAATAGTTGGGGGCAAAGATCCATTTTGCCTGATAACAAATCCATGACATTCATTTTGGTTTTTTGGCTTGTACTGGTTTTTAAATATTTAAAGACAGAGTTTTGGATGTATGGTTATCTTGCCTAGTTTTTTAAAATTCATTTTTATTGGCATATAGTTGCTTTGCAATGTTGTGTTAGTTTCTGCCACACTTGGAGTCTGGCTCATGCTCCTGCTTTTCCATGTCCTGCTTTAATGGAGGTCTTGGAAAGTCCCGCCCTGGCAACCAGCATCAACAAGAGCTCTACTCTGCACCCCCAAAACAGTGTATTCTATTCCTGCTTAGCCTCAGTGATAAACCTGGTTTGATTTTGTCCTGTGTCTGTCCAAATTTGGACTGTTTTTGGATCATCTCCTTCTTGGATCTGTACTTGTGTTTATTCCAGAACCCCCATGAGCCCTGGTTTGTTCCTCCTCTTCATCTCAACAGCCATGCAGCTGGTGCAGCTGGGAAAGTCTGTACCATCTTCCTGCTGAGGGATAATTATAGCAATTGAAGCCTAGACTGGTGTTTCAAGGGAGTAGTATTTCTACATCCTCATTAAAACGGGTTCAATTTGCCGTATGATTTGAGTGGTAAACACTTTCCCCAATATTGTGAATTTTAAAACATTCTATCAGTGCAGAAAATATGCAAAATGTATAGCTTATGATAAAGCATTTGGCTAGGATATGAGTACCCAGAAAAGCTCTGGTTTACTATATAAATATTATAAAACAATTTGACTGTCTTAGGAAAGGGATTTGGTAATTTGAGTCAAGGAATAAGAAATACTTTTGTCGGGCCTATTAAAAAAACAAACATACATAATGGGATATAAACTGGAAAGAAAATTAGTAACAGGTAAGTCACCATCATTTCTTTCAAATGACTTAAAGGAAGTCAAGTAGGAGTCTTTGGTTCCAACATAATTCAGTTCACCGCAGAGTGAATTTCTTAGGTTACATGTGAAACATTCATGGACTACATTTCCCTTCAACATCTCTCCATGTGATGACAAATTTAATGGAGAAAACTTAGCTAACAGAATGAGAGTCACCCTGTACTTTGATGACCTCCAGCTAGTTCTGATCTCAGGGAGTCAATGAATTCTTAGAAGCATTAAACCTATGAGCCATGGTAATAGGAAAGGGAGAATTAAGTAAAGTTTTTTCCCCCTCCGTATTGATTTTATACTAACCAGACCAATAGAAACCCTAGAAAAGTAATTTTATATGAGAGAAAAAGAGGATTTTCTTTTACATAGCTTCGTATATGTCTATAATCTATTAAGGGAAGTGTTAAACTGGAATCCACTCTTTCTGTGTTACTTGTTGAGGTGGTAGCTAGTCACTAATAATAGGATCTAAAAATTTCAGAATTTAGGAAAATTGATCAAATACTTTCATATTACCTGAAAAAAAATTAGCTACATAAGTTTTTCTTTATTTGAGCTAATGTTTAGACTCAAGTACTTAACTGTTCTTCAGCAGAAATAACACACTCCCCTTTCCTGAACACAGCTAGTATCAACTATCTGAATAGTAATGTTGACAACAAAAATTGTGAAGTCTCAGCAGGACATGTGACTAAGCATCTATTTAGCTCATGATTCAGTGGACAGTCTGGGAGTCAGCTGATCGAGACTGGGCTTGACCGTGCACTCAGTCCTGCGTCTCTCAGCCTCCTTGCAGAATGAGCAGACTAGTTTGAACACATTCTTCTCATAGCAGTGGCACCATTGAGAGACAATTTGAGTGAAAACTGAAGGCCGCTTAAACCTAAGCTTCTATTAGCTAAAGCCTTATGTAGCTGAACCCAATGTCAGGAGATAGGAAACGATGACTAAGTCACACGGGAAAAGGCAAGAGTACCAGAAAAGGTGAAAAGGATGGGGCTCATTGTACCACCAGACACACGGCTGTTGAGGCATTCAGGCACCAAAGAGGAGGGAATGAGACCTGATAAATACCAAGGACATAGAATACAGAAAAATATACTTATTGATGATTTCATCTATTCATTTACTGTGTTAGTTACTCAGTTCAGTTCAGTCTCTCAGTCGTGTCCGACTCTTGCTACATAACAAATTATCCCAAAACTTAGCTGCTAAAAACCCCACACATTTATGATCTCAGTTTCGGTAGGTCAGGAATCACATTTGGCTGGGTCCCCTGGGTCTGAGTCTCTTCCAAGACTACAGCTACATAACGTTTGACTGGGAGAATCCACTTTCAAGCTCACCTACATGGTTGTTGGTAGGATTAAATTCCTGTGGTCTGTTAAAATGAGGCTTTTGTTCCTCATTAGTTGTTGGCTGCAGGTCTCTTGTAGCTCCTTGCCACGTAGGTCTATCCATAAAACATCTTACTTTTTAAAATGGTAGCAAGTAAGGAAGAAGGCAAGAGTAAATTCCAGCAAGAGAGAATGAAAAGTAATGTGGAAGTCACAGTCTTCTGTAGCCAAACTGCAGAATGACATTCCATTTGTTAGAAGTAAGTCATGAGGCTCAGCCCATGCTTAAGGGAAGGGGATTATGCAAAGGGGGCTTCCCAGGTGTCTCAGTGGTTAGGAATCTGCCTGCAAATGCAGGAGATGTAGGTTCAGTTTCTGGGTCCGGAAGATCCCCTGGAGAAGGAAATGGCAACCCACTCCAGTATTTGTGCCTGGAGAATTCCGTGGACAGAGGAACCTGGCAGGCTACAGTCCATGGGGTCACAAAGAGTCAGACATGACCGAGCGACTAAACAATAACAACAGTCCTACAAAGGGTGTGAAGTCCGAGAGGGCAGGATCATTGGGAACCATTTCAGAAGCCACTCAGTGCTCTGAATCATTGTTCATTTTATGGAGCCTCTGCTATACATAGAATCTTGGGCTTGGAATGTGTGTATGTATACAGAGATGGAGAAAATCATGTACCCAGGCTTTGAACAGACAGTCCTGGTAGATTTAGTGACATAATTCTAAAAACAGCCATTCAGGCCCCAAGAGCTTCATTCCTGGATTATCACGCTGTAGTAGCATTTTACAGTTTTTATCCTATTTAGAACCCTTCACTGCCCTGATAACATTCAGGATAAAATTCACATTCTTTAGCATTTATCTATAAATTATTTATTTATAGATAAATTTAGCCCCAGACATTTTCCATCTCTATTCCCTAGCCTGCCTGTTCTGTGAGCTGTTATTAGGATTTCACATTGTTTGATTAATCTAGTCATAAAAGGTCAAGCTGCTTTGGTTACCATTGAGTTTCTTAGAACTGTTGGTATGCTAAAATATTATTATAGTTCCCCAACATGCTGCTGCTGCTAAGTCACTTGGGTCGTGTCTCACTCTTTGCGACCCCATGGACTGTAGCCCACCAGGCTCCTCTGTCCCCAGGATTCTCCAGGCAAGAGTACTGGAGTGGGTTGCCATTTCCTTCTCTCCCTAACGTATTATACTTTTAAAAAATTATTTATTTTCAATTGGAGGATCATTGCTTTACAACACTGTGTTGGTTTCTGACGTCCATCAGCATGAATCAGACATGGGTACACATATGTCCCCTCCTTCTTGAACCTCCCTCCCACCCCCCACCCCATCCCGCCCCTCTACATTGTCACAGAGCACCAGGTGTGAGCTCCCTGTGCCATAACTGCAAACTCCCACTGGCTATATATTTTACATATGGTGATGAGACATGTTTCCACACTGCTCTCTCAACTTGTCCCAGTCTCCTCTTCCCCCACTGTGTCCACAAGTCTGGTCTCCATGTCTGTGTCTCTCTCTGTTGCTGCCCTGCAAACAGGTTCATCAGCACCATCCTTCTAGGTTCCATATATGCACGTTATTATACAACAGTTCTTTCTCTTTCTGACTTCACTCTGTGTAATAGGCTCTAGGTTCATCCACCCCATTAGCACGGACTCAAATGCATTCCTTTTAATGCCTTTTTATACAATATACCTTGTATATATATTACTGAGCAATCAGGGGCTTCCCTGGGTAGCTCAGCTGGTAACGAATCAGCCTGCAGTGCCGG
This sequence comes from Tragelaphus eurycerus, assembly GCA_935064755.1. Taxonomy (NCBI): domain Eukaryota; kingdom Metazoa; phylum Chordata; class Mammalia; order Artiodactyla; family Bovidae; genus Tragelaphus; species Tragelaphus eurycerus. The sequence continues at coordinate 17,139,722 of CAKXYN010000034.1, read as the reverse complement.
AGACCTGGGTTTGATTCCTGGATTGGGAAGATCCCCTGGAGAAGGGCATGGCAACCCACTCCAGTATTCTTGCCTGGAGAATTCCCATGGACAGAGGAGTCTGGTGGGCTACAGTCCATGGGGTCACAAAGAGTCAGACACGACTGAGAGACTAAGTACATCACATACAATATTCCATTGTGTATATATACCACAGCCTCTTTATCCATTTATCTGTTGATAGACATCTAGATTGCTTCCATGTCCTAGTTATTATAACTAGTGCTGCAATGAACATTGTGGTACTTGTGTTTTTTCAGTTATGGTTTTCTCAGAGTCATATTACACTTTTAACCAATGAGTCTTTTTACCATGGAGCACATCAGGGGACTCAATTCTGATGAGTATCCTTTGGGAAAGTAGTCTCAACTCAACTTTTGTGACTTCATCTCTTCTCTCCTCTGATCCACCTTCTCCAAAATCACTATGCTGTTCCTATTTTTCTAGGCATCCTCACATTCTGATCTCTTTGTCTAGAATGTTCTTTTCTCTCCCATCATCTGTTTGGTTTGGAGTAGATCCTTAAAAACTTAGCTCAAAAATCACCTCTTCCAAGAATCTTACCCTGCTTTCCCCTTTTCTGAGCTTAAACAGTAACCTCTGTCCTGTGCTTATTATGTGAAGTTGTTACTTGTTTAGTTGTTTCTCACCTCTCTGCATTTTCCTAAATTGTAATTTCCTTCCAGGAAAGGCTGTGGATAGCTCAAGTTCATAGCCCTGGTGCATACAAAGTGTCAGACCTGCAACAGCTAGTAAAGAAAGCAATGCTTTTGAATGCTGCTGCTAAGTCGCTTCAGTCGTGTCCAACTCTGTGTGACCCCATAGACAGCAGCCCACCAGGCTTCCCCGTCCCTGGGATTCTCCACGCAAGAACATTGGAGTGAGTTGCCATTTCCTTCTCCTTGCATGAAAGTGAAAAGTGAAAGTGAAGTCACTTCAGCCTTGTCCGACTCTGTGCGACCCCATAGACGGCAGCCCACCAGGCTCCTCCATCCATGGGATTTTCCAGGGAAGAGTACTGGAGTGGGGTGCCATCGCCTTCTCTAGAATAGATGAATAACACCTGGTTCTTTTCCACCTACGGTTGGTGTTTTTCTCCTGCACCCCCAGCCTCACCAGTAGTGAGGCTGAGGACACGTGACTTGTTGAGGCCAAAGGGCTATGGAGATTTTAAGTTGAGATCATGGAAGAACTGCCTTACATATACATTAGATGAGTGAGATAGACATGACATGAACCCCTGATGCTTTAAGTCGGCCACTAAGATTTCAGAGTTTCGTCTGTCTTGACAAAGCTGTTACACCAAGGCTAGCAGGAGTCTGATGCAGGCAGGAGGATGTACATGAGACTTAAAATCCAGGAGACCCAGGCGAGTGCTAAGAGGTTGCTTTGGAGTTGCCTGAACTCTTTCCAGTTTTGGTCACTAAAAAGCTGCCAGATGTAACTCTTTAGTAAAAATGCCGGAGGAAAACTTACAGACATACTAACAATTACTAGATTTTAAATAGAAAACTGCCTAATTTGAGTTATTTTATGCAGAAAAACAGAGAAGGCAATGGCACCCCACTCCAGTACTCTTGCCTGGAAAATCCCATGGATGGAGGAGCCTGGAAGGGGTCCATGGGGTTGCTGAGGGTTGGACACGACTGATCACCTTCACTTTCACTTTTCACTTTCATGCATTGGACAAGGAAATGGCAACCTACTCCAGTGTTCTTGCCTGGAGAATCCCAGGGAGCGGGGAACCTGGTGGGCTGCCATCTCTGGGGTTGCACAGAGTCGGACACTACTGAAGCGACTTAGCAGTAGCAGTAGCAGCATGCAGAAAAAATTAAGTATTTAGAAAAGATGGCAAAATAGCCAAGGAATATGCATTGGTTTTATGGAAGAGAAGCATCTGCTGTAGTGAATGACAGCTTGCTGCCTGCATGGAGCAAATTCAGTGGTGTGTTCACCATAGCCCTGGTTTTGCCTAGGTAGCCTAAACTTGAATCTCCACGAAATTCCTCTTGGATTGATTTGATGATAGCTTGGGTGCCAGACCTATAATTCTAAAAAGGAGGCAACTTCCTTCTTCATTTACGGAGAAGCTGAACATTTTTTCCCCAGCTCTATTGAAGTATGATTCACGTATAACATTGTACAAATTTAAGATGTACAATGCAATGATTTGACATCTGTATATATAGTAAAATGATTGCCACAATAAGGTTAGTTAAAACATCTACACTTCATGTAGTTACAAACTGCTTTTTGTGGTGAGAACTTTAAGAATCCACTCTCAGCAAATTCAGATGTACAGTGCAGTATTGCTAACTATAGCCTGCTCGTTGTGTGTTACACCCGCAAACTCACTCATCTTGTAATGAAATTTGTACTCTTTGACCAGCTTCACACATCTTCCCCACTCCCCGCTGTTAGCCCCTGTCAGCCACCACCGTGTTCTGTTTCTCTGAATCTGACTTTTTTAGATCCCACATGTAAGTGAGATCACACAGTGTCTGTCTCTCTCTGTCTTATTGTACTTAGCATAATGCCCTCAGGTCTCATCCATATTGTCACAAACGGCAGGATTTTGAGAAGCTGGGAGTTTAGGGCTTTGTTTCATAAGGAAAGTGACTGAGTACAAATCCCAAGGACTTTTGTTTCTCAGTCCAGATTCTTTGTTTCAAGTAGCAGAAACTGATTGTGAGCTGGAAGGATTTATTGGGAGGAAATGATGTAGCCCACGGAACCAGTGGGAAGGCTGGCTACAGGACCAGGCTCCAGGGTGACTGGGAGACTGCAGAGACAATTTGTAAGGATGCTTTGTCACTGTGCCTGGCTGCAAATCCGAAAACAGTGAGGAAAATCGATGTCCTCACCAGGATAAGGGGAGTCTAATGTGATCAACCCGCTACAAGATGGCCAGTTGGCTGCTTTGCCCTTGCCTAAGGAAGCGGTTTTATTTCCCTGAGCTGAGGGCTGGTTCCTGCTGCTGCTGGCAGTGGGAACACTCATCAGAAGTGACCAGCATCTCTTCATGGGGATATTTCTTTGTCCCTGTTGTCATAGTCGCTTAGTTCATGAGTTTTCTGGTGGCAGACCAAGGCTGGCTAACACCTAGAAGGGTTGTCTGATTGTTAAGAGTCTCCTCCACGGCGGGACTCTCTGGTGAGGAGCCACGAGTCCTAAGTACCTTCTTACCCTGGGTCCACTCGGAGAGGTCTACACATACACTTCCTCCTCAAGTCCCCTAGTCCCAGGTCTCTATTCGTGAATCAGCTAAACTGTCAGCTACTCCCCATCAGTTGGCCTTTTTTTTTAATTAAAAAATTTTTTATTGGAGTGTAGTTGATTTAAAATGTTGTGTTAGTTTCTGCCGTACCGCCGAGTGATTCAGTTATACACGTATCTATCCATTTAATAACAATTATTTATTTATTTGGCTGCACTGGGCCTTAGTTGTGGCACACGGGGTCTTTAGTCACAGCTTGTAAATTCTTAGTTGCAGCGTGTGGGATCTAGTTCCCTGCTGCTGCTGCTGCTGCTGCTAAGTCGCTCAGTCGTGTCCGCTCTGTGCGACCCCATAACGGCAGCCCACCAGTTCCCTGACCAGGGGTCAAACCCAGGCCCCCTGCAGTAGGCGTGCAGTCTTAGCCACTGGACCACCAGGGAAGTCTCCATGTGTCCATTCTTTTTCAGATTCTTGGCCCATGTGGTCATTATAGAGTGTTGAGCAGAGTTGCCTGTGTTATACAGTAGGTCCTTGTTAGATCTATTTTATATACGTTGGTGTGTGTATGTTAATCCCAGTCTCCTCATTTATCATTCCCACCACAATTTCTCTTTGATTACCATTAAGTTTGGTTTTAAGATTGGTGAGTCTGTTTTGTAAATAAGTTCATTTGTATCATTCTCTTTTAGATTCCTCAACCAGGTGTTCTGGAACCATATCCAGTAACAGTGAGCAATGATATGCGCTGCTTGTGGTAGATTGCATTGTGTTGACCATATGTTAATAGTTTGTAATAAAACGTTAGAAACTTTTTGGCCAACCCAGTACTATTTTCCCTAACTCGTCCTTTCCCTTCCTATTAAAGGATTATACGATTTTTCCTGTGGTCATGTATGGATGTGAGAGCTGGACTGTGAAGAAGGCTGAGCACCAAAGAATTGATGCTTTTAACTGTGGTGTTGGAGAAGACTCTTGAGAGTCCCTTGGACTGCAAGGAGATCCCACCAGTCCATTCTGAAGGAGATCAACCCTGGGATTTCTTTGGAAGGAATGATGCTGAAGCTGAAACTCCAGTACTTTGGCCACCTCATGTGAAGAGTTGACTCATTGGAGAAGACTCTGATGCTGGGAGAGACTTGGGGCAAGAGGAGAAGGGGACGACAGAGGATGAGATGGCTGGATGGCATCACTGACTCGATGGACGTGAGTCTGAGTGACCTCCGGGAGCTGGTGATGGACAGGGAGGCCTGGCGTGCTGCGATTCATGGGGTTGCAACGAGTCGGACACGACTGAGCGACTGATCTGATCTGATCTGATAGGCTACTCATTGTCAGTGATGAAGTTTCCCCTTGAGAGACATTGATTAGGCTTCACCATGTGACATGTTTTGACCAGTGGCATGTGGCCAGACACACCTGGCGTGTCCAGATAGGCCGTCAGGATGTTGTCATGAGCTTTGACACGGTCTCTTTTGTCTGACACAAGAATGCAAGACCATAGAGGGGAATGTGCTTTCATTTTGTGCACGAGACTAAGAAAATGTGCAGAGCAGGGCCCCGTGCTCCGTTCACCCAGGGCCAGCATTCCAGTGAGCGAGAGGCAGTCTTGACTGTAAGCGCTCACGTTTCAAGCTTTCTTGTTACCAGACCGACTGAGTGAAAGAAGACTCTCCTGTTCCGTTTCCCACCCGTGGGGAGAACTCTCTCTGCAGCCTTTCATGTTCCCTTACAAGGAGCGTCATGAGTTTCTTCACAGCCCACTTCTTGGCTCAGAGCTGGCTTGAGTCACGCTTACATCCTGCAGCTTGGACCAGCTGGAGCGCCTCCACTTGCCCTTGGCCTCACTCAGCAGACAGCTGCTGTGCTTAGCAGGGTCCGAGAAGCGCACCTAAATTGGTAGGTGTGCCTCGAAAGGGAGAAGGCAGTGGCACCCCACTCCAGTACTCTTGCCTGGAAAATCCCATGGATGGAGGAGCCTGGTAGGCTGGAGTCCATGGGGTTGCTGAGGGTCGGACACGACTGATCACCTTCACTTTCAATTTTCACTTTCATGCATTGGAGAAGGAAATGGCAACCCACTCCAGTGTTCTTGCCTGGAAAATCCCAGGGACGGGGGAGCCTGGTGGGCTGCCGTCTGTGGGGTCACACAGAGTTGGACACGACTGAAGCGACTTAGCAGCAGCAGCAGCAGCAGCAGTGCCTCGAAAATCCCAAGAGGACCACCAACCACGGTGACTTTTTCTTAGCACTAGGGGGCTCAAGGGACAGCGAGTTCCTGCCACCAGGAGGGGATATCTCATGCTACTCCAGACAGTAGCTCTCTGAGCCTTCACTGCAGAGCCAGCCTCTGTCTCCGTGAAACATACAGTCCTCAGTCTGGAATGCGTGTGTCCAGCTAAGGAATCTAGGACACTTTCTAATTTCGCTTCTCCAGGCCCCTGTAGAGTGAGCCAGAGGCTTACTACGGTTTTAAAAGAATTTTCAGTGCACTTTTTGGCAGATGTTTTGGTATTATCCAATGATTCTGAGGGTTATAAAGATAACTGTTTAGGAGGTGTAGGCTTCCATTTTTAATTTTCTCTAGGCCATGTGTGATTTCTAATAGGCATGAAATAAAAATGAAAGAGAAGGTATTTAGTGTGTAGTGTGACTAATTAATAAGTTGGGAAGAAGACAGATATGTTATTTGTGGCTCTGACAGAATTAGTAGCTTTTCTAAGAAGCAGTGTTGGGTGTACAAACTTATGACTTGGCTTGCCAACACACGATATCCAAGTAGACTATTTAAGTTTTTGGGGGTCTTGGAACCCTATACAAATCTAATGCAATCTATAAACCCTCAACATAGGAATTTTATAAACATAAAGCTCTTTAAATGGTTACAAGGGTATTATCAACTTGTTGAAGGTCTTCATAGAGGTCTGAGGACCCAAATTAGATTCTGTGCTCCCTGAGGCTGACAGCAGTACCTACATGAATGGGAAAGGCTCTGAGTAACTTTATAAAGCTTGACTTAGCCGGCTAGAGAATCATTCACTCTGTTGATGATTAAGGCTGCTTATTTCTCTCAATGGTATAACTTTTTATCACTGTCAACATTTTGCTTGTGGGTCCTTCTTTCTTTCCCTGAATTTAATTATTGTAATTCTTCATTCTATGCACAGTTTTCGGGAACCAGAGTGGTTAATTCTTTAAATGAAGCCAGATGCTTTTTATTTAGAACTTGACAAATAAAACAATTTTAGTTCAATGATGGAAAAATAAAATATTTATTTCCTTTTGGGTTCGTTTATATTGAGTATAAGAAGTCATTGTGATTCCTAGAAGCCATGCTAGGTGATAGGATATCAATATTGTTAACAAAATTTTTGAGAAAACTTGGTATGGCTAAAATTGGGTTGGAATTTATCCTAAAGGGACAAAGTGAACACTTTTCCTCTTCTTTCCCGGTAGTCATGCAATAGAAAGGAAATAATACAGAATCCTTGGTGAATAGCAATTTTTAAAAACATTTTATTTATTATTGGGGATAGTCTGGTTTTTCAAATAATTTGATCTAAATATATATTTACTAGGAACTTATGAAATTTATGGTTCAAGTAAGTTCATCAGAATCTTGATGACAAGCATAATTGATTTTTCAAAAACACAAGGAACTTATGGTCACACAAATAGCAAATTAAAACGTATCAGGATCTGAAAAATTAGGGAAGAAGGGAGGGAGAAGTAAGGACAGAAAACTTGGTTTGGTTGACCTTGTAACTGAGAACTTTGCTCTTGGAGTGGCACAGAGATAATTATGTTGCAATCTCAGGGAAAATTTGTTTTCCTATAATTTACTACTTAGCTGTACCATGAATGGTTGAATAATAGTAATGGAAATATTGTCTGTTGGTTTTCAACATTTAGTTAACCTATAGACTAAGTGCAAAATTATAAGTGTTTTAAGACAGTATGTGAATATTATCAACTTTGGCAATGCAAATGTCAAAGTATTCCTAATTGAAGTTGAGAAAAAGACAAAGGGAGAAGATGTTGAAGGAAGATGGGTTGGTAAGATCCACTCCCAAATGTAGGAGGTAAAGAGATTCTATCTCAAGTTGGTGGAAAAAGAACTATCTTGTATTACTGAGCTAAACTCATAAAGGTAACCCAGTAGGGGAAAAAAAAAAAAAAAAACAAACCAAACACTAAAAATAATGACATAAACATCAACATTCCTGAATTTTGGGATCAAATAATAAAATAAATCTTCATCTATCTTTGCAATAAGGAAATAATGAGATTTTCAGATTTGATAAATGATTTAGTGGTATTAATATATTATTTAAAATGTGGAGACAATCTTTAGAAGAACCCAAAGCATACACTATTGAAGTAGTTCACTCTGAGGGTAGGGGCAATGGACTATTCCTTTTTTGGATATTAACATTTGGGATGTGCTTAACTTTATGCATACTTTAATTTGGGCTTCCCAGGTGGTACTAGTGTAAAGAACCTGCCTGACAGTGTATGAGACTTAAGAACGTGGGTCTGATCTCTGAGGTAGGAAGATCCCCTGGAGGAGGGCATGGCAACCCACTCTAGTATTCTTGGACAGAGGAGCCTGTCCATAGGGTCACAAAGAGATGGACATGACCGAAGCGACCTGGCATGCATGCATACATGCTTTAATTTGATGAGATTATAATATATGTTTTTAAAGTTTGTAGTCCAGAACTTAATCTTTTTTAAATTCATTAATTAATTTAATTTTGGTCATGTTGGGGTTTTGTTGTTGCTCATGAACGAATGAGTGAATAGGTGAAGTTGCTCAGTGGTGTCCGACTCTTTGCGACCCCATGGACTGTAGCCTACCAGCCTCTTCCGTCCATGCAGTTTTCCAGCAAGAGTGCTGGAGTGGATTGCCGTTTCCTTCTCCAGGGGATCTTCCCGACCCAGGGATTGAACCCCAGGTCTCCCGCTTTGCAGGCAGACGCTTTACCGTCTGAGCCACCAGGGAAGCCCATGGTGTTGCTTGTTGCTCGTGGGCTTTCTCTAATTGTGATGAGTGGGGGTTATTCTTCGTTGTGGTGCATGGGTTTCTCATTGCTTGGCTTCTTTTATTGCAGAGCACAGTCTCTAGGTGCTTGGGCTTCAGCATTTGTGGCATATGGGCCTAGCTTCTCCATGGCATGTGGAATCTTCTTGAACCAGGAATCGAACCCATGTCCCCTGCATTGGTAGGTGGGTTCTTATCCACTGTACTGCCAGGGAAGTCCTAGAATATTTTTTAAATGAACTGGTAGAGAAAAGAGATATGAACTAGGTTTTTATAATTTAAAATATTAATTGTAATCACCAGAGCAACCACTAAGAAAATAACATAGGTACAAATCTTTGCATCCTTGGATTAGGCAATGGTTTCTTCAGGTGGCTCAGATGGTAAAGAATCCACCTGCAATGTGGGAAACCTGGGTTTGATCCCTGGATTGGGAAGATCCCCTGGGGAAGGGAAAAGCTACTCACTCCAGTATTCTGGCCTGGAGAATTCCATGGACAGAGGAGCCTGGCAGGTTACAGGTCACAGTCCATGGGGTTGCACAGAGTTGGACATGACTGAGCAACTTTCACTCTCCTTAGATATGTTATCCAAAGCATATGCAGCTAAAGAAAAAAATCTGTAAATTTGACTTTACCATAATTAAAAATGTTCATACTTCAAAGGACACTATCAAGAAAGTAGAAAGATAATCCACAGAATGGGAGAATATGCCTGCAAATTATGCATCTCTGAGGGACTAGCATTTGAAATATTTGAATAACTCTTACAACTCAAAAAGACAAACAAAATCCAGCTAAAATCTAGGCAGATGATTTAAATCAACATTTCTAAAGAAGATGTAAAAGTGGCCATTAAGCACACGGAAAGGAGCTCAACATCATTTATTATTAAAGAAATGCAAATGAAAGCGAAAATGAGATGCTGCTTCACATCCCCTAGTCCCACGCATTTCCATATGAATTTTATGTTCCGCTTGACCATTTCTGAAGAAGAAAAACCAACTATGATTTTAACAGGGATATAGGCTATAATTTTATTTTATTTATTTATTTTATTATTATTATTATTTTTTTAATTTTTCTTAACTTTACAATATTGTATTACTTTTACTATACATCGAGATGGATCTGCCACCAGAATACACGTGCTCCCCATCCTGAACCCTCCTCCCTCCCCCCTTCCCACACCATCCCTCCAGGTCATCCCAGTGCTCCAGTCCCAGGCATCTGTTATAGGGCATCGTACCTGGACTGACTTGTTTCAGATATGATATTATACATATTTCAATGCTATTCTCCCCAATCGTCCCACCCTCTCCCAGTCCCAGAGTCCAAAAGTCTGTTCTATACATCAGTGTCTCTTTTGCTGTCTCATAAGCAGGGTGATTGTTACCATCTTTCTAAATTCCATATATATGCGTTAGTATACTGTACTTGTGTTTTTCTTTCTGGCTTACTTCACTCTGTATAATAGGCTCCAGTTCCATCCACCTCATTGGAACTGATTCAAATGTATTCTTTTTAATGGCTGAGTAATACTCCATCGTGTATATATACCACAGCTTGCTTATCCATTCATCTGTGGATGGACATCTAGGTTGCTTCCACGTCCTGGCTATTGTAAACAGTGCTGCTATGAATATTGGGGTACACGTGCCTCTTTCAATTCTGGTTTTCTCAGTGTGTATGCCCAGCAGTGGGATTGCTGGGTCATAAGGCAGTTCTATTCCCAGTTTTTTGAGGAATCTCCATACTGTTCTCCATAGTGGCTGTACTAGTTTGCATTCCCACCAACAGTGTAAGAGGGTTCCCTTCTCTCCGCACCCTCTCCAGCATTTATTGCTTGTGGATTTTTGGATTGCAGCCATTCTGACTGGCGTGTAATGGTATCTCATGGTGGTTTTGATTTGCATTTCTCTGATAATGAGCGATGTTGAGCATCTTTTCATGTGTTTGTTAGCCATCTGTATGTCTTCTTTGGAGAAATGTCTATTAAGTTCTTTGGCCCATTTTTTGATTGGGTCGTTTATTTTTCTGGAATTGAACTGTAGAAGTTGCTTGTATATTTTTGAGATTAGTTGTTTGTCTGTTGCTTCATTTGCCATTATTTTCTCCCATTCTGAAGGCTGTCTTTTCAGCTTGCCTATAGTTTCCTTTGTTGTGCAGAAGCTTTTTAAGTTTGATTAGGTCCCATTTGTTCATTTTTGATTTTATTTCCGATATTCTGGGAGGTGGGTCATAGAGGATCCTGCTGTGATGTAAGTCAGAGAGTGTTTTGCCTATGTTTTCCTCTAGGAGTTTTATGGTTTCTGGTCTTATATTTAGCTCTTTAATCCATTTTGAGTTAAAAGATGGAACAATAGCAAGTGTTGGTGAGGATGTGGAGCCACCACAGGTGCCGGGATTAGAGGACTGATGAGAATTTATTTTCTTTTTCTGTTCATGGGATTGTAAGGAGGACCAGCCCCCTTTGGCTACTAAGACAGCTCTGGATGGTGATGGGGGACCCTTATCACCTCCTGATAGCAGGTGAGGTTTTGACTGATTGTCTATAGGAACAAAGTGAAGTCGCTCAGTCGTGTCCGACTCTTGGTGACCCCTGTGAGCCCACCAGGCTCCTCTGTCCCTGTGATTTTCTGGGCAATAGTACTGGAGTGGATTGCCATTTCCTTCTCCAGGGGATCTTCCCAACCCAGGGATCAAACCCAGGTCTCCCGCATTGTAGACAGACGCTTTACTGTCTGAGCCACCAGGAAAGATTAGTGAACAAAAGATGTCCTAGTTGTTGTCCAAGTGGATGAATAGGGCTGAAGTGATTGCAGGCAGTAGGACTGGGAGGCTGAGAGATGGTGTTATTGTTGTTCAGTCGCTCAGTCGTGTCTGACCCTCTGCAGCCCCGTGGACCGCAGCGCACCAGGCTTCCCTGTCCTTTACCACCTCCTGCTGCTGCTGCTAAGTCGCTTCAGTCATGTCCGACTCTGTGCGACCCCATAGACGGCAGCCCACCAGGCTCCACTGTCCCTGGGATTCTCCAGGCAAGAATACTGGAGTGGGTTGCCATTTCCTTCTCCAATGCATGGAAGTGAAAAGTGAAAGTGAAGTCGCTCAGTCGTGTCTGACTCTCAGCGACCCCATGGACTGCAGCCCACCAGGATCCTCCGTCCATGGGATTCTCCAGGCAAAAGTACTGGGGTGGGGTGCCATTGCCTTCCCCACCACCTCCTGGGATTTGCTCAAATTCATGTCCTTTGAGTCAGTGGAATATGAATAAACCCTCTGCTCAGAAAACTTCTGCCTACCAAATGGCACAAAACACAGGATGTTAAATGGCTCAGTACCCTTTACACATAGCTCAGGTTCTGTGTTGTGTGGGTTTATTCAAACAAATTAAGGTGGTGACACAGGGTTTTGCTATGGAAGTTGGTGAGGGCATCATTTCTGGTCTGACTTCCATGTTCGCTGGCTGTCATTCTGTCCCTACAATGTTCCTTTTACTTCTCATAGAGTCAGGGCCAGACATACCATTTGAGTGCAAATGTAAGCATGCATGCAGACCACTTCCTATGGCAAAGGTATGATGAATTAGATTACATTAATACTTTCAAAGGAGAAGGCAATGGCACCCCACTCCAGTACTCTTGCCTGGAAAATCCCATGGACGGAGGAGCCTGGTGGGCTATAGTCCATGGGGTCGCTAAGAGTCAGACAAGACTGAGCGACTGCACTTTCACTTTTCACTCATGCATTGGAGAAGGAAATGGCAACCCACTCCAGTGTTCTTGCCTGGAGAATCCCAGGGACGGGGGAGCCTGGTAGGCTGCCGTCTATGGGGTCGCACAGAGTCGGACACGACTGAAGCAACTTAGTAATACTTTCAGAGGATATTCTTTTCTTTTCCTACATATGTCCTTCCTTTTGAGAAACTACAAATGATTTTGAAATGAGAAGACTGTCCCATAACACAACCACCTCAGCGCCTTTTCCTGGCGGACAAACCCAGAGCTCTGGGGCACCTGCATTTGTGGTGCCAATCACAATTACAGCAGATTCATCAAGTGCAGGAGGGAAATACTTGACCTTGAACAGAGACCTCTGATTGCGTGGGTAAAAAACAGTGCTGCAGTTTTATCTTTTCTAAAGGCCAGTGATAAGGTCTTTTGTTCTTTTGTTGTTTCTAGAGGTTCTCTGCGGGGAGAATTTATGGACTGTGGGACATTTTAAGGACACAGAGATTTCACATAGACCTGTAAGTGGGTGGCGCAGTTTTTGCACAAATCTTTTCAAGTACTTGTAATTAATTTTTTAGTCCATTTTCAATACTGACTTACCCTGGCTGTTTTCCAGCTCTAGAATAGTATCAGAAGGAATATGGATCTACAGCAAAGTTTTTTACATAATTAAACAATGGGGGAACTTGAAACAGATTGATTAAACAGGAGTGATCAGCATGCTTACTTTTCTATGCCATTCTAACCATTTTTGAACTGAGTTTAATGCCTGTAACCTTTGCGAAGACTGTAGCATGTTTTCCTTTGTGGAAAGCTGCAGTGCCTGAATTTCCTGAGGTCACGTCCCATGGTGTGAAACTGGAGAGGGGCTGTGGCCTTCCACCAGGATTGGTGGTCCCAGCCTGTCACGGGATATGCCAGTTTAGACGAGCTCTCCCTCAGGGCTGTCCGAACAGGGGACTGAGTGCTCAGCTAGTAAGGACCAGTAAGAGCTCTTTCCCCTCCCCCTCCCTTTGTCATTCTGCCAGTCCTCACCACTGTACACTATTTATTTTTAGACTCTCATTCTATAAATTGATGCCTTGCTGCTGCCTTTATCTCCTGCATGTCATTTGTAAAAAAGACAAGCAGTAGATTTCTGCTCAGAGGAGTGGCCAGAATGTTTATTGTGGATGTTTTTGTAGCTTGTCCTTCAGATGACCCAAAATTAATAATGTACACAGGCAGAACCCGGCTTCAACACGTATCCTTCTACTTGAGGCATCTCTCGAAGGGCTCCTCAGCTTCTGTTGACCAGGATGCTGCGTGTGTAACTGTCAGATAGCAACTGGAGTCTTGCTTCTCCTTCAGATCCAGGAGATATTCGTCCAACTCTTAAATAGTTTATCCTGGGGCAGTCTACAGGACTCCTGCAAAGCTCCAAAGCGTCTTTCACACTATAAAAATCCCAACTTTGAGAAAGAGAAAAACAAATATGGCATATTAAGGCATATATATGGAATCGAGAAAGATGGTGCTGAGGAACCTATTTGCAGGGGTGCAGTGGAGATTATAGACGTGGACCTGGTAGGAGGTGGGAAGGAGAGGGTGGGACGAGTAGAGAGAGCAGCACGGAAACACACACTGCCGTATGTAAGATAGCTAGCTAGTGGGAATTTCCTTTATGACTCAGGGAACTCAAACAGGGGCTCTGTAATAACCCAGGGGGTGGGAAGGTGTGGGAGGTGGGAGGGACGTTCAAGAGGGAGGGGACATATGTGTACCTGTGGTTGATTCATGTTGATGTATGGCAGAAACCAATACAATGTTGTAAAGCAATTATCCTTCAATTAAAAATTAATAAATTTTAAAAAATCCTGATTTTGAATGTCTCCAACCCTCTCTCCTTGAGCAGCGTGCCATCCAGTAAGATCCTCCTTACTTTCTCTACACACGGACCCAGACTTCCGTGCTTTTCTTGGTTTTCACAAAAGCTTCTGTCCACGAGGCAATTTCTGTGCCCGTAGACTTAGTGAGGCTTCGAGCATGGGAATGATGGTGGGGATTCTGAATTGCGATGCTGCTACTGCTGCTAAGTCGCTTCAGTCGTGTCCGACTCTTGTGCGATCCCATAGACAGCAGCCCACCCGGCTCCTCTGTCCCTGGGATTCTCCAGGCAAGAATACTGGAGTGGGATGCCATTTCCTTCTCCAATGCATGAAAGTGAAAAGTGAAAGTGAAGTCGCTCAGTCGTATCTGACTCTCAGTGACCCCATGGACTGGAGCCTACCAGGCTCCTCCGTCCATGGGATTTTCCAGGCAAGAGTACTGGGGTGGGATAGATGTCTCAAAAATACAACTCCAAGTTGAACATTACCTGTTGGGGGGCTTTCCTCCTCCTCCTCAGCCCTCCCTACTTCCCTCTTGTCCCCTCCAGGCAGGAGCAAAACCAGTTTCTTCCCATCTCCTCCACAGCAGGTCAGCCACTCTGTCCCTTGCAGATATTCATAACTTGAGGTGTCACCTATTTCTCCAAGTGGCACATTGCAAATAAAAACACTTTCCTTCTTGAAAATAGTTTTTGTATCAGTTATTAAGACATTGTGCAAAAGATATTGTGCAAAAGATATCTGCAAAGATATCTGCAAAAGATATCGCCCAGATACCAAGGTTTCCTGGGAGGTTATTAGCAGAGGGGTAATGTACTCTGAGCGGTAACTGTGTAACCTTGGGGAGGTTGTAAACGTACAGATCAGACACTGCCATCATTTCTGAGCAAGACGTTCAGTACAATTTCAGAGAAGGTCAAGTGCCAGTGAACCTGCTATGATGGCTTCCAGCTTCCTTTCCTTTCTTCCCCCAAATAGGAAGTTATGTGAAATCTAATCTTTTGGTTGATCAATTTACTGAATTTTTTCCCCCTGTGAAACATATTCTCAAGACCCTCTCTAAATCCTGCTCACCCTTAATTTGTCCAAGGTTCCTAAATTATATTGACTGGCATAGCTATAAGCCTTTAAATTAACCTAGTGATACTATACATGGGAACCCACATCCCCTTAGAGTTTAGAATGTATTTGTTGTCTCTGAAGAAAAGTTTATAAAAGGGAATCCTGCATGGAACTGACCTATGACTTTTTGTTCAATGATCTTGTGAAATAAATCTTTTATTTTGCAGGGACTGTGCTACATACTTTTTTTTTTTTTTGAGAAGGTTTAGATTCATAGCAAAACTGAAGGGAAAATAGAGAGACTGTGGAAAATAGTCCCAAAACAGTGGGAAAATATCTCCCCCACACAGATAGAGCCTATCCAACCACGAGCAGTTGACACCAAAGTAGCACGTCTCTTACAGTCGCTGAACCTGCCCTGACATGTCATTATTACTCAAAGCCCACCATTTGCATTAGAGTTTGCTGTCAGTGTACATTTGATGGTTTTGATGGATGAATAATTAAAGCACGTATTCAGCATCAGAGTATCACACGGAGTAGTTTCACGGCCCTAAATGTCCCTTGAGTTCCGCCTTTTTATCCTCCCTCCTTGCAGATCTGACGAGCACTCATCTTTTCGCTGTCTCCGTAGTTGCGCCTTTTCCAGTGTCATATAGTTGAAATCACACAGAATGTAGCTTTTACAGATTGATTTCTTTCACTTAGTAATGTGCATTTAAGTGTCCCCGGTGTCTTTTTGTGATAATACATTTCTGTTTTAGCTCTGAAGAGCGTTGTTCGGATGTATCTCTGTTTATTTACCCATTCACTGAATGGGATGAAGACTCACCTAAAGAAGGGCATTTTGGTTGCTTCCAAGTTTTGGCAACTCTGAATAAATCTACTGTAAACAACTGTGTGCAGATTTTTGTATGGATTTTAATGTCTAGTTTCTTTGGGTAAATGCCAAGTAGCGCTGCTCATTATTGCTTTTCTGTGTCCTACTTAAGAAAACTTGATCTACCTCAGGCAAGTATTCCCCCAGGTAGTCTAGAACTTTCATAGTTTTAGCTTCTTCATCTAGGCTTCTGATCCCTTTTGAGTTAAGCTTTTGTATAGGATGAGGTAGGGATTAAAATAACAAAGGTTTATTTCTTCCGTATGAATATATGTAGATGTGGGAAAATTTCCCACCTTCATTAGATATTTTAGATGCTTTTGCCAAAAATTAACTGACTGTATACTTGTGAAGTTTTGTCCAGGCTCTCCATTCTGTTTTATGAACCTATTTGTCTATCTTTAAAAAAATTACTCCGTTATGGCAAAGTACATACTGTGACTACACTGGGTCCTCTTTGCTGCACGCGGGCTTTCTCTAGCTGTGGTGCACGCAGACGTTCTCTAGCTGTGGTGTACGGCCTCCTCATTGTGCTGGTTTCTCTTGTCGTGGAGCGGGCTTTAGGCGTGAGGGCTCAGTAGTTGTGGCTTGTGGGCCTAGGTGCCCTGCAGCATGTGGGCTCTTTTCAGATCAGGGATCAAACCTGTGTCCCCTGCTTTGGCAGACGATTCTTAATCACTGGACCACTGGGGAAGGCCAGAACAACTGGTTGGATTAAAGATCACTGAGTAATATGTCTTGTTCCACCCTAAGTAAATTTCAATTTCAGAGTTGTTTTTTTTTAAATTTTTGCAAGGATGGTGAAAAGGGATCAAGACCTTAGAAAAAGGAGTCATAAAAAAGGGATTTAAATGAAGAATTTCTCTAAAGAGTCATGAGAGGCAACTAGTTTCTTTATTAGTTTGAGCAGTAGATATAATTAAAGGACTCAAAAGAAAGGTGACATTACATTCTCAATTGTTTGCCAGGTTGACTCTTTAACCCAGGGAGCTATGTGTATTTTTTTTACACATTCCATATTTGGTTAATTTGACACCAATTAGCACTTCCAATTCTAGAAAGGCCTATATACTCAGTTGCTCAGTCGTGTCTGACTCTTTGTGGCCCCATGGACTGTAGCCCACCAGGCTCCTCTGTCCATGGAATTTTCCAGACGAGAGTACTGGAGTGGGCTGCCATTCCCTTCTCCAGTATTTATCTGTCTCGATGCTACTTTCACATACAGTTTGAGAACTATAATTTCAGAATCAATCTGGAAGGCAGGTAACATGAGTTTAAGTGTTTTTCCTTTTCAAATTGTTTTTAGATGTTCTAGGTCATTTGCAAGTCTACCTAAACTGTAGAATCAACTTGTGAAGGTCAACAGAAAGCCAGCTGCCATTGCTACGTGGGCTGTATTGGACACTGAGTTTGGTTGTGAAGCAGAGGCTACTGACAGCTTAGCAATACCAAGTCTTCTATCCCATCAACATTTGGTATGTAGCTCACTGTATTTAAATTTCCTTTTATTTCTTTCAACAATGATGTATAGTTTCAGCGTAGAGAGTTTGTGTGTCTTTGGTTAACTTTGTTCCTAAGTATATCATATTTTTTGATGGTATTACAGAAAAAAATCTTTAAAAAATTTCATTTAAAATTTTTGATGCTAGCATATGTATTTTGAATATTGACCTTGTATGTCATGTGTGCGTGCGTGCGTCCTCAGTTGCTTCAGTTGTGTCCGACTCTTTGTGACCCCAGGGACTGTAGCCCACCAGGCTCCTCTGTACATGAAATTCTCCAGGCAAGCATACTGGAGTGGTTTGCCATTTCCTTCTCCAGGGCATCTTTCTGACCCAGGGGTCGAACCTGGGTCTCCTGCATTGCAGGCAGATGCTTTACCATCGGAGGTATCAGTGATTTAGAGTCTGAAGATATCATCTTAAAACACAGGCTGAGAGAATCACTTTTTCCTCAAAAGCTTTGGAATGCTCCACAATTGTCCCCAAGATGGAGTATAAACTCTTGCTCCCAGATGTGTCTCTTGCTTTAGCTCCACCTGAAAACATGATTCTTCTATCACACTTGGCTTTCTTTGATACCACGTTACACCTTTCTCTTTTTTTATCTACTCAAAGTGAATAGGCTTCCTAGGTGGCTCAGGAGCAAAGAATCACCTGCCAATGCAGGAAATGCAGGTTTGATCCCTGGGCTGGGAAGATCCCCTGGAGGAGGAAGTGGCCACCCACTCAGTGTTCCTGCCTGGAGAACCCCATGGACAAGGGAGTCTGGCCAGCTACAGTCCATGGGGTTGTAAAATAGTCGGACTTGACTTAGCAGTTAAACTAAGTCTAAACCAAGTCCAAGTCTGGTGACTAAACAACACAAGAGTGAGTTGCGTTTCGCAATTGATCTGTACATTGATGTGTTACTTTGAGCTCCTATTCTATTGCTAGTGCATCTAACATTAAAGATGAGAAAAAGTGTAACACTTAGCCTTCCTGGTGTACGGCGAGTACACCCACAAACCTGTGAGGTTTTGCTAAACCACTTTGTCAATGAGGAATGTCTCTTTTACATATGTGCCTGTCAAAATTCTGTTCACTCTTCAAGGACCCTTCAAGGTCATAGTTTTTTCTAAAGTCACTGTTTATTCTGGTAGGTTGGAATTAATCTCCTGTTCCCCTATCTTTTGATAATCATTCTTTTTACCGTATTATAATACTTACCAATTTGGCTTTGCAAATGTTGTGTTATGTGTCTTATTGATCTCCGTATCCTTGCTGGTATCTGGCATAGCACATATAGATAGTAGGTGATTGCTTCCTAAATTCCCATGTCACCCATTCATTTATTTCAGTGTCTGATGAATAGTTTTAATGTTAATATATCGACCTGTTGTGTTAATGAATTGGGTGTGTGAGGCCATTTAATCAAATGATCATTTGAATTACGAATTATCTCTCCCTCCAGAGGATCCAATTGACCATGACAGGAACTTGGGGGTGATCCGTGACTCCTCTGTTTCCCCTAGTTCCTTATCCAATCAGTCTTAAATTTTAATTCCTGTCTCTCACATCTATCCCTTTCTCTTCATTTTATAGCACCTTATTCATTGCCCTGGATTATTATAACAGAAGCTCTGCTTTCAGGCTAATCCTTCTTCAATCCCTTTCCCCCATGCTTCCAGGTGGATGTTCCTATAATTCAAATCTGACCGTGTCACTCTCTCGCTTAAAGCCACTTAGTGTGCTTGGGTCCCGAAGGCCATTTTGACAATTGCTTTCCAGCCATGGAGACACCATAAAAGATCCACTAGTCCCAAATTTCTTGCTTCATTTTGGGTACAAGGTGGAATTTTTTCTTTTGTAGTGACGGAGAGATTGGGTGATGGAGATATGGAAGCAGGAGGAAGAGACCCGAGGGGGAAGAGGGAGACTGTCAGTGCTGCGGTGTCTGCCCTGCAGAGTGTAGTTTCTGGTGAGGTGATTAGCATGCAGATCAGCTGCACGAGTCCTGCAGGCGTTAGCTCTTGAACAGCAGCTTTCCAAGCCCTTCTCCACTTCTGCTTCTTCACAAATTCACATCCCTTCTGGCTGCTCTACCATAGCCCTGGTTCAGAATCCATTAACTGAAGATTTAGTCCATGAACAAAAAGTGATTCTGCATGCTTATGATTAATGAGGAAGCTGTTTCAAAATCACAAGGCGCCATACTGGCTAACTACTATTCATTACTTTTATCCTCATTATACTGAGAAACTTTCATCATACCAGAAACAATTGTTCAGATTGATCTGCTTGGATAGAAATTGCACTTGCTTTTGAAAAGCAAGTATTTTCGGATGTCTTAGATTTATGAAAATAATAATAATCATAGACAACTCTGTGGGCTTATAGTTACTGCAGTAAGTTATTTGTTCTGTCTTAATTTATTTAATCCTCACAACCACTTTATGAAATATATATGGTAACTATCTCTAGTTTATAGATGAGAAAACTAATGTTCAGAGGTTAGATCCTGCATAGGTGGTAAGAGGTAGAGCCTAGATTAAAACAGGTAATCTCATGCCAGAACCCACACTTGGCTCTTAGCCTATGCTGTGTTAGGAGAGGAGGCTACTTGTTCAGTTCAGTTCACTCTCTCAGTTGTGTCCAACTCTTTGCGACCCCATGGACTGCAGCACACCAGGCTTCCCTGTCCATCACCAACTCCCAGAGTTTACTAAAACTCATGTCCATTGAGTTGGCTACTTGTTAAGAGTGCTTTTTGCTTCATAGTCAGGAACACCTTGGGCTAAGCTGTATCTTGAGACCTTCTAGTTGGGTAGATGAATTGACTGAGGTTATGGCGCGCAGGAAAGAACCAGGACAATGTATCCTACCCCCACCTGCAGTGAAATCAGCAGTTAATATTATGATCAGGAAAGTTTAGTGCAATCTAGTTAAATTTGGAACTCTCCAAACGTCTTATTTGTGGGAGGGAGAATAAAAGTATGGTTGTGAGTAAATTAGGTTAACTGCAAACAAAGGGTTCTGCCAGGGGGAAGGGAAGGGTGCCAGAAGCAGGGTCTGAGAGGAGCCTGGCTTTGGCAGATGGCACTGTGATCTGTGTGCTGGGGCTGGGAGTCACACGGAACACACATCTGTGCCTCGGCTCAGCCATTCATGCTGTGAAGTTGAACAAGTTCCTTCGCTGCTTCACACTTTAGTTTCCTCATCTATAAAAAGAAGTTAAATCTCCCATCCTGAAAGGATTATTGAGTGGATTAAGGGAGACGAAGTTTACAAAGTATGCAGCACAGAGCCAAAGCAGGAAGTGGGAACGTTTTAGGTGGAAGTGACTTAACAATGACGATGGGTTAGCGTTTACTGCCAAGAAGAGCGTGCTGAGATTTGGAACGAAAAGTGAAGGGAGAAGCTCTCACTTTCGGTTCTCAGGAGATTCTCTGACTGGCTTGGAGGATGTGGCAGCTCTGTAGACCTTTCTAGCTGCTCCCGCTCCTAGGCCCTGATCCAGGTAGCAGTTCCTCAGAGACCCACATGCACTCTGCTCTCTCCACCCACTCCGGTGCCTCAAGCTGAAGTCAGTAGTGGATGTTCTCCTCATCTTCCGGCTATCCCTTCCAGATCTTATGTCTCCTGGCTCCTTCCTCAGTCTTGTAAGCCTCGATCCACGTGTCAAATGTTCTATCATCACAGCACTGCAGTGGTTCGTCTTGTTGATCAGAGGACACAGTGTGGTGTCCTCTTATTGCCTTGGTGTTGCTTGATTACCTAGAGGAGGAGTTGGAAAATCTTACCTAAATGACAATAGTAAGTAGTTTTTGTTTTGTGGGCCATTTGGACTCCATTGCAACTACTCAATCCTCTGTTAAGAGCATGAATGCAGCCATAGGACATGCATGCTGAACCGGCATGGCTGCGGTCCAGGGCAGCTTCACTGGTGCTGAAATTTGAATGCTCTGTGAATTTTTTTAAATTTATTTTTTAAATTGAAGAATAATTGCTTCACAGAATTTTGTTGTTTTCCGGCAAACCTTGACATGAATCAGCCATAGGTGTACATGTATCCCCTCCCTTCTGAACCTCCTTCCCATCTCCCGCCCCATCCCTCTGTATTAACGCCTCTAGGCTGATACAGAGCCCCTGTTTGAGTGTCCTGAGCCATACAGCAAGTTCCCGCTGGCTATCTGTTTTACATATGGTAATGTAAGTTTCCATGTTACTCTTTCCATACATCTCACCCTCTCCTCCCCTCTCCCCATGTCCATAAGTCTATTCTCTATGTCTGTTTCTCCGTTGCTGCCTTGTAAATAAATTCTTCAGTACCATGTTTCAAGATTCCATATATGTGCATTAGAATACGATATTTATCTTTCTCTTTCTGACTCCCTTTGCTCTGTATAGTAGGTTCTAGGTTCATCCACCTCATCAGAACTGACTCAAATGCATTCCTTTTATGGCTGAGTAATATTCCATCATGTACACGTACTACAACTTCTTTATCCATTCATCCGTCGATGGACATCTTATCTTGGTTGCTTGTTCTGGCTATTGTAAGTAGTGCTGCAATGAACAATGGGATACATGTGTCTTTTTCAATTTTGGTTTCCTCAGGGTATATACCTAGGAGTGGGATTGCTGGGTTATATGGTGGCTTTATTCCTAGTTTTTTAAGGAATCTCCATATCATCTTTCATAGTGGTTGTATCAATTTACATTCCCACCAACAGTGCAAAAGTGTTCCCTTTTCTCCACACCCTCTCCAGCATTTATTGTTTGTAGACTTTTTGATGATGGTCATTCTGACCAGTGTGATATCTCACTATGGTTTTGATTTGCATTTCTCTAATAAAGAGTGATGTTGAGCTTCTTTTCATGTATTTGTTAGCCATCTGTATGTCTTCTTTGGAGAAATGTCTATTTAGGTCTTTTCCCCACTTTTGGATTGGGTTGTTTGGTTTTCTGGCATTGAGTTGTATGAGCTGCTTGTATATTTTGGAATTTAATCTTTTGTCAGTTGTTTCACTTGCTGTTATTTTTTCCCATTCTGAGGATTGTCTTTTCACCTTGCTTATAGTTTCCTTTGCTATACAAAAGCTTGTAAGTTTAATCAGGTCCCACTTGTTTACTTTTGTTTTTACTTCCATTACTCTAGAAGGTGGGTCATAGAGGATCTTGCTTTGATTTATGTCATCAAGTGTTCTGCCTATGTTTTCCTCTAAGAGTTTTATAGTTTATAGTCTTACATTTAGGTCTTTAATCCATTTTGAGTTGATCTTTGTGTATGGTGTTAGAAAGTGTTCTAATTTTATTCTTTCACATGTAGCTGTCCAGTTTCCCCAGCACCATTTATTGAAGAGGCTGTCTTTGCCCCACCATATATTCCTGCCTCCTTTGTCAAAAATAAGGGACCCATAGATGCATGGGTTTATTTCTGGGCTTTCTATCTTGTTCCATTGGTCTATATTTCTGTTTTTGTGCCAGTATCATACTATCTTGATGACTATAGCATTATAGTATAATGTGAAGTCAGGAAGGTTGATTCCTCCAACTCCATTCTTCTTTCACAAAACTGCTTTGCCTATTTGGGGTCTTGTGTATTTCCATATGAATTGTGAATTTTTTTGTTCTAGTTCTGTGAAAAATGCCATTGGTAATTTGATAGGGATTGCATTGAATCTGTAGGTTGCATTTGGTAGTATAGTCATTTTCACAATATTGATTCTTCCTACCCAGGAGCATAGGATATCTCTCCATCTGTTAATGTCATCTTTGGTTTCTTTCATCAGTGTCTTATAATTTTCTATGTACAGTTCTTTTGTCTCCTTATGTAAGTTTATTCCTAGATATTTAATTCTTTTTGTTGTAATGGTGAATGGGCTTGATTCCTTAATTCTCTTTCTGATTTTTCATTGTTAGTATATAGAAATGCAAGCAATTTATGTGTGTTGGTTTTGTATCCTGCAACTTTCCTAAATTCACTGAATAGCTCTAGTAATTTTCTGATACTGTCTTTAGGGTTTTCTATGTACAGTATCATGTCCTCTGCAAACAGTGAGTGCTTTACTTCTTTTCCGATCTGGATTCCTTTTATTTCTTTTTCTTCTCTGATTGCTGTAGCTAGGAATCGAGAAATATGTCGAATAATATTGGTCAAAGTAGACACCCTTGTCTTGTTCCTGATCTTAGGAGGAATGCTTTCAGTTTTTCACCATTGAGAATAATGTTTGCTGTCGGTTTATCATATATGGCCCTTACTATGTTGAGGTAGGTTCCTTCTGTGCCCATTTTTTGAAGAGTTATAATGATAAATGGGTGCTGAATTTTGTCAAAGGCTTTTTCTGCATCTATTGAGATTATCATATGGTTTTTATCTTTCAACTTGTTAATATGGTGTATCACATTGATTGATTTGCGTATATTAAAGAATCCTTGCATTCCTGGAATAAACCCAACTTGATCCTGGTGTATGAGCCTTTTGATGTGTTGCTGAATTCTGCTTGCTAAAATTTTGTTGAGGATTTTTTCATCTATGTTCATCACCTGTAGTTTTCTTATTTTGTGTTGTCTTTGTCTGGTTTTGGTATCAGGGTGATGGTGGCCTCATAAAATGAGTTCAGAAGTGTTCCTTCCTTTGCAATTTTTTGAAAGAGTTTTAGAAGGATAGGCATTAGCTCTTCTCTAAATGTTTGATAGAATTCTCCTGTGAAGCCATCTGGTCCTGGGCTTTTTTTTGGGGGAAACTTTTGACCACAGCTTCAATTTCAGTGCTTGTAATTGAGTTGTTCATAATTTCTATTTCTTCCTGGTTCAGTCTTGGAAGATTGAACTTTTCTAAGAATCTGTCCATTTCTTCCAGCTTATCCATTTTATTGCTATATAGTTGTTCATAATAGTCTCTTATAATCCTTTGTATTTCTGCATTGTCTGTTGTAACCTCTCCTTTTTCATTACTAATTTTGTTGGTTTGATTCTTGTCTCTTTTTTTCTTGATGAGTCTGGCTAAAGGTTTTTCAATTTTGTTTATCTTCTCAAAGAACCAGCTTTTGGTTTTATTAATCTTTACTATTATTTCTTTCATTTCTTTTTCATTTATTTCTGCTCAGATCTTTATGATTTCTTTCCTTATACTAATTTTTTTTTGTTCTTCTTTTTCCAGTTGTTTTAAGCATAAAGTTAGGTTATTTATTCAATTTTTTTTTGTTTGTTTGTTTCTTGAGGTAGGATTATATTGCTATAGACTTCTCTCTTAGAACTGCTTTTGCTGCATCCCATAGGTTTTGAGTTGTCATGTTTTCATTGTCATTTGTTTCTTGAAATTTTTTTGATTTCCCTTTTGATTTCTTCAGTACCTGTTGGTTATTTAGACATGTGTTGCTTAATCTCCATGTGTTTGTGTTTCTTACAGTTTTGTTCTTGTAATTGATATCTAGTCTCATAGTGTTGTGGTCAGAGAAGATGCTTGACACAATTTCAATCTTCTTAAGTTTACTGAGGTTTGATTTATGACCCAAGATGTGGTCTATCCTGGAGAATGTTCCATGTGCACTTGAGAAGAAGGTGTATTCTTCTGCATTTGGATGGAATGCCCTGAAGATATATGAGATCCATCTCATCTAATATATCCTTTAAGACTTGTGTTTCATTATTAATTTTCTGTTTTAATGATCTGTCCATTGGTGTGAGTGGGGTTTAAAGTCTCCCACTATTATTGTATTACTGTCAGTTTCTCCTTTTTTGTCTGTCAGTGTTTGTCTGATGTATTAAAGTGTTTCTATGTTGGGTGCATAGATATTTACAATTGTTATGTCTTCCTCTTGGATTGATCCCTTGATCATTATGTAGTGTCCTTCCTTATCTCTTTTAATCTTCTTTATTTTAATGTTTGTTTTGTCTGATATGAGGATTGCTACTCCAGCTTTCTTTTGCTTCCCATTTTCATGGAATATATTTTTGCATCCTCTCACTTTCAGTCTATATGTGTCTTTAGGTCTGAAGTGGGTTTCTTGTAGATAGCGTATATATATGGGTCTTGTTTTTGTATCTATTCAGTCAGTCTGTGTCTTTTGGTTGGAGCATTTAATCCATTTACATTTAAAGTAATTATTGATATATATATATGTTCCTATTGCCATTTTCTTAATTGTTTGGGGTTGCTTTTGTAGATCTTTTTCCTTCTCTGTATTTCTTGAGTATATAAGTCCCTTTAACATTTATTGTAAAGCTGGTTTGGTGGTACTGAATTCTCTTAACTTTTGCTTGTCTGAAAAGCTTTTTATTTTTCCATCAATTTTGAATGAAATCCTTGCCAGGTACAGTAATCTTGGTTGTAGATTTTTTTCCTTTTAGTACTTTAAATATATCCTGTCATCCCCTTCTGGCCTGCAGAGTTTCTGCTGAAAGATCAGTTGTTAAGCATATGGGATTTCCCTAGTATGTTTCTTGTCGCTTCTCCTTTGCTGCTTTTAATATTCTTTTTCTGTTTGGTCTTTGTTAGTTTGATTAGTATGTGCAGTAAAGCGTCTGCCTGCAACGCGGAAGACCTGGGTTCGATCCCTGGGTCGGGAAGATCCTCTGGAGAAGGAAATGGCAACCCACTCCAGTACTCTTGCTTGGAAAATTCCATGGATGGAGGAGCCTGGTGGGCTGCAGTCCATGGGGTCGCAAAGAGTTGGATATGACTGAGCAACTTCACTTTCACTTTGTCATGTTTCTCCTTGGGTTTTATCCTGTATGGGACTCTTTGTGCCTCTTGGAATTGATTGACTATTTCCTTTTCTATGTTGGGGAAATTTTCAACTATAATCTCTTCAAAAATTTTCTCTTCTTCTTCTGGGACCCTTATAATTCGAATGTTAGTGCATTTGATATTGTCCTAGAGGTCTCTGAAACTATCCTCAGTTTTTTTCATTCTTTTTACTTTATTCTGCTCTTTAGAAGTTATTTCCACCATTTTATCTTCCAGCTCACTGATGCATTCTTCTGCTTCAGCTGTTCTGCTATTGATTCCTTCTAGAGTATTCTTGATTTCAGTAGCTGTGTTACTTATCTCTGTATGCTTATTGTTTAATTCTTCTAGCTCTTTAATTGATTCTTGCATTTTCTCCATTTTGTTTTCCAGGTTTTGATCATCTTTACTATTTTCATTCTGAGTTCTTTTTCAGGTAGTTTGCCTATTTCCTCTTTATGTGTTTGGATTTCTGTGTTTCTAGTTTGTTCCTTCATTTGTGTAGCATTTCTCTGACTTTTCATTATTTATATTTTTTTAAACTTATTGTGTTTGAGATCTCATTTTCCCAGGCTTCAAGGCTGAATTCTTTCTTCCTTTTGGTTTCTGCCCTCCTAAAGTTGGTCCAGAGAAGGCGATGGCACCCCACTCCAGTACTCTTGCCTGGAAAATCCCATGGACGGAGGAGCCTGGTGGGCTGCAGTCCATGGGGTTGCTAAGAGTCAGACACGACTGAGCGATTTCACTTTCACTTCTCACTTTCATGCATTGGAGAAGGAAATGGCAACCCACTCCAGTGTTCTTGCCTGGAGAATCCCAGGGATGGGGGAGCCTGGTGGGCTGCCGTCTATGGGGTCACACAGAGTCGGACACGACTGAAGTGACTTACCTTAAGGTTGGTCCAGTGGTTTGCGTAAGCTTCATATAGGATGAGATTTGTGCTGAATTTTTGTTTGTTTGTTTTTCCTCTGATGGGCAAGGTTGCGTGAAGGGTAACCCTGTCTACTGGTGGGTGGGTTTGTGTTTTTCTTTTGTTTGTTGTTCAGATGAGGCGTCCTGCACAGGGTGGTTCAGTGACGTCAGGTCTTGTATTCAAGTGGTTTCCTTTGTGTGAGTTCTCACTGTTTGATACTCCCTATGGTTAGTTCTCTGGTAGTCTAGGGTGTTGGAGTCAGTGCTCCCACTCCAAAGGCCCAAGGCTTGATCTCCTACACTTGGTGCTGGGATGGTGCTGGCCGGGCTTGGTGGCCTATGTGATTTTTTATGTGTGACAAAAGACTATTCTTTTTTTCTCCTACTATTTAAAAATATAAAACCCATTCTCAACCTCTGACCTATATAAAAACAAATGGAGAGCTGGTTTGGGCTGGAGTTTGCCAACCCTGGCTCAGGAGCATGGGGATGGAGTCAGCCAGACCTGCTCATAAACCTTTGCTTGCCACTCACTGTGTGACTTTGGGGAATACATTTAATCTCCAAGCCTCACTTTCAAAATGGGGACATTTACACTGACATTGTAGAGTAGGGGTGTTGTGAAGATTAAATAAGGTTGGGATTAGGAGATCAAACTATTACATACAGGATGAATAAACAAGAAGGTTCTATTATATAGCACAGATAACTATATTCAATATTCTATAGTAAACCATAATAGAAAAGAATATGAAAAAGAATATATATATATATATATATATATATACACATTTGTATAATGGAATCACTTTGCTGTACAGTAGAAATTAACACAACATTCTAAATCAACTATATTTCAGTTTTTAAAACAAAATAGTGCATGTAAAATTTTTAGTTGACTGCTGGGCACATAGCTCATGGTCAGTCATTTGTGGTCAGTCATTCGTCACCTTTCGTTGTTCTGGGAGTTGTTATTTGATGTTTGCAGTTCAGTCACACAGTTATGGGGAAATTGAGGGGTTTTCAGCCAGTGGGACTTGTACAAGTTTTTCCACCAGTAAGATAAAATGACGTCTGCGTAAAAGAGAGACTTCCTCACACTTTGCAAATTATCCACCATACTTGAATTGAGAACATAAGAATATTGCTAAAGAGTCAGTAATGAAATCATCAGTCAGGTTGTTACCTGTGATCCTCTCTGATGCAGTAGTGGGAATTAGCCACAGGAACACAGAGATGGGAAAGATGGTACAAACAGACAAATGGAGAACTTGAGCTTCGTTGCAGGATTGTGTGTAAGTGCTGTGATATGGGTGAGATATAACTTCTTAGTGTGCTTCTTTCTCTTCAAATAAAATGTTGAAATTATGCTATGGGCAAGTATTTAAAAACAGAAATACCTTTATAACAGATTGAGTAAATATCATGTTGTAAAATTAAAAAAGTATAAAAAACATTCTAAGGTCTTCAAAGTAGTTTGGCTCCTAATCTTTCATTTTCATCTCAAATGTCACCTTCAATAAGGGGATTTTCTTGATCTAGCAGCAACATGGATGCAGCTAGAGATTATCATACTAAGTGAAGTAGGTCAGATAGAGAAAAACAAAAGCCATATGATATCACTTATATGTAGAAATCTAAAATATGACACAAGTGAGCCTATCTATGATGCAGAATGGAGAAGGAAATGGCAGCCCACTCCAGTACTCTTGCCTGGAGAATCTCTTGGACAGAGGAGCCTGGTGGGCTACAGTCCATGGGGTTGCAGAGTCGGACACAACTGAGTGACTGACACACACACACACACACACACGACACAGAGACAAACTCACAGGGAACAGAGTAGTGCCTACCAAGTGAGAGGCTGTTGGAAAAGGATGTGCTGCTGGTGCTGCTAAGTCTCGTCAGTCGTGTCCGACTCTGTGCGACCCCACATACGGCAGCCCACCAGGCACCCCCGTCCCTGGGATTCTCCAGGCAAGAGCACTGGAGTGGGTTGCTATTTCCTTCTCCAATGCATGAAAGTGAAAAGTGAAAGTGAAGTCGCTTAGTCGTGTCTGACTCTTAGTGACCCCATGGACTCCATCCCACCAGGCTCCTCCATCCATGGGATTTTCCAGGCAAGAGTACTGGAGTGGGATGCCATTGCCTTCTCCGCAGGATGTACTAGGAGGTTAGAATTAGCAGATGCAATCTTTTAAAAATAGTTTGGGGAAACCACAAGGTCCTGTCATATAGCATGTGTGGGAATTTGCTCCAGTTGTGTCCGACTCTTAGCAATCCTATGGACTGTAGCCTGCCAGGCTCCTCTGTCCAATTCTCCAGGCAAGAATACTGGGGTGGGTTGCTATTTCATCCTCCAGGGATCTTCCCAATCCAGAGATCAAACCCACATCTCTTATGTCTCCTGCATTGGCAGGTGGATTCTTTACCAAGGACCACCTGGGAAGCCCCCTGTATAGCACAGAGAACTATATCAATATCATATGATAAGCCATAATGGGGAATGAGATATATATATATTTATATAAAAATTGTATATTATATATATATGTGTGTGTGTGAGTGTATACCTCAGTCACTTTGCTGTATAGCAGTAATTAACACAACATTGTAAATCAACTGTACTTCAATTACAAAATAGAATGAAGAGGATTTTCTTGATCTAAAATATCTGAAATAGCCATCCAACTCCATCCCTTAATTACTGTGCCTCATCGCTCTATGTTTTTCTCTTCGTAACACTTTTTGCAGTCAAACATTGATTTGTTGACCTGCTGATCGTCTATATTTCTCCCACTAAAATGTGAATTCTGCAAGAGCCACCCTCTCTCTGTCTCTGGGGAACTCAGAATGGCATTTTTGACAGACAGTAAACCAGGAAAGGAGGAAAGTAAAGCATCAGTGTTCTGGGAGGTCAGATTCCTGCTGGGCCAACAGTCTTCTCAGGGCCTGGCTGTATCCTTTTTTTTGTCTTCCTCAGTCAGCTATTAAAGAGGAGGAAACATCTGGAAAATTGTCCTGGCCACAGAAAATAAAAAATAAAACTTAACTCAGGGCAGATGGTACTGTCTAGTAACAACATCTGGAGGTGAAAATTCAGCTGGCAACAGGGGTAATTGTCAAAATATTTAGCAACTGCCCAAGTTGTTTATGTTATATTGTTTATCTCAACCCCTGAAAAATTTATAATTCAGCCTGGCAGATAACTGATTGACTTTCTGCAAGTGCATATAGAGAGTGGAGCCCTTTTTTCCCACCAGCATGAGAGACAGTCTCACTGCTAGATCCTCTCTCCAGGTTCAAAATAGGAAGGTTTCCTGAAAAGTCCTCTTAAGATCAGCCTCCACCTTAGGGAGGAAAATACTCTTAAGATACAGGTTTCAGTGAGTATCTTTAGCAGTGAACTTGCTGGAAACCCTAATCTTTTTCTCCAAAGAGATGTATCTTATTATCTTTAAAGTCATCTTCAAATGTCCTGTTAAAGAGGAAATGAGGGAGAGTGGTGAGAAACATGAAGCGTTTCCCTTTGCAAGGCTGTACCTTGCTGACTAGTGTATTTGGTTGTTGAATTACTGGAAGGAAGGTGGTTCCAGATTCAATTCTTAACATAGATCAGCTCACAGGTATAAAGGGCTTCCCCAGTGGCTCAGTGGGTAAAGAATCTGCCTGCAATGCAGGAGATGCGAGTTCTATCCTTGGGTCAGGAAGACTGTCTGGAGGAGGGCATGGCAACCCACCTCGGTATTCTTGCCTAGAGAATCCCACGGACAGAGGAGCCCTGGGGGGCTACACGGGGTTGTAAAGAGTCGGATGTGCATCGGCATACATAAGTCTCAGTTGCTGCCCAACAAAACACACACATTTCTGGGTTGTGGACATTTCTCTGGTGTCTATAAGCTGATTACTGGTTTTTGCTCAGATAAAATGGGCTTACATTTTATCTGCTGTTCCTTGTAAATAATAAATATCTTCTGAAATCTCAAAGCTACTCCTGTCCCATAAGGGAGTGATATTGGGTAAAGAGGAAGTTATAAGGGAAGTTGATTTTTTGAGGCTGATTACAAGAACTGGTTCAAACTATATTTTACTGTATGACCAGGGCAAGCAAGAGCACAGTTTAAAAATGGAGCTATTAGAATATCTCTTGCAAAAGTCTTAATTTGCAGAATTCTCCAGCTCCCAAAGCCTAGAAAATGATATTTTCCTCTCAGACTGGTTTCAGTTGAGTAAGTGTCACTTCAGGAACCAAAGTCTAGGGTCAGGCTGCCGGCCTAAAGCAATCCCATTTCCTAATGGCTTTAGCGATGGTCTCTTTTTCAAACATCTCCTCTTTTTGTACTAAGAAGTGTTACTTAAAAAGACTCTGGTGTTAATGTTATACAGTTTCCCGTGGGAATTTTCTTCATGGTCGTCTCTGAAGCTGGCTATTGGTGTTTGTTCTACTGTTTTGTTTCTGGTGTTGCTTTTCCCCTACCTGTCTGATGTGGCTGGTAGAAAGCTGAAACCCTGAGAAGCCAACAAGTCTGTAAAACCACATTATCCAAAGAGTCTCAAACCAAAGGTTGGTCTCATGGCTCCCCGGTCTACCCACCCTCTCTGTTTTGTGCAAACACTCTAAAAATACAGTTTACCCTAGAAAAATATGAAGTCAAAATGTATGCTTTCCAATCAATATTTATTGTATTAAAAAAAAAACACAAAACCCTTAATAATAGCCAGGACATGGCGTCAACCTAGATGTCCATCAGCAGATGAATGGATAAGAAAGCTGTGGTACATATACACAATGGAGTATTACTCAGCCATTAAAAAGAATACATTTGAATCAGTTCTAATGAGGTGGATGAAACTGGAGCCTATTATACAGAGTGAAGTAAGCCAGAAACAAAAACACCAATACAGTATACTAACGCATATATATGGAATTTAGAAAGATGGTAACAATAACCCTGTATACGAGACAGCAAAAGAGACACTGATGTATAGAACAGTCTTTTGGACTCTGTGGGAGAGGGAGAGGGTGGGATGATTTGGGAGAATGGCATTGAAACATGTATAATATCATATATGAAACGAGTCGCCAGTCCAGGTTCAATGCACAATACTGGATGCTTGGGGCTGGTGCACTGAGAAGACCTAGAGGGATGGTATGGGGAGGGAGGGGGGAGGAGGGTTCAGGATGGGGAACACGCATGTTGATATATGGCAAAACCAATACAATATTTTTTTTTTTCATGCTACAACATGGCTGAATTTTATTTTTTTTTAAATTTTATTTTGCTTAACTTTACAATATTGTATTGCTTTTGCCATTCATCAAAATGAATCCACCACAAGTATACATGTGTTCCCCATCCTGAACCCTCCTCCCTCCTCCCTCCCCATACCATCCCTCTGGGTCGTCCCAGTGCACCAGCCCCAGGCATCCGTTATCAGGCATCGTACCTGGACTGGCGACTCGTTTCAGATATGATATTATACATATTTCAAAGCTATTCTCCCAAATCATCCCACCCTCTCCCTCTCCCAGAGTCCAAAAGACTGTTCTATACATCAGTGTCTCTTTTGCTATCTCGTAAACAGGGTTATTGTTACCATCTTTCTAAATTCCATATATATGCGTTAGTATACTGTATTTGTGTTTTTGTTTCTGGCTTACTTCACTCTGTATAATAGGCTCCAGTTCCATCCACCTGATTAGAACTGATTCAAATGTATTCTTTTTAATGGCTGAGTAATACTCCATTGTGTATATGTACCACTGCTTTCTTTATCCATTCATCTGCTGATGGACATCTAGGTTGCTTCCAAGTCCTGGCTATTGTAAACAGTGCTGCTATGAAGATTGGGGTACACATGTCTCTTTCAATTCTGGTTTTTTCAGTGTGTATGCCCAGCAGTGGGATTGCTGGATCATAAGGCAGTTCTATTCCCAGTTTTTTGAGGAATCTCCATACTCTTCTCCAAAGTGGCTGTACTAGTTTGCATTCCCACCAACAGTGTAAGAGGGTTCCCTTTTCTCCACACCCTCTCCAGCATTTATTGCTTGTGGACTTTTGGATCGCAGCCATTCTGACTGGCTCAATACAATATTATAAAGTTAAAAATAAAATAAAAAACAAAATATAAAAAAAATAATAAAAATCCTTAATTTTCCCTTTTACAATATTCTCAGTCATTAAAAATGGCATTTTGTTTTGTTTTGATGTAATTAATGATGAAAGGATGCCTTGAAAATATCAAAAGCTCCTGCATGTCCATCAACTGATGAATAAATAAAGAAGTTTTTAATATATATATTGTGTATATATATATATATATATATATACACAATGGAATGTTATGCACCCATAATAAAGAACAGATCTGAGTCAGATCTAGTGAGACAGAGGAACCTGGAGCCTGTTATACAGAGGGAAGTAAGTCATAAACAGAAAGACAAATACCATATAGTAACACATACACATGAGATCTAGAAAAATGATACTGATGAGCCTGTCTTCAGGGAAGCAGTAGAGATGCAGACGTAGAAACTAGACTTGTGGATGCAGCAGGGGAAGGAGAGGGCAGGACGGACTGACAGAGCAGCGTGGAAGCGTGCACACTGCCATATGTGAAACGGAGAGCCGGTGGGAATTGCTGTGTGATGCAGGGAACTCAGCCTGGTACTTGGTGACAACCGAGAGGGGAGGGATAGGGTGGGAGGTGGGAGGGAGGGGACACACTTGTGCCGATGGCTGATTCATGTTGATGTATGGCAGAAGTCAACACAGCATTGCAAAGCACTTGTCCTTCAGTTAACTGGTTTTTTTTAATGAGAAAAGAAAAAAAAATGCCCAGAGCTCACTGAAGTTTGATAATGCTCAAAGGAGAGTGAAGGACTAGAGCTGAAGGCATTTAGGTTGGAAGACTGCCGTCTGTGAGACGGGGACCAGTGGAGTCTGCAGCTCCCAGCTCGAGGGACATGGGGCATGAAGCCTTCATCACTGGTGGATGAGGGGCCCCAATTTGCCTTTTCTGTGGCATGAAAACTCCTAGCTAGGTGATTTATTCATAAACTAATCAGACATTTAAACAGCCTTAGACAATGGTAGAGATAAGCATGAACTGACATACAGGTGAACTCTTCAGCCCAGGCTCTGTGAGAACCCTTGGAAATCAACTTCTACTTCCATGTTTGAAAGTTAGAAGTCGTAAGAATCAGAAAATCAGACCGTGAGACTCACAACTCAATAATTGTGAACTATAGAACAATGAAGGAGACATTCCAAAGAAAGAATGACTATTATAAAAAACATAAAAAGAAAATTTGGGAAAAAATGAATAGAATAGTTAAGAGATGCTAAGTATACATCCCTGAAATAGCTTCCATGTACACTTTACAAGGAAGAGTATACAGAACTGAAACTAGGTTCAGAAGATGTATCTCGGAAAACAGGACACACAGAGAGGAGATCAAAGCCAAAGGAGGGCCTAGAGATGTATCTGTAACGTGAGACATTCCAGCAGGAGTATCACACAGGACAGAACAGAAAGGATGTTAAGGCCAGACTTGAAGGCCTTTGGAGAGAACTTCCCAGACTTTAGGAAGACTCAATTACTATTGACATTAAAGAACCTAAAAAAAATGATAGGACTTACTGTATAGCACAGGGAACTTTACTTAAAACTCTGTAATAACCTATATGGGAAAAGAATCTGAGGAAGGATGGATACATATGTATGTATAACTGAATCACTTTGCTGTACAGCAGAAATTAAGACATTGTAAATCTACTATATCTAATAGAAGTAAAAACTTTAAAAGAAAGTAGCATGAGGATTCTTGCATAGGCAAAACAGACAAGCAAAAATTCACACCCAGGTATATCATCATGAAAAAGGAAAACTTCAAAGACAAAGATTAAAAAAAAAACTCTCAGTAAGCCAGATCACCTATGAAATGTTAATAAACAGATTGAGAACAAAGCACTCATCATCAAAAATGTAGCTGTAAGACTGTAAAATAACTTCTGAGTTATGAAGGAGAATAAGATGTGTCTAGAATTCTATAAGCTAAGCTATCATTCAAACTATAAAGATTGGCAAGATTGAAATGTACAGACCTGTAAATTTGATTCCTGAAGCAAAGCAAAATAAGACAAGCAAAATGACAAAAACTAATAATGGAGGTATTTTCCTAAGAAGGAAATTAAACCCTGAAGATGGTATATGATGCAAATAACAATGGTGAATAGCAAGTTGATAAACATGTTGGTTAAGTTCAGTTGCTCAGTCGTGCCTGACTCCTTGCGACCCCATGGACTGCAGCATGCCAGGCCTCCCTGTCCATCACCAACTCCCAGAGTTCACTCAAACTCATGCCCATTGAGTCGGTGATGCAATCCAACCATCTCATCCTCTGTCGTCCCCTTCTCCTCCTGCCTTTGATCTTTCCCAGCATCAGGGTCTTTTCAAATGAGTCAGCTCTTCGCATCAGGTGGCCAAGTATTGAAATTTCAGCTTCAGCGTCAGTCCTTCCAATGAATATTCAGGACTGATTTCCTTCAGGATTGACTGATTCAGTCTCCTTGCAGTCCAAGGGACTCTCAAGAGTCTTCTCCAACACGACAGTTCTAAAGCATCAATTCGTTGGTGCTCAGCTAAATATTAGCTATATGAATAATTGGGCTTCCCTGGTGGCTCAGCGCTATTACTGATTTTGAGACTTTCCTTCTCAGCACTGAGCCTGGAACAGAATTCAGACTCAGTGTGAGTACATCAGTATAGGATGCATTGCTCAACTCTGATGCCTGCCAGAGCCCGCAGAAGCAAGTGAGTGGCAGAACCTTGGAGATCTCAGCCCTGCTGCAAGGGGACATTTTTGTACTCAGGTTAGGCTCTCGCCCTATTTTGGCATCATTCATTCCGTTGTAGCATGAACCCCTTCCATATTTCCTCCAAAGAAAGCTAACCATGTGAACCAGCCCCTAAAGACTCTTATCTATATGTTTTACGTTACAACTCCATTTCCACAAGGTGAGGATCCTACCGTAGTGACAGCTGGGAAATGGATCTACCTGGAGGGCTTTAACTTCACTGGGTGATTGCCTTGTGGTTCAAGTGATGTCCTTTTTCTTTCCTTGTTTTGTCTCTTTTCTGCCACCAGGTCTAGCTCACTTTAATGATATTTTCTTTCAAATTTAGTCATTTAAATTCACTTCTTTTATTTATTTTTATTTAAAAAAAATTTTATTGGAGTATGGTTGCTTTACAGTACTGTGTTAGTTTCTGCTGTACTGCAAAATGAATCAGTTATCTGTATGCACATATCCCATCTTAGATTTCCTTCCTATTTAGGTCACCATTTATTTTAGCTAGACTTATACCCTTTTCCACATTCTCTTTCTGATCTACATCTCACTCTTCTCTTAAATTTTTACTTTATAAAAAGGATCCAATTTGTGATTTTTTCCCCCATCTGTTTTTCTTGTTTC
Source organism: Tragelaphus eurycerus (assembly GCA_935064755.1). NCBI lineage: Eukaryota > Metazoa > Chordata > Mammalia > Artiodactyla > Bovidae > Tragelaphus > Tragelaphus eurycerus. The sequence goes on along the minus strand of CAKXYN010000034.1, from coordinate 17,103,282 downwards.
ATTTTTCCTTTGTATTACTTTGCCGCTTTAATACACAACTATCACAGGAACAGCTATATCCTCTATTATTAAAACTTCCCACACTAAACCATGTAAACTTATACCCTCTAATCCTTTCTTTCCAAGGTAATCTTCTCTTAGCCAGGCCCAGGTGCTGGATTCAGAAATAACCTTGTCCCACTGCCAGATAGAGCTGTGACCTATTTCCTCATCCCATTGTTCGAAGGGTTGCCATGTTACCGTGTCCTTTGTGATTCATTGGCTGCTCTAATTATAAATCCATGCTATTCCTGTAATAGCCACCAAATCTCAGGGTAGATTTCCATATGGCACATCCCGCATATCTCTTCTTTCAGGGACCACTTCTCTTCTCTCCTCTCCAACCTGGGAACATGGACATGGGGGAGCACCCATCCCAAGAGGGCTTGTTCCCTGTATCCCTGCCTCGGCTGAAAGAATTGCGTGTGCAGTTTCACAATGTGTCCTTTCTAGGGTGATCCAAGACCTGTTATTCAAAATTCTTACTCTAATTTCCAGCCACAGGACTTTCTTCTCTCTCTATATTTTGGCCATGCTGTGCGACTTGTGGGATCTTCGTTCTCCTACCAACCAGGGATTGCACCCACATCTCCTACCGTGGATGCACAGAGTCCTAACCACCTGACCACCAGGAATGACCCCCTTTTCTCTCTCTATTGTAAGCCACATTACAACACATTCCTGATGATTGGACCCTTTGCCACTTCACTATATTTCTTTTCTTTTTTATTGAATGATAGTTGACTTACAATATTGTGTTAATTTCTGCTGTACAGCAAAGTGACTCAGCCACACACAAACATACATTTTTTTTTATATTCTTTTCCATTATGATGCCACTACCCTATATTTCCTTTTGAGCCCAGACAACTCAGTACATAACATATATGAACAGGACCCTACAGCCCTGTGGACAAGGGTCCTCATGGGGCTCCCACAGCTTTGCAGATCATGCACCCAAAGTACATACGAGCCTGGGCTACCGTGGTTCTCTTCTAGAAAACATGACCAGAACCAAACATACTACTCGTTAGCTCTGAGAGCCTCTTTACGCTGCATGTCACCACTATGGGCAGAGGCAGAAGCAAAGTCCCGCCAATACCAGAGAAGAATTAAAGAGATTTTAAAAAATATTAATGTTACATGGCATCTTGAATGCATTTCCTGTATAGATGAGGTGAAATTCCCCTTCAACCTCCATTCCCAGTGCCGCACTAACTCCCCAACTTTAACCATGGTCATCTTTTTTTTTCTTTTGGTGTATATTTCCAGATATTTGTCTATACATTTTCATACTTCAGCATATGACCTGTAAATAATACCACTGTGTATTTAGGTGTTCTTTTCTTTAACCTAATAACATGCTTAGTTTGCTAGGGCTGCCATAACAAAATACTGCAGACTGGGTGGCTTAAACAACAGAGATTTATTTCCTCAAAGTTTTGGAGGATTGACGTCTGAGATCAAGGACTGTTTTCCCCCGAGGCCTCTCTCCTTGGCCGGCAGATGGCGGCCTTCTTCCTGGGTCCTCACATGGCCCCTCTCTGTGTGCGTGCATCCCTGGTGTCTGTGCCCGAGTCTCCCTTTCTTGTAAAGACACCAGTCAGTATGGATTTGGGTCCATCCTGACAGCCTCCTTTCAACTTAATCACATCTTTGAAGGCCCTATTCCAAACACTCATATTCTGAGGTACTAGGGGTAAGGGCTTCTTTTTAAAAAAGTTATTTTAGTTTTCAATTTAATTTTTATTTTATATTTACAGTTGATTTACAATGTTGTGTTAGTATCAGGTGTAAAACATGGTGATTCCATTTTACATATACACATTTCCATTCTTTTTCAGATTCTTTTCCCATACAGGTTATTACAGGATGTTGGGTAGAGTTCTCTATGCTAAACAGTGGATTCTTTAGGGTTATTTATTTGATAAATAGTAGTATGCTAAGCGGGGAAGGCAATGGCACCCCACCCCAGTACTTTTGCCTGGAAAATCCCATGGATGGAGGAGCCTGGTAGGCTCCAGTCCATGGGGTCGCTAAGAGTCGGACACAACTGAGCAGCTTCACTTTCACTTTTCGCTTTCATGCATTGGAGAAGGAAATGGCAACCCACTCCAGTGTTCTTGCCTGGAGAATCCCAGGGACAGGGGAGCCTGGTGAGCTTCCGTCTATGGGGTCGCACAGAGTCAGACATGACTGAAGTGACTTAGCAGCAGCAGCAGCTGTATGCTAAGAGTCAGACACAACTGAGTGACTTCACTTTCACTTTTTACTTTCATACATTGGAGAAGGAAATGGCAGCCCACTCCAGTATTCTTGCCTGGAGAATCCCAGGGACAGGGAAGCCTGGTGGGCTGCCGTCTATGGGGTCACACAGAGTCAGACACGACTCAAGTGACTTAGCAGTAGCAGCAGTATGCATTTATTAATCCCAAACTCCTAATTTATCCCTCCCCCCACCTTTCCTCTTTGGTAACCATATGTTTGTTTTTGAAGTCTATGAATCTGTTTCTATTTTGTAAATAAGTTCATTTGTATCATTTTTTAGATTCCACATATGTGATATCATATTTCTCTTTCTGATTTACTTCACTTAGTATGCTAATCCCTAGTTGCATATACTTTGCTGCAAATGACAAATTTGTCCTTTTTATGGCTGAGTAATACTCCATTGTATATATGTACGACATCTTCTTTGTCCATTCATCTGTTTATGGACATTGAGGTTTCTTCCATGTCCTGGATTGTAAATAGTGCTACAGTTAACAACGGGGTACATGTATCTTTTTGAATTCTAATTTTCCATGGATATATGCCTAGGAGTGGGATTGCTGGATCATATGGTAATTCTATTTTTAGTTTACTGGGGGTTAAGTTTTTTTTTATATGAATTTAGGTGAGTGGTGATGGTACAGTTGAACCCTTAGTACAAACCTTTGCTGATCTTTCCATGTTATAACATAAAGATTATGTTAGTTAAAATTATATTCAAGGGATAGGACCTACCAAATAACTGGTTTAAAAATATAAGACTTTTTTCTCTCACTCACTTACAAATTAGAGAGAGAGTCAACATAGGGCTGGTCTTGCATTCCCTGGTGTCAGAAATGCAGCCCGTTTCCAGCCTGTTGCCTCGTGGTGTGTCAGTTCTTCTCAAAACCATCTATGATCCAAGACAGCTCAAAATGCATTCACTTTGCCTGAATTCAGTCAGCTGGAAAGAGGTGCCTTAAGAACAATCCCTGCCGTTAAGGACATGACTCATTCGTGTGTACCATTGGCTAGAAGCTAGACGCATTGTCTAGCCAACTGCACGTAGCTCTGGGAAACTTATCTTTCAGGTGTGATGATCACATTCCCAGCTAAATCTAGGAATTCTGTTATTCATAAAGAAAGTGCTCAGTCATGTCTGACCCTATGGACTGTAGCCTGCCAGGCACCTCTGTCCATGGGGATTCTACAGCCAAGAGTACTGGAGTGGTTACCATGCCCTCTTCCAGGGGATCTTTCCAACTCAGGGATCAAACCCAGGTCTCCCACATTGCAGGCAGATTTTTTTACCATCTGAGATGAAATACACCAATTTTTTGATTACTGAGTGGTTTGGCTATTTTGATAACTTCTTTAGAAGAAAGCAGTTGGAGTACAGAAGAGGTGGATGAATTCCTAGTGTTTGTTGTGATTTCTAGAAATCACTGGCGTTCTTACATCTTTTTTTCTTATGGCTGTTCTTCACTATGTGGGATCTTAGCTCCCCAGTCAGGGATCAAACCTGAGGCCCCTGCAGTGGGAGTGTGGAGTCTTAACCGTGGGTCCACCAAGGAAGTCCCTTGCTGGCCATTTTTGTCCGTCTGTGGTTTCAAGCATCTCCTAATGCCCTTGCAAGTTCACCTCCATCCTTTCCCTCACCCTGCTCTCTACCAGGTGAGGTGTTCTGTATAGATTGTACTCACAAGTTCCTTTGCCTTGTAGCTTTCAATTTGGTTCACCCCAGAGGAAGCCCTGATACAATTGGAGGAAGGTGGAGAGTGAGGTCAGAGATTTTTGACCCTTGGGTTCCTCCCTGCGAAGTGGCCTCAGGCTGGCTGTGTCCCATGAGTAAAGTCCATTGCACTTTGCTTTTTTTTCCTTTTCCAATCTGGTATCTTTTATTTATTTTTCCTTCCTGATTGCATTGGCTAAAATCTCTAGTACAGTGCTTTTGTTATTTCAGCTTTTTTTTTTTTTTTTTTTTTGTTGTTGAAGAGTAGTTGACTTACAGTGTCATCACTATACTTTTTAAGGCTCCCTTTTCTATATGGCTTTTTCTCCTTGTCCCTTTTCCCCTTTACACTGGTGAGTGATACCTATTCTTCCATTGTTACCAGCTATAAGTTGTTACACAACCTCTTGATGTCTCCTTATGCTTCAACCCATATCTATATGTATGGTGGTGGTGGTTTAGTCACTAAGTCGTGTCTGACTCTTTTGACCCCATGGACTGTAGCCTACCAGGATCCTCTGTCCTTGGGATTTCCTAGGCAAGAATACTGAAGTGGGTTGCCATTTCCTTCTCCAGGGGATCTTCCCAACCCAGGAAGCCCCAACCTGGGGCTCCTGCATTGCAGGCAGATTCTTTACCAAATGAGCTACAAGGGAAGCCCCATCTGTATATATAAATACACACACAAATTATCTCGATTGAGTAGGTGAAGTAATTCCTGTGAAGAACCTGATTAATAATAAAACCACTGAGGTCTGAGGGTGTGGTTCTCTAGTATTCCAGTAGCAACCTTACTTTGTTCCATGTGAGATTTCCACCCTGTTCTAGTCCTTGTCATTCTTTTTGATCAACTTGTTTTACTTCTGGAGATGAGTTTGTTCATCTGTAAAATAAGAAAACATCTAGATCAGTGGTTCTCAAACCTGAATGTGCACCAAAATCACCTGGAGGGCTGTTAAAACAGATTGACTGAACCACACCCCAAAGTTTTAAATTCAGTAGGTCTGAGATAGGGCCAAGAATGAACATTTATAACAAGCTCCCAGGGGATGCACTATTGTGGCTGGTGCGAGGACCTCACTCTGTGGGACCCTGGTCTAGGAGCTGACTTCTAAGACTTCATCCACTTCAGTGTTCAGTGACCTAAGTCAGCCCATGTGGCATGACTACGCTTTTCTGTTCTCACAGAACAGAAAGGATGATGATGAAATGATTCTACTGTTGTCTTTTGGAAGAATACATCCAGTAATAGTTACCGCAGATGCTGTGCTATAGCCGTCTGGATAATTATTTATGTTGAATTATTTGGAAAATAATAAAAACTGGGTCAAAGCATACACACTTGAAGAAAAAAAAATCATCAATGCCAAGTCTGCTTTTACAGCACACACTCAGGGGTTTCCCATGTGTGCCATTCCTTAGTAGATTTTAGTGTCCAAATGTTTTCCTTTGTCTCTCATTTTCAGAGACATTTGGCTTGCCTCTGAAATTTTACATTTGGTCAAAAGCACATGACAATTGGTGAATATGTCTTTGCCATCTGCTAGAGCCTCAATATGCCAGCAAATATGGAAAACTCAGCAGTGGCCACAGGACTGGAAAAGGTCAGTTTTTATTCCAATCCCAAAGAAAGGCAATGCCAAAGAATGCTCAAACTACCACACAATTGCACTCATCTCACGTGCTAGTAAAGTAATGCTCAAAATTCTCCAAGCCAGGCTTCAGCAATACGTGAACCGTGAACTTCCTGATGTTCAAGCTGGTTTTAGAAAAGGCAGAGGAACCAGAGACCAAATTGTCAACATCTGCTGGATCATGGAAAAAGCAAGAGAGTTCCAAAAAAACATCTATTTCTGCTTTATTGACTATGCCAAAGTCTTTGACTGTGTGGATCACAATAAACTGTGGAAAATTCTGAAAGAGATGGGAATACCAGACCACCTGATCTGCCTCTTGAGAAATTTGTATGCAGGTTAGGAAGCAACAGTTAGAACTGGACATGGAAGAACAGACTAGTTCCAAATAGGAAAAGGAGTACGTCAAGGCTGTATATTGTCACCCTGCTTATTTAACTTATATGCAGAGTACATCATGAGAAATGCTGGGCTGGCAGAAGCACAAGCTGGAATCAAGACTGCCAGGAGAAATCTCAATAACCTCAGATATGCAAATGACATCACCCTTATGGCAGAAAGTGAAGAGGAACTAAAAAGCCTCTTGATGAAAGTGAAAGTGGAGAGTGAAAAAGTTGGCTTAAAGCTCAACATTCAGAAAACGAAGATCATGGCATCTAGTCCCACCACTTCATGGGAAATAGATGGGGAAACAGTGGAAACAGTGTCAGACTTTATTTTTTGGGGCTCCAAAATCAGTGCAGATGGTGACTGCAGCCATGAAATTAAAAGACGCTTACTCCTTGGCAGGAAAGTTATGACCAACCTAGATAGCATATTGAAAAGCAGAGACATTACTTTGCCAACAAAGGTTCGTGTAGTCAAGGCTGTGGTCTTTCCTGTGGTCATGTATGGATGTGAGAGCTGGACTGTGAAGAAGGCTGAGCGCCCAAGAATTGATGCTTTTGAACTGTGGAGTTGGAGAAGACTCTTGGAAGTCCCTTGGACTGCAAGGAGATCCAACCAGTCCATTGTGAAGGAGATCAGCCCTGAGATTTCTTTGGAAGGAATGATGCTAAAGCTGAAACTGCAGTACTTTGGCCACCTCATGTGAAGAGTTGACTCATTGGAGAAGACTCTGATGCTGGGAGGGATTTGGGGCAGGAGGAGAAGGGGACGACAGAGGATAAGATGGCTGGATGGCATCACTAACTTGATGGACGTGAGTCTGAATGAACTCCGGGAGTTGGTGATGGACAGGGAGGCCTGGCGTGCTGCGATTCATGGGGTCGCAAAGAGTCGGACACAACTGAGCGAATGATCTGAACTGAACTGAACTGAGAGTCTTAGTTTGCAGACTGAGATATGTACCCAGTTTTTCTTCTTTGCTCAGCAACTCCTATCATTAGCTCCTAGCCTGTGTTAGGTAGTCAACAAATGTTAAAGAATAAAACATATATAATACCTTTCAAATAATCTTTTTAGGCCAGTTGGATAAACTGTCACAGTTCTGACAATCAGAGAGGCAATCTTTTATTTTGTTTTAATATACTGATGTCACAAGCTGTCATGCACATGGAGTTATAGTGTGCAATTTTTCAATAATGATGTGATTCTCAGTAAGCTGTGTGTTTCATATCTGCTGGGGTGTTTGCAGGCTGTTCAGTCCCTGGACATTACATCAAAGCACTGCCAATCTGAGCTCATTAATGGGAGTTTCCTATTGACAATGCTTTCAATGCCAGCCTCTTAGATTTCAACCAGTTTCTAACTGGCTGGCCAGTTATTTATATGTTGGTTCATTAAAGGAAAAATAAGAAGGCAAATATGAAGAGGAGGGATGGAAGCAGGCAAACCACAAATTGTCTTTCGATTTTCAGTTTCTAAAATTTGCAGTCTTGGAGACAAAATAACCAGTCCTGTTTTTTATTAAACCACACTAAATCCTACACAAGAGGGTTTAATAACCCAAACTCAAAATATCTCTGGGTTTGTGGTGGGCAGCACTCTGACAGGATCTGGTCTGGAAGAGCCATCATAAGAGGGGTCCAAGATAACAATCTGAGGTCTATATCCTTACTCCTTGCCTCCCTTGCTCTTTCCCTCTGAGGTAGGATTGTAAAAAAATTCCACTTTGCCAAGAATAATTCTAGATTTGGTCACAAGAATAACATTTTAACTTGCTTAGAAAAAAAGGGGTATATCACAACCTCTTTAATCATTTATTTGGGAGATAAATAGTGTGTGTCAAGTTATGACCAACCTAGATAGCATATTCAAAAGCAGAGACATTACTTTACCAACAAAGGTTCGCCTAGTCAAGGCTATGGTCTTTCCTGTGGTCATGTATGGATGTGAGAGCTGGACTGTGAAGAAGGCTGAGCGCCGAAGAATTGATGCTTTTGAACTGTGGTGTTGGAGAAGACTCTTGAGAGTCCCTTGGACTGCAAGAAGATCCAACCAGTCCATTCTGAAGGAGATCAATCCTGGAATTTCTTTAGAAGGAATGATGCTAAAGCTGAAACTCCAGTATTTTGGCCACCTCATGCGAAGAGTTGACTCATTGGAGAAGACTCTGATGCTGGGAGGGATTGAGGGCAGGAGGAGAAGGGGACGACAGAGGATGAGATGGCTGGATGGCATCACTGACTCGATGGATGCGAGTCTGGGTGACCTCCGGGAGCTGGTGATGGACAGGGAGGCCTGGCGTGCTGCGGTTCATGGGGTCTCAAAGAGTCGGACACGACTGAGCGACTGATCTGATCTGATCTGATCTGACTTTGTATCAGGCACTGTAAAAACACATATGTTGGCAATTCTCTGGTGGTCCAGTGGTTAGGACTCAATGCTTTCACTGCTGAGGGGCCAGGTTCAATTCCCGATGAGGGGAACTAAGATCCTTCAAGCCGTGCAGCATGCTCCCCTCTACCCCCCAAAACACATAGAATCCCTACTGTCATAGAGCTAATGATATCCCATGCTATCACCAAAAGGCAGGGTTGAGGCTGGGCCTCTGGAATCCGGAGTCTAATCTCATCCTGCCTTTCTTTGTTCTGGCTCCACTCTCATCACCGTACTCCTGAAAACAGCGCCCAAGCCTCTCATCTCATGCCTTCACCCTTAGAAAAGGTCCACCCCTTTCCCTTCATTCTTAGTGTGAGATGGTCTCTGATTGGCCAGGCTGGGGTCACATGACTAAGTCACATGCATTTCCTGACCTATCAGCTGTGGCTAGTTGATATCCATAGTTGGCTGTCTTCACGTTTATTCAGGGATTAGAAAAGGAACAGTTCTTCCCAAGAAAGGAGGTGCTATTTCATAAAGAAGGTTAGTGCTCGCTGGTGAAATTCGTAGCAGTCCATATGACATTCTCTTATGATACTTATATAATCCTTTTTTATTCAAGTTAGTCTGAACATGATTTATATTACCAGAAATATTCCCAAGACCCTGAAGACAGAGATTGCTTCATTCATGTGTGTTTTCCTCAAATCAGGTAGCATGAAACCTTCTCCACATAACAGATGTTTTGTAGATTTTTGATGTTAGTAAATGACCTTGAGTTGTTAAAATATCTCCACCATTTTGGGATACATTAGGAATTATAATGGAAGCTAATATTTATTGAGCATTTATGTTGTGTCAGGTGGTGTGCTAAGTATATACTTTTGTCACTATTCTATCATTTAATCTGTACAACAAGATACAATCTGTATCTATATGCTGTAGATACATTTAAAAATTATTTCCACGTTGTGGTGTTGAAACTAAGGCTTGGAAAAGTTAAGTACATTTTAAAAGTTGCACAAAGTTATAGTCCTCTGTGTTAGTATATCTAGAGCTGCCTCATTAAAAAAAAATCAGTTACATAGCATTCTTTAGGTGTTTTATTATATATTTTGCCATTCCCATGGATGGACAGGACTGTTTCCAATTTGGAACTGGGACTGTGATCTGAAATCAAGACTCTCTGACTTCTAAGACTCTGTGTACATCAGCTATGTCCGACTTTTTGCAACCTAGCTTGCCAGGCTCCTCTGTCCATGGGATTCTCCAGGCAGGAATACTGGACTGGGTTGCCATGCCCTTTTCCAAGGGATCCTCCTGACCTAGGGGTCACATCTGTGTCACACGTCTCCTGCATTGCCGGGCAGGCTGTTCATCACCAGCACCACCTCTGCTCCAAATCAATCTGCTGTAACTTTCTGGTTCTCTTTGGGAAAGTTTTAGTTCCATTTCTTGTATTCTAACAGGTGCATACATGCCATTCTTTATTCCTTGCCATTTTAGCACAGTGATTAAAAAGCTTAAGACATTTTTCTTGTCTGTTTGTACTCAGGAAGAAACATTTGAGGAGTGCCCAATGAGACATATGAAAAGATACTCATTGAAGAGTTTTTATAAAAGCAGATAACTATTAAAAACCTAAGGGTCTACCAATGGAGAATGGCAAACTACATTGTAAAATCCATAAGAAATACTATGCGTTGATGAAAAAGATTGAAGCAGGTCTGTTTCTATGAGCATGGAAAGTTCCATGTCCCATGACTAATGAGAAATATTCAGAAAGGTCTGTATAATGTGATTCCACTTATGAAACACAAATACCACAAAATACATGTGTCTAATATACACGCTCTGGAGACAAGGGATTGGAGAACACAGGCAAGCAAGCAGGAGTTGGCAGGAGCCTGGTTTGAGTCAAAGAGAACTTTAGGGGTTTATATAATGATCTAATTTTCTAGCAAAGAAAATTTGCAACTGTTCCTGTTACTTTTTAAAAATAATGCCGGATTTCACAAGCTTTGTCAGAGTTTTGTTAATGAGCGTGTTTACCGGGGAGACCTTTGTTGTCATTCAGTTGCCAAGTCACGTCCAATTCATTGAGACCCCATGGACTGCAGCGCACCAGGCTTCCCTGTCCTTCATTGTTTCCTGGAGCTTGCTCAAACTCATGTCCATTGAGTCGGTGATGCCACCCAACCATCTCATCTTCTGTCACCCTCTTCTTCTGCCTTCAATCAAGGTCTTTTCCAGTGAGTCTGCTCTTTGCATCAGGTAGCCAAAGTATTAGAGCTTCAGCTTCAGCATCAGTCCTTTCAGTGAATATTCAGGACTGATTTCCTTTAGGATGTACTGGTTGGATCTCCTTGCAGTCTAAGGGACTTTCAAGAGTGTTCTCCAACACCACAGTTTGAAAGCATCAGTTCTTCGTGCTCAGCCTTCTTTATGATCCAGCTGTCATATCTGCACATGACTACTGGAAAAACCATGGGTCTGTATGAGGAAGAATTAGTTAAGACAGGTATTGGTTGAATCAGAGTTTCCCTTCTGAATCAGGTTGCCACTGGAAAACTACACCAATCTCACATTCTTAGGTTAAAATAGCCACTCAAAGGTGATGAAAGAAAAGGCAGTTTTCCTCTGTTGAACAATATAGATTTGTCATTCATAAACATATGGCTCTCTTCTTGGAGTTTCTGTAACCCAGTGGAACGGATGAGTGTCATTGTGAAGGTGAAAGTGTTACTCAGTCGTGTCTGACTCTTTGTGACCCCATGGACTGTAGCCCACCAGGCTCCTCTGTCCATGGGATTCTCCAGGCAACGGTACTGGAGTGGATAGCCATTCCCTCTCCAGGGGATCTTCCCAAGCCAGGGATCCAACTCTGGGGTCTCCTGCATTGCAGGCATATTCTTTACCGCCTGGGCCACCAGGGAAGCATGAGTGTCATTAGGAAACATGTAATGTTCAGTTGTGACATTTTCTCCAGCCAGTGTCATAGTTTTAACCCCTGTGGACAGATCCACATTCTAAAGAGCTTTTTTTTTTTTTTTCAATAAAAGCTGAAATTTAGTTTAGGAATGTTTTCTTTTAATTATCAGTTTAATTTATATTGGTTATCCACTGGCTTCTCTCCTTGCCTTGGATCTCTAGTTTTCTCTAGTACGTCTGGGAATTTTAACCTAATTTTTTCATCTGCTCCAATTTGTATTTCCCAAAGCTTATGTCTCTAATTGATTTTTGTACCTCTGTGATTTTTGCACTCGGTTTTCTTAGTGTGCCCGTTAAAATATTGGCAAAGTTGCCTTGTGAAGAATCGAATAAAAACAGACACATTGACTTAGTGTGGCTTTTTTCTCACTTCAACCCAATTGACCAGCAGGCCTATTTGGCATTTTAAAACCACCTGATGATGCAAAGATCCTTTGAAGTGAACTGTAATCATTAAAATAAGTTTAAAAATCTCTTGGCAATTTCCACAACAGTTTCTTAACTGTCCTGTGCAGTTCCAATCCATCACCCGGACCTCAACTCTAGCTACAATTTTCTAGGCAAGATCAACCCTGAAATTACCTCTATTTGAGGAGGAAGATGCTGAGGTGGGAAGGAGCTGCCTGGAGCTGCCATCTCCAGCTGTGGCTGCTTGCAGAGGTCTCACATTTCCTATTCACAGCTCCATCCTTCGCCTCATGTTGGCTCCACCGTGTGAAAATCGAAGCAGGCAAACACTGCAGGATTCTAATAAGCTTCTCAGTTTTGCAAGCAGTGTGACTTTTCTTACCGTGGAACAAGATAGCAGAATGAAGCTAAACAACAAACACATTTCCATCAACAAAATCTGTAAAACTGCAATGTAAACGTCAGCTGCAGCAGCCTTAATTTAGCCCACTTGAGAAACATCTCCTGTTTCTTTATCAGGAGACATTTATTTCACTTTGTTCAATTTCTCTTACTTGCTAAAAAGGCTATTGGGTTTCTGGGAGGGAAAGTATTTTAATGGCCTGTGATGTAAGATTGACTTTATCTGGGTGCTGTTGTGGAGAAGTGGCTTCTACCATGGAGACCATAACCTGAGGAGGTGAACATAAACGTTCTTCACAGAAAGAACTTGACCCCTTTTTCCTTCTTAGGACTTAACATGGCTAATGGGCTTTAGGCAGAAGAATGAACAAAATGAACACAGCTCAAAATATATTTCATAAGAATGTCTATTCTTGGAGAATTTTCCTCCCAAAGAATACACTCATAACCGTTACTTTATAAAAGAGGTAGATTCAGTGATCACTGAATTAACTGAACTTTAAAGAGATGCTGCAATGTTTATTGAATAAAAAGAGATGTGAAAATATATAAATGGAGCCAGATGTGGGGTGGATACTGTGTGTTCATGAAAAGAATGTATAAAATAAAAATTAAAAATATATAGGTAAGAATGTCACCATTTTGAAGAACAACAGACTTGCATTAAGCAACCGCAGCCAGAACTTCCATGAAAGGATAGAAATTTATTTAAGAGATAGAAGTGATGAAGAGCACTGGCTAAAGGTCATCTTCTTTGGGAGGTTTTTCTCCACTTCTCTACGTCACACTAAAGCATCTGCCTGGAGTGTGGGAGACCCAGGTTTGATCCCTGGGTAGGGAAGATCCCCTGGAGAAGGAAAGGCAACCCACTCCAGTACTCTTGCCTGGGGAATCCCATGGAGGGAGAAGCTTGGTAGACTACAGTCCATGGGGTCGCAAAGAGTCAGACACGACTGAGCGACTTCACTTTCACTTTCAACGTTGGTATTTCTTTAACATCTGTGTTAGACCATTATAACAAATGTCACAGGCTTTGTGGCTTAAGCAACAGATTATTTATTCTATTCTCACAGTTCTGAGGGTCAGAGTCCAAGATCAGGCACCACTGATTTGGTTCTTGGTGAAGGATCTACCCTTCTCCGTGCTCCTTCAGCTCCAGATTTCAAAGCTGTCCTGATTATTCCTTAAATACATCAAATGGGACATGCCCCAGGGCCTTTGCACTTGCTGCCCCCCTCCCTGGTCTGGGTGCTATGCTCTAGGGCCTTTGCACTTGCTGTTCCCCTTGTCTGGGTGCTCTTTACCTGAGCACTGCCTGCTCGTTCACTTTTTCAAAGCCGATAAGCACTGGTTTTGAACTGACATTCATTTCTAGAAACCGAAATTATCATTGTAAGCTAAGTGGGGCTCATAATGGTCACATGATAAATAGAATTTTACATCAGCTTTGAATTACAGAGGGCCCAGCTAGGCTTTGGACCTACCTTGCAGTCATTCCCCAGTTTCCATTCAAATGGCACCTCTTAGCCTCCTTATCATTCTGTCTCCTTATCCTCCCAGGATTCTCTAGGTCCTTTCCCTGACTGTTTTCTTTCCACAGCATAGATCAAATGATGACCATTACTCATACAGGTGCTGTCTGTTTGTCCTGTTGCAGCATCAGCTCCATGAGGGCAAGATTTTTGTCCTGTTCACAGTGGTATTCTCAGAATCTAGACCAGTGCCTGGCATTGTTATGAAAAGGAAAGGAAGAGAGGAAGGAAGAAGGAGGGACAGAAGGAAGGAAAGAAGGAAAGAGAGCAGGCCAGTTTGCAGCCTCCTTAGAACGACAGGTGACTCGACCTGATAAACATCAGCTGGTAGAAATGATGGTCATTTGGATGATGAAGGGAAAAGAAGTGCTTCTATGTTAAAAGAGATTCAGGGATCTTGTGAAAGACTCAGAAACTTCCATTTCCTCGAATGGAGTTTCTTGCTTCAGCGGGATGAGCTGCATGAATTTCATTGGCAGAGTGCTCTGGAGGAGAATACGTTTTTCTTTTACATAATAAAAGACGCCTCTTGAGCATTTTGTGTTTTAATTGCTTGTGTCTTGCCACGTGTCTTTGTCCGACCTCCTATGTAGTGTGGTGGCGATTAGGAGGACTGGCCACATGGCCTGGCCATAACTTTGTAGAGGAACAAAGTCATGTGCAGAGAGCCGCTGTCCTTAGGGGTTTCTGATGTGGCTGTGGGGAGTGGACGTTCACCTGCAGCCTCTAAGAGTGCATGTAGGATTCAGATCAAGGATGAACGCTGCAGTTTAAAAGATGCCCCGGCTGATCCAGGGAATTCGAAGTGGGGATGGCGTTGGCGAGGATCAGGATACAATAGCTTCAATTAGATATTAATTAGAGATATAAAGAGTAATAGAATGAGGATTGCTCAGCAGGAAAATTCAGTGGAGAAAAGAGGCTGAGTAGCTTGGTTTACGCGGGAAACCAATAAAACTTCAAGACAAGAAGTTTGCACCACTTACCTAGGCTGCAGGCATCCTTCCATTCTTCCAAAGGAGAGGAGACACTGAGGCCTCCCCGGTCGGATCTTAGAAGCCCAGGCAAAATTAGTAAGCTTGGTGGGTCCCACGCTCCAGATGGAGACTCAGCCAGAGTTTGAAAGAGAGAGCAACATGGGGAGACCAGTCTTTTGAGGAACTGATCCCAATTCTTTATTTTCCATGGTATACTTTTATACACTGAGATGTTATACAAAAGTCACGTGGGGTCAGCAGTCCTGACTTTTATCAAAGTCAAGTGCTTCATACAAATGTATACAGAGGTCTTAGGGGTGTTACATCATCTTTTGGCCAGGGGGCCTGCTGACAATTTATGACCCTCTCCTTGTGACAGTGGTTAGTCAACCAGGACACTTATTTCTCCAGGGGTGATTATTCTTAAAACAGATGCCACCCAAATAGTTACATTCCTATAGGGTGAGGGTGTAGTGGGTTTTAATTAAGGAAAGAATTTACTTAGCCTAAGGACTAATGTGATTAATATCAAAGGTTAATACTTATTTCTTCTATATATTCATTAATATGTGTAAGGGCAGGGGATGTGGAGACTTAGCAGCAAACATTGGCTCAACAAATGAAAAACCCTTCACCAACACAATTTCTAATCAGCCCACTAATACTAAAGTTTTCTAACTTCTCTAAAGAACCTGTTTTTAGAAGATTTAAAGCATCTCGTGCCTCTCACGGTTGGGAGGCTGTGAGTAATCACATGTGGCCTGACAAGCCTGTCAGGCCAGCTAGAGAACCTTCAGAGGAGTTTGTAGGTCAAAACACTCTTGTGTTTTTATTAACTGGAGCTCTAAGTTAACTCCTTCTCCAAAAGAGGTGGTGGGAGACAGCCCTCCGTAAAGTCAGAGGTGTAGGTGAGAGCACAAAGTAAAGTAGGCAGGCTCTGGTTATCGGGGAAGATACTTGAGAATTTCCAGGGGGACTCCTGAGGCTTGATCCCGCATTTGCGTATGTCGAGCCTCCTTCCTCATGACCTTTGCCATGGGCGGAGTGCCTCACGCTGGCCCACAACAGTAGAGATTTACAGGAAAGTGATGCCTGTGGGCCAGGAAGTTAAGAGAGCCTCGTAAGGAAGACAGGACTTGCACCAAGTCAGGAAGGAAAGAGGACCGTGCCGGCCCAGAGGCAGGGAGTGAGGCCGGCACGATTCAATTGCTGATGTGTTTGAGGACCAGGAGGGTGGGCTGCTACATCAGAGTGGAAGTGACAGCTTCTCCATTAACTTGTAGAAGGGCCACATTGCACAGTGGGCCTTGCCATCTGATTTTCAGCTTTGGGTATTAAGTTGGAGCATTTCTAGTCTGAGATGTTTTTGGCCCTTGAGCGAAAGCACTCACTCCGAATCACAGGCCCCTCCCCTTTCCAGGTGCCAACCGTCTCAGGTATGTGATATTGGCTCCATCAGCCATATTTACTTTGGAACTTTACTGCCACTGGTGGAAAATGGAAAATAGCAATGTCCTTAATCCCTGTCTCTAGAAGGACGATGTCAGGAATGCGCTCAGCCAGCGAGATTGTTTAGGGTGGGAGGGGTGATGCAACACCTCAAAAGCCGTGGGAGCCCTGGAACCCAGGGCGTCTCAGGAGCTGCTGCCGTACTGAGGTCCAGGGCCTCCTGCAGGGCTCTTGAGCTGGCTAGAGCAAGCTCACTGTCACGCGCCTCTTCTGCCCCCGAGAGTTAAAGCATTTCTGAGCCAGACGTTGCAGTTTCCCTGATGAGGTTCTGGGTGACAGCTGTTCCCCAAATTAGAAAATAGTATCACCCTGCCTATTTGCTATTTCATCTTTTCAAGGAAGTAAGGAGGACAATTACTTATGTATTTTTAAAGCAAAATCACTAACTCTGCACGTTGTCATCTGGGATATAAGTTGGGTGATTTAGGAGTAATCTTGGCTTCAGCGATGATGTTGGAACCATAAAGAGAATTCGATTTCAGATTTATGGCTTTGCGAGGGAGGTGCAGGAAACTCTGTCACATATCCTGACTTCCCTTCATCGGGCACCCAGGGAAGTTTTTCTGCTTACTCGGGCATCTTTGCACTCTTGCTCCTCACTTCCCAGCTTCCAGGGAGAGGTGAGTGGTGCCCCTGAGACACGGCTCCTCTGGGCACCAATGACTCTGAATCCTGCTGAAAAAGGTGGTGGGTGGGATAGGACTTTGAGATCACGTAGAATATGCTGCGTCACGGTCACCTGTGTCTGCTCAGTTAGGGGCAAGTTGGGGGTTGAAAATGTCATTTCAGGCTTGCAATGATGTCAGAAATGATCCAGTCTTTTTGTTAACTCTTCTGCAGTGATGTCATTTTGTGTAAGAAGTACCCTTTTCTTAAGCTCGGGGCTTGTCAACAGTAATTGAGCACAAAGATTTGTGAGTGAGGACAGGAGAGACATTATAAGGATCACAATGATCCAACTGTAAAAAGCAAAACACACACACACAAAACTCCTGAAGAAAAATCCTCATTTCATATAATGACTCTGTCGTAGGTGTGGGACCTTTCTCAGAGGCAGAGAGGAAGAAAGCAAAGATCTAAGAACAGACTGAATTGGAATTCTTTTTACTTGAAGCTGTGGAAAGCTGTTGCAGAAGCAATCACTTTTGGGAGAAAGGTCCAAGTCTTTGGGAAAGGGACAGGGTCTTCATGTTGAAGACCATTTCCTCTTTCCTGAATACTTCTATAATTTTTCTGGCACTGTGCTATCTCAGTTCTCTTCCTGTTTCTCCATCCACTTCTCACCTCTTCTTTCTTACTCATCCTCAAGGCCCCCGAGGGGGATGCCTCTATTCTCTTCCCACCCTCTCCCCTTGCTTTTCTCATCTTCCACAGCCTTGGTGATTATCAACACATGGGTGAATTTATGATCCTTCAATCCCAAGATTCTATCATTTATCTATTATTTCCCAAATCAAGATGCATGCCTTCCTCTCCTGAGCTCCCCTTGTGTTCACCTTGGCTGGGTAGACTCTCCTGAGATGAACCATAAGCACGTACTTGCATGCAAAGTTGTTTCGGTTGTGCCTCACTCTCTGTGACCTTATGGACTGTAGCCCACCAGGCCCCTCTGTCCATGGGATTCTCCAGGCAAGAATACTGGGGTGGGTTGCTGTGCCCTCCTCCAGGGGATCTTCCTGACCCACGTCTCTTACATCTCATGCATTGGCAGGCGGGTTCTTTACCACTAGTGCCACCTGGGAAGCTGAGCCATAAGCATGCATTTCCTTTTTTTCACCAGCAGAATTCTTTTCTCCTTTTTAAAGTTGAGATATATTTAATTTACAATATTATGTAAGTTCAGGTGTACAACATAGTGATTCATTTTTAGAAGTTACACCCCATTTGAAGTTGTTATAAAAAGCCTTTGACTGTGTGGATCACAATAAACTATGGAAAATTCTGAAAGAGATGGGAATACCAGACCACCTGATCTGCCTCTTAAGAAATCTGTATGCAGGTCAGGAAGCAACAGTTAGAACTGGTCATGGAACAACAGACTGGCTCCAAATAGGAAAAGGAGTACGTCAAGGCTGTATATTGTCACCATGTTTATTTAACTTATATGCAGAGTACATCATGAGAAATGCTGGACTGGAAGAAACACAAGTTGGAATCAAGATTGCCGGGAGAAATATCAATAACCTCAGATATGCAGATGACACCACCCTTATGGCAGAAAGTGAAGAGGGGCTAAAAAGCCTCTTGATGAAAGTGAAAGTGGAGAGTGAAAGGGTTGGCTTAAAGCTCAACATTCAGAAAACGAAGATCATGGCATCTGGTCCCATCACTGCATGGGAAATAGATGGGGAAACAGTGGAAACAGTGTCAGACTTTGTTTTTCTGGGCTCCAAAATCACTGCAGATGGTGACTGCAGCCATGAAATTAAAAGACGCTTGCTCCTTGGAAGGAAAGTTATGACCAACCTAGATAGCATATTCAAAAGCAGAGACATCACTTTGCCAACAAAGGTTCGCCTAGTCAAGGCTATGGTCTTTCCTGTGGTCATGTATGGATGTGAGAGCTGGACTGTGAAGAAGGCTGAGCGCCGAAGAATTGATGCTTTTGAACTGTGGTGTTGGAGAAGACTCTTGAGAGTCCCTTGGACTGCAAGAAGATCCAACCAGTCCATTCTGAAGGAGATCAATCCTGGAATTTCTTTAGAAGGAATGATGCTAAAGCTGAAACTCCAGTATTTTGGCCACCTCATGCGAAGAGTTGACTCATTGGAGAAGACTCTGATGCTGGGAGGGATTGAGGGCAGGAGGAGAAGGGGACGACAGAGGATGAGATGGCTGGATGGCATCACTGACTCGATGGATGCGAGTCTGAGTGACCTCCGGGAGCTGGTGATGGACAGGGAGGCCTGGCGTGCTGTGGTTCATGGGGTCGCAAAGAGTCGGACACGACTGAGCGACTGATCTGATCTGATCTGATCGACTATATTCCCTGTGCTGTACAACGTATCTTTGTTGCTTATCTATTTTATGTATAGTAGCCTGTGCCTCTCAATCCCGTGCGTCTATCAAGTCCCTCCCCCTCCCCCTTTCCCTACTGGAACCACTAGTTTCTTCTCTGTATCTGTGTGTCCATTTCTGTTTTGTTACATTCACTAGTTTTTTGTATTTTTCAGATTCCACATATAAGTGATAATATTTAGGGTACTGGTCTTTCTCTGTCTGACACATTTCACTTAGCGTACCTTCTAGTCCATCTACATTGCTGTAAATGGTAAAATTTCCTTCTTTTTATGGCTTAGTAATATTCCATTGAGCGTACCATATCTTCTTTATCCATTCGTCTGTAGATGAGCACTTAGTTTGCTTCTGTAGCTTGGTTATTATAAATAGTGCTGCAGTGAACACTGTGATGTATATGTCTTTTCAAATTAATGTGTTTGTTTTCTCTGGATACATGCCCAGGAGTGGAATTGCTGGATCATATGGTGTTGGAGAAGACTCTTGAGAGTCCTTTGGACTGCAAGGAGATCCAACCAGTCTATTCTAAAGGAGATCAGTCCTGGGTGTTCTTTGGAAGGACTGATGCTAAAGCTGAAACTCCAATACCTTGGCCACCTCATGTGAAGAGTTGACTCACTGGAAAAGACTCTGATGCTGGGATGGATTGGGGGCAGGAGGAGAAGGGGACAACAGAGGATGAGATGGCTGGATGGCATCACGGACTCGATGGACATGAGTTTGAGTGAACACTGAGAGTTGGTGATGGACAGGGAGGCCTGGCGTGCTGCAATTCATGGGGTCGCGAAGAGTTGGACACGACTGAGTGACTGAACTGAACTGAACCGACGGTAGCTCTATTTTTAGTTTTTTGAGGAAACTTCACGCTGTTTTCCATAGTGGCTGCACCAGTTGACATTCCCATCAGCAGTGCACAGGAGTTCCCATTTCTCCACAGCCTCCCGGCATTTGCTATTTGTGTTCTGTTTGATGAAGGCCATGCTGATAGGAGTGAGGTGCATCTCACTGTGGTTACGCTTGCTTTTCATTTCTCTTAACCACTTTCAAGATTCGAGGCGGGCAGCTGTCCGATTCTGTTGCATTGACATGATTTGTTTAATGGGCACAGTGCTTTTTTGTTTGATTCTATAAATTGATTTTGAATACACATTTCCCCAGTTCATCAAAGTCTGCACTGACTGACCTGGGTTTTTTTTTTTTTTTTTCTACCTGACTCATATTTCTGTTACACGCTTGTCCCTGAAGGACTTTGAGCTTGGGACTCCAGCCACAGAGCCATTTGATGGCTTTTTTCCCCTCCCCATCCATTTCACTCATTCTCTGTCTCACCATCTCAGTAATCCTGATTCATACCATCTGCTCAGTGTCCACTAAATCTGTGCCCATCTTTCCACTCCTTCCACACTTAACTACCTGAATGGCTACAATGGAATCCTAGCTCTGTTCTGCTCACCTCTGATATGTTGTTCTGGAAACTTCCTCATGGTGGCAGTTCTCTGACAGAATATTCTAGTTGACTTCACATTTTGACCATGCGTGAGTGCTAAGTCGCTTCAGCCGTGTCCAACTGTACAGCACTTTGGACTATAGCCCACCAGGCTCCTCTGTCCGTGGGATTCTCCAGACAAGAATACTGGAGTGGGTTGCCATGCTCTCCTCCAGGGGATGTTCCCAACCCAAGGATCGAACCTGCGTCTCCTGCATCTCTTGCAAGGAAAGGCGGGTTCTTTACCATTAGGGCCGCCTGGGAAACTTTTTAAGTTTATCTGACTTTTAAGCCCAGGAAGATTGCTCACAGCTTCCTGAACATAAGCTGAACTTTTCTGCCTCTGGGCCTTTGCTCGGGTCTTCCCTCTCCAGCTCTGGCTGACTTCCTGTCTGTCCTTTAAGGCAGGCTCACACACATATAGTGCAAGAAGGGAATGAGCAAGAAGGGAATGAAGCAGGCCCGGTGTTGGGTGCAACAGGGCGTGGCGGGGACTGCAGCAAACTGGGGAGCCTGTGTCTGCTCTAAACCCTATTCTGCTCTCAGTAATTATTGCTGGGGTGGAAAGGGAGCTCAGAGTTTGGAAGAGAAGCCAGAATTCCAGCTAACAATATTCCAAAGGCTTTCAATGTTGACAACAAATTACAGAAAATATTTTTAAAAATATCATGTGAGCCGAACAAACCCCAGGGCCCCCACTCAGCCACCAAGATTCCATCGGGAGTTCAGAATCCAGCCAGCCCCATTCTGCCTCCTCACCGGGCCTGTTTTCTTCCGTCAACAACACGGAGCCTTTACCCGTCTTGCACTGTACATGGGTGAGGACTGTGCTGTTTCACCTTATTGTGCAGCCTCTCTGAAAACCGAGGCTGACTTTGCTCAGCTCTGTAAATCTCAGAGTTGGCCAGAAATTGCTTTGTATAAGGTAGGTATGTTTAAAAGGTACATTAAAAAATGTATTAGACAGTTATAATCTTGCATTATAGACTCCTCATAATTGAGACTTCCTAACAGGGTAATGAGACATATTAGGGGATGAACATGTGCCTACATGTCCCAAACCTTTGCCCTCCACCAACATGGTGTACTTGCTTTTGGGGTTCCCTTGGCCCAGGAATGGCCCCTCACTTAGGCTGAAGTTCTACTACTCACACTCATTGTTTTTCCCCAAGTGTGCATTTTTTCTAGTTCACCTAAATTCCAGATCCCTATAAGAGAAAAGTAGGTTTGGAAATTTCCATTTTTCAGCCTTACATTTTAGGGAGGGCTTGTTCTCTGCTTCATGGTATATTTTCTGGTGGGGAGGGAGAGACTTTAAGGACAATGTAAGACAGTCTTAAAATATGTTTCTTATTATGGGCTTATGTTTGGTACTTTTTCCCCTGTTCAGTTCAATTCAGTCACTCTGTCATGTCCAATTCTTTGCAACCCCATGGACTGCAGCATGCCAGGCCTCCCTGTCCATCATCAACTCCCGGAGCTTACTCAGACTCATGTCCATTGAGTCAGTGATGCCATCCAACCATCTCATCCTCTGTCGTCCCCTTCTCCTCCCATCTTCAATCCCTGCCAGCATCAGGGTCTTTTCAAATGAGTCACCTCTTCGCATCAGGTGGCCAAAGTATTGGAGCTTCAGCTTCAGCATCAGTTCTTCCAATGAATATTCAGGATTGATTTTCTTTAGAATGGACTGGTTCCCCCTGTTAGCTTTATGTATTTAATGCATTTCAGGATCCTGAAACTCAGAACTGGAGGTTTTTGAGGTTAGCCTACTAAGAATCCATTTTCTGTTTCTTTTGCTCTATTTTTCATGCAATGGAAAATGAGAACGTAAGGTCAAACCTGAGTGCTTTGTATTAACATTAACAGTCAGGAAAACCTCACGTCTTACAAATATGAGGAACAATCTCTGTGGCAAAGGAAGGATAGGCAGCAGGTGGCGGCCACCGCGCCTGCAGGATGAATGGCCAGGCGCTCTCATGGAGCCCCACATCTATCGCCTGCCACGCTTGAGAAATGGAGACGCCATGCAGGCCGCCGTGTTGGCCTGGGTCGTGAAATTTCACACAGTTAGCCCACAGCCAAGGGTAATAGCTGAGAGAAACCTGAAGAGAATGACATGTGATGGATCACACCTGGGAAATGCAGCAAGGCGTGTGGAAACTAGTATAAAAATACTGTATAACAGCCCCAGAAATAATCGCAGTGTTGAGCTCAGGTCACACTGTGTAAAATAACTCAGGGATTTCTGATTAATTTGGTCTCTGGCTGCATTTGCTGGGAAGTCTTGCTGTGTGAGAGTGTGTGCGTGCGTGTGTGTGTGTGTGTGTGTGTGTGTGCGTGTGCGCGCGCTATGCATACTTATTAAGGATTCGGTTACTTTGGTTGGCAAGCAGAGAGCTCAAGTCTGTGACTGATTTGTGGAGTTTTCTTTCCCTTAATTGACCAGCCGTGGTACAAATCCCATTCTGAATAGAGAGGCTTATGCATAAGCCTTAAGCATGACAGATCTTCTGGTGAAGGTCAAAGTCTGTTCCTTTTACATTCTACACTCCATCCCTTTCCCCCAGGGCACTTGATAAAGGTTGAATTTTTAACACCCAGCACCTTTTTCCTTTTTTGTCCAGAGCTTCCTCCTTCTGAATCAGGCTGTTTTTGCTTCAGGGGGATTAGATGTTGATTTCTTTCAACAGACAGATGTATTCCAAATATCCCAGTCATGTTTCTTTCATTATACAAGCAACTGTACTTTAGTTGGAAACAATAGATACTGATACAAAAAAGGGATTTTTGGAAAGGCTAGAAAGTGCTGAGTTGAATTACAGGGAAGTCAGCCTAACCACGGAGAAGGCAATGGCACCCCACTCCAGTACTCTTGCCTGGAAAATCCCATGAATGGAGGAGCCTGATGGGCTGCAGTCCATGGGGTCGCTAAGAGTCGGAACACGACTGAGCGACTTCACTTTCACTTTTCACTTTCATGCATTGGAGAAGGAAATGGCAACCCACTCCAGTGTTCTTGCCTGGAGAATCCCAGGGGCAGGGGAGCCTGGTGGGCTGCCATCTCTGGGGTCGCACAGAGTCGGACACAACTGAAGCAACTTAGCAGCAGCAGCAGCAGCAGCCTAACCAACTGTCAGACAGAAAGCAGAGGTTTCCTGGACATGTAGGAAGTGAAAGCAAACGTTCTTTCTTGGGTACCAGGGACAGGGTAGGTGGACCGTGGCGGTTTTCTCTTACGAGCTTCACCACTTGAGGGAAACCCATAGTGATGACATGCATGATGGGTGGCTGGAAAGTGCTGCTTCTTAGAACATAGGCTCAGGCCAGCGCTCTGCCACCTTCACTCACACATACCAGCAACAGAAAACCACACAGCCAAGCCCTTGACTTACGAGACTGGGAAACATTTCTCGCAGGCAGCAGGAGGAACACCACAAAGGGCATGGATGTAGGGAGGGGCAGAGAGTTGTGGCTAATCATTCAATCTATCTGGAGGTCATTTCCTAAAGAGGATGTGGAGAATGCTATTGAGAGAGGGAGCAGATGCAAGGCAGGTAAGTGAAGGTCTTCAGTGGGATGGAGGGGCCACTCCTAACTTGTCTGGCACGTTGGCAGTGCGGGCAGATCCCTCTTGATCACGTGGGTATGAGCAGAAGTTTTGGGTGATTTCGGAGAACAGTGTCCAGCCCCTACACGTGTTCTGTGGAGAACTGCTACTCAGGCTGGACAGTGGGCAGTGGTCCTGGAGTTGCACTTCCCACCTTTGGGAACGGGAAGAAAGAGCTTGTCCCTCTGCCCATCGCATTTGTTCTTGCAGGAGACAGAGAGTCGAAAGTGCATCTGGCTCTTGGATGTGCACTCATGCCCCCTGGGTGACCATTCGATACAGCTTTCACCCCAAGGTTGCTCTTGGTGTTCATTTTAAGTCTCACTTGCAAAAAGATGTTGAAATGATAAGGAGGGTTACACCCTGGGCACCCACATCCTTTGTGGATGTTCTGTTTACTTATAAATGTGGAACAAATTACCCCAAGCTTAGTGGCCCAGAGCAGCCATATATTCTGCTTATAGATTCTGTGGGTCAGAAATTCAGACAGGAAACAGCTTGGCGGGGGTTGCCTGTGCTCCATGAAATCTGGGGTTCAGAGAGAAGACTCAAGAACTGGGGGAGGTTGACAGCTGGGGGCGAGAATCGTCTGAAGTTTCCATCCCTCACAGGCTTGGTGGCTGCTACTGGATTGTTGGCTGAGACCTTACCTGCTGGGACTGTTGGCAGGAACATCTACACACTCCTTTTCCTCATGGTCTGGACAGTCCCTGCACACGGTGGCTGGGTTCGAGGCTGAAGAGCCCAAGATACCAGGTGGAAGCAGTCCTGCCTTTGTAAATCCACCCTTCAAAGTTGACAACACAGTGGTATTTCTACAGGGTTCTATCCATTGAGACAACTGCAAAGGCTTTCTTTACTTCTTGATGGCAAGGTAATGAAAGAGCATTTGGAATCCAAAATACTGATGTAGCTTTTATATTTTTAAGTTCTTTAAGGTTTTCATTAAAATGTTTATTTCCTATTGTGCAAAAGCTATCCTTTATGTAGCATTTTTATCATATTTATTTATTATTTTTTGGCCACGCTGTGCAGCATGCGGGGCTTAGCTCCCTGACTAGGGATCGAACCTGCATCCCCTGCATTGGAAGGTAAAGTCTCAGCCACTGGACCACCAGGGAAGCCCCAGACTCAGTGTTTTTAGACAGTACAGTTTGCTACTATAGTCTGCCTGCTGTCTGGTTGCAAGTGTGTACATCCCTTCCACATACTCAATCTTCTCTCAAAACCCCTAACGTTTCATCTGATTATGGCATCAGGTCCGAGGCCCAGGACCTTGCCATCTAAACCAGGTCTGGAGTTGGGAAGGGCCCGAGACAGGAGCAGCCACGCTGGGCCTCCCTAGGGTCCAGGCACGGATCAGTCGGTGGCCAGGTCTAAACCAAGGGTGGCATCTGTCAGAGTTTAATATGGGTACCCAGTGAGCTGCGGATGCAGACTTCCTCTGAGAGATGGTGGTGGTTTAGCCACTAAGTCATGTCCAACTCTTGCGACCCCGTTGACTGTAGCCCGCCAGGCTCCTCTGTCCATGGGAGTCTCCAGGCAAGAACACTGGAGTGGGTTGTTATTTCCTTCTCCAGGAGATCTTCTCGACCCAGAGATCAAACCAGGGTCTCCTGCATTGCAGGCAGATCCTTTACCAACCGAGCTACCAGGGAAGCCCTCTGAGAGAACTGGGGTGAAAATGTGGTAAAGGGCCAAAACCCAGCCAGAGGAGGCCACGGGTGTCAGAGTTGTGAGCCACAGGTCGCACGGTCTCGTGCTTGCCTCAGGGACTTCGGAGCTGTGGACATATTAGGCACAGGAGTTGGGGCACAGAGGCCAGGCTGGGCCGGGCATGCCCAGAGCCCACCCCTGTGGGAAGGAGGCCGAGTTCTGAGCACACGGAGGCTGATGCTTTGCTTGGATTGCCCTCACCAGTCATTTTACCTGCTCTGTGTTTTCATGTGGGCTTCCTAGGTGGGTCCTTACTTGAGCCTGTAAGTAGAGCTTCCTAGGTGAAGAACTGTGTGGAGATGCCTTTACAAGGCGTAGAAGTATTTCCCCTACTCGCGCCTAGCAGTAAAAATATCACTTCCCCTTCAAATAAATGATTCTGCTCTCACCCTTTTTCTGGATCCTACCCACTTCTCTAACTTCTCCAAAATCAAACTTACCCAGAACCACTTAACTAAGATTGAAGAATCTCAACATGAGCTGGGACACTGTTGAGCTCAGATAAGAAGTTGCTTGTAACAGTGGCTGTGTTCCCCAAGAAACTCTGCGGGCTTACAGGTATGAATGCATGTAACAGATGAGTAGAGGCTTTGAATCAGATTTATGAAGGGCGTATAGATACATTATTACTCATTATTAATCATTTGGGGAACATAAGTCAGAACCACAATGAGCTACCAATTTACACTTACTAGGATGGCTATAGTCAAAACCACAGCCAGAATATGTCTTGGTGGGGATGTGGAGAAACTAGAATTCTTGTACATTGCTGGTGGGAGTGTGAAAAGGCGTGCCACTTTGGAAAACAGTCTGGCAGTTCCTCAAAAGGGTGAACATACAGTCTCTGAGAAGCTCTACTACCTACTAATGTACCCAAGAGAAATGAAGCCTGTCTACTGATGTTCTCAGCAGCATCATTTACATTAATAATAGCTAAAAAGTGGAAACAAGGTGTCCGTCACCTGATGAATGGATAAACAAATGTGGTCTCTCCACGTGATGGAACATCATTTGGCAACGAAAAGAAATGAAGTAATGAGACATGATTCAACGTGAATGAACCTTGAACTCATTGTGAAATGTCTGAAAGAGGTCAGACATTTTTTTAATGTTTGAAAAAGGCCACATGTTGTGTGATTCCATTTGTGTGAAATGTCCATAATGGACAAGTCTACAGAGACAGAAAGTAAGTCACCAGTTGTGTAGGGCCAGGGCTGGGTAGAGGAAAGCAAAGTGATTACTGATGAGCATGAGTTTTTTGGTGGCTGTTGGGTAAATGGATCAGATCAGATCAGTCGCTCAGTCGTGTCTGACTCTTTGCAACCCCATGAATCAGTAAATGGAAGCGTTCTAAAATTGATTGTAGTGTTGGTCACACAACTTAAAACATTGAATTGTACACTATAAATAGGTAAATTGTGTGGTGTATAAATTATATCCCAGTTAAGGTGTTTTTTTTAGGATAAAAAATGATTTCAAAGCTGTTTTGTTGTTCTTTGGTCACTGTGCATGCTAAATCGCTTCAGTTGTGTCCAACTCTTTGCGACCCTATGGACTGCAGTGCACCAGGATTCCCTGTCCTTCACTGTCTCGTGTCCATTGAGTTGGTAATACTGTGCAACAATCTCATCCTCTGCTGCCCCCTTCTCCCCCTGCCTTCAATCTTTTCCAGCGTCAGTATCTTTTCCAGTGAGGCACTCTTCACATCAGGTGGCCACAGTATTGGAGTTTCAAACTATGTAATGATTTTACTGTATTTCTTGTGTCTGCAGCCTGCCTCCTCCCTTTCAGTTGCTCTGCCTGAACTGGAGGTTTCAGGGGTTGGAGGAGGGGGAAAGCACTTCAGCTTTGGTAATGTCTTGCAACAAAATCATAAGAGAGTCAGGTTTTCTTTGTTTTAAAAACTGTCCCACTCTGTTCCTTGTCCTGTTCTGTGTTCATCCAGCTCAGGAACCCTAAATGCCAAGACTCTCTTATTTCACTGAAACTCAACTCTCTTGTCATAGAGAAAAACGAATGCTATTCCTGACTTTGCTCAGTAAAGTTAACACATTAATGGAAGCATACAGAGGGGGTGTGCCGAGGAACTTGATGTGTTTGTTAAAAATGCAGTTTGAGGACACAAGCAAAGAAGAGCTTTTAGTGTTGTCCTCCACAGTCTGCAGGTTGTATGCTGTGCCCTGAGGTGCTTGCTTTTCCACATTTTCCGCCTCTTTTGCTTTCTCCACCCTCCTTTTTCACCAAACATATTGGGCAAAAAAAAAAAAAAAAGATATTAAAGCTTTCTGGTACCCCTTTTGTCATCAACCTTTTTGAGGCTTTGGGAATATTTGTCATAAAAAAGATTACAAGTGTGCCATAACTCTCTGTCACAAATTCAAGCAGGCGTGAAACATCACATTTCTCTCCTTCCTTGTGGCCGAGACTGTCCGGTGATGAGCAGACTGCCAGAGAGGGAGGTCAGCTCCGGCCTGCCATGCCGCCCAGCCAGGGTCACGCCAAGTCTACCACGTCATATGTGCTGTTATATATATTATATATATCATATAATATAAATATTATATAATTATATAAATATAACATATAATCATATATAATTATAGAACATAATTAAATAAGCTATATGATTATATAAAACATTATAATATAATATACATTACATTATAATTATATTATTATATATAATATAATAAAATTATATATTATAATTTATAATATATGATTATATGTTATATAATATAGGATATTATATAATTATATAATATATTATAAATGCATATTATATTATAGTTATTATATTATATCAATTATATATTATATTGTTATTAAGTGTATTATAATAATATATATGATATAGTATTAATTATAATTTAAATACATGGACATCACCAGATGGTCAACACCGAAATCACATTGATTACATTCTTTGCAGCCAAAGATAGAGAAGCTCTATATAGTCAGCAAAAACAAGACCAGGAGCTGACTGTGACATGTTCAGACCATGAACTCCTTATTGCCAAATTCACACTTAAATTGAAGAAAGTAGGGAAAACCACTAGACCATTAAGATATGACCTAAATCAAATCCCTTATGAGTATACAGTGGAGGTGAGAAGTAGATTTGAGAGCCTAGATCTGATAGAGTGCCTGATGAACTATGGAATGAGGTTCGTGACATTGTACAGGAGACAGGGATCAAGATCATCCCCATGGAAAAGAAATGCAAAAAAGTAAAATGGCTGTCTGGGGAGGCCTTACAAATAGCTGTGAAAAGAAGAGAAGCGAAAAGCAAAGGAGAAAAGGAAAGATATAAACATCTGAATGCAGAGTTCCAAAGAATAGCAAGAAGAGATAAGAAAGCCTTCTTCAGCGATCAATGCAAAGAAGTAGAGGAAAACAACAGAATGGGAAAGACTAGAGATCTCTTCAAGAAAATCAGAGATACCAAAGGAACATTTCATGCAAAGATGGGCTCGATAAAGGACAGAAATGGTATGGACCTAACAGAAGCAGAAGATATTAAGAAGAGGTGGCAAGAATACACAGAAGAACTGTACAAAAAAGATCTTCACGACCCAGATAATCACGATGGTGTGATCACTCACCTAGAGGCAGACATCCTGGAATGTGAAGTCAAGTGGGCCTTAGAAAGCATCACTACAGACAAATCTAGTGGAGGTGATGGAATTCCAGTTGAGCTATTCCAAATCCTGAAAGATGATGCTGTGAAAGTGCTGCACTCAATATGCCAGCACATTTGGAAAACACAGCAGTGGCCACAGGACTGGAAAAGGTCCATTTTCATTCCAATCCCAAAGAAAGGCAATGCCAAAGAATGCTCAAACTACCGCACAATTACACTCATCTCACATGCTAGTAAGGTAATGCTCAAAATTCTCCAAGCCAGGCTTCAGCAATATGTGAACTGTGAACTTCCTGATGTTCAAGCTGGTTTTAGAAAAGGCAGAGGAACCAGAGATCAAATTGCCAACATCCACTGGATCATGGAGAAAGCAAGAGAGTTCCAGAAAAACATCTATTTCTGCTTTGTTGACTATGCCAAAGCCTTTGACTGTGTGGATCACAATCAACTGTGGAAAATTCTGAAAGAGATGGGAATACCAGACCACCTGACCTGCCTCTTGAGAAATTTGTATGCAGGTCAGGAAGCAACAGTTAGAACTGGACATGGAACAACAGACTGGTTCCAAATAGGAAAAGGAGTATGTCAAGGCTGTATATTGTCACCCTGTTTATTTAACTTATATGCAGAGTACATCTTATATGCAGCTCTTCGCATCAGGTGGCGAAGTAACTTATACTCAGAGAAATGCTGCACTGGAAGAAATACAAGTTGGAATCAAGATTGCCGGGAGAAATATCAATAACCTCAGATATGCAGATGACACCACCCTTATGGCAGAAAGTGAAGAGGAACTCAAAAGCCTCTTGAGGAAAGTGAAAGCAGAGAGTGAAAAAGTTGGCTTAAAGCTCAACATTCAGAAAACGAAGATCATGGCATCTGGTCCCATCACTTCATGGGAAATAGATGGGGAAACAGTGGAAACTGTCAGACTTTATTTTTCTGGGCTCCAAAATCACTGCAGATGGTGACTGCAGCCATGAAATTAAAAGACGCTTACTCTCTGGAAGGAAAGTTATGAGCAACCTAGATAGCATATTCAAAAGCAGAGACATTACTTTGCCAACAAAGGTCCATCTAGTCAAGGCTATGGTTTTTCCTGTGGTCATGTATGGATGTGAGAGCTGGACTGTGAAGAAGGCTGAGCACCGAAGAACTGATGCTTTTGAACTGTGGTGTTGGAGAAGGCTCTTGAGAGTCCCTTGGACTGCAAGGAGATCCAGTCAGTCCATTCTGAAGGAGATCAGCCCTGGGATTTCTTTGGAAGGAATGATGCTAAAGCTGAAACTCCAGTACTTTGGCCACCTGATGCGAAGAGCTGACTCATTGGAAAAGGCTCTGATGCTGGGAGGGATTTGGGGCAAGAGGAGAAGGGGACGACAGAGGATGAGATGGCTGGATGGCATCACTGACTCGATGGATGTGAGTCTGGGTGAACTCCGGGAGTTGGTATTGGACAGGGAGGCCTGGTGTGCTGTGATTCATGGGGTCTCAAAGAGTTGCACATGACTGAGCAACTGATCTGATCTGATAACTTATATAAATATAATTAAATAAATTTATATAAATTATATTATATAATTATATATTATATATTGTATATGATATATAATATATATAATTATACACTATATTAATATATAGTGTATAATATGTATTGTATATGTTATATTTATATTTCATATATATTTAAATATAAATATAAATTACATATAATTTATAAATTATAAAATATTTGAAATATAAATATATATTTATATGAATATATACTTATAATTTATATATTCATATTCACATATATCAATAATATACTATATTATTATAAATATATAATAAATATAATAAGATATTATAAGATATAATATATATTTAAATATTATGTGTATTTGTATATTATATATACATATATAGTATAATAATATATATTATATATTTTACATATAATATACAGTACTAATATATACTATATGAACATTCTGCTCACGCTTGCCCTTCCCGTCTCTGTAGGAGTGTCTTCCTGCTTCTCCTGATGGAAACTGCTCTTGTGGGAAAGCCATCTCCTCTGGCTGTGAGCGTCTTTTTGCTCTTCAGGGTCTGTGTGGCCTTGCTTTGTGAAGCCTTCTGTTTTCCCAAGCTCACAGGCACTCATGCTCCTAGTGAACCCTGATAACATTGACACAAACAAGAAGAAACGCGGCGTTCTGCGTTGGCCCTCGTTTCCTCTCCCTTGTTTTATCATCAGTGGTGCGTTTGTACTTCTGTGTTGGAGACCATGCTATCACTTTTCTTCTCTCTTTTTTTAAAGTTTTTATTTTGCATTGAAGTGTAGTTGATGAACAATGTTGTGTTGATTTTAGGTACCGCAAAGTGAATCGGTTACTCACATACACATATCCACTCTTCTTCAGATTCCTTTCCCATATAGGTTATTACAGAGTGTTGAGTAGAGTTCTCTGTGCTGTACAGTAGGGCCTTGTTCCCTATCTGTTTAAATATGGCAGTGCATACATGTCACTCCCAAACTCTGTAATTGTCCCTCCCCACATGCGGTCATTGAAGCCGTGTTGTCACATTTTTATGTAGTATATGTGGTTTGTGTCAGTTCAGTGCAGTTCAGTCACTCAGTCGTGTCTGACTCTTTGTAACCCCATGAATCGCAGCACACCAGGCCTCTCTGTCCATCACCAACTCCTGGAGTTCACCCAGACTCACATCCATTGAGTCAGTGATGTCATCCAGCCATCTCATCCTCTGTTGTCCCCTTCTCCTCCTGCCCCCAATCCCTCCCAGCATCAGAGCCTTTTCCAATGAGTCAACTCTTCACATGAGGTGGCCAAAGTACTGGAGTTTCAGCTTTAGCATCATTCCTTCCAAAGAAATCCCAGGGCTGATCTCCTTCAGAATGGACTGGTTGGATCTCCTTGCAGTCCAAGGGACTCTCAAGAGTCTTCTCCAACACAACAGTTCAAAAGCATCAATTCTTCGGCACTCAGCTTTCTTCACAGTCCAACTCTCACATCCATACATGACTTCTGGAAAAACCATTACCTTGACTAGACGGACCTTTGCTGGCAAAGTAATGTCTCTGCTTTTCAATATGCTATCTGCTGCTGCTGCTAAGTCGCTTCAGTCCGACTCTGTGTGACCCCATAGATGGCAGCCCATCAGGCTCCCCCGTCCCTGGGATTCTCCAGGCAAGAACATTGGAGTGGGTTGCCATTTCCTTGTCCAATGTATGAAAGTGAAAAGTGAAAGTGAAGTTGGTCAGTTGTGTCTGAGTCTTAGCGACCCCACGAACTGCAGCCTACCAGGCTCCTCCATCCATGGCATTTTCCAGGCAAGAGTACTGGAGTGGGGTGCCATTGCCTTCTCCGAATATGCTATCTAGGTTCGTCATAACTTTTCTTCCAAGGAGTAAGCATCTTTTAATTTCATGGCTGCAATCCCCATCTGCAGTGATTTTGGATCCCCCAAAAATAAAGTCTGACACTGTTTCCACTGTTTCCCCATCTATTTCCCATGAAGTGGTGGGACCAGATGTCATGATCTTTGTGTTCTGAATGGTTTGTGAATATGTACTTTATTTCCACCAAGCTCAGACTTCATGATGCTTTGCCCCACCTGCTTCAGAACACCATGCCTAAAGACAGGGCCAGATGCTCTCAGAATCATCACAGTTCTTGAGTCATCAATATGATTCCCCAGTGTCACCTAAGACACAATCCAAACTCAAGTTTGCCTGGTGGAAGGAGACCATGTCTTCACTCCTAGTTATTTCATCATGGAGAATATCACTTTCAGTCAAGAAGCTGAGGCTGCTCATGTCACTGGGAGCCATTTGCTTCCAGAAAGCAGCCCCCTTTTTTCTGTTACATTCTGAGTCATGTTTCTCCAGGTCTTTTTAATCTTAGCTTTCATCCTCTATCTTCCCCCTTCAACAATCTGATGCTATGGGAAAGAGAGTCAATAGTTTCCTTTAGAGACGGGGATTTTAGGGAGATTGAGTGGCATTTTCTTTTTACTGGCACGGCAATCTCGTTCACTTTTCTGCAAGTTCTAGTGTTTTTTTTCTAAAATCCTGGAAGCTGTGACAGTATCATCAACTCTAATCTGGGGATTGGTTGTTGAGCCGGTGGGTTATGTAGAGATTTTGCTTCTCCTGTGTTTTTCTGTCTGCCTCCAGGCCAGTTCACTGAACTCAAGTATTTTCCTGACAGTGAAAATCAAAGGAAAAGAAACTGAATACGCATTTTCTTACCTTTTTTTTTTTTTTTTTATTTAGCTCTGGCTAAAGAGTTGGTAGTGACTGAATTTCAGGCTAAATTTAGGTTTATGGATTATGACTGAATTTCCTTTCTCAGAATCTCCTTGTCCCCTTTAGTGAGAAGAATCAAGTGTTACTTTAAAAAATAAAGTGCACTAAGGAATTTAAAGACTTTGTGTCAGTACAAGAATAATTTTTATAAGAACTGTCAGTCAGAAACTGATATTGCCACTAATGAGAAAGAGACAGTCTGTCAGGATTCAGAGACATCCTTCCTATTCGATGTGTCAGAGCTAAATCCACTTCTTCAGTTACGATTATAATTCATTTCCCTTTTGCTATTTTGCTTTTTCATTTTCATGTCTTTGTGACTTTGTATGAAGTGCTTAAGTACTATATCCAAAGTATATTAGAACTATTAAAAACATACATTTATAGCTTCCTGGGTATCCTAATAAAAATGGATTTTTTGGTTATGTTATATTATTTGAAAAAGCTTGCAACCAAGCTTTTGCACTATTGAATTATTTACTCTAAAACCCCTATCTTATTAATAGTTTACTAAAATATGAATTTTGGCATGAAAAGTACTAAAGTACTTTGAGATTAATTTAGATCCATAGACAATCCATCTCAGAAGAAATATGTTTATTTAGCTCAGAAAAGTTAAATGCATGGCTAAAATGGCAAGAAAGGGAAGTGGCAAGAAACATGACAGAAAGAAACATGACAAAAACCAGCATTTGTTCCATAAAAGTGTATTTACTAATTAAACATAGATTAAAAATATATGGGCTCCCCAGGTGGCGTTAGTGGTGGAGAATCCATCTGCCAATGCAGGAGATGCAAGAGACCCTGGGTCCCTGGGTCGGGAAGATCCCCAGAGAGTGCCTGAGTGAGTGAGCACAGCACAAAAATAGATGCCTTGGCACATTATACTGTTTTGTTTTCCTTAGTGCTCTTTTCAAGACATGAAAGGTAGCATTCATTGATTGGTAATATGCCCATTGTCTGTCTTCTCAAAATTTGTTCTTTGAATTTCTTTGAATTTTAACATTGTCTATTTCTACCACACAGTAGGAAGAGGTAAGAACTTGAGTGTCTCATGAACTATTAGAGAAACACTGAGGAATTTTCCCACTGTTCCCTAAATGGACCTTCCTAATTAAAAGACACATATTCCTTGGAAGGAAAGTTATGACCAACCCAGACATCTTGGAATGTGAAGTCAAGTGGGCCTTAGAAAGCATCACTACAAACAAAGCTAGTGGAGGTGATGGAATTCCAGTTGAGCTATTTCAAATCCTGAAAGATGATGCTGTGAAAGTGCTGCACTCAATATGCCAGCACATTTGGAAAACTCAGCAGTGGCCACAGGACTGGAAAATGTCAGTTTTCCTTCCAATCCCAAAGAAAGGCAATGCCAAAGAATGCTCAAATTACTGCACAATTGCACTCATCTCACACGCTAGTAAAGTAATGCTCAAAATTCTCCAAGCCAGGCTTCAGCCATGCATGAACTGTGAACTTCCAGATGTTCAAGCTGGATTTAGAAAAGGCAGAGGAACCACAGACCAAATTGCCAACATTCACTGGATCATGGAAAAATCAAGAGAGTTCCAGAAAAACATCTATTTCTGCTTTGTTGACTATGCCAAAGCCTTTGACTGTGTGGATCACAATCAA
This sequence comes from Tragelaphus eurycerus, assembly GCA_935064755.1. Lineage (NCBI taxonomy): Eukaryota > Metazoa > Chordata > Mammalia > Artiodactyla > Bovidae > Tragelaphus > Tragelaphus eurycerus. The sequence goes on along the minus strand of CAKXYN010000034.1, from coordinate 17,067,622 downwards.
CTGTGGAAAATTCTGAAAGAGATGGGAATACCAGACCACCTGACCTGCCTCTTGAGAAACCTATATGCAGGTCAGGAAGCAACAGTTAGAGCTGGACATGGAACAACAGACTGCTTCCAAATAGGAAAAGGAGTACGTCAAGGCTGTATATTGTCACCCTGCTTATTTAAGTTCTATACAGAGTTGCTGCTGCTGCTGCTAAGTCGCTTCAGTGGTGTCCGACTCTGTGCGACCCCATAGAGGCAGCCCACCAGGCTCCCCCGTCCCTGGGATTCTCCAGGCAAGAACACTGGAGTGGGTTGCCATTTCCTTCTCCAATGCATGAAAGTGAAAAGTGAAAGTGAAGTCACTCAGTCGTGTCTGACTCTTAGCGACCCCATGGACTGCAGCCTTCCAGGCTCCTCCGCCCATGGGATTTTCCAGGCAAGAGTACTGGAGTGGGTTGCCATTGCCTTCTCCGGCATCATGAGAAACTCTGGGCTGGAAGAAGCACAAGCTGGAATCAAGATTGCTGGGAGAAATCTCAGTCACCTCAGATATGTGGATGACACCACCCTTACGGAAGAAAGTGAAGAGGAACTCAAAAGCCCCTTGAGGAAAGTGAAAGAGGGGAGTGAAAAAGTTGGCTTAAAGCTCAACATTCAGAAAATGAAGATCATGGCATCTGGTCCCATCCCTTCATGGGAAATAGATGGGGAAACAGTGGAAAGAGTGTCAGACTTTATTTTTTTGGGTTCCAGAATCACTGCAGATGGTGACTGCAGCCATGAAATTAAAAGACCCTTACTCCTTGGAAGGAAAATTATGACCAACCTAGATAGCATAATCAAAAGCAGAGACATTACTTTGCCAACAAAAGTCCATCTAGTCAAGGCTATGGTTTTTCCTGTGGTCATGTATGGATGTGAGAGTTGGATTGTGAAGAAAGCTGAGTGCTGAAGAATTAATGCTTTTGAACTTTGGTGTTGGAGAAGACTCTTGGAAGTCCCTTGGACTTCAAGGAGATCCAAGCAGTCCATTCTAAAGGAGATCAGTCCTGGGTGTTCGTTGGAAGGACTGATGCTAAAGCTGAAACTTCAATCCTTTGGCTACCTGATGTGAAGAGCTGACTCATTGGAAAAGACTTGGATGCTGGGAGGGATTGTGGGCAAGAGGAGAAGGGGACGACAGAGGATGAGATGGCTGGATGGCATCACCGACTCTATGCACATGAGTCTGAGTGAACTCTGGGAGTTGGTGATGGACCGGGAGGCCTGGCGCTCTGTGATTCATGGGGTCGCAAAGAGTTGGACACGACTGAGCGACTGAACTGAATGGAGCTTAATCACAATGTCTGTAATAGTTGGTATATCAAGCACACCACTTGTGTTGTGATCTTAAAGTGTTCCTAAAAAACTAGTAGTGATCCAATTTACTGTCCTCCCTACCTACAGTGTGTGTTGTGTGTTAGTCGCTCAGTCATGTCCGACTCTTGGCAATCCCATGAGCTGTAGCTTGCCAGACTCCTCAGTCCATGGAATTCTCCAGGCAAGAATACTGGAGAGGGTTGCCATGGCCTCCTCCAGGGGATCTTCCTGACCCAGGGATGATAACCCATGTCTCTTGCATTGCAGGCAGATTCTCTACTCTTTGAGCCACCAGGGAAGCCCTACCTACAATTCTCATTAAAAAATGGATTGCAATGTCTCTGAGCCTGGAGGAAACTTGAGTCCAAGTTTATTGATTTTTAATTCACAAGAAAAGAAAAAGTCTAGGTTATTTTTCCAAAGGCCTGTCCTAGGGACACAAAACAGATGTACTGAGCTCTGATGATGGTCATAAAATAAAATATTTTGTATGAGTTTTTCTTTGAGGTTCCCCCCACCCCCACTGCCTCAAAACTGTGGTTCCTCCTTTTAAAAACTCCATCCTCACCTATAGAAGCATTCAGCTTTTTGTCCAGGGCTGATGATTTCTAGGGTGCCTTCATCTTTGTTCATGTCAGCAGCCTCCTTATTCTTTTGGCAATGAACTCTTTTCAGCTATTACTGTGAAAGCCTGACCTTGGGAATGACAGGAATGAACTTAGTGGTTTCTCCAGCGCTTAATCTCATGGCTGAGATCTTATATTTGAACCCAAATGACCGTCACTGTTCCAACGATGTCTGGTCCTGTGAATGTCACTGGTCACAGGATCAATGGGGTCAACTCTAAAGGTTTGATTTCTCCAGAGTTTATTTTTTATGTTAAATCCAAGTAGTGCTTTAAAGATGACAAGTCCCCTCCTAGATTTCAGAACCAAGGAAGCTCCAAGAGAGAAACCTGATCTCTTGAGAATGGCATTCTCTTTCTGACACCCTGCTTCCCATCCCCACCCGGCACCGTTACACGATTCTTCTTTTTTTCTTTTGTTAAAATAGCACATCAGGATGCTGGAGGCTGGTGCACTGGGATGACCCAGAGGGATGGTATGGGAAGGAAGGTGGGAGGGGGGTTCAGGATGGGGAACACGTGTACATCCGTGGTGGATTCATGTTGATGTATGGCAAAACCAATACAATATTGTAAAGTAATTAGCCTCCAATTAAAATAAATAAATTTAAACAACAACAACAAAAATAGCACATCCCTTTGTATCTGCTCCTTTCCATAGTCTTTAAGATTCTGAATCAGGAAGAGCATTGGATCCCTAGCTCATAAGCTTTCCTTCTAAGACTTGTCCAGGTTGCCTTTGAGAGCAGGGAGCAGCGTGTGGGTACTGTGGTTGGTTTTCCTTTCCGGAAAGGAAAGACCCCTTGTGTGCACCGCCTGCCTTCACACACACCAGCTGGGCTGCTGCCTCCTGTGTGACGGGGCCATGCTGACCGTGTCTGGGTTTCATAAAGGAAATAAGAGCCCAGGCTTTTAATTCCGCTCAGACCATCAAGCCATGTATGGTCCAGGCGGATGAATTTGGAGAATGACAGACAGGTGCCTGTTCCCCCGGAAGAGGAAGGGGAGTCAGAATGTGTGCTGGCTTGCTTCTGTATCTTTTTGGTTTGTTTGCACCAACAAGAACTTATTCAGCTCCTGCTCTATCTCTGGCCCTGAGCTCTGTTCCTTGTCAGTTTTGCTAAAGACAGTGAGGCCCAGCAGCAACCCTAACCTGCCTCCCATCTCCCTTTCAGCCCTCAAGAAAGGTGCTCCAGCTGCGTGTGAAGACGACCTGGGTCTGAATCTTGTTTCCACCACGTTGGGACATCCAGGCCGCGGACTGCATTTTTTCCCCACCCTCCTTCCCCCTCTCTCCCTTGAGGAAACATCTTCCCTCTTCTCTGGTCTCTCTTGGTGGCACTAAAGGTAGGCAAGCCGTGCTTTCCTGGCTAAGCCACTGCTCGCTTAGGACCTGAGTCCTGAGAAAGGTTTGATAAAAACCGTGGTGCCCACTTACCGCAATCGAAGCACTGGACAACTCTGTGAGTGATTCCTGAGCTGGGAGTCTCCTGTTCCCGTCTTGTTTCCTGATTCTCTGTCAATGCAGGCGGCTGCTACCTTCCTGTCTGCAGACACCCCCTTCTGCTTGTTAGCCAGAGTTGGTTCCTGTGGCCTGGAGTCAAAGGAGTCCTGGCTCACATGCCTTGGAATCTCTCAGTCTTAGTTTCTGCGTTTCTAAACTAGAGAAATAATACCTACCTGTCAGAGTGGGTGTGGATGGAATGAGAGGGCATAGAAAAGAGCTCAGCCCTAGGCTGGGCACATGGGGGGCTTGAAATGGATGGCAGTTGGGGTCGTGATGAACATTTGTCATGTTGGTGGCAACCTGAAGTGGTTCAGCCTCTGTGGTAGACAGTACGTAGGATCCTCAGAAAAAGAGAAAATAGAATTACCATATGATCCGGCAATCCCACTCCTGGGCGTATGTCTGGAGAAAGCCATGGTTTGAAAAGACACATGCACCCCAGTGTTCACTGAAGCACTGTTTACAACAGCCCGGACATGGGAGCAACCTAAACGTCCATCGACAGAGGAACGCATAAAGAGGAAGTGGTACATATACAACAGAATATTGTGGTGGTGGCGGCTTGGTCACTTAGTCACATCTGACTCTTTGCAACTCTATGGACTGTAGCCCACCAGGCTCCGCTGCCCATGGGATTCTCCAGGCAAGAATACTGAAGTGGGTTGCCATTTCCGTCTCCAGGGGATCTTCCCAACCCAGGGATCAATCCTGTATCTCCCGGAATGGCAGGCAGATTCTTTACCACTGAGCCACCAGGGAATAGAATATTACTCAACCATAAGAAAGAATGCAATAATGCCACTTGGAGCAACATGGATGGACCTTGAGGTTACTGTACCAAATGAAGCCAATCAGACAGAGACAAATACTATGAGGTATCACTTAGATGTGGAATCTAAAATATGACACAAATGAGCATATCCACAAAATGGAAACAGACTCAGAGACATAGTTACAAGTGGGGGGGGGGGGGGCGGGGAGGGAGGAGGGGAGTGGGAGGTTGGGGTTAGCCGATGCACACTATTATATATACAATGGATAAACAACAAGGTCCTTCTGTATCACACAGGGAACTCTATTCAGTGTCCTGTGGTAAACATAATGGAGGAGAATAGAAAATAACAGAATGTGTATATATGTTTAACTGAATCGCTTTGGTATGCGGTGGTAGTTAGCACAACATTGCATATCAACTATACGTCAATTAAGAAAAGACCCCAGAAAACGTTTGTCACATTCTCCACTTAGGAGCCCTGTCTTGGAGTGGTCCCAGTCCACATCCCTCTGAGGGGACGTTCCTCCTTCAGGGGTGACCTGACCACCTGGATCCGCGGAGAGAGAGGCTCAGATACATAAAAAGTGAAGATGAGTCAAAACTTCGAAAGCAGTGAAGGGACCAACAGAGAGGAGAGGTCTGAGGAGGCAGCAAGAAGCATCTGGAGTTGGGAGGGGGCAGAGTCGGGGTGGGGAAAGAGGCAGCTGAAACTGGCGCCCCCTTCCTGGCCTTGCTTTTGTACTTGGAATCCCGAGACTTCTGCCACTTCTGGCTCATTCTTGATTCTGTTAGCACAGAGTCAGCTGCGTTCTGCCCAAGTCCTGTACATGCTTCACTTTTCAAAGAAGCACTTGTCCCTTCATTATTTTTGATCTTTTTGTTTTTGAACCATTGGAAATAACATCTTCTCAGTCTTTCCTACCAAGAAGCACATCACTGACACCTCAGTCACTTTAATGTCACCTGTCTCTACAGGGATAACAAGTATCAGTGTGCTTTTTCCCAGAGGAGTCACTCCAGGAGCCATGGGGGTCACTGCAGGCATGTTCAAGCTAGTCTGTGTGGGTTCAAACTAGTTTTTCTACGCTGTGTAACTGTCGGAAAGTCATGTGACCTCTCTCTGCCTCAGCTTCCCCATCTGTAAAATATAGGCTGATAATAGGAGTACTCTATCATGAAGATTAGGAGATAAAAAAGCATGTGGCCCCAGGTTAGACTTAAAGTAAGTGCTCCATAAATATATTTGCTAAGATGACGTTTGTTGCAAGCATCAGAAATAAACATTGCTCAACTTGAGAAAAAAGGAAGAATGTATTGGAGAGATGCGAGGGGCATTCACAGAATTTAAGGCAGAGCTCGTATGGAATGTAATTTAAAAAGTGATACAAATGAACTTATTTACAAAAAGAAATGGACTTAAAGAACTCAAAATCAAACATATGGTTATCAAAGAGAAAACATGGGGAGAAATGATAAATTAGGAATTTGGGATTGACATATACATGCTGCTGCTACTGCTGCTGCTAAGTTGCTTCAGTCGTGTCTGACTCTGTGCAACCCCATAGATGGCAGCCCACCAGGCTTCCCTGTCCCTGGGATTCTCCAGGCAAGAACACTGGAGTGGGTTGCCATTTCCTTCTCCAATGTGTGAAAGTGAAAAGCAAAAGTGAAGTCACTCAGTCGTGTCCTACTCCTAGCAACCCAGTGGACTACAGCCCACCAGGCTCCTCCGTCCATGGGATTTTCCAGGCAAGAGTACTGGAGTGGGGTGCCATTGCCTTCTCCGATATACACACTACTATACATAAAATAGATAATCAACAAGGACCTACTGTGGAGCACAGGGAACTCAATATTCTGTAATGACCTATATGGGAAAAGAATCTGAAAACGAATGGCTATGTGTATATGCATAGCTGAGTCACTTTGCTGTACACCTGAAACTAATACAATACTTTAACTACACTCCAATAGTTAAAAAAAAAAAGAGAGAGAGAGAGAGAGCACAGGGCAGGGCTGGGCCCTGGATCTTTCCACAAGTCTGTTGGGGTCGCTGCCTCTCCCTTCATGCATGGTGCCTTAAAGACCAAGCAGTGGGAAGAACCAAGTTGTGTCCTGTGGGGAAACTGCTTCAGGCTGGATGCTGCTTAAGCCTTTTGAAGAAGCATAATCTTTGCCTCTCTTTTCCTGCTTATCCAAAATGAATTTGATGTTTGTAAAGGGCAAGGCTCAGATTGAGCCTGGAAAGAGAGGAGCCCTAGAAAGCCAGGCTCCTTTTAAATCCTCACTCAAGACAGAATCCCTGTGGAGAAAAGGATTTTATCAGCCCTGAAACTGAGGTAGGAATACTCAGAAAGCTGCAGATCACCATTCATCCCAAAGGCCTTGACCTACCAAAAAGGTTTCATATTTTCTCCACAATATTGCTAAGCAGTTGTGTCAATTATTAAAATAACCTTTGTTGGGTTCTGTGTGGTTTTAAATACTATCTGTACTCCGGGGGTTGGAAATTTAAATGGAAGGGGCAGATATGTAAAAAAAATATGTTCTAAATTGCTTTGGAATTTAGAAATAATCAAGTAGATGCTTTTAGTGGGTGATTTGCAACTATAACTTAGAACCTTTCAGGGGGAAACTTTTGAAGAAAGGGACTGAAGTGACACTTTATTGAATAGCACAGTAAATACCACAGTAGTGATCACGTTAGACACAACTTTGTGAGTGTGAAGTGTCAGTGTAAAGAGTTGTGACGAGGATAAGGACAGCAGACCCTTCCTGATGCCCTTGCTCTGTGTTGTGCCTCATGTACCGCTCGTATTAATACACTGACTTCTTCCAGCAGCCCTGTGAAGTAGCTGCTGTTATTATCTCCATTTACAGGTCAGGGAACCGAAGCCCAGAAATGTGATTAACTCATCCCAAATCACACAGTGAGCAGCAGCCATAGACGTAACCTTGGGTCATCTAAGACCTTAGCCCAGGCTCTCAGCCAGCACATAATACAGTAGTTTGCAGCTTGGGAACTTCACATGTCGTGCACACCACCACCGATATACACCAACTCTACATTGTCTTGTTGTCACTCCCGGAAGCCTTTATTCCACAGAGGGTGTCAAAAAAGAAACTGAGGCATGTTAAACATTCTAGAAGTTTATCTGAGCAAACATTGATTCAAATCAGACAGCATCCAGTCTGTCAGACAGAAAGGAGCACCAAGAAGTTGTTCAAGATGGAAGACTTTGATAGGGAGCCAGAACAGGGACGTTATACCAGACAGAAAGTGGGTTCCTGACTGCAAGAGTACTTTCCTTCAGGGGCTCCCAGGGGTCCATCAGGCAGATCAAATGGTTGGTGTTGATCAGGTGATTCCTGATTGACTGGTTCAAGGTTCCATTTCCTGTAGAGCTGAGACTGTAGGAGAAGCTAAGCCTCATGAAAGGTTGTTGTTGAATCACGCAAAGACACCAGGATTCTTGGCCCCCGGAGGGGAAGAATTCAATCCGGGGCCAGAGACGAGGCTTGATCGCTCAGAGCTTTTGTGTAATAAAGTTTTATTAAAGTATAAAGGAGATAGAGAAAGCTGCTGACATAGGTGTCATAAGGGGATAGAAAGAGTACCCACTTGCTAGTGTTAGCAATAAAGTTATATACTCTCCAGTGAATCCAAAGAATGTCTGGAGATTGTAAAGACCTAATTTACATTTTAAGATAACACTGTCTTCAGGCAGGATACATCCTGGAAAAGACCAGGTCTACCCCCCTAATTTTTTTTTTTTTTTAGAGCGACCTCGCCTGCCCGCGACCGGTGCGCCATTTAAGAGCGACCTCGCCTGCCCGCGACCGGCGCGCCATTTAAGAGCGACCTCGCCTGCCCGCGACCGGCGTGCCATTTAAGAGCGCCCCGCCGGCTGCGTCGCGCACTAAGAGCGCCCGCGCGCGTCGCGCACTAAGAGCTCGGCGAGAGGAGCTACCCCACGACCGAGGAAGGACGGCAGTGAGGGCCAGCGCACTAAGCACGGCCGAGAAGAGCTACCCCACGACCGAGGTCAGTAAGGGCGGCGGTGAGGAGAGACCCCTCGTCCAGGGTAAGGTGCGATGGCTGTGCTTCGCTGGCCGGGAGCAGCCAGGAGCAGCCGGGATGAGATACCCCACGCCCAAGGTAAGAGAAACCAAAGTAAGACAGTAGGTCTTGAAAGAGGGCATCAGAGGGCAAATACACTAAAACCATTCTCACAGATAACTAGTCAATCTAATCACACAAGGACCACACCCTTGTCTAACTCAATGAGATTAAGCCATGCCCGAGGGGCAACCTGGGATGGGTGGGTCATGGTGGAGAGATATGACAGGGTGTGGTCCGCTGGAGAAGGGAATGGCAAACCACTTCAGTATTCTTGCCTTGAGAACCCCATGAACAGTATGAAAAGACAAAATGATAGGATACTGAAAGAGAAACTCGCCAGGTCAGTAGGGGCCCAATATGCTACTAGAGATCAGCGGAGAAATAACTCCAGAAAGAATGAAAGGATGGAGCCAAAACAAAAAGAATACCCAGCTGTGGATGTGTCTGGTGATAGAAGCAAAGTCCGATGCTGTAAAGAGCAATATTGCATAGGAACCTGGAATGTCAGGTCCATGAATCAAGGCAAATTGGAAGTGGTCAAACAAGAGATGGCAAGAGTGAATGTTGACATTCTAGGAATTAGCGAACTAAAATGGACTGGAATGGGTGAGTTTAACTCAGATGACCATTATATCTACTGCTGTGGGCAGGAATCCCTCAGAAGAAATGGAGTGGCCATCATGGTCAACAAAAGAGTCCGAAATGCAGTACTTGGATGCAATCTCAAAAATGACAGAATGATCTCTGTTCGTTTCCAAGGCAAACCATTCAATGTCACAGTAATCCAAATCTATGCCCCAACCAGTAACGCCGAAGAAGCTGAAGTTGAAAGGTTCTATGAAGACCTACAAGACCTTTTAGAACTAACACCCAAAAGGGATGTCCTTTTCATTATAGGGGACTGGAATGCAAAAGTAGGAAGTCAAGAAACACCTGGAGTAACAGGCAAATTTGGCCTTGGAATACGGAATGAAGCAGGGCAAAGACTAATAGAGTTTTGCCAAGAAAATGCACTGGTCATAGCAAATACCCTCTTCCAACAACACAAGAGAAGACTCTATACATGGACATCACCAGATGGTCAACACCGAAATCAAATCGATTATATTCTTTGCAGCCAAAGATGGAGAAGCTCTATACAATCAGCAAAAACAAGACCAGGAGCTGACTGTGGCTCGGACCATGAACTCCTTATTGCCAAATTCAGACTGAAATTGAAGAAAGTAGGGAAAACTACTAGACCATTCAGGTATGACCTAAATCAAATCCCTTATGATTATACAGTGGAAGTGAGAAATAGATTTAAGGGCCTAGATCTGATAGATAGAGTGCCTGATGAACTATGGAATGAGGTTCGTGACATTGTACAGGAGACAGGGATCAAGACCATCCCCATGGAAAAGAAATGCAAAAAAGCAAAATGGCTGTCTGGGGAGGCCTTACAAATAGCTGTGAAAAGAAGAGAAGCGAAAAGCAAAGGAGAAAAGGAAAGATATAAACATCTAAATGCAGAGTTCCAAAGAATAGCAAGAAGAGATAAGAAAGCCTTCTTCAGTGATCAATGCAAAGAAATAGAGGAAAACAACAGAATGGGAAAGACTAGGGATCTCTTCAAGAAAATCAGAGATACCAAAGGAACATTTCATGCAAAGATGGGCACGATAAAGGACAGAGATGGTGTGGACCTAACAGAAGCAGAAGATATTAAGAAGAGGTGGCAAGAATACACAGAAGAACTGTATAAAAAAGAGCTTCAAGACCTAGATAATCATGATGATGTGGTCACTGACCTAGAGCCAGACATCTTGGAATGTGAAGTCAAATGGGCCTTAGAAAGCATCACTACGAACAAAGCTAGTGGAGGTGATGGAATTCCAGTGGAGCTATTCCAAGTCCTGAATGATGATGCTGTGAAAGTGCTACACTCAATATGCCAGCAAATTTGGAAAACTCAGCAGTGGCCACAAGATTGGAAAAGGTCAGTTTTCATCCCAATCCCAAAGAAAGGCAATGCCAAGGAGTGCTCAAACTACCGAACAATTGCACTCATATCACATGCTAGTAAAGTAATGCTCAAAATTCTCCAAGCCAGGCTTCAGCAATATGTGAACCGTGAACTTCCTGATGTTCAAGCTGGTTTTAGAAAAGGCAGAGGAACCAGAGATCAAATTGCCAACATCCGCTGGATCATGGAAAAAGCAAGAGAGTTCCAGAAAACCATCTATTTCTGCTTTATTGACTATGCCAAAGCCTTTGACTGTGTGGATCACAATAAACTATGGAAAATTCTGAAAGAGATGGGAGTACCAGACCACCTGATCTGCCTCTTAAGAAATCTGTATGCATGTCAGGAAGCAACAGTTAGAACTGGTCATGGAACAACAGACTGGTTCCAAATAGGAAAAGGAGTACGTCAAGGCTGCATATTGTCACCATGTTTATTTAACTTATATGCAGAGTACATCATGAGAAATGCTGGACTGGAAGAAATACAAGTTGGAATCAAGATTGCCGGGAGAAATATCAATAACCTCAGATATGCAGATGACACCACTCTTATGGCAGAAAGTGAAGAGGGGCTAAAAAGCCTCTTGATGAAAGTGAAAGTGGAGAGTGAAAAGGTTGGCTTAAAGCTCAACATTCAGAAAACGAAGATCATGGCATCTGGTCCCATCACTGCATGGGAAATAGATGGGGAAACAGTGGAAACAGTGTCAGACTTTGTTTTTCTGGGCTCCAAAATCAGTGCAGATGGTGACTGCAGCCATGAAATTAAAAGACGCTTGCTCCTTGGAAGGAAAGTTATGACCAACCTAGATAGCATATTCAAAAGCAGAGACATTACTTTACCAACAAAGGTTCGCCTAGTCAAGGCTATGGTCTTTCCTGTGGTCATGTATGGATGTGAGAGCTGGACTGTGAAGAAGGCTGAACGCCGAAGAATTGATGCTTTTGAACTGTGGTGTTGGAGAAGACTCTTGAGAGTCCCTTGGACTGCAAGAAGATCCAACCAGTCCATTCTGAAGGAGATCAATCCTGGAATTTCTTTGGAAGGTATGATGCTAAAGCTGGAGATTGTTTTGTGGGCCTCTATGAGAAGAGGGGTTAGAGGAGAAGAAAGTGATGGGGGGGGGGGGTGGGGGGAGGAGGAGAAGGGGAGGACAGAGGATGAGATGGGTGGAGGGCAACACTGACTCGATGGATGTAAGAGGAAGAGGGAAGGAGGAAAAGGGAAGAGAGAGAAGAAGGAACAGACCGAGAGAGTCTGAGTGACCTCCGGGAGCTGGTGATGGACAGGGAGGCCTGGCGTGCTGCGGTTCATGGGGTCGCAAAGAGTCGGACAGGACTGAGCGACTGATCTGATCTGATCTGATCTGACCCCCCTAATTTACATTTTAACAGAATTAGCCAGAAGGTTTAATCCAAAGACTGTCCTCAGGCAGGATACATTATTGTTATATAATCCTAAGGAATGTAGAAAAAGAAGAAAAAAGTCTGTCCTTTCTTCCTCCTTGAGAATTCCAGACCCCTCTCTCCTTGGGGACCCCTAGACTCCTTATCAATCTGCCTAGGACATGACTCTCTCACTCAGTTTGATGAGGTGGGGCTTAGCATAAGTGACTCCATTTGGGAATTGTCCTTTTGTTTCTAACAAGGATCAGCAGAAGCTGCTCAAGGCTATGCAGTCAGTGTATGAAGCAAAGTATGGAGCACAAACCCAGGCATCCCCAACTCTGTTGCCCTTCAGTTATTTTTTTAAATTAATTAACTATTCATTTTTGTCTGTGTTGGGTCTTTGTTGCTGCACGGGCTTCTCTGGTTGTGGCGAGTGGGGGCTACTCTCTAGCTGCGGTGGGCAAGCTTCTCATTGTGGTGGCTTCTTGCATTGCAGAGCACTGGCTCTAGGGTGTGGGCTAAGTAGCAGGGGCACACGGGCTTTGCTGCTCTGCAGCGTGTGAAATGTGCCCGGACCAGCAATCAAACCCGTCTCCTGCACTGGCAGGTGGATTCTTTACCTCTGAACCACCTGGGAAGCCCAGTCTGTGCTTTTTTCTTTGTTGTTGTTTTTAAGATTATTACAATCTGGGTAAAACTGATTCATATGTTTTCTACCTTCAGCTTCTCTGTGTTCTCCACACTATATTCTGATGCATGTTATGGATAATACATCAATATGCAGTAGACCCTTGAACGACATGGGTTTTACCTGTGTGGGTTCTCTTATACACAGGTAATTTTTCAGTAAATATGTACTATGGTAACACATGGTCCTAAGTTAGTTGACTCCAAAGATGCAGAACCCTGAACAGAAGGGCCGCCTGTATAGTTAGTTATACATGGATTTTCAACTGCGTGGCAGCTGGTACTCCGTAGCCCCCACACAGTCTGTGGGTCAACTGTGATAAAAAGAAGACTCTGAGAAGTGGGGTATGAGAATTATGTGACACAGGTGTAGGCAGAGAATCTGAAATACTAACTTCTCCTAATGGCTTCAACTTGAATTTCTGAGAATGATTCTTCACAGATTGTGTATGGAATAAAGTCTATCCATGGGGACTTTTGGAAGAGGAAACGGCAACTCACTCTAGTATTCTTGCCTGGAAAATTTCACACACAGGGCAGCCTGGCAGGCTATAGTCCACGCAGTCACGCAGTGTTGGACATGGCCGAGCAGCACAGCCCCACAATCCGGGGACTTCGAGCCCCCATCACTGAGTGCACAACTGAAGGCACTTGCCAGTTCAGTGGAAAGAGGAACAAAATGGTACACGGACGAGATCTGCCTCTACAGGAATCAGCGAAAACATCTTAGTACACATTCATCAATTTTCTTTAAAAATAAAACAAAAAAACAACACACGAAAGCTTTTGAGATTAGAAACGTAACCTTTACATGTCTGCACAAATGGCTTGGGACTGAAGAACACGAAGCCTGCTGACTCAAATGGTACTTGGCCTCAAGACACTGCCTGAATTCTCCCATCTGAAAAATGGAGTCGTAAAACTAGCTCATTTTATATGAGAAAGATGATTAATGAGATGCAGTATCCCTCTGCTTCATGAACTAAACGTTTGATATTTCAGGATAGATTATCAACTTCTAAAAATAGCCAAAAGAAACTTCAGAAATGACCAAAGAGCATGATAAAACACAGAAACCGCCTCCGTGCCAGGGGCTTGCATCATGAAAAGACCACCTATGTTCAAAGGCTTTTTTCTAGACACCCAATAACATTATTTACAGGTGAAGCCTGAGTTGCTCTAACCTCAGGATTTTCTCAAGAGTGTTTCCATCACTGTGAACAAGCTCAGAAATGCCAGTGTGGACCATCAATGCCTGCAAACATCTTCTTTGATCTCACTTGATCATGGTTTTGTGTGAACTCAGATCCAAGCACAAATAAAGCGGCATTAAGTGTACAAGGGAGATATTTAGTCTTTAAGCATGCCTCCTCCAAGTTAAGTCAACAGGCAGGCTTTGTGGGAAATTAAAAAAAGAGACACCCAGGCAAATTAGCATAGCGGGCACAGCCAGAAAAGTCAGATAGGTTTTAGTTTATTCATTCTTTTATCTATTCACTCTATTCACTTTCAACATCGTTTCTTGAATGTCTGTCTTATGGTAAGCGAGAACATCACATCATAGGGTACTTTGTTCATCCTCCACAACCAACAAGACATGAAGGTGAGTGGCCCCACCTTATACATAAGACATTGGAGGCCTGGGGAGTGTAAGAGACTCAGTGAAGGTCACTCAGTCAGGATGTGGAGGGGTCTGGATCGGAATGCCAGGCAGTTAGCTTTCCTGCCAGGCCAGGCTCAAACCTTCCAGTGTCTGCATTCTCTGGGAGGAGCATCTTACGTGCAAGCACCAGGGCTCTGTCTCCAGATATTTTGATTTGGTTGGCCTGGCAAGGGGAACAGGGGTCTCCATGATTCTGAGAGGACTTTAATCAGCCAATTGTACTTTGATAAGCGCTGTGTATTATGCTGTCACTCAATAGACAGTAGTTTTTTTCAGAACAATTTTGAGATCTTCACCCCAAAATGAAAATAATAAAATTTACCTTGATTCCTGATGGGAAGATGAAAGATGCTGCATGGACAGCTGTGTCCCTGAAACACAGAAACTGCTTTGTAAGTGATATATCTCTTTCCTAGCAAAGCCAGGAAGACCAGAATGATCAACACTAAGCGCTTTAGAGATCGGCCAGTTGATGAGATGAATGGCTGCCTGCCCTAAATCGGGGCTAAGGGATGGAGAAGAGGTACAGGAGTGGAGGCTCCCTAAGCAAGGAAGGGAAGTATTACAGAATGCAGAACGTGTGTGCTGTGTGCTCCGTCACGTCTGGCTTTTTGTGACCCCATGGGCTGCAGCCACCACGTTCCTCTGTCCATGGAATTTTCCAGGTACTGCAGGGGTAATGGAGGGGGTTGCCATTTCCTTCTCCAGGGCATCTTCCCAACCCAGGGATCAAAGCTGAGTCTCTTGCATCTCCTGCACTGGCGTAGCACCATCTGGGAAGCCCCTAGGTAGAAACACAATTGAGAAGCAAGGTCGTCTCCACTGCTGAAGTGCTCCAGGGAGGCCTCCCCACTGCCAACAGCACTGCGGGCCGTGGCGTGACTGTGGCAGTCAGTTACGGCTCTCAAAACATCCCTGCTTCCACCCTAAAGCTGAGATGGTAAAAGCTTCTTCATAGCATTGTTGTGAAGATTAAATGAAATAAGAGTATACAGAGGAGTCTGCCTGAAAGGAAAATGTTGTCTGACACGTAGTGGACGTGAAAACGGTAGCTCCGGAGACTACAGTCATATTATGATGAGAATTGCTGTCACCGTGTTACTGACCCTGAAGAGGAAATAATACAAGCCCATAGTCCTTTCTGGAAAACCCCTGCAGCCTGAGCTTTTAGATTTTGGAAGGTAATGCGGGTGATGTGCCACATATTCCCTCACACATCAGAGACTGGGCAGCATCCTGCCGGCAACACTTACCTTTCTGCAGTGAGACAGGAATGTTCACACCAAGTGGCGAAGGCAGCCCCTGATCAGTTCTGGTCAGATTTTCCCATCAAATGCTTTGCCAAAAGCTTTTAGTCTTCAGAGTATTTTGGATTTCAGAATTGCAGGTAAAGGATTGTGGACCTGACTCTTCCATGAACATTATTCTCCCTGGGTGCCGTCTGCCAAGTCTATCAAGTGGGCGGAACATTGGGAGCATAATGTTATGTCTAGCTTCATTCAATACATTTTTGTAAGATTGGAGTTTTACAGATAGTTTACCAAGAGGGTAAATTAGAGGCTTAGTTTATATTTTCTTTTCTCTTCTGTGCAAATTTTAAAAAGTAAAAAAAGTCAGAGAAAGTTTAGAAATCAAAGAGAAAAAACCCTCCATCTGCAAGCACTATGAAAACATGACTGCTATCATTTTTTTTGTGCATTCATTTATAGCTTTTATGTAAATCTTTGCCTAAATGTAAATATATTAATCATACAATTTTGTATCTTTCTTTTAAAAAAAAAATTCCTACAATACATCACACTGGCCATTTAAAAATTTGCATCCTCAGCCTGTCACTCTGTGGTGACCTGGAGGGGTGGGGTGGGGTGCTGGGAGGGAGGCTCAAGAGGAAGAGGATGTACGTGTACATTCAGCTGATTCACGTTGTGCAGCAGAAACCAACACAACACTGTAAAGAACTATCCTCCTGTTGAAAATTTTAAAAGTTTGCATTCTATGACAGATGCCTATGTTCGTATCACAGTTCCCTTACCGATGAAGGTTTTCACTGTTATAAAAGCTCTGATGAACCACATTTGCTCTTAGCTAAGTTTGTTCATTCCTGGGATTCATCTTCTTCTGATGATGTGACATTTTGGTATGAAAGATGTAAAGATCGTGGACCATGCATTCCTTCTGGTTGCTGCAGTTGGGGTGGAAATACTCTTGTTTACGTGTTTTATGACCAGTATCAGCTTTCCTCTGTGGGCATTACCGGTTGAGAACTGATGGATGCTCAAACATATGTTAGCACATTCATTTATTTATTCAACAGACATTTATTGAGGACCAACTATATGTCAGAACTTATGAATACAGTCACAAACCTACATGCAAAGGAGAGAAATCTAGAAAAAAGTGTCTGTTGAGAAAACCTCAGCATATGAATGCACTTGTTGAAATACTATTAATGTCTGATTTTCTTTTCAAAGAACAAAAAGATCCATTACTGAGATTTATAAAATAGGCTTTCTATATATATAAGCTATTGAAGAGGAGGTTGAACCACAGTGTTGAAATGAAAAATTAAACCTTCGGCTGAAATATGAAGAAGAATATTAGAACTGAGGAGGGAGAGAGAAATACGATTCAATGTAAATGATTCTGCCTGCTGCTGTAAAAAAATTTACGTTTGTCTGCTCTGTGAGTACGCCTATAGTTCTGAAATAATGGCTCTTTCATTTTGACTAGGCTCAAACCTTACATGAAGGCCAGCCACAGAATCACAAGAAGTTTCAAAATTTATGGAGGAACCGCAGGAAGTTCACTTCCCAGGTACACAGGAAAGGCAGTAAACTTCGGTTGTCAGTGGCTCTGTGATCCTGGTTCCCAGCTCACCACAGTCACCTAAAGGCAGCAGATTCATAGTGTTGCAAGGCTTCACCCTTGCCCCAACGTGGGCAGCGTGACCTGCTCGGCCCGTGACACTAGGGCTGGTCAGTCATGGAGCATGTTTTGGCCAATAGAATGTTAGCCCCCAGTGCAAGCAGAAGAGGTTGACTTGGGCATGTGTATTGGGACTTACCCTCTCTATCGAACCTCTGCCGTCACCATGGAAGCAAGTCCAGAAGAGCTTGCTGGTGTCAGCAGAAAGAGGAAGACCAGGTGGAGCAGTGGACCATCAGGTGGGTTTAGCTGAGATGAGTTAATAGACAAGCATGCCCAGAAGAGTGATGTATCCATATATCAAGATTGTTGGGAGAAATATCAACAACCTCAGATATGCAGATGATACCACTCTAACGGCAGAAAGTGAAGAAGAACTAAAGAGCCTCTTGATGAAGGTGAAAAAAGAGAGTGAAAAAGCTGGATTGAAACTCTATATTCAAAAACTAATATCATGACATCTGATCCCATCGCTTCATGGCAAACTGAAAGGGCAAAGTGGAATCAGTGGTAGATTTTATTTTCTTGGGCTTCAAAATCACTTCAGACAGTCACTTTAGTCATGAAATTCAAAGATGCTTCTTCCTTGGAAGGAAAGTGATAACAACCCTAGAAAGTATATTTATTTATTTTTTTTCTTTCAAGAATCTCTTTTATTGATTATCAGAAACATTACAAACATCTAATATGAACAAATTGTAACATGGCAGTGATTAGTTTGAACAATTAATACATTTCAGATATAATATTATACATATTTCAATGCTATTATTCCCAATCATCCCACCCTCTCCCGGTCCCAGAGTCCAAAAGTCTGTTCTATACATCAGTGTCTCTTTTGCTGTCTCGTAAATAGGGTTATTTTTACCATCTTTCTAAATTCCATATATATGCGTTAGTATACTGTATTTGTGTTTTTGTTTCTGGCTTACTTCACTCTGTATAATAGGCTCCAGTTCCATCCACCTCCTTAGAACTGATTCAAATGTATTCTTTTTAATGGCTGAGTAATACTCCATTGTGTAAATGTACCACAGCTTGCTTATCCATTCATCTGTGGATGGACATCTAGGTTGCTTCCACGTTCTGGCTATTGCAAACAGTGCTGCTATGAACATTGGGGTATTTAAAAGTAGAGAAATCACTTTGCTGACAAAGGTCCACAGAATCAAAGCTATGGTTTTTCCAGTAGTCATGTATGGATGTGAGAGTTGGACCATAAAGAAGGTTGAGCGCTGAAGAATTGATGCTTTTGAACTGTGGTGCTGGAGAAGATTCTCGAGAGTCTCTTGGACAGCAAGGAGATCAAGCCAGTCAGTCTTAAAGGCAGTCAACTCTGAATACTCATTGGAAGGACTGTTGCTGACTCTGAAGCTCCAATACTTTGGCCACCTGATGTAAAGAGCCAACTCACTGGAAAAGACCCTGTTGCTGGGAGAGACTAAAAGCAAAAGAAGGGGCAGCAGAGGATGAGATGATTAGATAGCATCTCTGACTCAAAGGATTTGAATTTGAGCAAATTCTGGGAGATAGAGGAGGACAGAAGAGACTAGCATGCTATAATCCATGGGGTCACAAAGAGTCGGACACAGCTAGACAGCAACAACTGTGTGTGTGTGTGTGTGTGTGTGTGTGTGTGTGTGTGTGTGATTAAGTTGATGATGTCTTAAGTTCAAAAGCATTCTAACAACCTGCATTTTAACACCCTCACACATATTAAATGTTTTGACACCGTAGTTTACATCTTTTTTTCTCCCTTCACTACTTATTGTAGATGTAAATGATTTTTACTATTTTTGTCTTTTAACCTTCCTATCAGCTTTATAAGTGGTTGATCTAGTGTATGTTTGCCTTTGCCAATGAGGTTTTTCATTTTGTAATATTCATATTTCTAGTTGAGGACTTTTCTGCTCATAAAGAAAGAAATTGAAGTCACTCAGTCATGTCCAACTCTTTGTGATCCCATGGACTGTAGCCTACCAGGCTCCTCCATCCATGGAATTTTCCAGGCAAGAGTACTGGTGTGGTTTGCCATTTTCTTCTCCAGGGGATCTTCCCAACCCAGGGATTGAACCCGGGTCTCCAGCATTGCAGGCAGATGCTTTACCGCCTAAGCCACCAGAGAAGCCTCATCAGTTCAGTTCAGTTCAGTTCAGTTCAGTTGCTCAGTCATGTCCAACTCTTTGCGACCCCATAAATCACAGCACGCCAGGCCTCCCTGTCCAACACCAACTCCAGGAGTTTACTCAAACTCAAGTCCATCGAGTCAGTGATGCCATCCAGCCATCTCATCCTCTGTCGTCCCCTTCTCCTCCTGCCCCCAATCCCTCCCAGCATCAGAGTCTTTTCCAGTGAGTCAACTCTTCACATGAGGTCTCCTAGAAGCTCCTTTTAACATTCTTGTGAAGACTATTCAGTGGTACTGAATGCTTAGCTTTTGCTTATCTGTAAAACTCTTCTTTCCTTCAGAACCAAACGATAGCATTGCCAGGTAGAAAGCTCTTGGTTGTAGGTTTTTCCCTCTCACCACTTTGATGACATCATGCGACTCCCTTCTGGTTTGCAGAGTTTTGCTGAAAAGTCAGTTGACAATCTTATGGGAATTTATTTGCATATGACTGGTCACTTTGTCTCTGCTACTTTTAACATTTTCTGTTTCTTTTTAATTTTTACCGTTTTAATTATCATGTGTCTTGGGCTGACTTCTTTCAGTTCATCTTACTCAGGACTCTCTGTGCTTTCTGGACCTGGATGTCTCTATCCTTTCACAGGTTACGAAATTTTCTAGCTGTTATGTCTTCATGTATGTCCCTGCCCCTTCTTTCACTCTTCTCTGTGACCCCTATAATGCAACTGTTAGTACAGTTGATATTGTTCCAGAGGTCTCTTAAACTGTTCTCATTTTTTTTTTTTCTGTTCTCTCATTTATTCATTAGTCAAGTTTTTTTTTTTTTTTTTTTTTTAATGAAGTGTGTGTCATATGCCAGGTACTGGGGATAAAAGGCATTGACAAGAGTTCTGCATTTGAGGAGCTTAGCAGAGGACAAGCGTTAGTTAGTAAATTGTACAAATAAATGTTTAATTACAAACTGAAAAAAAAGGAGCACGGAGTATACATGCAAGAAGTAGTGAGAAAGGGAACAAGACAAAAGCTTAAAGCTTTTTTTAAAAGCTTCAGTGAAGGAGCTATAAAACATTTTTAAACTACAAAACTAACATCATAAGCATATTATAAGAACACTGGAACACAAGGGGAAAAGAAATCAAGATTCCAAAACCTTAACGACCATTTTGTCTCCTAGTCTTATTTCCTATGCATTTTCTCCTCTGATACTATGTTAGAAAAAACTGTCCTCATTTAAAAAAAATTTTCTTTTTCTGATATTTCCTGAAGTGTCAGTAACAGTCTAGTGGATTCTTTTTTCTTAAAAAATTTTTTTAATTTTATTTTTTAAGTCTAGTTGATTTACAATGTTGTGTTAGTTTCAGGAGTAGAGCAGAGTGATTTGGTTATACATATACATGTATACATGTATTCTTTTTCAAATTCTTTTCCATTGTAGGTTGTTATAGGGTATTGAGCAGAGTTCCATGTCCTATACAGTAGGACTTTGTTGGTCATCCATTTAAAATACATTAGTGTGTACATATAAGTCCCAGCCTCCCTACTATCCCTTCCCATCTTCCTCCCCCTGGTAACCATATGTTTGTCTTCTATGTCTTTGAATCTGTTTCTGTTTTTAAACAGGTCCATTTGTATCATTTGTTTTAGATTCCACATAAAGTGATATCATATGGTATTTGTCTGTGACAGGAATTTTTTATCCATAATTCAAGCCATTCAGACACCTGTATCCAATACGTTTTCAGTGCCAAAGACCCACACGCTTCCTCCTCATATTCCATCACTGACACAGAGAAGGTAGTCATTAGATAGTGTCTAATGTTGAAGGACTGCCCCAGTGGTCTTTACTGGAGAGTTTTGCTTTAGCTCACCAGCATGAAATGGAAACCATGAAATAAACCCTATGTTTATTTCCACAAGCACAGTAAAGCAGATGGCTAAAACAATCATCTGGATAATCAGAGCAATGGGAAAATGCAGCTGTTGAAGTGAAAGAAAATTCAGGGTTACCTGAATCAGTACAGATTGGCCTTTGGTTTGATGAAATTGCAATATCTGCTCTAGTTAATCTATAAACGCAGTCTCTATCCCATATGCCACATCCATTGGAAAGAACTTTTATGTTTCCTTCAGCTGTTTTTTCCTTTCTGCAACTTATATTTTTATAAAACATTTGTATCACCCATAATTCAAGTAATTATCATTTTTAGTAGACTGGTTGATTTTCTTAATTAAACTTAGCTAACACATCATTCAAAAAAGAAAGAAAAATGCAACAGTTTTTCCTAGTCTCATTAATTCTTTGTTATTTTATTTTATACCCCCAGAAGAGAAAGTAAATTGTACATGAATCAACACTTCTGATTCCACTACTGTCATCTCAGGCCTATGGCTCAGAGTTGCAAAGGAAAAAGCCAAAAAACAAACAAACAAAAACTTAGAATACCATTGCTTATTGAAAATAGCATAGCCAGCATGTGCCTTGAGGCAGATGAAAAAAGGAAGCCATAAAAGAGAAGCAACTTGCAAAGTTTCACAAAAGAAAGTGCAGACTTTCAGAGACGTCTCAAGCTGTTTCATGGAGGTGCAATTTGTTATAATGATCAGATCAGATCAGATCAGATCAGTCGCTCAGTCGTGTCCGACTCTTTGCAACCCCATGAGTCACAGCACGCCAGGCCTCCCTGTCCATTACCAACTCCCGGAGGTCACTCAGACTCACGTCCATTGAGTCAGTGATGCCATCCAGCCATCTTATCCTCTGTCGTCCCCTTTTCCTCTTGCCCCCAATTCCTCCCAGCATCAGAGTCTTCTCCAATGAGTCAACTCTTTGCATGAGGTGGCCAAAGGACTGGAGTTTCAGCTTTAGCATCATTCCTTCCAAAGAAATCCCAGGGCTGATCTCCTTCACAATGGACTGGTTGGATCTCCTTGCAGTCCAAGGGACTCTCAAGAGTCTTCTCCAACACCACAGTTCAAAAGCATCAATTCTTTGGCGCTCAGCCTTCTTCACAGTTCAACTCTCACATCCATACATGACCACAGGAAAGACCATAGCCTTGACTAGGCAAACCTTTGTTGGCAAAGTAATGTCTCTGCTTTTGAATATGCTATCTAGGTTGGTCATAACTTTCCTGCCAAGGAGTAAGCGTCTTTTAATTTCATGGCTGCAGTCACCATCTGCAGTGATTTTGGAGCCCAAAATAATAAAGTCTGACACTGTTTCCCCATCTATTTCCCATGAAGTGATGGGACCAGATGCCATGATCTTCGTTTTCTGAATGTTGAGCTTTAAGCCAACTTTTTCACTCTCCACTTTCACTTTCATCAAGAGGCTTTTTAGTTCCTCTTCACTTTCTGCCATAAGGGTGGTGTCATCTGCATATCTGAGGTTATTGATATTTCTCCCGGCAATCTTGATTCCAACCTGTGCTTCTTCCAGTCCAGCGTTTCTCATGATGTACTCTACATATAAGTTAAATAAGCAGGGTGACAATATACAGCCTTGACAGTATATTGGAACCAGTCTGTTCTTCCATGTCCAGTTCTAACTGTTGCTTCCTGACCTGCATACAGATTTCTCAAGAGACAGGTCAGGTGGTCTGGTATTCCCATCTCTTTCAGAATTTTCCACAGTTTATTGTGATCCACACAGTCAAAGGCTTTGGCATAGTCAATAAAGCAGAAATAGATGGTTTTCTGGAACTCTCTTGCTTTTTCCATGATCCAGTGGATGTTGGCAATTTGATCTCTGGTTCCTCTGCCTTTTCTAAAACCAGCTTGAACATCAGGAAGTTCACGGTTCATATATTGCTGAAGCCTGGCTTGGAGAATTTTGAGCATTACCTTACTAGCATGTGAGATGAGTGCAATTGTGCGGTAGTTTGAGCATTCTTTGGCATTGCCTTTCTTTGGGATTGGAATGAAAACTGACCTTTCCAGTCCTGTGGCCACTGCTGAGTTTTCCAAATTTCCTGGCGTATTGAGTGCAGCTCTTTCACAGCATCATCTTTCAGGATTTGGAATAGCTCCCCTGGAATTCCATCACCTCCACTAGCTTTGTTCGTAGTGATGCTTTCTAAGGCCCACTTGACTTCACATTCCAGGATGTCTGGCTCTAGGTCAGTGATCACACCATTGTGATTATCTGGGTCGTGAAGATCTTTTTGCACAGTTCTTCTGTGTATTCTTGCCACCTCTTCTTAATATCTTCTGCTTCTGTTCAGTCCATACCATTTCTGTCCTTTATCGAGCCTATCTTTGCATGAAATGTTCCTTTAGTATCTTTGATTTTCCACATACCCACTCTTTTTGGATTTCCTTCCCATTTAGGTCACCACAGAGCCTTGTCTATACAATAGGCTCTCCTTGGTTATCTATTCTCTACCTAGTCGTGTCTAGGTCAGTTCCAGTCTCCCAGTGCATCCCATGCCCCCTTCCCCCCTTGGTGTCCATACGTTTGTTCTCTACGTCTGTGTCTGTGTCTCCTTTGCAGATAGATTCATCTGTACCACTTTTCTAGATTTCACATATATGTGTTAGTATATGATATTGGTTTTGTCTTTCTGACTTACTTCACTCTGTATGATGGTCTCTAGGTCCATCCATGTCTCTGCAAATGGCGCAGTTTATTCCTTTTTAATGGCTGAGTAGTACTCCACTGTATACATGGACCGCATCTTCTTTCCCCGTTCATCTATCGATGGACATTTAGGTTGTTTCCATGTCCTGGCTATTGTAAACAGTGCTGCAGGGAACACTGGGGTCCGTGTATCTGTGTATCTTTTGAAGTTATGGTTTTCTCCAGATATATACCCAGGAGTGGGATTGCTGGGTCACATGGTGGTTCTATTTCTAGTTTCCTAAGGAACCTCTATAGTGTTCTCCGTAGTGGCTGTACTAATTTACATCCCACTGACTTCCGTCCTGATGTTGTGACTCCGGAGTGCTTTAGCATCCCTTGTTGGCCTCCTATCTATTCTGTTTTAAATATTCAAGATAGAGTTTTCCTGGTCAGACCTGGTTAAGCCCTGAGTGATCCAGTACTTCACAGTGTTCTTGGAATTTTAACTCATTAAAACTTCTCGAGAACACTCGAGAACATGAAACTTCTAAGTACTGTACATGGACAGTACTTAGAATTCAATAAATAGCAGTGATTATTAGATGTTTTATATATTATGGCTCCACTGAGTAAAGAAAAATCTCCTGAACTTTATTCTTCTGTGGTTACAGTTGGGTTCAAGTTAATGAAGTGAAATCAAGTTAATATTAATACTCAAATTATACAGGCTTAGTTATTCCACCTGTGGAAAACTGATCGTATTCCCCAGATTTTCTGAAGTCCCTGAAGGTGGCTCATTTATACTCATGATTAAGTTGACTCTTTCTTGCAAAATTCATAATTTAGCACAATACCTATTACCTCCATCCCTGAAGCTACCTTGACAAAGTACAGTAAACTGAGTGGCTTAAAACAGCAGAAGCTTGTCTGTTCACAGCTCTGGAAGCTGAGAGCCTAAGATCAAGTTGTCTATAGGGTCCCACGCCCTCTGAAGGCTCTAGGGAAGGACCTTGCCTTGTCTTTTCCTGGCTTCTGGTACCTACCAGCCATTCTTAGTGGCAGGTCTTGGCCTCAGTGGTCTACAGTTCGCTATTGTTCAGTTGCTAAGTCATATCCAACTCTTTGTGACCCCATGGACTACAGCATACCTGGCTTCCTTGTCCTTCACTATTTCCCAGAGTTTGCTCAAACTCACGTCCACTGGGGCTTCCCTGGTGGCTCAGCTGGTAAAGAATCCGCCTGCAATGTGGGAGACCTGGGTTTGATCCCTGGGTTGGGAAGATCACTTGGAGAGGGGATGGCTATCCACTGCAATATTCTGGCCTAGAGAATTCATGAACTGTATAGTCCACGGGGTTGCAAACAGTTGGACATGACTGAGTAACTCACTTCACTTTCATGTCCTTTGAGTTGGTGATGCCATCCAACCATCTCATCCTCTGCTGCCCTCTTCTCCTCCTGCTCTTAGTCTTTCCCAGCATCAGGGTCTTTTCAAATGTGTCAGTTCTTCGCATCAGGTGGCCCAAGTATTGATTCAGCTTCAGCATCAGTCCTTCCAGTGAACATTCAGGGTTGATTTCCTTTAGGATTGACTGATCTCCTTGCAGTCCAAGGGACTCTCAAGAGTCTTCTCCAGCACCACAGTTTGAAGGCATCAATTCTTTGGCCCTCAGCCTTCTTAATGGCCCAACTCTCACATTCATACTTGACTATTGGAAAAAACCATAGCTTTGGCTATGTTGACCTTTGTTGGCAAAGTGATGTCTCCACTTTTTAATAATGCTGCCTAGGTTTGCCAAGGAGCAAGCGTCTTTGAATTTCACGGCTGCTGTCACTGTCTACAGTGATTTTCGAGCCCGAGAAAAGATCGTTCACTGTTTCCACTTTTTCACCTTCTATTTGCCATTAAGTGATGGGACCGGATGCCATGATCTTAGTTTTTTGAATGTGGAGTTTCAAGCCAGCTTTTTTTTTAATCTCCTATTTCATCCTCATCAAGAGGCTCTTTAGTTCTTTTTCACTTTCTGCCATTAGAGTGGTATCATCCACATATCTGAGGTTGTTGATATTCCTCCTGGGAATCTTGATTACTGCCTGAGTTTCATCCAGCCCAACATTTTCCATTATGTACTCTGCATATAAGTTAAATAAACAGCCTTGTTGTCTATACATAACTGAAGTGTCTGTCTTCATAGTCACATGATCTTCTTCTCTTTGTATGTTTCCAAATCTACCTATACTATAGGGACACCAGTCATTGAATTAGAACCTACCTAATTGTAACTCAATTGCATTGGAAAACAGTTTTTCCAAATGAGGTTGTATTCAAAGCTATCTGGGGTTAGAATTTCAGCACATCTCTCTGGGTAATACAATTTGACCCACAACACATATGTTTGGCTTTAGGCATACATCTTACCTGTGCGATGCTAGTTAATCACTGTAGAATGCCTGAAGCAGGTGCTGTCATCCCCATTTTTGAAATGGGGAGCCTGAAGTGAAAGAAGTTAGGGAGTTGCCCAAGTATGGCAGATAGTCAGTCTGTCGCAAAATCAGAACTTGAATTCAGTTTCTGTATCCCAGACCATTCCTCTTCAAATCATTCCATCTAACCCTTGTAATCAGGGAGAGCCTTGATTTAGATCAGATCAGATCAGTCGCTCAGTCGTGTCCGACTCTTTGCGACCCCATGAACTGCAGCATGCCAGGCCTCCCTGTCCATCACCAACTCCCGGAGGTCACTCAGACTCATATTCATCGAGTCAGTGATGCCATCCAGCCATCTCATCCTCTGTCGTCCCCTTCTCCTCCTGCCCTCAATCCCTCCCAGCATCAGAGTCTTCTCCAATGAGTCAACTCTTCCCATGAGGTGGCCAAAATACTGGAGTTTCAGCTTTAGCATCATTCCTTCCAAAGAAATCCCAGGGTTGATCTCCTTCAGAATGGACTGGTTGGATCTCCTTGCAGTCCAAGGGACTCTCAAGAGTCTTCTCCAACACCACAGTTCAAAAGCATCAATTCTTCGGCGCTCAGCCTTCTTCACAGTCCAGCTCTCACATCCATACATGACCACAGGAGAGACCATAGCCTTGATTAGGCGAACCTTTGTTGGCAAAGTGATGTCTCTGCTTTTGAATATGCTATCTAGGTTGGTCATAACTTTCCTTCCAAGGAGTAAGCGTCTTTTAATTTCATGGCTGCAGTCACCATCTGCAGTGATTTTGGAGCCCAGAAAAACAAAGTCTGACACTGTTTCCACTGTTTCCCCATCTATTTCCCATGTAGTGATGGGACCAGATGCCATGATCTTTGTTTTCTGAATGTTGAGCTTTAAGCCAACCTTTTCACTCTCCACTTTCACCAAGAGGCTTTTGAGTTCCTCTTCACTTTCTGCCATAAGGGTGGTGTCATCTGCATATCTGAGGTTATTGATATTTCTCCCGGCAATCTTGATTCCAACTTGTGTTTCTTCCAGTCCAGCATTTCTCATGATGTACTCTGCATATAAGTTAAATAAACATGGTGACAATATACAGCCTTGACGTACTCCTTTTTCTATTTGGAACCAGTCTGTTGTTCCATGTCCAGTTCTAACTGTTGCTTCCTGACCTGCATACAGATTTCTCAAGAGGCAGATCAGGTGGTCTGGTATTCCCATCCCTCTCAGAATTTTCCAGTTTATTGTGATCTACACAGTCAAAGGCTTTGGCATAGTCAATAAAGCAGAAATAGATGTTTTTCTGGAACTCTCTTGCTTTTTCCATGATCCAGTGGATGTTGGCAATTTGATCTCTGGTTCCTCTGCCTTTTCTAAAACCAGCTTGAACATCAGGAAGTTCACGGTTCACATATTGCTGAAGCCTGGCTTGGAGAATTTTGAGCATTATTTTACTAGCGTGTGAGATGAGTGCAATTGTGCGGTAGTTTGAGCACTCTTTGGCATTGCCTTTCTTTGGGATTGGGATGAAAACTGACCTTTTCCAATCTTGTGGCCACTGCTGAGTTTTCCAGATTTGCTGGCATATTGAGTGAAGCACTTTCACAGCATCATCTTTCAGGACTTGGAATAGCTCCACTGGAATTCCATCACCTCCACTAGCTTTGTTCATAGTGATGCTTTCTAAGGCCCACTTGACTTCACATTCCAGGATGTCTGGCTCTAGGTCAGTGATCACACCATCATGATTATCTGGGTTGTGAAGCTCTTTTTTGTACAGTTCATTTGTGTATTCTTGCCACCTCTTCTTAATATTTTCTGCTTCCGTTAGGTCCTCCAATACAAATTAAAAACAAAAAAGGAATCTGGAGGCAGAGGCTACTACTGTCTGCTGTTATTGCTGTTAAGCAATGCTGTCAAGAACTGGAAAGTAATTCCTCTCTCTGTGTCCCCACCTGTCTCCCTGTCAGCCTCCCACTGGCAGAGCTGACCAGGATACCCTGGACCATGGGCGTGTGGGGTCTGCTGCGGTTCCCACAGCTCGTTCAAGCGTCTCAAAGTGCTGAAGGGTGGGGTTGATGCTGAGAAGAATAGATCAGTTAACTGAACAGATCCCATTGATTATAAGACAGCTCACTATCTACCCCTTAGCAAGAAAATCTGACAAACCACAGCACAAAGCTTTAACATCTTTGCATTTTCCCCAGATTATTACCCTCTGCGCCATCAAAGGATTGTAAAGCAGTATGTCTTAAAGAGCACTTTGCTTTTGTCTCTTGGATTTTTCTTTCCCATAAGATACATATTCCACAAGCTTTGATGCTGGTGCTCTTGTAATCTTACCAACTGATGTCCACTGAAAGGTTTCAGACAACAAGCAGTCTGTCGGGCTGAACTGCACGCCCCCAAAATGTGCGTGTTGGAATCATTCAGAATGTAGTCGGTTTGGAGACAAGACATTTAAACAGGTGATGAAGGCAGAACAAAGCTGTTTGGATGAGAAGAGAGAAAGCAGGGGAGCGGGTGCACAGGAAAAAGCCACGTGAGGATGTAGATAGCTGTCTGCAGTCAGGGGCCAAGGTGCAGGAGAACCAGCTTGGCTGGCACCTTGATCTTGGACTTCCAGCCTCCAGAACTGTGGGAAATAAGTACCTGTTCTTCAAGCCACCCACTGTGTGGTGTTTTGTTATAGCAGCCCTAGCAAACAGACACAACCAGAAAGACGTCTTAAATGGCCTTTAAACTGAAAACATGAAGGACCCTCAGTTCACATAACTTGATGAAGTGTCCACGATGTGGTCAGGCAGGCAATCAGATCTCTGTCATCACCGTAGCCTGGCCAGTTATAAGATGCACTGAATTACTGAAATCTACAATGAGAAATAAATGTGCATTTTCATCTTAAGAAATGCTGTCATTCCTTCAGTGTTTGACCTGTCAAGTGTTACAATTCCTTCTGGTCTGTTCTCAACAATTTGCTCTTTGTTTTCCATAAAGACTCTTTGGTGAGTTCTGAACACATGAATTGAGGTGAACCTAAGAGCTGTAATTTTTATGTGGTTATTGATTCAGGAAATGTGAATAAGAAGAAATAGATAATTCAGTTGTTGTTCAGTTGACTAGTCACGTCCAACTTTGTGACCCCATGAACTTTGTGACCCCATGAACTGCAGCACGCCAGGCCTCCCTGTCCCTCACCATCTCCTGGAGTTTCCCCAAGTTCATGTTCATTGCATTGGTGATGCCATCCAGCCATCTCATCCTCTGATGCCCTCTTCTCCTTCTACCTTTAATCTTTCCCAGCATCAGGGACTTTTCCAGTGAGTCAGCTGTTCACATCATATGACAAAGACACTGGAGCTTCAGCTTTCACATCAGCCGTTGAAATGAATATTCAGGGCTGATTTCACTTAAGATTGACTGGTTTGATCTTATTGCAGTCCAAGGGACTCCTGGGAGTCTTCTCCAGCAACACAGTTTGAAGGCATCAATTCTTCAATTCTTTGGCATTCTTCCTTCTTTACCATCCAGCTCTCATAACTGTACATGACCACTGGGAAGACTATAACCTTGACTATATGGACCTTTGTTGGCACAGTAATATCTCTGCTTTTTAACAGTCTGTCTAGGTTTGCCGTAGCTTTGCTGCAGAGAAGCAATCTCTCCTGATTTCTGACGTGATTCTGAGCCCAAGAAGAGGAGCTCTGTCACTACTTTCACCTTTTTCCTTCTATTTGCCATGAAGTAATGGCGCCAGATGCCATGATCTTAGATTTTTTATTTAGCTTTAAGCCAGCTCTTTCACTCTCCTCCTTTACCCTCATCAAGATGCTCTTTAGTTTCTCTTTGCTTTCTGTCATTAGAGTGATATCATCTGCACATCTGAGGTTGTTGATCTTTCTCCTGCCTATCTTGATTCCAGCTTGTAACTCATCCAGCCCAGCATTTCTCATGATGTGCTCAGCATATAGGTTAAACAAGCAGGGGGACAGGAGACAGCCTTGTTGTACTCCTTTCTCAATCTTGAACCAGTCAGTTATTCCATACAGGGTTCTAACTGCTGCTTCTTGACCTGCATACAGGTTTCTCAGGAGGCAGGTGAGATGGTTTGGTGTTCTCATCCGTTTAAGAGCTTTTCACAGTTTGT
Source organism: Tragelaphus eurycerus (assembly GCA_935064755.1). Taxonomy (NCBI): domain Eukaryota; kingdom Metazoa; phylum Chordata; class Mammalia; order Artiodactyla; family Bovidae; genus Tragelaphus; species Tragelaphus eurycerus. Next base: position 17,037,302 of record CAKXYN010000034.1, on the reverse strand, counting down.
ATGATTCACACAGTCAAAGGCTTTAGCATAGTCAACAAAATAGAAGTAGATGTTCTTCTGGAATTCCCTTGCTTACTCTATGATCCAGCGAATGTTGGCAATTTGATCTCTGATTTCTATTCCTTTTCTAAACCCAGCTTGGACATCTGGAAGTTCTTGGTTCACATAATACTGAAGCCTAGCATGCAACATCTTAAACATGACCTTACTAGCATGAGAGGTGAGTGCAATTGTCCAATGGTTAGCACATGCTTTAGTACTACCCTTCTTGGGAATTTGGATGACCTTTTGCAGTCCTGGGGTCACTGCTGGGTCTTCCAGATTTGCTGACATTGAATGCAGCACCTTGATGGCATCATCCTTTAGGGTTTTGAATAGTTCTCCTGGATTTCCACAGCATCCACTAACTTTATTGACAGCAGTGCTTCCTAAGGCCCACTTGAATATTTAGTATTGAATGGCAAATTAAAAGCAACCTGTGTGGGTGTAACTTTAATACACATGTTGGTAATCCTTTTACCATAGAATAATCTAATCTGTGCAAACAAATGGGATCCTAAGGGTGCCAAATGAGGGATAGCTGTGGCTGAGGAGGGCAAAGTGCTAGGACCCAGTCCCTGGACTGATCTGACTTCTGTGTGCAGGAAGATGGCTGGAGTGGGGACTTTTGCTGGATGGAATCCAGCAGCTATTTGGGTTGTATTCTTTAATCTAGTAGTTCAAACATTAACATTTAAAATGACTATTGCAAATATCAGATTCTGCCAAATCCAGAATGTGTATGAAAATATGTGCTACGTTTCTTTCATTAAGCTGCCACCTCTGTATCTCCTGGATGTCCTTATTCATTGCCTCTAAGGCTCCTAGAGAAAAATACACCTTTGAAAAATATGTATGCAAGTTAGCAGAATATTATGGAGCTATCACAGAGAACAATAACCCTTAACAAGGGATCTCAGCTTTTGCAGTTGGAGAGCAGTGAGTCATTTTCTTCTTTGCAATCTCATTGGGGTGAAATGTTCCCCGTACAAATGCTGTCCCCAAACTCTAATTAAGCAAATGACTTCTCATTTCCCACACTGAATTTTATCTTTAATCGTCTTCTGGACTCTGTTTCAATGAGATTATTTTCAGACGCATTCAAGGCTCTGTCCCAGTTCCCAAAACTCCTTTTGGCTTCTTCAGGCATTAATCCATTCAGGCGGTGTGTCAGTTAGGAGCTTTTGGTTGCAAATAAGAACATGAGAGTCAGACGGCTTTAACAATAGAAGGGATTTATTGGCTCACATTACCGAAAAGCACAGAGGTGAGACTGGTCTCAAGCATGGTTTATTCAGGGTTCTCCTTTTTGCTTTGCTTTCCTAGTTTAGCTTTCTGATCCCTCACAAGATGGTAGCCAGCAGAGTACAGTTTTCCCATAATTCAGTTCAGTTCAGTTTAGTCGCTCAGTGGTGTCCGACTCTTTGTGACCCCATGAATCGCAGCACACCAGGCCTCCGTGTCCATCACCAACTCACCCAGTTCATCACCGGAGTTCACCCAGACTCACGTCCATCGAGTCAGTGATGCCATCCAGCCATCTCATCCTCTGTCATCCCCTTCTCCTCCTGCCCACAATCCCTCCCGGCATCAGAGTCTTCTCCAATGAGTCAACTCTTCGCATGAGGTGGCCAAAGTACTGCAGTTTCAGTTTTAGCATCATTCCTTTCAAAGAAATCCCAGGGCTGATCTCCTTCAGAATGGACTGGTTGGATCTCCTTGCAGTCCAAGGGACTCTCAAGAGTCTTCTCCAACACCACAGTTCAAAAGCATCAATTCTTCGGCACTCAGCCTTCTTCACAGTCCAACTCTCACATCCATACATGACCACAGGAAAAACCATAGCCTTGACTAGACGGACTTTTGTTGGCAAAGTAATGTCTCTGCTTTTGAATATGCTATCTAGGTGGGTCATAACTTTCCTGCCAAGGAGTAAGCGTCTTTTAATTTCATGGCTGCAGTCACCATCTGCAGTGATTTTGGAGCCCAAAATAATAAAGTCTGACACTGTTTCCACTGTTTCCCCATCTATTTCCCATGAAGTGATGGGACCAGATGCCATGATCTTCGTTTTCTGAATGTTCAGCTTTAAGCCAACCTTTTCACTTTCCACTTTCACTTTCGTCAAGAGGCTTTTGAGTTCCTCTTCACTTTCTGCCATAAGGGTGGTGTCATCTGCATATCTGAGGTTATTGATATTTCTCCCGGCAATCTTGATTCCAACTTGTGTTTCTTCCAGTCCAGCGTTTCTCATGATGTACTCTGCATATAAGTTAAATAAACAGGGTGACAATATACAGCCTTGACGTACTCCTTTTCCTATTTGGAACCAGTCTGTTGTTCCATGTCCAGTTCTAACTGTTGCTTCCTGACCTGCATATAGGTTTCTCAAGAGGCAGGTCAGGTGGTCTGGTATTCCCATCTCTTTCAGAATTTTCCACAGTTTATTGTGATCCACACAGTCAAAGGCTTTGGCATAGTCAATAAAGCAGAAATAGATGTTTTTCTGGAACTCTCTTGCTTTTTCCATGATCCAGTGGATGTTGGCAATTTGATTTCTGGTTCCTCTGCCTTTTCTAAAACCAGCTTGAGCATCAGGAAGTTCACAGTTCACATATTGCTGAAGCCTGGCTTGGAGAATTTTGAGCATTACTTTACTAGCGTGCGCTGCTACTGCTAAGTCGCTTCAGTCGTGTCCGACTCTGTGCGACCCCATAGACGGAAGCTCACCAGGCTCCCCTGTCCCTGGGATTCTCCAGGCAAGAACACTGGAGTGGGTTGCCATTTCCTTCTCCAATGCATGAAAGTGAAAAGTGAAAGTGAAATCGCTCAGTCGTGTCCGACTCTTAGCTACCCCATGGACTGGAGCCTACCAGGCTCCTCTGTCTATGGGATTTTCCAGGCAAAAGTACTGGGGTGGGGTGCAATTGTGTGGTAGTTTGAGCATTCTTTAGCATTGACTTTCTTTGGGATTGGAATGAAAACGGACCTTTTCCAGTCCTGTGGCCACTGCTGAGTTTTCCAAATTTGCTGGCATATTGAGTGCAGCCCTTTCACAGCATCATCTTTCAGGATTTGAAATAGCTCCAGTGGAATTCCATCACCTCCACTAGCTTTGTTCGTAGTGATGCTTTCTAAGGCCCACTTGACCTCACATTCCAGGATGTCTGGCTCTAGGTCAGTTATCACATCAGTCTTAAATGTTTGAATATGTTATTTGTCTTTAAACAAAAACATGTTGTTCCCTTCTTATGTCTTCATTTTGGCAGGCTTTGGCCAACTAAGGACCATCTGATGACCATGATTTTCTGAGTATCCCATAAAGCATCCAGTGGACTTGGTTGGTTATTTTTAAGCTATGAACACATTTAATTTATGCATTGCTGTATTTTATTATAAATACTACCAGCTATGTTGTTCTTTTTAGACTAAAGACCCAGTGAGTCCAAAGATTAACCCCTTTTTAATTTAGCTTTTTTTTTGATCAGAGTAATATAGGTACAAAATTTTAAAATCGAATAATAGTGATTTTAGCAGTATCACTGATGCTTACCTGTCCATTGACTGAAGCGCTTACAGGAAGTTCACCCCAAGCTGAATTGTCCTGATAACACCTGAAATATGCTGATGCATGTACATGTACGTGCTAAGTCGCTTCATTCACGACTGACTCCTTGAGACCCAATGGACTACAGCCCTCCAGGCTCCACTGTCCATGGGATTCTCCAGGGAAGAATACTGGAGTGAGTTGCCATTTCCTCCTTCAGGGGATCTTCCCGACCCTGGGACTGGACCTGCGTCTCCTGCATTGGCAGGTGGGTTCTTTCCTTCTAGAGCCACCGGAGAAGCCTGCATACTGGTGCGTAACCATGGAGAGAGCCTTGGGGGGTCACCCTGATGGAGCGTTTACTAGGTGCTGGGCACTGTTCTAGCTGCTGTGTCTATGTTAACGTTATGAGCTCTTATGAGATTAGCATCGTGATGACCTCCTTTCAAAGACGGGAAAACTGATGCTTAAATGATGTGACCAAAGCCACACGGCTAATGCACGGGGCCACTCTTCTAATCCCCACAGGCCACACTCACACTGGGGGCTCTGAGTAGATGACACTCCAGAGAAGGTGTCTGCCAGAGGGCGAGAAGCCTGGGACTACCGGCTGGCTCTCTATGTGGAAAGTCAGTTTTCAAGCACCACATTATGACCCAGGTATATATGAACATTCTTTTGCATGTTACTTTGTGAGCACACATTTCTGCTGGGCATACCAGACAGTGAAATTGTTAGGTCACCTAGTAAAAGTTGGACTTCCCTGGTGGCTCAGACGGTAAAAGCATCTGCCTACAATGAGGAAGACCCAGGTTTGATCCCTGGTTCGGGAAGATCCCCTGGAGAGGGAAATGGCAACCTACTCCAGTCTTCTTACCTGGGGAATCCCATGGACAGAGGAGCCTGGGGGGCTATAGTCCATGAGGTTGCAGAGTCGGACATGACTGAGCAACTTCACTTCACTATAGTAAAAGTACATTCAAATTGGGTGCATGCTACTCAAGACTATCCTAAAAGACCAACTTACACTCCTTTCATCAGCAATATTTGACATTTCCAGCCAGGCCCCACACATGTCAGCAATTGAGTTACAATGTCAATGTAAAATGTCTTTCTCATTTTAGCCATTTTGGTGGATTGTCAATGGCATCTCTTTGGAGTTTTAGTTTACATTTCTCTGACGCCCTAATGAAGTTGAACGTCTTTTCATGTGTCTATTGGACACTTGGATTCCTGCATTTGTGAAGTGATTGTTCTGATCTCTTGCCTATTTCTCAATTTGGCCATATAGATGGTATTTAATAGACTAGATTATAGTCTGGGGCCATATTTTTAAGAGTATGGCACAATCTCACTACTGTTTGGCTATACATTTTCCCTGTATATGGTAGCTGCAGCTTATTGAGTATAACTGAGTGGTTCTAGAAAGTTGCTTCAGGAAAAACTACCTCTCTACTTTCCTCCAGAAATTAAAAAGCTGTCGTAAATAACATATATTTTTTGGCAAATGGTATTGAACACCTGGCATGCTAGTGGGGCATTTTATTCTATCCCAAGGGCCATATGCTCCCAGGTCACAACTTTGAGAATGCTTACCTCTTAGACAAATGCTGACCTGTCCCCACTTGACATATGGTGAGTGTAGGTGGACCCTTGCTTCCCTAGAGGGCCTCTGCTCCCCGCTGCTTTCCTGGAGCAGTCAGCAGGCCTCTGGGCACATGCATATGGAATTCTTGCAGCAGTGACGCGTGTCTTCCTAAGAGGGCAGGGAGCCCAGCTCTTGTCAGTGTCTGGGCAGGAATCTCTTTCTGTGGCACACTTTGGGAAGTGACCTTAAAAACTCAGAGGTTCAAGTGTTGCTTTATCATTAAAAGGCAAGAGTAGAGATAACAGGGACATTCGTGGTAAACACATATGAGTCGCTCAACCTCTGTGAAACTCAGTTTCCTTATCTGTGAAATGGGATGATTCCACAGGACTGACTTCAAGGTTGGGATGAAGCTAGAGAGTGCGTGCAACACACTTAATCTGGGCAAGTGTTCCCGTGTGAAAAAGGGTATAAGGCCTTGTTTCAGCGAGCTGTGCTGCATGGCAAGCCTCACCAACACTCGGTGGCCTGAAAAGTCTTCAAGAAGCCAGCGTCAAGGTGTTGGCTAGCTGTCTCTGGAGGCTCGAGGGGAAAAAAAAATCTACATCCGAGCTCCTGCGGGTTGTTGGCAGAATCTTGTTTTCCTTTTTGCTGCTGGCTGTCAGTAGGGGGCCCCACACGGCCTGGCAGCTGTCCGCCCCCCCCCCCCCCCCCCCCCCCCCCCCCGCCGTCAGTCAGTCTTGAAACCAGCAAGAGCTCAGACCTCACATCACTCTTGTTCTGTCTAGAGAGGTGGACTCTATCTTGTAGGCAACAATGAGGTGAAGCTCAGCTCTGACCTCTCAGACTATGTCCTTGTGCTCCCAGTGGCCATGTGGGGGTCTCTACACTGAGGACTCTTGTGGAGCCTAGAAAGGCTGCTCTGTCTGTGTCTGAAAGTCCAGAAGAACTGTGGGCGTAGCTTTCCGGAGCCATTGGCTGAGCAGCCCTCAACCCCTGACAGACGGTGGTGGATAAATAGCCCAGATCCTTACCGAGTGTCCCTAGGAACTTCCACAACAAAATGCAGTACCCTGGCGGCCTTACAACAGCAGAAATGCATTCTTTCACGATTCAGGGGGCTAGAAGTTCAAGATCAAGGTGTTGTCACAAGGAGCATGCTCTCTCTGAGACTCTCACTAGAAACCGTGGTTGCTGGCAGTCCTTGGTGTTAGCTGTGTCACTCCATCTCTGCTCCGTCTTCACAAGGCATACTTCCCAGTGTCTCCCCATCGTCTTCTTGTAATGATACCTGCTATGCTGGATGAATGGCCGTTCTGTTCTAATGGGACCACTTCTCCATGCAATTAATTCCATCTGCAATGACGCTATTCCCAGATACGATCACAGTCTCGGGTCCTGAGGGTTTGGAGTTCAGCATTTCTTTGGGGATGTAATTCAGCCCATAACACTAACATGGGAACGTGCTTTGGTGTGAATGCTATACTGTTCCCCAGAGTCTCCACAGGGGTGAGCTCCAGTCGCCCCTTGAGTGCCTTGCTCTTGTTGACCACCTTCCCTTCCCACCACCCGCCCCCATCACTTCCTACTCCCCTTCTGGTGTTTTCTTTGTGTCCTAAATAAACTTTCTATACTGGAGTCCTTGTCTCTGAGGACCTGCCCCCAAATAATTTGTTTCTGTGGAGCCCCAAATAAAAGTAATGAAGAAATTTTATGGTGGGTTGACCCACTCAAACACTCTCCTTTTGGACTTTAATCCACCCTGTGATGATGTCTGGGGCCTTTTGAGCAGCACCTGAGAATTTACTGGAATTAAAAAGAAGCAGACTGATGTCGGATTTATTTCCATTCTGGACTGTAGAGAAAAGAAATGGGGCCTGTTGGTACATGGGAGGCTGTCTTGCTCTCTGTAAATCCTGTGGGTACCTGCTTCTCCAGCTGTAATTAGAACCAGAAGGTTGCACGTCTCCATCAAGCACCCTGACAGACAGTTCCGAGCCCTTCATTGTATTATCTGAGATTATTCTGTTTATAAAATGAGTCCTGTAGAGGTTCAGCTGTGGTCAATTTAAGGATCATGCCTTCCTGTGAATTAGCCTCAGAATTTGTTATCCTCTTAGCCTACCTGCTGCTGCTGCTGCTGCTAAGTCACTTCAGTCGTGTCCGACTCTATGTGACCCCATAGACAGCAGCCCACTAGGCTCCTCTGTCCCTGGGATTCTCCAGGCAAGAACACTGGAGTGGGTTGCCATTTCCTTCTCCCTTAGCCTACTTACAGATTCCTAAACATGTAATTTACAAAAAAAAAAAGAAAATTCTTTGCTGCAAGCCCTCCATCCATTTAATTTGACGTTTATGAAATACAATGCAAGGAGCTGTTATTTCACAGCAAGAAAGCAGAAAACAAATTCTTATTCCTTAAAAATAAGAATAACAGGAATAACGATCACTCTATCAGAGACCGGCCATGGTGCGGATCCAGGTGGGGAAAGGGGGTGGCGGATTGGGGGTGCAGGAGGTGGTTTCCAGAGCTCAGTCTCTGTCTCCTGGGCCAGTCAGAGAATTACCCGGGAGTCCTCATGAATGAATGGCCATAAACCCCTTTGCATATGAGGAATCATTTCTGACAACCTTGAAACCAAGATCTAGAGGAGTGAAGAAATATGCAGTCAACCCTTTGACTCCGTGTGACGGTTCTTTCTGCTTCGTTTAGCAGCAGAATCCTTGAGACCCTGACCCCCTGTTTTCTTAGCCAATTCTCCTACCACAGATGGAGCCCTGAGCCTGAGGGTCATGTCTGGCTGGGCAGGACATCTGAGATCATGGCTCTCCCCTATTTTCCCTGGTGTGCAGCCTTACTGTTGGAGCATGAAGGAGGGACCTGCTCAGAGGTTCAGTTTCTGATGAGATGTGCTATTTCCATGCTGCCCCGGGGCTTACAGCCCGTGCACTTCCATCAGCTGTTGTATCCGATGTCGTGTTCCTGTGTGGCTCATTTATACATGTATCCTCAACTCCTAGCGGGAACTCTCCCTCTTAGGTTTACTAAAGGAATGAGTTGCTTAGAAATTTCCTAAGAGGAGCTACATGACAGAGGCTAAAACCCCAAGGGATGAGCTTAAAGCAAAATGTACACGTTAAAGATGAGACTGACCAGCCAGGAAAACAAGCCCCATAATCAGATGCTAAGGACTCTGAGTATGCAGTAAGGAAATATGCAGAGTCCCTCAAGAGCCATTGCTTTGCCTAGGTCTCTGTTACCAGAGATGTGCTTATGAACTGGATCTGTTTCCTTCAGCTGGGCAGATGATAGCATCCTCTGAACAAGCAATCTGGGAGTAATGAAGAAGTGAGAAAAGGAACCTATGGTGAACAGGTCTCCGCAAATGTGTTTTGCTCAGTAGTAAGCGATGCTTTGTATCAAATAGAGCTCAATTCCTAGTGAAGATTATTTCCACAGAAGCATTTGTTTTACCCCCTGAGACATGTGTGTGTTTAATTGACTGTTATCCTCACAGCAAACAATTCCATAGCCAACATGGCATCAGGCTTGGGATGGCTGTCATGCCTCTGGCGTGCTCTTCTGGTGGGATGCTAATAGTGTTACCCGTGGAGCATCACTAAGTGGTCCAAGTCAGAGCCATCCTGGGCCTGGAAGAGTGCTCTTGTGTACTGGCTGCAGACCAGGCAGAGAGGTTTATTTTTTTCTGGGTTAATAAATAAAACAAGTGGCTAGCATTTTGCCTTGAGGGTTAAAAGGGGAAAGCCTCTGTAAAGATGAGAGTGAAAGCAAATATTATGTGGTCACTAACACAGAAACCAAGAATTATTTCAAGTGGTGAACAGAAATCCTGAAACAATTCAACTGCCACTGTGGGTAGAGCTCCCATTTTGCCCAACGCTGTACAACTCACAGGTATACTTCAGCACCATGCTGTTAAAGAGTTGTGCCCACATTTCAGAGACGAGAAAATAAATGTGAAATATGTTTTGGATCCCAGACTCGTGAGAGTCAAAACAAAGATTCAAAACGAGACTCTGCAGATCTGAAGTCTTTGCAGGACACTGCCATGCAGTGCCTTAGTACAGAAAAGAGCACGACAGAGCTTTATGTGATGCATCAGCAAGCTTGCAGAGTGGAAGAGGACTCCAAACCAGAAAATTATCACAGTTGAAGTGGAGGCTTGTTATCAGGTTCCAAATGAGAAGCAACCTGGACTGGTATTCCAATCCACTTAATATTCTCATGCTTGTAAATGAACAGCTCTCTTGTTATCACTTAGAAATGCATACATTGAAAGCATCCCTTTTAGGTCCAACCCAGACTCTGGGAACCCTAGACTGCTGGTTGCAGAGCAGGCGAGTCCTGGGCCAGCAGACACTGATGGAGATTTCGTCAGCACAGGCTCGCTCCTCTATAGATACTCTGCTGTCTTCGATGAATAAAAGTTGCTGTCTTCAAGGAGCTTTCAGTTTAGGCAAAACAGCTGTAAACCTATGAGAACAGATCAGCCTCTGCATTTTCACATGAGCCCCTGCAGTTTGTCACATGGTGAGATCAGAAGGGTGCAGGTTTACAAGGGACACACAGCTGCTCTTCTCATATCCTGAACAGCGTGTCACTTGGATGGATGTGACAAGACAGAGTCCGCAGAGAGACTTTGTAAAAGGAATCAGCATTTCAACAAGTGAAAATCGCACCTATGGTCTCATTAGGGAGACCGTACTTTGAAAACTTCATCCTTAATTAGAGGGTCATTGCAGATGTAATCAGTAAGAGGCAGTCACACTGGAATCAGGATGGCCCCGAATCCAGTTTGACTGATGTCCTTATCGAAAGAGAATCTGTGGACACTGGGCACAGAAATGCACACAGGGATACAGCAACGTGAAGATGAAGCAGGAATCATGAAAAGTATAGTTTCTGGACATAAATTAGTGGCTCAGACTGTAAAGAATTTGCCGGCAATGCAGGAGACCCACGTTCAATCCCTGGATTGGGAAGCTCCTCTGGAGAAGGGAATGGCAACCCACTCCAGTGTTCTTACCTGGAGAATGCCATGGACAGTGAATCCTGATAGACTATGGTCCTTAGGCACCCAGAGAGTCGGGCATAACTAAGTGAGTAACACTTCTTTTTCTTTTCTGGACATCAATTGCTTACTAGCTAAGTCAGGAAGAAATATGCTCCTCCCCACTGCCTGGCCAAGATATTATAAATCTTCCTCCCTTTCCTCAACCTGGCAGTTAGCAGAACCCACTGGGTCACCATCTATCAGTGTGTGAGCAGTAGAAAACAGAAATTGTCTGTAATCAAGCAAGAAGGCGCTGGTCCAAGTCTGAATTTACCCCAGGGGATCTTTGGAAAGGGCAGAATGAAAGCAAAGGTATGCAAATAGAACCAGGCAGGGGGAAAGATTAGACGCTGTTATTTGAATGCATAAAACTCTTCCTGTTTAATAAATGCTCACAGATCCGGGAAGGAAAGTTTGAGATAAAACAGTTATAAATAGTGTTCCATCTGAGCAGCGTATGCCCAGAGGCCAGGACTAGGTCTTTGTATTTATTTCAGAACAAGAGCCCTTACTTTGGTTTCTGGTGTAGTGCCTTGGTTTTTCTAGGCGCTAACTGCTAACTTACTCTGTTGCGCCTGTCCAGCGCCCCTTTCTGGTACTAGCATCTTGAGAGTTTCTTTTGGGAACCGTTCCAACTGCCAATGACTATCTAGGTACCTTGGGTGAAACTCCAAATCCAGGAGAGACGTGTGACTCGGAGCTGATCACTTGGCATGTTCCACAACTCATCCGTTTCCTAACTTTGATCAGCCTGAGATGAGACACAATGGTCCAAAGAGACCCAATTGTGATATTAAAAATATATATATATTTATTTTTTAATTGAAGGATAATTGCTTTACAGAACTGTGCTGGTTTCTGCCAGACATCAAGGTGAATCAGCCATTAGCATACAATTTTTTTTTTAACCGAGAATATTGAAAAAGAGAAGCTCTCTTCGTGTCAGGGTTGATTTCTGAGCTGGTGGGATGAGACCTGGAGTGGTGGGGCTTTGCCACCATGAGAAGGGGCCATATAATACAGGAAAGCAGACAGCAGCGGTGGAGAGAAACTGAGTCCTGATGTTGCAGGAAGGAGACCCCTTCCAGAGTCCGAGAGCGGGCTCTTGTCTAACACTCAGAAATGAATTGCCCGAGGAGACACAGGGGATGACAAAGCAGGAGAATTTATTGGGAAAGGACGCCCGGGCGGAGAGCAGCGGGCGAGGGAACCCAGGAGGACCGCTCTGCCACGTGGCTTGCGGTCTTGGGTTCATGGTAATGGGGTTAGTTCCTGGTCTCTTGCCAGTCATCTTGCTGGGTCCATGTTTGTTCTGACTCAGGGTCCTTCCTGGTGGCAAGTATATCTCTCAGCCAAGATGGACTCCAGTACAAAGGATTCTGGGAGATTGACAAGACATTTTATGGGCTGGCATCTTCTCCCTGCTTTTGGTCCCTCCCAGATTCTCCCAGTTAGTTTTCTGGAGCAGCACCATGTTCCTTGTTGAGGCATCCTGTTGTGAGACAGCTCATGCAAGTGGTTGTCATCATGCCTTTCAAGGCAGACGATTTTGGTCAACAAGTCCCTGACACTGATGCATCACTGACATACCTGAAGTTAGCTTATCTCTGGACTGTTTAGGTCCTCTTCTAACAGATACTCTTTATTGCTCAAGCCACTTGGGGTGAGGCCGTTTTCAGCAATTAGAATCCTGGTGGATATACACACCACATCTTTTCTAGAGACGAGAGTTGTCCCTGAACCTCAACCAGCCTGCCTGAGGTCCCTACTCTCAGACCTCTGTGGTTCTGGGGGCCTCCCTAAATCTTCTACCCTGGTCCTTTAGATAAGTCATCTCAACTGAGGGTGATTGTGCCCTTGAGGGGACCTCTGGCAATATCTGGAGACATTTTTGGTTGTCATAAAGGGGGTTAGGTGGATAGAGGCTAGGAATGTTACTAAACATATTATAATGCACAAAATATCCCATCGCAAAGAATTATCTAGCCACAATGTCAGCAGGGCCTGTGATATTGTGATTTATAGTGGGAAATACATATTTGGTTTTTGTTCCCATCCCAGCACAGATCTCTTGGAATTTCTTTTTTTTAAAAAAATCGTATTGAAGTACAGTTGATTTACAATGTTGTGTTTATTTCCTCTGTACAGCAAAGTGACTCAGTTTGTATATATCTATCTTCTTTCTTAAAATTTATTTATTTATTTATTGGTTTTGATTGTACTCAGTCTTTGTTGTTGCACGCAGGGTTTCTCTAGTTGCCCCAAGTGGGGGGCTTTTGGTCCCTGATTTGGGCTAGTTGTGGGGGCTAGTGGGGGACGCTCTAGTTGCGATGTGCAGGCTGCTCTTTGCAGCTGCTTCTTTTGTTGTGGAGCACGGGCTCTGGGGGGAGTGAGCTTCAGTAGTTGTGGGTCCTGGGTTCTAGAGCACAGGTTCAACAGTTGTGATGCATGGGCTTCATTGCTCCATGGCCTGTGGGGTCTTCCCGGACCAGGATTGAACCCATTTCTCCTGTATTGACAGGGTTCTATCCCTGGGTCGGGAAGATCCCCTGGAGGAGAAAATGGCTACCCACTCCAGTATTCTTGCCCGGAGAATCCCATGAACAGAGCAGCCTGGTGGGCAGGCCATGGTGTCGCCGAGGTCAGACACGACTGAGCAGGCACCCCAGACACCGGCTCTGTTGCTGCGGGTGGCACTGCTTCATTCTTTCAGACGCTGAGTAACACGTGGGATTTCTTAAAAGCTGTGAATGGGAAAGTTGTCTTTTGTTATGTTAATAAGGTGACTTTTGGAAAGCCTGAGGTAACCAAAGGGTGGAGGCGCTGGTTGTCAGGGAAACCCACCGGGATTAGAGAGCTGAAACTTTCAGCCCCAACACTACCTCCTGGGGAGGCGGGGAGCGGAGGGAGATCGAGTTCAGTCACCAATGGCTAATGATTAATCAATCATGCCTGCAAATGGAGCCTTCATAACACCCAAAAGGACAGGTATGGAGAGTTTCTTTCTTTTTTTTTTTTCTAATTTATTCACGTATTTATTTTTAATAGAAGGATAATTGCTTTGCAGTATTGTATTGGTTTCTGCCATCCATCAACAAGAAGTCATAGGTATATGTATGTCCCCTCCCTCTTGAACCTGCCTCCCTCCTCCCTTGAGCGTTTCTTTTGGTAAACATGTGGCATGCTGCCAGAGTTTTGGTGCCCAGAGCATGGGAGCCTGGTCCCCCTGCCCACAAATTTTGCACTTTGCATCTCTTCCATCTGGCCGTTCCTGGTTATGTCCTTCTGTAATCAATCTGTGATCTAGTAGACTGTTCCTGAGTTCTGTGAACCACTCCAGCAAAGTAGTAGATCATCGGGGGCGGAGGGGGGGGATCTGAGGAAGTTTGAGCTGTGTAGTCAGGTGGTTAGAAGCACAGAAGACAACCTGGATTTTTGATCTACATCAAAGGGTATATGGGGGTGTTGGATGTCTTGAATATGGTCCAGAATGAACTGGAGCCTCTCGAGTTGGTTCATGACAAGTAACATTCATCATCCCAAACAGCTATTTCCAGCTCAGCAATGCACCATTATTTATAAGGGCAGTGGAGAAGTTGTATCAGATTCTGTATGATCTAAAAGAACTTGAGCTTCTCCTGCCTTTCAGGTCTATGTGTGCACGTGTCTGTCGCTTACAGAGATCTTCCCCTGGAGAAACAGACCATGGTCATGTCTTTTTGGCTCCATGATGTGGTGAGTGTGGACGCTGGCTGACAGGAGGCTGATTACAAATGGAGGGGAGTGAATGCAGATCCATGCTCTGGCTAGAGAATCTTGCTACGTGATTTTGGAACCGCTTGCCCGTGTCTGGTAGAAAACCTCTCAAGGTGTCCCTTTAACATTATCAGGCAAGCAGCGTATTTCCAAGCCTAGAAATTTGATCAAAAGAATGGATTTCTGTGTGTGTGAACAAAGGGCAGGGAAGGATTACGGGGGAGTGTGTTGGTCACAGGTGAGTCAGATGGAATGCTTTGTGGCTGCTATTTTGGAAAGCTGGTCATGTATTTTTGGCTTGGGAAACCTCCGTTCTGACACTATTGATTCCCCTGGAGGACACATTGCGGGTGCTGGGAGAAGGGAAGCCCCAGCTCTGATTTCTCATCAGGTCACAGCAGGCCATACAGGCAGCAGGAAAGACCTTTCAAATTCTAGTTGTCATAATCTAGAGTTCATGTGGCCAAGGATTCCAGCTTTGTAAACTTAGTTTTTTAACCTCAAAGGTGTTTTGGGGCGTTTAGCAGGTGGCGCTAGTGTGAAGAACCTGCTTGCTGATACAGAAGACATAAGAGATTTGGGTTCGATCCCTGGGTCAGGAAGATCCCCTGGAGGAGGAAGTGGGAACCCACTGCAGTATTCTTGCCTGGAGAATCCCGTGGACAGAGGAGCCTGGTGGGCTACGGTGCATAGGGTTGCAAAGAGTCAGACAGGACTGAGGTGACTTAGCGTGTCTTGGGGTCAGACTGAAGGCTAAGAAGGAGCCAGCAGTGCAGACTGAGGTCTGGAGGCCGTGAGGGCTCCAGGCTAAGTGGGCAGGTCAGCGTCACCGCTTCTGGGCAGCACGTCGTGATCCAAGCGGACAGCAGGCAGTGAGGCACTGGGCTTCTTAATTTGTCATCATTAAATATCCCCACTGCCAGAGAGACCAGAGAAACAGTTCAGCCTCCCCTGATTTCCGCAGAGCTGTGGGAAGGAAAATGGTCTCCCAGGCCCATCTTTGCGGGATTCTGTGTTATCAGTAAAACTGGGATGCGTCCTATTGCTTTGGTCATTTACGAACTCTGAATGCTTCCAGATCTAAAATATCTTCCCTTTTCTTTCCTTTTATTTTATGCTAGTGTACAGAAGTCAATTAAAATGGAGTCCAGTTTTCTCTTCTTAAACCAGGAACATGAGGAACGTGTGCACGTCGTGGAAGGCACACACAATGACTGAAATATGTCTCAGGGCCTTCTCTGTGGTTCAGTGGTTAGGACTCCGTACGTCCACTGCAGTGGGCACAGGTTCCGTTGCTAGTTGGGGAAATAAGATCCTGCAAGCTGTGAGGCTGGGAAAAAAAAATACAGTGGACTGAAACTTTTAGGTACATGAAAGTGAAACTCTTGCAACCCCATGGACTGTAGCCCTCCAGGCTCCTCTGTCCGTGGAATTTTCCAGGCAAGAATACTGGAGTGGGTTGCCATTTCCTTCTCCAGGGGATCTTCCTGACCCAGGGAATGAACCCCCGTCTCCTACAGGAGATCCTGCATTGGCAAGCAGGTTCTTTACCACTGAGCCACTTGGGAAGCCCTTAGGTACATGGGAGCTAGCAAATGGTAGTTTCATTGCTAGCACAAATTTCAAAATGACACCGTCCAGGCAGAACCAACTGTAACACAACCACATCCACAGCGCAGGGGCATCTATAAAACATCCACACTTTTCATTTTGCTCCTTCTAGCACCAGGCTGTTGTTGAACAGAACAGCTTGCTACCCTGATGTCAGACTCTAATGCTTGGCAGACAGAGTCCTTGTGTTCCAGAAGACACGCAGTTGACCCGCTTGACAGTTCCCAAGCCTCTGCCTCTGAAATCACAACAATAGTATATATGCCCAGAGAAAGAAAAGTAAGATTTTATTTGTTGATCAAAAGAACAGTATGCTGTTAAAAAAACCTCTCGATGAAGTGTTGTTTAGTCACCAAGTCGTGTCTGACTCTTTATGACCCTGTGGACTGTGTAGCTTGCCAGGCTCCTTTGTCCGTGGGATTTTCCAGGCAAGACTACTGGAGTGAGTTGCTGTGTCCATCCCCAATGTATCCTTCTGACCCAGAGATTGAACCCACATCTCCTATTTACCGCTGAGCCGCCAGGGAAGCCCAGCTCAAGTATTGTACATGGTGGTGTTGCTGACCATGTTTAATTCTGCGGGGAAACTCTACCATTGCATGTGAATTCTTGTCCCTGCTCCATCTCTATTCCTGGTTAGTATCAACTTGTTTATTTTCACAGATGAAAGAGGGAATGAGGGAAGAGAATGACTTCCTGAGCTGTCTGGTTTTTAAAAACGGATAACCATTATGTGTTTAGTAGGTCTGAACAGCAGCAACATACCTAGTAATGTATGCATCCCATTTAAAAATCCCCTACAAAGAGCAGTATACATGGTCAGCCCTAGTTTTTCGTTATTTCACTAAATGTATCCTGGAGTGAATCCGTTTTAGTACATGTAACATCACCTTAGTTTTTTTTTTTTTTTTTCCTGATTAAAAAAAAAATCTGAGGCTAATTGCTTTACAATATTGTGGTCATGTATGGATGTGAGAGTTGGACTGTGAAGAAGGCTGAGCGCCGAAGAATTGATGCCTTTGAACTGTGGTGTTGGAGAAGACTCTTGAGAGTCCCTTGGACTGCAAGGAGATCCAACCGGTCCATTCTGAAGGAGATCAGCCCTGGGATTTCTTTGGAAGGAATGATGCTAAAGCTGAAACTCCAGTACTTTGGCCACCTCATGCGAAGAGTTGACTCATTGGAAAAGACTCTGATGCTGGGAGGGATTGTGGGCAGGAGGAGAAGGGGACGACAGAGGATGACATGGCTGGATGGCATCACTGACTCAATGGACGTGAGTCTGGGTGAACTCCGGGAGTTGGTGATGGACAGGTAGGCCTGGCGTGCTGTGATTCGTGGGGTTGCAAAGAGTCAGACACGACTGAGTGACTGATCTGATCTGATTGTGTTGTTTTCTGCCATCCGTCAACATGAATCAGCCACAGGTATGCATATGTCCCCTTCCCTCCCGAACCTCCTCCCATCCCCTTTCCCACCCCAGCCCTCTAGGTTGTCACAGAGCACCATGTTGAGTTTCTTTTGTCATACAGCGAGTCCCCACTTGCTATCTGTTTTACACAGGGTGATGACACAACCACATTGGGCTTCCCCGGAGGCTCAGCAATAAAGAATCTGCCCGCAGTGCAGGAGCCGCAGGACACGCAAGTTCGATCCCTGGGTCAGGAAGGTCCCCTGGAGGAGTTCATGGCAGCCCACTCCAGCATTCTTGCCTGGAGAATCCCATAGACAGAGGAGCCTGGCGGGTTTCAGTCTATAGGATTGCAAAGAGTCGGACACGACTGAAGTGACTTGGCACACACGGCCACTATGGAGCACAGTATGGAGGTTCCTTAAAAATCCACAAATAGAGCTACCGTATGACCCAGCGATCCCACTATTTAGCATATACCCTGAGAAAACCATCACTGAAAGAGACACATGCGCCCCAGTGTTCGCTGCAGCACTTGTTACTACCTTAGTTTTTAAAATAATTTCATACTGTTACATATCATGGAGCTATCATAATGTATGCAATCAGACTCAAAACAGTGAGTATCTAGGTTGCTTCCACACTTTATCCACTGCAAACAGCTCTGTAAGGCATGTTTATAGGTTAATTTACAGTCTGCAAGCTACTTGTAAATATAATATTTGAATTTCCCCAAGTCCCATGAAATTCTCCTGGGTTTATAACACAGATTCCTAGGTAAGCGAGGAGAAACTAGGAAGGTAGACTGGCGGGGACATGGGGAGTTGACTTCTCCATCTCTGCCATTGCCAGCACCACTGCTCAGGGTTACTTTTCTTTAAAGTCTCACTATTAGGTATTTCTGGAACTCTCTTGCTTTTTCCATGATCCAGCGGATGTTGGCAATTTGATCTCTGGTTCCTCTGCCTTTTCTAAATCCAGCTTGAACATCAGGAAGTTCATGGTTCACATATTGCTGAAGCCTGGCTTGGAGAATTTTGAGCATTACTTTACTAGCGTGTGAGATGAGTGCAACTGTGCGGTAGTTTGAGCATTCTTTGGCATTGCCTTTCTTTGGGATTGGGATGAAAACTGACCTTTTCCAATCTTGTGGCCACTGCTGAGTTTTCCAAATTTGCTGGCATATTGAGTGCATATTGAGTGGCATATTGACCACCTGATCTGCCTCTTGAGAAATTTGTATGCAGGTCAGGAAGCAACAGTTAGAACTGGACATGGAACAACAGACTGGTTCCAAATAGGAAAAGGAGTACGTCAAGGCTGTATATTGTCACCCTGTTTATTTAACTTATATGCAGAGTACATCATGAGAAATGCTGGACTGGAAGAAACACAAGCTGGAATCAAGACTGCTGGGAGAAATATCAATCACCTCAGATATGCAGATGACCACCACCCTTATGGCAGAAAGTGAAGAGGAACTCAAAAGCCTCTTGATGAAAGTGAAAGTGGAGAGTGAAAAGGTTGGCTTAAAGCTCAACATTCAGAAAACGAAGATCATGGCATCTGGTCCCATCACTACATGGGAAATAGATGGAGAAACAGTGGAAACAGTTTATTTTTCTGGGCTCCAAAATCACTGCAGATGGTGACTGCAGCCATGAAATTAAAAGACACTTACTCCTTGGCAGGAAAGTTATGACCAACCTAGATAGCATATTGAAAAGCAGGGACATTACTTTGCCAACAAAGGTTCGCCTAGTCAAGGCTACCTATGGTCTTTCCTGTGGTCATGTATGGTTGTGAGAGCTGGACTGTGAAGAAGGCTGAGCGCCGAAGAATAGATGCTTTTGAACTGTGGTGTTGGAGAAGACTCTTGAGAGTCCCTTGGACTGCAAGAAGATCCAACCAGTCCATTCTGAAGGAGATCAGCCCTGGGATATCTTTGGAAGGAATGATGCTAAAGCTGAAACTCCAGTATTTTGGGCACCTCATGCGAAGAGTTGACTCATTGGAGAAGACTCTGATGCTGGGAGGGATTGGGGGCAGGATGAGAAGGGGACGACAGAGGATGAGATGGCTGGATGGCATCACTGACTCGATGGATGTGAGTCTGAGTGACCTCCAGGAGTTGGTGATGGACAGGGAGGCCTGGCGTGCTGCGATTCATGGCGTTGCAAAGAGTCGGACATGACTGAGTGACTGATCTGATCTGATCTGATTAGGCATTTCCCTTAACACAGCATACTGGCTCAGTCCTCTGCCTGCTGCCAGAAGTACTTCTCTGCACTGAGCACCTAACAAATTTCAACTCACTTTTAAAAATTGGGTTGACCAAAACGTTCGTTTGGGTTTTTCCAAAAGAAGTTACAGCAGAGAATCTCGGGTCCCAGGGTCCAGCCTGTCTCAGAATCACCTCCTTCTTCAGTATCCTCTACTTTACACATTTTATCACACTTAAGTGTGCAACTAGCTGTCTCCCCACTTGGACTCTGAGCTCCTGGCAGGCTGGGACTGGGACCGATTTCTTTCCCCTCTTTAATGCTAAGCAGACTGTCTCTGACGTATAGTCCCTCAAAGAATGTTTTCTAAAGGGCATGGGAAAAAAATTCTAAGTCAATTTGTTTGTATTTAAACGAGAAAACCATTAGGGGTCTGAAGTCAAGTGTTAGTCCTAGGTCTTTAGGAGTCAGTGGGAGCTTCTTTAGTAGAAAAAGCCTGGGAGAGATGGTAAGATGAGCTTTCCATCCTGTCTTCTGTGTAGGTTTTGACATTTTATTTTCTCTGACAGTCTTCAGCTCCTTGGTGCTTCGACTTTGGAAGTTTTGTTAACCGGAAATTTTCAGGTTTTGAGGAGACATAATAAAATTAACAGAGAACATAACATTGACACTAAAGTAAAAAAAAAAAAAAAAAGAAAAATCCCAGGCAGGAAAGAAAGGGCTACCCAAAAAAGGCTTAAGAGACCTAAAATATTTGGTGTGACGAGGTTTGGTAAGGGACATATGTCTATACGAGACCATCCAGGGGGAAAACCTTGCTTCAAGGATGCTGAATTACCATTAACTCTATGAGAGCAGGAGTAAATGATTTCTGTTCTCAAAGTGTGTGTCAAAGAAGCTTTTTTTTTTTTTTTTTTAGCATAATTATCCTCTGAACTTGCAACAGATTGAAATAATATTCTGAAATTATTTTTTTACAACCATGGATTATAGGAAAATAAACCCTCAGTTTAAAAAAGTTACCTTAAAATGGAATGTTTGATTTTTCAAAAAATTCCACCATACAAAAAGTCAAGCTTGAATTAAATAACTTTTCTAGTACTTAAATCGGAGAAGGCAATGGCACCCCACTCCAGTACTCTTGCCTGGCAAATCCCATGGACCGAGGAGCCTGGTAGGCTGCAGTCCATGGGGTTGCTAAGAGTCAGACACGACTGAACGACTTCACTTTCACTTTTTACTTTCATGCATCGGAGATCAGATCAGATCAGATCAGTCGCTCAGTCGTGTCCGACTCTTTGCGACCCCATGAACCGCAGCACGCCAGGCCTCCCTGTCCATCACCAGCTCCCGGAGGTCACTCAGACTCCCATCCATCGAGTCAGTGATGCCATCCAGCCATCTCATCCTCTGTCGTCCCCTTCTCCTCCTGCCCTCAATCCCTCCCAGCATCAGAGTCTTCTCCAATGAGTCAACTCTTCGCATGAGGTGGCCAAAATACTGGAGTTTCAGCTTTAGCATCATTCCTTCTAAAGAAATTCCAGGATTGATCTCCTTCAGAATGGACTGGTTGGATCTTCTTGCAGTCCAAGGGACTCTCAAGAGTCTTCTCCAACACCACAGTTCAAAAGCATCAATTCTTCGGCGCTCAGCCTTCTTCACAGTCCAGCTCTCACATCCATACATGACCACAGGAAAGACCATAGCCTTGACTAGGCGAACCTTTGTTGGTAAAGTGATGTCTCTGCTTTTGAATATGCTATCTAGGTTGGTCATAACTTTCCTTCCAAGGAGCAAGCGTCTTTTAATTTCATGGCTGCAGTCACCATCTGCAGTGATTTTGGAGCCCAGAAAAACAAAGTCTGACACTGTTTCCACTGTTTCCCCATCTATTTCCCATGCAGTGATGGGACCAGATGCCATGATCTTCGTTTTCTGAATGTTGAGCTTTAAGCCAACCTTTTCACTCTCCACTTTCACTTTCATCAAGAGGCTTTTTAGCCCCTCCTCACTTTCTGCCATAAGAGTGGTGTCATCTGCATATCTGAGGTTATTGATATTTCTCCCGGCAATCTTGATTCCAACTTCTGTTTCTTCCAGTCCAGCATTTCTCATGATGTACTCTGCATATAAGTTAAATAAACATGGTGACAATATGCAGCCTTGACGTACTCCTTTTCCTATTTGGAACCGGTCTGTTGTTCCATGACCAGTTCTAACTGTTGCTTCCTGACCTGCATACAGATTTCTTAAGAGGCAGATCAGGTGGTCTGGTATTCCCATCTCTTTCAGAATTTTCCATAGTTTATTGTGATCCACACAGTCAAAAGCTTTGGCATAGTCAATAAAGCAGAAATAGATGTTTTTCTGGAACTCTCTTGCTTTTTCCATGATCCAGCGGATGTTGGCAATTTGATCTCTGGTTCCTCTGCCTTTTCTAAAACCAGCTTGAACATCAGGAAGTTCACGGTTCACATATTGAAGAAGCCTGCATCGGAGAAGGAAATGGCAACCCATTCCAGGGTTCTTGCCTGGAGAATCCCAGGGACAGCGGAGCCTGTTGGGCTGCCATCTATGGGGTCGCACAGAGTCGGACACGACTGAAGCGACTTGCTGCTACTGCTAAGTCGCTTCAGTCGTGTCCGACTCTGTGCGACCCCATAGACAGAAGCTCACCAGGCTCCCCTGTCCCTGGGATTCTCCAGGCAAGAACACTGGAGTGGGTTGCCATTTCCTTCTCCAATGCATGAAAGCGAAAAGTGAAAGTGAAGCCGCTCAGTCGTGTCCGACTCTTAGCGACCCCATGGACTGGAGCCTACCAGGCTCCTCCGTCCATGGAATTTTCCAGGCAAAAGTACTGGGGTGGAGTGCCATTGCCTTCCCCGTGAAGTGACTTAGCAGTACTTAAATAGAAATTTCTCCCAAATAGAAGTATTTTAAAGTCCAAATTTATAGTTGTTGCTATAGTGACAAGCAAAGACTTGTAAACCAGGATATTAATGAGTGTCTTAATGTTTTAGGTTAATAATCAGAGTGGAAATATTCTATCCCATTTAGCATGGGCCCAGTACTCTCTTGAAATCCCTTTTAAGCTTATTCAAAGCCCCTTTGTAAAGATAATTATCATGCTATTATTGCTTTTGATATTTTGCACATGATACGAAATTTCAAAAGTACAAAACAGTAGACTGTGAAAATGAAGGTTTATTATTTCCCTGTTTTTAAGGAACTCGTCTTCTTTCCCTGAACACAAGCACAGAACATATCATTACTGCTTTTACTGCATAATCCTGTACTTACTCCTACTTCACAAATGGTAGCTTACTCTATACACACTGCCTTTACTTTTGGGCACCAGAGATTGCAAATCTTTTCCAAATACCTCACATAGACCTGCACAGTTTTACAAATATGTTAGATTCTTCTCATTGGTTCTGCCATAATTTATCTTAGTCTACTGTGGATGACGGACTTTTGGATTGTTTGCAATCTTTTGCTTGTGGCAAATGGAATGTAAATTCATTATTTGGCATTAGTGGGAGTAGGATGTAATTAGTGAGTCAACAAACATGTAATTTAAAATTTTGATAGATAAAGCCAAACGACTTCCCATGGAAGAGACACCAGATCAACATTGCTCCCAGCCACAAAGAAGGCTGCCTACTGCCTGTGCACTTATCAGTCAGGTGTACTCCAGACTTTGATCTTAGCACAACTGCACTGTAAAACTGTATCTGAAATACACTTTTAATTTGCCTTTTCTCTTTATAATGAGGTCAAGCAGCTTCAGCCAAACAGAGCCACTTATTTTTCTTTTTCATATTATTTATTAGCCATTTAAAACCTCACAACTTTATTGAAATATAGTTTGAGTTGGTTGGTAATGCTGTTTAAGTCTTCTGTATCTTTGCTGATTTTTTATAAAGTAGCTCTGTTATTGAATCTTGGTTATTGAAATCTCCAACAGTTTCTGTTGAATTGCCTATTTATTCCTCTCTTCTTTTACCGCCTTCTTTTTTGTTATAAAAAATATTTTCAAAGTACTGTTTTAATTACTTTGTTGATTTTCTAAACTTTTTTTAAAAAAGTGATTCCCTCAATGGTTTCTCTAGGAGTTATAAAATGTATCTTAATTTATCATAATCTCCTATAGATTAAGGCTAACTCAATTTTCATAAAACACAGAAACTTTGCTCCAATGTAGCTCTGTTCCTTTCCTCGTCTTTATCTTATTATTATACTGCTGCTAAATTGCTTCAGTTGTGTCTGACTCCGGGCAACCCCATAGACAGCAGCCCACCAGGCTCCTCTGTCCCTGGGATTCTCCAGGCAAGAACACTGGAGTGGGTTGCCATTTCCTTCTCCAATGCATGAAAGTGAAAAGTAAAAGTGAAGTCGCTCAGTTGTGTCTGACTCTTTGTGACCTTATGGACTGTAGCCTACCAGGCTCCTGCGTCCATGGAATTTTCCAGGCAAGAGTACTGGAGTGGGGTGCCATCGCCTTCTCCAATTATTCTTATACTATAATTGTTATATCATTATATGTTACATTACTTATTAGAAATCTAACAACACAGTGTTAATAATTACTACTTTATACAATCTGTGTGTAAGAAGTTAAGGGAAGGGGACTTCCTTGGCAATCCAGTGGTTAAAAATTTGAGCTTCCAATAGAGGGGATGTGGATTTGATCCCTGAGTTGGGAACTAAGATCCCACATGCTGTGGGATTATGCTTTTAAAGTGTTTACTGTTTACCTACATATTTACCAATCTGGTTCTTCATTTCCTCTCGTATATTTGAGTTATCATCTTGTGTCAATACACTTTAGGCTGAAGGATTTCCTTTTAGCCTTTTAAAGGCTCTTTTCCTCTCAGCCCAAGAACTCCAAACAGATGAACAAGTTCTTCAAGAACCTTTCACCAGGGATACATAGAGAGACTTGGCCAGGAAGACAGGCCAGCCCTTAGCCTGGAAATCAAGGTCCTTTCCTGTTTAAGGGGAGCTTGATTATGACCAGATGGGAGGATCTTTAACTCAAATACAAAGTAGGAACCTGACTGAGGCAAGAGGTGGATGCCCCCTCTATTGCCAGGTTAAAGTGATCAGAGAGTCGTCCCCTGTGGACTGAAACTTCAACTTATTCACAGTAGGACAATTGAGAGAGGAGGCTGGCCCTTGCCCAGATAGAAGATAAGAGACCACTTTCAAAATCAGAAGACTTCCTAGACCCCACATGCACAAAAAGGCTCCATGGTGGTCAAAGTGGAGTGATGTAACTGATGCTCACTACCCATAAGCCTCTTGGGTGGAATCCATCTTGACTCACAAGGGAGGACCCTGAGATAAACCAAATATGGACTGTGAACCAGGCAAATCAAAATGATTGGCCAAAGGAAGCCTGGGAGACACGCCCCACAGAAGTGACTTAAACTGCCATGAGGGTGAGACGAGGTCTAGAGTCCGCCTGTGTGTTTATCCACACGTATTGTGCTCTTTTGGCCCACTACTTTCCATCTTTGGGGAAATTCATTTTCTGCCAAGAAAAGGGCCAGGGCCCTTGTCGCTGGCCACTGGTCTAATGGCTAGGATTTGGTTCTCTCACTGCCAAGACCCGGCTTCATCTCTGGCTGGGAACCCAAGCCCTGCTTCAAGCCACTGCAGGCTGAGGTCACCAGAGATCATGACCGAAAACCTGTATCCTAGGCTTGGGGATGCTAAATTCAGTGTGACTCTAGTCATGCTGCAATGGAATGTTCTTGCTTGTATAACTTGTTTCAAGAAAACAAATGATTCCCTGTGATTGATGATGATTTTGCCCTACTAGATAAATAGGAGCAGACAGCCTGTGGTTTACTGGCTCATTTGTACTGTAGGTTGGAATCTCAAACACATGACTAAATTTTATAAGAATGTTATCAAAGTATTTGATCCAAACATGTAAGGAACCAAAACTGTGTTTTTCAAAAAGCATACTTTATAAAATTTGTCTATGTGAACGTTTGAACTAAATCATGTGTTAACCAAAAAGAGATAGCACATTCAACAAAGAAAAACAAAAACACAATTTAACAGTGTGCTGCTTCATATCTGCATCGTTTACAATAAACAAAGCTAGGAATGAAAAGAGAGGACAATTGTCTTGACAAGACACAGGATTGATTTTCCTATATGGTTTTCCTCTTTAAAAGAAGCATTCAAATTCTGCCTCTGCTAATGGGTGGCATAATCCCTGAATGCCTTGCTTGGTAAGCACACTCTCTGAGTGCTGACTCTATTATTAATCATCTTGAATATCATCATTACTGTCACCAAGGCCCACAAAGGGTTTGTTTTTCAGTTTCAGGAGTTCTATTTTAAATCTTTTGCTCTACATTTTTCTTGGTGACACTTTCTTATTTGTTTGAAATTTATATTCCTCTCTTTCATTTTCTGAGAAATGTCATAATGTATTTTATATCTGCTAACTTTTCCATGATGTTGGAAAGCTGTAAAGATTTTTGATGCTGAAATGAATCCCTTCTTAATCATTTTAGACGTTTCTGTAATAACATGTATACATAATTTCTCACTCCTCTGACTCATGGTACTTTAGAAATATTCCTTTAAGATTCGTGGGTGTTAGTCTCATTTTGTGGTAGGAGAAAAGCATACAGAGGACTTTTACAGCTATTTTAAGAGATGGGAGAATTGTGTGTGTGTGTGTAGGGGGGTGAGCTTAATGGAAGATTTTCATGAGCTTTGTGAGGAGGAGCCTACCAAAAATGATAGATCACAGGCTGACAACTTTTACTACTTTTGAAGGGAGCAACCTATACAACAGCTGATTCATTAGCACTCTGTCTGAAGCTCTAATGCCCTGTGCTAAAAGCCGCAGGGTCCTGACCCCATGGCTCCACCAAATATATGTCATCACACAAAGATATATTGAGCAAGGGATTGAGGTAGGTTGTATGTGATGTATTACCTCAAAGGGCTTAATAGACATTCTTTTGTAGACTGTTCATTTTTTGATAAGGCTGGTATAGCTAAAATGGCATTGGTTGTTTCTCTCTGAGAAAATGCTAGACTTCTGATTACTTTTCCAAAACTTGAAAAAATATTTTTTCAATTTACAGTGTTGTACTCCTTTCTTCTGTACAGCAAAGTGACTCATTTTTACACATACACATACATCATTTTTCACATTCTTTTCAACCAAAGTTTATCATCAGTTCAGTTCAGTTGGTCATTTGTGTTTAACTCTTTGCGACCCCATGGACTTCAGCACACCAGGCTTCCCTGACCATCACCAACTCCCGGAGCTTACTCAAACTCATGTCCACTGAGTCAGTGATGCCATCCAACATCCTCAGTCTTTGTTGTCCCCTTTTCCTCCTGTCTTCAATCTTCCCAGCATCAGGGTCTTTTCAAATGAGAGGTGGCCAAAGTATTGGAGTTTCAGCTTTAGCATCTGTCATTCCAAAGAATATTCAGGACTGATTTCCTTTAGGATGGAGTGGTTGGATTTCCTTACAGTCCAAGGGACTCTCAAGAGTCTCTTCCAACACCACAGTTCAGAAGCATCAATTCTTCACTGTTCAGCTTTCTTTAAAGTCCAACTCTCACATCCGTATATGACTACTGGAAAAATATCTTTGACTAGACGGACCTTTGTTGGCAAAGTAATGTCTCTGCTTTTTCATATGCTGTGTAGGTTGGTCATAGCTTTTCTTCCAAGGAGTAAACGTCTTTTAATTTCATGGCTGCAGTCACCATCTGTAGTGATTTTGGAGCCCGAAAAATAAAGTCTCTCACTGTTTCGATTGTTTCCCTATCTATTTGCCATGAAGAGATGGGACCAGATGCCATGATCTTAGTTTTCTGAATGTTGAATTTTAAGCCAACTTTCTTACTCTCCTCTCTCACTTTCATCAAGAGGCTCTTTAATTCTTCGCTTTCTGCCATAAGGGTGGTGTCATGTGCATATCTGAGGTGATTGATATTTCTCCCAGCAATCTTGATTCCAGCTTGTGCTTCATCCATCCCGGCATTTTTTGTGATGTACTCTGCATATAAGTTAAATAAGCAGAGTGACGATATATAGCCTTGACGTACTCCTTTCCTGATTTGGAACCAGTCTATTGTTCCATGTCCAGTTCTAACTGTTGTTTCTTGACCTGCATACAGATTTCTCAGGAGGCAGATCAGGTGGTCTGGTATTCCCATCTCTTGAAGAATTTTCCACAGTTGGTTGTGATCCACACAGTCAAAGGCTTTAGCGTAGTCAATAAAGCAGAGGTAGATATTTTTCTGGAACTCTCTTACTTTTTCAGTGATCCAATGGATGCTGGCAATTTGATCTCTGGTTCCACTGCCTTTTCTAGATCCAGCTTGAACATCTGGAAGTTCACATACTGTTGAAGCCTGGCTTGGAGAATTTTGAGCATTACTTTGCTACCGTGTGAGATGAGTGCAATTGTGTGATAATCCCAACATTCTTTGGCATTGCTTTTCTTTGGGATAGGAATGAAAACTGACCTTTTCCAGGATTACCCTACAAGATGACAGAGGAGAAGGACATGTGCTCATCTTCTTCTGTGAGAACTCCAAAATTACAATTCACTGCTGAACAACCGCTGACGGGAGCAGGTCTGCTGCACCCAGGCCACTGCTGACTCATACCGCCACAGGAGACACTCAAACACTCAAAAGCAGGTCTGGCCCAGTCTCTGTGGGGTCTCCTGGTGTGTGCAAGGTTTTGTCTGAGCCCTCTGAGCATCTCTGGAAGGTATGGGGTTTGATTCTAAATGCAATTTTTTCCCTTCTACCATCTTTCTTGGCCTTCTCCTTTGCCCTTGGACATGGCGTATCTTTTTGGTGGCATCCAACATTCTCCTGAGGTCACCATTAACCCCACCATAGAGCCACCAGAACTTACACAGGACTGGGAAAACAGACTCTTGGAGGGCACAAATAAAACCTTGTGCACACCAGGACTCAGGAGAAAGGAGCAGTGACCCCACAAGAGACTGACCCAGACTTGCCCATGAGTGTCTAGGAGTCTCTGGCAGAGGTGTGGGTTGGTGGTGGCCTGCTTCAGGGTTGGGGACACTGAGTGTAGCAGTGCGTGCATGGGACCTTTTGAAAGAGGTCACCATTATCTTCATTACCTCCACCATAGTTTGGCTTCAGGTCAAACAACAGGAAGGGAACACAGCCCTGTACATCAACAGAAAATTGGACTGAAGATTTACTGAGCATGGCCCCGTCCATCAGAACAAGACCCAGTTTCCCCCATAGTCAGTCTCTCCCATCAGGAAGCTTCCATAAGCCTCTTATCCTTATCCATCAGAAGGCAGACAGAATGAAAACCACAATCACAGAAAGCTAATCAAACTGATTACATGGACCACAGCCTTCTCTAACTCAATGAAACTATGAGCCATGCTGTATAGGGCCACCCAAGACGGACAGGTCATGGTGGAGAGTCCTGACAAAACGTGGTCCACTGGAGAAGGGAAGAGCAAACCACTTCAGCATTCTTGCCTTGAGAACCCCATGAATAGTATGAAAAGGTAAATAGTATGAAAGATGAACTCCCCAGGTCAGTAGGTGCCCAATATGCTACTAGAGAAGAGAGGAGAAATAATTCCAGACAGAATGAAGAGACAGAGCCAAAGCAAAAACAACACCCAATTGTGGATGTGACTGGTGATGAAAGTAAAGTGCGATGCTGTAAAGAACAATATTACATGGGAACCTGGAATGTTAGGTCCATGAATTGGAAGTAGTCAAACAGGAGATGCCAATAGTGAACATTGACAGTTTAGGAATCAGTGAACTAAAATGGACTGGAATGGGTGAAATTAACTCAGATGACCATTATATCTACTACTGCGGGCAAGAATCCCTTAGAAGAAATGGAGTAGCCATCATAGTCAACAAAAGAGTCTGAAATGCAGTACTCGGATACAATCTCAAAAACGACAGAATGATCTCTGTTCATTTTCAAGGCAAACCATTCGATATCACATTAATCCAAGTCTATGCCCCAAACCGGAGAAAGCAATGGCACCCCACTCCAGTACTTTTGCCTGGAAAATCCAATGGATGGAGAAGCCTGGTAGGCTGCAGTCCACGGGGTCACTAGAGTCGGACATGACTGAGTGACTTCACTTTCACTTTTCACTTTCATGCATTGGAGAAGAAAATGGCAACCCACTCCAGTGTTCTTGCCTGGAGAATCCCAGGGACGGGGAAGCCTGGTGGGCTGCCATCTCTGGGGTTGCACAGAGTCGGACACGATTGAAGTGACTTAGCAGCAGCATGCCCCAAATAGTAATGCTGAAAAAGCAGTCGAATGGTTCTATGAAGACCTACAAGACCTTCTAGAACTAACACCCAAAAAAGATGTCCTTTTCATCATAGGGGACTGGAATGCAAAAGTAGGTAGTCAAGAAACACCTGGAATAACAGACAAATTTGGCCTTGAAGTACAAAATGATGCAGGGTAAAGGGTAACAGAGTTTTAGCAAGAGAACACACTGGTCATAGCAAACACCATCTTCCAACAACACAAGAGAAGACTATGCATGGAGATCACTAGATGGTCAACACCGAAATCAGATCGATTATATTCTATGCAGCCAAAGATGAAGAAGCTCTATATAGTCAGCAAAAACAAGACTGGGAGTGGACTGTGGCTCAGATCATGAACTTCTTATTGCCAAATTCAGACTTAAATTGAAGAAAGTAGGGAAAATCACAAGACCATTCAGGTATGACCTAAATCAAATCCCTTATGATTATACAGTGGAAATGAGAAACAGATTCAAGGGATTAAATCTGATAGACAGAATCCCTAATGAACTATGGGTGGAGGTTTGTGACATTGTACAGAAGGCAGTGATCAAGACCATTCCCAAGAAAAAGAAATGCAAAAAGGTTAAATGGTTGTCTGAGGAGGCCTTACAAATAGCTGAGAAAAGAAGAGAAGTGAAAGGCAAAGGAGAAAAGAAAGGATATACTCTTTGAATGCAGAGTTCCAAAGAATAGCAAGGAGAGAGAAAAAAGCCTTCCTCAGTGATCAGTGAAAAGAAATAGAGGAAAATAATAGAATAGGAAAGACTAAAGATCTCTGCAAGAGAATTAGAGATACCAAGGGAACATTTCATACAAAAACGGGCACAATAAATGACAGGAATGGTATGGACCTAACAAAAGCAGAAGATACTAAGACGGGGTGGCAAGAATACACAAAAGAACTATACAAAAAAGATCTTCACGATCCAGAGAACCACGGTGGTGTGATCACTCACCCAGGGTCAGACATCCTGGAATGCAAAGTCAAGTGGGCATTAGGAAGCATCAGTACAAACAAAGCTAGTGGAGGTGATGGGATTCCAGTTGAGCTATTTCAAATTCTAAAAGTTTATCATAGGATCATAGTATCATAGGATACTGACTCTCAAAGAGTCAGACATGACTGAGCAACTAACACACACACACACACACACACACACAAAAGGCATAAAGTCAATACTGCTGGTCTGGTCTAGAGGCTAAGGGGAGACTTCACTGCCTAGGAGGGGTCTGTGGAGGAAGCACATGGTCAGGAGGATAGAGTGGCTGCAGGGACCTCACAGTGGAAGTGAAATCACATGGCCCAGGACCCCCACCCCACCCGCTGCCCCCCAAAATGCCCAAGATTGCAAAGTGGGAAATACAAGGGGGCAGAAATGTGAGAAATGAGGCCAGGAATTAAGCGGATAAAGGATATTAAAGGTATAAAAGAGATTGGTCTTGAGTAGAACTCCCAGTCTCTACAATTGAATAAAATAGTTTTAATTTTTGAATCACTAGTTTGGTAGGCAAATTCAGCATGATTTTCAATAATTGAGACTGTCTCTTGAGGGAATACTAACCTCAGTGATTTGTACATTGTTGTACATGATTCAGGAAATGTCCCTAATATCCACTTCAGGGGAAAAAAGAACAATTTTGCCTTTTGGTGTGGTGTTTTACTATCTATTTCTAGATGCAAAGCCAATTATTTGTCAAATTAAAGCCTATTATTATCAGCAGTATTATTACCACTTGAAAATAATCTATCACCTTGGTTGTAGGGCTCTGATGTACCACTACAAAATACAATTTTTCAGATTTGAAAGGCTTGTGATAAAAATAAGTTGGCAGTTTTAAATATTAGCCTGAGAATTAGAAGTATAAAGAGGGAAAATAAACCGTTTGTCTTTTGTTCTTTCCTGCTGTGGCTATTAGCTAGCATTAATGTTAGAAAAGTCTGAACACATATATTCCAGGAGGCAGAGCGTAGTGATGTCATCTTGCTCTGCATAACAAAAGAAAAATTCAGGCCTCCCTGGTGGCTCGGTGGTAAAGAATATACTCACCAATTCAAGAGACACGAATTCTATCCCTGGGTCAGGAAGATCACCTGGAGAAAGAAGTGGCAGCCCACTCCAGTATTCTTGCCTGGGAAGTCCCATGGACAGAGGAGCTTGGCAGGCTACAGTCCATGGGGTCACAAGAGTCAGACAGGGTTCAGTGACTAGACAACAGCAACGTACAACATGAATTTTTGTTGATTGATGAGGTGAAAGCTAAGGCAACTTCTGTGGGAGTCCTGAACCCATCATTTGCCCAGACAAGGTAGTTAAAGATGATTTTTATTTTCTTTCATTTCTTATAATAATTCAATGGAAGTAGTAAAGAAACTTAAATGTGACTCATAATATTGCATCACTACATGGCAGTTTGCCCTGATGTCCTTGATAAGTTTGTTTCATCTTTAATGTTAAGCAAACCTTATCCTTCATCTCTCCTGTTAGGGAAGTTCAGAAGAGACTCCTCTCCTCCACCCATTCCCCAACATCACACTTGGAAGAATGATTTCATGCACAAGGATGGGGGGAAGTGAAATGTGCCATTTTCAGGAAGCCATTCCTGGTTGCAAGACTCTCAGTTTAACCTGGATAGAAGATAAACCAAGTGTTGCATAAAAGTCCCTGACTTTCCCTTGTGGTGGACTGTGTCCCACTGGATTGGTCCTGACCCTTTAGAGGCTTTTGCCTATTTTGGGGCCAGTGTTTTCATGTGTCCCCTTTGTGGGTCACAAATCTCCACCAGGAGATCTTGGGGGCACTGGCTGAATGGTGAAGTCTGATAACAGGCCCATCGTGGGTGTGGCTGAGCTCATTTGAGGTGGAATCTCACACTTGCATTCACCACCACCCTCAGCCACCTTCCCTTCCAGTCCCAACATTTAGTAGCCAAGGAACCTCGTTTTCTGGTTTCACGTCTTATGTGTGGATGCTGGGATTTGTTGCAGCCCACACAATGCACTGTGTACCTACTTCATAATAAAAAAGATTATTGAGCACAAAGGTGCCATGTATTTGGACAAGATTTCACAAGCATGGTCATTTGATGCTCTCAATAACTCCACAAGGCAATATTATCATCCCCCTTTTACAGATAAGGAAACTTAGACAAGAGAGATTAAACAGCTTCGGTTACGAGGAAGGAGGAGAACCCAGAGCTGAACCCAGATAGGCCAAACTCAGAGCTCCCAGCTCTCAACCACTTGCAATGTGGCCACACTGAGCAGACTCTCTACTACAGCAACATCAATACTTACTGAGCATCTTAGCTTCTGCTTAGTGGAAAAACAGATCTCTCTCAGCATGAAATCTCTCAGGAACTCAGATCTGGATTTCCTGCAATAGACCCAAGGAGAAGGCAGGGCTGGCAGGATGAAGGGGAGCCTTGTCTCCAGTTTACTTTCTACGAGGTAAGAGAAGTGTAGGGCAGAGTGGTGCTGCAGACAAGCTGATGAGAGGACCTGAGAGACGAAACACCAAACGCTGGCTTCACTTTTCTGCTGTGCTGAGATATGGTACCCGAGCACACAGAGAAGAAGAAGAAGAAGGCTCTGGATCAGAGTGAATGGATCCAGATGGGATTGTTCTGAAGAAGAATCCACAAAGAGGGAGGAAGGATTGGATGTCTAGGATCTGGTCTCCATTCTGCTGGCCACCAGTACTGCCTTAAGCAGTTCAAGATCTGCCCCCTCCACCACTTTGAATTTGGATAACAAAATAAGTAAGCAGCAAGAACCTCATATCTGTACCAGACCAGCTTTTAAGGCCACTCTAAGCCTACGAGTCTATGAATTTTAAAAGCAGACAGGACAGCCTTTGAACACATTTGTAAAGGCCAAAGACCAAACCTGATGCACAAAAGGCAGAGAGAACAAAGTCTTCCTGTTGCCCCATAGTACATTATTCCTTTTCCATATGCATGTTCAGTCAAGATGAACTTAGTTTTTTAAAAAATAGCATCAATCATTTATATAGTTTTAAAAAAATAGCATCAATCATTTATTAAGAATTCAGGCACGACAACTTTGCCTGGTAGAGTGGCTGGGTGCTTGCTGCAGCTCATGAGGGAAGCAAGCTGTGTTTGTCCCTGATGCTATGCCTATTTGCCTGCCTGAATATTCCTCCTGCTATCTCCCGATTGCTCATCTGTGATTTCAAATATCATTAAGCTTTCCACGGTAAATTAGCTTCCAATTATTCTTGGTCTGTCTGAGGCCACAGCAAGTCTGCTCAAACAGGGCTGTCAGCACCCTGTGATGGCACAACACACAAACAAGCCGTTGCATTGAATTGGCTCTCACTGCCTTTCGCAGAGCCTGGTGGGCTGCCATCTATGGGATCGCACAGAGTCGGACACGACTGAAGCGACTTAGCAGCAGCAGCAGCCTTTCTTAGGAACAGAACACAAAGGTGGTCAACAATGTACATCCTTCCATGACTGTTCTTGGCATGTGCCCTAAAAGGATCTGGTAAGTGATATTTTTGGTAGCTTTGAGCATTTCTGGGCTTGATCCCTCCTGTGGTGAAGCCATCTTTTGATCTGATTACACATTTAGAGCTTACACTGCTTTGTGAAAAGTAAGGCTCAAGATATGTAGGGCAACTCTCCTAGTCAGTTTCTGTAATTTCCTCAAAGTAACAGCAATTTTAGGACTTCAGCAAAAAGAACCATCAATGAATTGAAGCTTATTTCATGAGTAACTCCCCTTCATGGCTCACAGCCTTGTCGTGGCAAAGAGGCTTGCAAAACTCAATAAAGTCATGAGCCATGCCATGCAGTCCCCCCGCCTCCCACCAAGATGGACAAGTCATAGTGAAGAGTTCTGAGAAAACATGGTCCACTGGAGGAGGAAATGGCAACTCGCTCCAGTATCCTTGCCTTGAAAATCCTATGAACAGTATGAAAATGCAAAACAGGAAGATGAGCTCCCCAGGTTGGAAGGTATCTGATATGCTACTACAGAAGAGCAGAGCAATAACTAATAGCTCCAGAAAGAACAGAGTGACTAGGCTAAAGCAGAAATGACACTCAGTTGTTGATGCATCTAGTGGTGAAAGAAAAGTTGATTCTATAAAGAACAATATTGCATCAGAACGTGGAATGTTGGGTCCATGAATCAAAGTAAATTGGATGCGATCAAGCAGGAGATGGCAAGATTGAACATCGACATCTTATGAATCAGTGAACTGAAATGGACAGGAATGGGCTAATTTAATTCAGATGACTATTATATCTACTACTGTGAGCAAGAATCCCTTTGAGAAAAAGGAATATCCCTCATAGTCAACAAAGAGTCTGAAATGTAGTACTTGGGTACAATCTCAAAAACGACAGAATGATCTCAGTTCATGTCCAAGGCAAACCATTCAACATCACAGTAATCCAAGTCTATGCCCCTACCACTGAGGCCGAAGAAACTGAAGTTGACCAGTTCTATGAAGATCCTTACAAGACCTTCTAGAATTAACACCATAAAAAGATATCCTTTTCTTCATAGGCCATTGGAATGCAAATGTAGGGAGAGATACCGAGAATAACAGGCAAGTTTGGCCTTGGAGTACAAAATGAAGCAGGGCAAAGACTAACAGAGTTTTGTCAGAGAACACACTGGTCATAGCAAGCATCCTTTCCCAACAACCCAAGAGATGACTCTACACATGGACATCACCAGATGGTCAATGCTGCTGCTGCTGCTGCTGCGTCACTTCAGTCGTGTCCGACTCTGTGCGACCCCACAGACAGAAGCTCACCAGGCTCCCCCATCCCTGGGATTCTCCAGGCAAGAATACTGGAGTGGGTTGCCATTTCCTTCTCCAATGCATGAAAGTGAAAAAAGTGAAAGTGAAGTCGCTCAGTCGTGTCCGACTCCCAGCGACCCCATGGACTGGAGCCCACCAGGATCCTCCGTCCATGGGATTTTCCAGGCAAAAGTACTGGGGTGGGGTGCCATTGCCTTCCCCAGATGGTCAATACCAAAGTCAAATTGATTATGTTCTTTGCAGCCAAAAATGGAGAGGTTTTGTACAGCAAAAACAAGACCTGGAATGACTGGCTCAGATCATTAGCTCCTTATTGCAAAATTCAGGCTTAAATGGAAGTAGGGAAAACTATTAGGCCTTTCAGGTATGACCTAAATAAAATTCTTTATGACTACACAGTGGGGGTGATAAATAAGATTGAAGGGATTAGATCTGATAGACAGAGTGCCTGAAGAACTATGGATGAAAATTCGTAACATTGTACAAAAGGCAGTGACCAAAATCATCCCCAAGAAAAAAGAAATGCAAAAAGGCAAAGTGGTTGTCTGAGAAGGCTTTACATATAACTGAGGAAAGTAGAAGCAAAAAGCAAGGGAGAAAGGGAAAGATATACTCAATAGAATGCAGAGTTCCAGAGAATAGGAAGGAGCGATAAGAAGGCCTTCTTAAATGAACAGTGCAGAGAAGTAGAGGGAAACAATAGGATGGGAAAGATTAGAGAGATCTTCAAGAAAATTGAAGATATTAAGGGGAACTTTCATGCAAGGACGGGTACAATAAAGGACAGATATAGCAAGGACCTAAGAGAAGCAGAAGGGATTAAGAAGAGGTGGCAAGAATACACAGAAAAACTGTACAAGAAAGATCTTAATGACCCCAATAACCACAATGAGGTGGTCACTCACCTAGAGCTGGACATCCTGGAGTATGAAGTCAAATTGGCATTAGAAACCATTACTATGACCAAAACTAGTGAAGTGATGAAATTCCAGCTGAACTATTTCAAATCCTAAAAGATGATGCTATAAAAGTGTTTCACTCAATATGTCAGCAAATTTGGAAAACTCAGCAGTGGGTCACAAGATTGGAAAAGGTCAGTTTTAATTTTAGTCCCAAAGAAGGGCAATGTTAAAGAATGTTCAAAGTACGGTATGATTGTGCTCAGTTCACATGCTAGCACGTTTATGCTCAAAACCCTTCAAGCCAGGCTTCAGCAGTACATAAACCAAGAACTTCCAGATGTACAAGTTGCATTTAAAAAGGCAATGTCACCAGAGATCAAACTGGCAATATTTATTGGTTCCAGAAAAACATCTACTTCTGCTTCATTGACTACACTAAAGACTTTGAGTATGTGAATCACAAAAAACTGTGGAAAATTCTAAAAGAGAAGGGAGTACCAGACTACCTTACCTGTCTCTGAATAAAGCTGTTTGTGGATCAAGAAGCAACAGTTAGAACTGGACATGGAACAATTTACTGGTTCAAAATTGGGGAAAGAGTGCATCAAGGCTATATATTGTCACCCTGCTTATTTAACTTATATGCAGAGTACCTCATGCAAAATGCCAGGCTGAATGAATCACAAACTGAAATCAAGATTGCTGTGAGGAATATCAGCAACCTCAGATATGCAGATGATACCACTCTAATGGCAGAAAGTAAAGAGAATCTAAAAGCTTCTTGATGAGGGTGAAAGAGGAGAGTGAAAAAGCTGGCTTAAAACTCCACATACAAAAAACTATGACCACAGCATCCAGTCCCATCACTTCATGGCAAATAGAATGTGAAAAAGTGGCAGCAGTGACGGATTGTCTTTCCTTGGGCTTCAGAATCACTGCAGACACTGACTGCAGTCTTGAAATTCAGACACTTGCTCCTGGGAGGAAAGCTATGACACATCTAGGCAATATAATAAAAAAGTGGAGACATCACTTTGCAAACAAAGATTC
Organism: Tragelaphus eurycerus; assembly: GCA_935064755.1. NCBI lineage: Eukaryota > Metazoa > Chordata > Mammalia > Artiodactyla > Bovidae > Tragelaphus > Tragelaphus eurycerus. The sequence goes on along the minus strand of CAKXYN010000034.1, from coordinate 16,999,959 downwards.
ATATAGTCAAAGCTGTGGTTTCTCCAGTAGTCATGTATGGATGTGAGAGCTGGACCACAAAGAGGGCGGAGTGCTGAAGAATTGATGCTTTTCAACTGTGGTACTCTGGAGATGACTCCTGAGATTCTCTTTTCCTAAAGGAAATCAGCCCTGAATATTCATTGGAAGGACTGATGCTGAAGCCCCAATACTTTGGTCACCTAATGTGAAGAGCCAACTCATTGGAAAAGGTCTTGATGCTGGAAAAGACTGAAGGTAAAAGGAGAAGGGGGCAGCAGATGATGAGATGGTTAGATAGCATTACTATCTCAGTGGACATGAATTTCAGCAAACTTCGAGAGATAGTGCATGACAGAGGAGCCTGGCGTGCTACAATCCATGGGCTGCAAAAAGTCAGGCATGACTTAAGGATTGAGAACAATGACATAAGTAACAGTAAGAAAACAGCTCTGCTGATCTCTACCACTTCACTCAGGTTCTACCATCTGGCTGGACAGTTAGGGGATCAGGCCACAGGAGACCTGCTTCAAGCACTGTTCCCTGCTTTATGTATTCAGCTAGGCTGGGATTGTCCCATGTTGGGCTGGCCTATATTTTGTATATCATCACAATTTTATGTGTTCCAAACAATGACTGAATATAAACATATCACTGACAGTGAGGCGTATTGTCACGGGCAAGAAGAATGAAAGGAAGGAAGGAAGGATGAAAAAAGGATAAAAGAAGCACTTCGTCAATATACAATAGAAGTGTATGAGCATGGTGCTGTTATAGAAGATTTATAAACCCGCTCTTATTTGCTGTCGATGCTTTTAAAGGCTGGATTTGAAATTTTACATAAACACTTATACTATAATTACATTCAGTATGAAAAGTGGAATTTGTCCTTTTGCCTCATACTGGAAAGCAAATATCGTTATGTGCACGAATATACACTTATCTATTTAGAATTTGTGAAGGGTTAGGAACTGGTCTAAAAGTTTGCTCTGTCGAGGGATAAACAGATCCTTCGTTCTGCATAAGCTCTTGAGTATTACTTTTTCTGTCTGCGCAAGATCACTGGCCATAGTCTCAGAAAACGGATGTGTTTGCTTTGGCTTATTTGTAGTGAATAATCCATCTGTCAGCATCTGGGGTGATGAGGTACTGAAAAGATGTGGAGAAAATGGTGAGATCAAAAAGAGAAGGGGTAGAAATGAGTCAGCTATCACGCAGCAGGAGATGTGAGAAAGCAGTGGAGACTGTCTTGTGAGGATCATTGTGGCTTGTAGTACTGATGCTAAAAACTCAGCCTCTGTGAACCAGTGCTGAATTGAATCTTGGTTACAGAGTTTTGGGTGAAGTAGAGAAGAATCGCTTTATTGCTTTGCCAGGCAAAAGGGGACATAGTGGGCCTGTACCCCAAAAACTGTGTGTCCCAACCCTGGAGGATTTGGTGAGTGGTTTTATAGCAATAGAGTCGGACACTACTGAAGCAACTTAGCAGCAGCAGTACATAGATATGGGAGAAGGCAATGGCACCCCACTCCAGTACTCTTGCCTGGAAAATCCCTTGGACGGAGGAGCCTGGTAGGCTGCAGTCCATGGGGTCACTAAGAGTCAGACACGACTGAGCGACTTCACTTTCACGTTCACTTTATAGCAATAGTTCAAGGGTGGAGTTGCTGTTAAGGATCAGGGTGTGTGCATGACCTGTACTCCTTTAATTTGGCCTCGGGTGGTCTCCTGATGAGCTTCTCTGGTTATCATTCTGTGACCTTCTCTGGAACGAAGAATGCCGACACCTTCCGTTTGTTGGGGTTTTCAGTTCTGCAGAAGAGCTCAAGTTCTGTGCATCCCTCTCGGGGGAGCCCAGACCTGCCCCGAGGCTGCACTGGTGTTTTCTGGCTGCTCTCCCTTGCCTCTGCCTCTCCCTGCTTCCCTCATCAACAAATGTTTGAACCTGCCCTTTGGGACTCAGGGAATGTTAAGGAGGCTGCAGTCTATTCCTTACAAACAAGCAATGGAGGACAGGAAGGCTTCCATGCCCAGGAATCCCACAGGATCCTGCTCAGTTTCACTATCCCAGGTTCTAGAGAGGGGTGAGAGAAAAATGCTCATCTGAGCACTGACTACAGTTGGACTGCTTGGTGTGTATCTTCTTATTTAATTTTACCAACAGATAATGAAAGGTAGCAAGTTTTTGTTTGTTTGTTTGTTAATCTTATTTCATAAACAGGAAATAAACTCTGTGAGATTATGTAACTTTCCAGGAGTTGCATAATTAGGAAGGAAAATTTGAACTCAGTCTTATCTGACTTCAACTCTGTGCTCCCGTGGCAGAGGGTATTGTCCAAAGATGTCCAAAGTTCACCTCAGGAGCTCATCTGCAGTGTGACCTTGCAACTTTCTTACTTAGAGGGGCAGCCCAGTTCCTGTCCTCTAGAATCTGGCGTAGGACTCTCACGTCACCACTAGGGTATGACAGACTTGTAGGACAGATGTGACTCGGAGGGACTTCCAAGGCTGGATCAGAAAAGGCCCCCAAACCATGCTGCTTCTGCCTGGTTCTCTGAAACCATGCAGGATCATGTGGGACTTCAGGGCACAGACAACTTTCAAACAATTGCAGGTCAGAGAAGGGAGGGGATGCAGAGACAAGGGAAGAGCAGCCAAGAAACAATAATGCAGCCTTGGGAGATGGTCCTGGTTGCCCCCTTAAGGGACACACATAACAATACATCTGAGCTCTTCTGCAGGACTAACACCCACAATGAGAAGACCAGCTGATCAGATCAGATCAGATCAGTCGCTCAGTCGTGTCCGACTCTTTGCGACCCCATGAACTGCAGCACGCCAGGCCTCCCTGTCCATCACCAGCTCCCGGAGGTCACTCAGACTCGCATCCATCGAGTCAGTGATGCCATCCAGCCATCTCATCCTCTGTCGTCCCCTTCTCCTCCTGCCCTCAATCCCTCCCAGCATCAGAGTCTTCTCCAATGAGTCAACTCTTCGCATGAGGTGGCCAAAATACTGGAGCTTCAGCTTTAGCATCATTCCTTCCAAAGAAATTCCAGGGCTGATCTCCTTCACAATGGACTGGTTGGATCTTCTTGCAGTCCAAGGGACTCTCAAGAGTCTTCTCCAACACCACAGTTCAAAAGCATCAATTCTTCGGCGCTCAGCCTTCTTCACAGTCCAGCTCTCACATCCATACATGACCACAGGAAAGACCATAGCCTTGACTAGGTGAACCTTTGTTGGCAAAGTGATGTCTCTGCTTTTCAATATGCTATCTAGGTTGGCCATAACTTTCCTTCCAAGGAGTAAGCGTCTTTTAATTTCATGGCTGCAGTCACCATCTGCAGTGATTTTGGAGCCCAGAAAAATAAAGTCTGACACTGTTTCCACTGTTTCTCCATCTATTTCCCATGTAGTGATGGGACCAGATGCCATGATCTTCATTTTCTGAATGTTGAGCTTTAAGCCAACCTTTTCACTCTCCCCTTTCACTCTCATCAAGAGGCTTTTGAGTTCCTCTTCACTTTCTGCCATAAGAGTGGTGTCATCTGCATATCTGAGGTTATTGATATTTCTCCCAGCAATCTTGATTCTAACTTGTGTTTCTTCCAGTCCAGCGTTTCTCATGATGTACTCTGCATATAAGTTAAATAAACATGGTGACAATATACAGCCTTGACATACTCCTTTTCCTATTTGGAACCAGTCTGTTGTTCCATGACCAGTTCTAACTGTTGCTTCCTGACCTGCATACAGATTTCTCAAGAGGCAGATCAGGTGATCTGGTATTCCCATCTCTCTCAGAATTTTCCACAGTTTATTGTGATCCACACAGTCCAAGGCTTTGGCATAGTCAATAAAGCAGAAATAGATGTTTTTCTGGAACTCTCTTGCTTTTTCCATGATCCAGCAGATGTTGGCAATTTGATCTCTGGTTCCTTTGCCTTTTCTAAATCCAGCTTGAACATCAGGAATTTCACGATTCACATATTGCTGAAGCCTGGCTTGGAGAATTTTGAGCATTACTTTACTAGCGTGTGAGATGAGTGCAATTGTTCGGTAGTTTGAGCATTCTTTGGCATTGCCTTTCTTTGGGATTGGGATGAAAACTGACCTTTTCCAGTCCTGTGGCCACTGCTGAGTTTTCCAAATTTGCTGGCATATTGAGTGCAGCACTTTCACAGCATCATCTTTCAGGATTTGGAATAGCTCCACTGGAATTCCATCACCTCCACTAGCTTTGTTCGTACTGATGCTTTCTAAGGCCCACTTGACTTCACATTCTAGGATGTCTGGCTCTAGGTCAGTGATCACACCATCATGATTATCTGGGTCATGAAGCTCTTTTTTGTACAGTTCTTCTGTGTATTCTTGCCACCTCTTCTTAATATCTTCTGCTTCTGTTAGGTCCATACCATTTCTGTCCTTTATCAAGCCCATCTTTGCATGAAATGTTCCTTTGGTATCTCTGATTTTCTTGAAGAGATCCCTAGTCTTTCCCATTCTGTTGTTTTCCTCTATTTCTTTGCATTGATTGCTGAAGAAGGCTTTCTTATCTCTTCTTGCTATTCTTTGGAACTCTGCATTCAGATGTTTATATCTTTCCTTCTCTCCTTTGCTTTTTGCTTCTCTTCTTTTCACAGCTATTTGTAAGGCCTCCTCAGAAAGCCATTTTGCTTTTTTGCATTTCTTTTCCATGGGGATGGTCTTGATCCCTGTCTCCTGTACAATGTCACGAACCTCATTCCATAGTTCATCAGGCACTCTATCTATCAGCTCTAGGCCCTTAAATCTATTTCTCACTTCCACTGTATAATCATAAGGGATTTGATTTAGGTCATACCTGAATGGTCTAGTGGTTTTCCCTACTTTCTTCAATTTCAGTCTGAATTTGGCAATAAGGAGTTCATGATCTGAGGCACAGTCAGCTCCTGGTCTTGTTTTTGCTGATTGTATAGAGCTTCTCCATCTTTGACTGCAAAGAATATTATCGATCTGATTTCGGTGTTGACCATCTGGTGATGTCCATGTATAGAGTCTTCTCTTGTGTTGTTGGACGAGGGTATTTGCTATGACCAGTGCATTTTCTTGGCAAAACTCTCTTAGTCTTTGCCCTGCTTCATTCCGTGTTCCAAGGCCAAATTTGCCTGTTACTCCAGGTGTTTCTTGACTTCCTACTTTTGCATTCCAGTCCCCTATAATGAAAAGGACATCCTTTTTGGGTGTTAGTTCTAAAAGGTCTTGTAGGTCTTCATAGAACCGTTCAACTTCAGCTTCTTCGGCGTTACTGGTTGGGGCATAGACTTGGATTACTGTGACATTGAATGGTTTGCCTTGGAAACGAACAGAGATCATTCTGTCATTTTTGAGATTGCATCCAAGTACTGCATTTCGGACTCTTTTGTTGACCATGATGGCCACTCCATTTCTTCTGAGGGATTCCTGCCCACAGTAGTAGATACAATGGTCCTCTGAGTTAAATTCACCCATTCCAGTCCATTTTAGTTCGCTAATTCCTAGAATGTCGACATTCACTCTTGCCATCTCTTGTTTGACCACTTCCAATTTGCCTTGATTCATGGATCTGACATTCCAGGTTCCTATGCAATATTGCTCTTTACAGCATCGGACTTTGTTTCTATCGCCAGACACATCCACAGCTGGGTATTCTTTTTGTTTTGGCTCCATCCCTTCATTCTTTCTGGAGTTATTTCTCCACTGATCTCCAATAGCATATTGGGCCCCTACTGACCTGGGGAATTTCTCTTTCAGTATCCTGTCATTTTGCCTTTTCATATTGTTCATGGGGTTCTCAAGGCAAGAATACTGAAGTGGTTTGCCATTCCCTTCTCCAGTGGACCACACCCTGTCAGATATCTCCACCATGACCCGCCCATCCCGGGTTGCCCCTCGGGCATGGCTTAATTTCATTGAGTTAGACAAGGGTGTGGTCCTGGTGTGATTAGATTGACTAGTTTTCTGTGAGTACGGTTTCAGTGTATTTGCCCTCTGATGCCCTCTTTCAAGACCTACTGTCTTATTTGGGTTTCTCTTACCTTGGGCGTGTGGTATCTCCTCCTGGCTGCTCCAGCAAAGCACAGCCATCGCACCTTACCTTGGACGAGGGGTCTCTCCTCACTGCCGCCCCTCCTGACCTCGGTCGTGGGGTAGCTCCTCTCGGCCACGCCCTTGGTGCGCGGCACAGCGGCGGGCGCTCTTAGTGCGCGGCGCAGCCGGCGGGGTGCTCTTAGTGCGCCGGTCGCGGGAAGGGGAGGCGCTCTTTGTGTGCCGGTCGCGGGAAGGCGACCAGCTGAGACCATAGTAAAGGACAGCAGGCTCTGCACACACCCTAATCTTATTAGCAACCCCACCCTTGAACCATTGCCATAGACTCCTCACCAGATCCTCACTTGGTTGAGACACGGTTTTTGATGCACAAGCCCACCATGTCCCCTTTGGTTGGCAAAGCAATAAAGCTATTCTTTTCTACTTTTCCCCAAACTCTGTCTTCAAGATTTGATTTGGCACTGGTGTGCAGAGGCTGAGTTTTCAGCATCACCTTGAGACAAAGTCAGCTGCTGAGGTTCAAGTCCTGACCACCCAGAGATACTGTGTTGAGAGGCTGTGTAGGACGCTCCTGTCAACAGTTCTAGCCAAGCCCAGACCACTGGCTGTGCCTGCCAAGGCACACAGGTGTATATTTGAAACCATCTTAGATTCTCCAGGCCAGAGTAGCTACCCTCTGAGTACCATGAGTGAACCCAATCAACACTCCCAGGAGCAGAAGAGCATAGCCAAGCCCCACTCACATTCTTGACCACAGAATCCTGAGGAGTAATAAATGTAAGGTGGTTGGTTGCAGAGCAGTAGTGACTGGAATACCCTTTGCCCTAAGGCAAGACACACAGAGAAACAGAAGGAAAGATGGTACCTTAGTGCCTGGGGGAACTTTGATAGCTTCCTGAGGCCAGTCAGAAGCGGGTTGAAACTGATCAAAAGAGCTTTCAGGAGGCTGTGTAGGAAAGGACTTGAGGCGAGTTCAAGCTGGTGGGAAAATTTAGGCTAAAAGTCAAGGTTGCCTCTACATTAATTCCAAATCCTGTCTCCAGTCACTTCTCCTCTCTAATAATCTCCCCCAGTTCCAAACTACTCTATTACATAAAATCAGCTCAGTCACTTCCCTCTTTCCTTTAAAATACTCTGCTCACTCACCCATCTCAATAGAATACAGTCTAAAGTTCTCACTTTGCCAGCTTAGACTCTTCAGTCTAATAAAAAAGCTAAAAGTGATGGATTTGGAATCAGAGAGGTCTGGGATGGCTAAATTTATAAGCAGAAAACCTTGTTACCTGCTAATATTTTTGTGTGGTCTATTTCTGGATATGTGGCATTTAATATGCCTAAGATAATGTTTTCTGGAATAATGCGATTTTTCTATGCAAGGCATCCTTATAGAAAGAAAACATGTTGACACCTTATAAATTTTCTTGAATTTCTCAGTAAATTTCACTATTTGTCACCCTTTCCACACTTTATTTAAGGCCTAGCTGAGATCTCAAACAGTTATTTACAGAATTTGCTCAACAAAAAATTAAGTGAGAGGATTTTGGGGGGAAGGATGGAATATGAGGTTGGGGTTATCAGATGTAAGCTTTTATATATAGGGTGGATAAACAAGGTCCTACTGTAGAGCACAGAATGATATCCAACACCCTATGATAAACCATAATGGAAAAGAATATTTAAAAAATTATGTATATATATGCGTGTGTGTATATATATATGTGTGTGTGTATATATATATAATATGTATAACTGAATCACTTTTCTGTATAGCAGTAATTAACACAATATTGTAAATCAACTGCACTTCCATTAAAAAGTAGTAGTAAAAAAATTAAAAATTGCTAGAGAAAGTGTCCTGCCTGATTCGGGGTTGTTTCTCTTCTGTGTTCCTTGGAGAAGTGCACTATCCAAAGCACAGGGGAAAGTCCTCAGGCCTGCCAATGCTACGATATTTAAGGGTGAGGAATTTTGTCCCCCAGGTTATTATTACAGACTTATTATTGGTAGAGATGGAAAGACAGTGGTCACATTTGTCAGGGCGCCTCCTCAACTTTCACCATAGTAGAAAAGTTCACTGGTGCCCACTGAATTTGGTAAGTGGCACTTCTCTAGAGGAAGTGGTGGCTGCTTCAGTGCTAACAGGCTTTGCTCAGTGGCAGTATCTCAAGGTGAAACAGCAGTGGTGAGAAAGGATCTTTCAGACATGGGGCAGGAATGTTCAGCCCTGGCGATGATTTGATATTCATGCTCAGGTTGACACCATCCATCTTCTGCGGGGACCCATCAGAGGATGTTCACTCAAGAGCACGTGCCTGGACCCTTGGTTTGCTGTTCACCTCACCTCTTTCTCCATCCTTCATCTTTACAATTTTGGATTAACCTTAAGTATCTGATGTTTCATTCTCAACCACACTTCAACTTGGCATCTTCTTTTTATTGATTTAGGTGACTTTGTCCCATATTCTCCTTTCCTCTCACATATGCCAAAATTTGAGAGGTCAGCATATCACGGTATTTGATCATTTGTCTTTGGACTAGAGCACTTGGGTTTGGTCTCAGCGGTGGCTTTTGTTTTACTATCTTGGGCAAATTATTTACCCTCTCAGAGCATCATTTTGTAGCACTTGAAAGTGATTTTAATAACTATACTTTCACAAGGAGTTGTCATGGAAGTTAAAGATAGATACTGTGTGTAAAGTGCTAAAATAGCCTTTATTATTGTTGTTGTTGTTAAGTGCTTTTAAGTACCTCATATTGGCCCATCTTCTATGTTCAACTTGCTATTCTAACTCTGCCTCACCAACCTCAAGTGCTTCCAGACTCTTTCCCCACTAATTGCCCAAGATGGGATAGTTTTTAATAATGATACCCTACTGCAAACGTAATATTTAGTATTTTATACTCTTGTAAGGATTTATAGAAGAGGTCCTTCATAAAAGAAAAAAATGATAGAAAGTAAAAAGCCTAGGGAGATTAAAGTAGCATTAAAAAATAGTTGATTTCAGGCACACGTGTCCACATCAGGCCCTCACGAGGCGGAGGAGGCAGAGTGCTTTCCTGGGAGCATGGTGAACAGGCCACGGTGTCTGTATCTTATCCCTCCACAGATGAGAGAATTGAGGCAAGGAAATTATATACATTGCTTAATATACATGCAACTGGAGACAAACTTTGGGAGGGCAAAGTACAAAGTACTTGTTCACTCCTCTCTCATTCTCTCTTGGTCAGTCCTATATCTGGGGCATCTAATACTGGGCCAGACATATGTTGAAGGAAAGTCCAGAGAAGCTGCTTTCTTATGAGAAGATCCATTGGACATATTAACTAAAGCATTTCTGAGCTGAAACAGGATTTGCAGCTAACAGAGCAGCCAGCAGAACAGCCATGACGATGACTCCAGCAGGTTCCTGAGTCCTTGCATGCAGAAAGAAAGAGATCAAGCCCCGAGCCTTTGGAATGGGAGCACTGACTCCAAGACCCTAGACTACCAGTGAACTAACCATAGAAAGTGAAAGTGAAGTCGCTCAGTCGTGTCCGACTCTTTGTGACCCCATGAACTGTAGCCTATCAGGCTCCTCCATCTATGGGATTTTCCAGGCAAGAGTGCTGGAGTGGGTTGCCATGCCCTCCCCCAGGGGATCTTCCCAACCCAGGAATTGAACCAGGGTCTCCCGCATTGCAGGCAGACGCTTTACCGTTTGAGCCACCATAGGGAGTATCAGATAGTGAGAACTCACACAAAGGAAACCACTGGAATACCAGACCAGGCATCACCCAATCACCACTAGCACTCTGTGCAGCACACCTCATCCAAACAACAAACAAAATAAAAATACAAACCAAATCATTAGCAGATAGGATCACCACCTCACTCAGCCTTGCCCATCAGAAGAAAAACAAACAAACAAACAAAAACTCAGCACAAATCTCACCCTATAGGAAGCTCACACAAACCACTGGACCAACATTATGAGGGCAGAAACCAAAAGGAAGAAAGAATTCAACCTTCTTCAAGGAAAGAATTCAACTTTCCTTGAAGCCTGGGAAAAGGAGACCCCAAACACAATAATTTTTAAAAAATAATGAAAAGGCAGAAAAATGCTGCACAAATGAAGGAAAAAACTAGAAACACAGGAGTCCAAGTAAATGAAGAGGAAATAGGCAATCTACCCAAAAAAGAATTCAGAATAATGTTAGTAAAGATGATCAAAAACCTTGAAAACCAAATGGAGAAAATGCAAGAATCAATTAAAATAGACCTAGAAGAATTAAAGATTAAACATAAACAAAACAATTACTGAAATTAAAAATACTCTATAAAGAATCAATAGCAGAATATCTGAAGCAGAAGAATGAATCAGTGAGCTGGAAAATAAAATGGTGGAAATAACTTCAGAAGAGCAAAATAAAGATAATACTACAAGGGTACAGTCATCAAGACAGTATGGTACTGGCACAAAAACAGAAATACAGACCAATGGAACAAGATAGAAAACCCAGAAATAAACCCATGCACCTATGGGTCCCTTATTTTTGACAAAGGAGGCAAGAATATACAATGGGGCAAAGACAGCCTCTTCAATAAATGGTGCTGGGAAAACTGGATGGCTACATGTGAAAGAATGAAATTAGAACACCTCCTAATGCCATATACAAAGATAAACTCAAAGTGGATTAAAAACCTAAATGTAAGACCAGAAAGTATAAAACTCTTAGAGGAAATCATAGGCAGAACACGTGATGACAGAAATCAAAGCAAGATCCTCTATGACTCACCTCCTAGATTAATGGAAATAAAAACAAAAGTAAACAAGTGGGACCTGATTAAACTGAAAAGTTTTTGCACAGCAAAGGAAACTATAAGCAAGGTGAAAAGACAACCCTCAGAATGGGAGAAAATAATAGCAAGTGAAACAACTGACAAAGGATTAATTTCCAAAATATATAAGCAGCTCATACAACTCAGTGCCAGAAAACCAAACAACCCAATCCAAAAGTAGGGAAAAGACCTAAATAGACATTTCTCCAAAGAAGACGTACAGATGGCTAACAAACACATGAAAAGATGCTCAACATCTCTCATTATTAGAGAAATGCAATGATGAGATAGATATCACCTCACACCAATCAGAATGGCCCTCATCAAAAAGTCCACAAACTGAATGCTGGGGAAGGTGTGGAGAAAGGGGAATGTTCTTGCACTGTTGGTGGGAATGTAAATTGATACAGCCACTATGGAAGACAGTAGGGAGATTCCGTAGAAAACTAGGAATAAAACCACCATATGACACAGCAATCCCACTCCTAGACATATACCCTGAGGAAACCAAAATGGAAAGAGATGCATGTATCCTATTGTTCATTGCAGTACTATTAACAATAGCTAGAACATGGACTGTGAAGAAGGCTGAGCGCCGAAGAATTGATGCTTTTGAACTGTGGTGTTGGAGAAGACTCTTGAGAGTCCCTTGGACTGCAAGGAGATCCAACCGGTCCATTCTGAAGGAGATCAACCCTGGGATTTCTTTGGAAGGAATGATGCTAAAGCTGAAACTCCAGTATTTTGGCCACCTCATGTGAAGAGTTGATTCGTTGGGAAAGACTGATGTTGGGAGGGATTGGGGATGACTGATGCTGGGAGGAAAAGGGGACAACAGAGGATGAGATGGCTGGATGGCATCACTGACTTGATGGATGTGAGTCTGAGTGAACTCCGGGAGTTGGTGATGGACAGGGAGGCCTGGAGTGCTGCGATTCATGGGGTCTCAAAGAGTTGGACATGACTGAGTGACTGAACTGAACTGAACTGAACTGAGAACATAGAAGCAACCTAGACGTCCATCTACAAATGAATGGATAAAGAAGTTGTGGTACATACACACAATGGAATATTACTCAGCCATGAAGAGGAATGCATCTGAGTCCGTTCTAATGAGGTGGATGAACCTAGAACCTATTATACAGAGTGAAGTGAGTCAGAAAGAGAAAGATAAATACCGTACTCTAACACATATATACGGAATCTAGAAAAATGTTACTGAAGAATTTATTTACAGGGCAACAATGTTGGAACAGACATAAAGAACAGACTTAAAGACATGGGGAAAAGAGAGAAGAGGGTGAGATGTATGGAAAGTGTAACATGGAAACTCACATTACCGTATGTAAAATACATAGCCAACGGGAATTTGCTGTATGGCTCAAGAAACACAAACAGGGGCTCTGTATCAACCTAGGGGGTGGGATGGGGAGGGAGATGGGAGGGAGGTTCAAAAGGGCGGGGATACATGTACACCTATGGCTGATTCGTGTTGAGGTTTGACATAAAACTGCAAAATTCTGTACAGTGATTATACTTCAGTCAAAAATAAAGAGATAAAAAAAGGAGTTGATTACATAGCACACTGAAGATAGATCACATGGTCATTATTCTGCATGTTTCCTGAGGGCAAGGATCACGTCTGTCTTGTTCATCCCAGTGTCCTTTGCATCTTGTTCAGTGTCTTGCAGGTAGAATGCCCTCGGGAAATACTGAGTGAAGGAGCAAGTTGCACATACGTTGGAAGGATTGTCCCATATCAGCAGTATTGTCTAAGAAATAGCTCTGGTGATCTGATTCACACTCTCCCCCACCCCTACCCCCCACCCAACCCCATCTCTTACTCTTGCTTCTTTCTGAGACAGTTGAAGATAGTGTGAGATGTTTAAAGCCCTTCAGTTCATTTTCTGTTGTTCCCACACTCAGGATATTATCAAAAACACAATATTAGCCCTGGGATTCTTAAAAAAAAAAAAAAAAAAACCACTTTGAGTCTTTGGAATATTTCAGGGGTAATAGAAAATTCTAACTGAGCTCTGAGTCTTTGGGTGTGTGATATAACATTTTCTGAACAGCAGTGGAAAAGTATGGTCTAGTTCAGGTTTGCAAATTTATTTCCCCCAGCATGGAGAATAATGTGCTGATAGATTGAAGATGCCACAAACAGGTGGAGAACAGCAAACACAGTCCATTAGGATCATGACAACGGGAAAAGGGCCCTGTAGGAAGATAACGCAGAGAATATTTTTGCTGACTATTTTTATACTGAAATGAGAGATGCCTTCTGTCTTCCCAAGAAAGGATTCTTGTGACCTCTATTGTAAACATGCCAGTACTTGGGGCATCTTTCCCCAGGTCTTTTCCCTTACCATCAAGGGAGGACTCACGATTATAGAGTATCTTATAAAGGAAGACTATGACTCCTTAACTCTGTTTTCTGAATTTTAATTATACAGTCTCTCAAGGTGACCCTGCTTCTGTTATCATCTCAGTCTACATTCTAGAATCAGCATGTAGACCATCGGTGTTGGCCTCCTCAGTCTAACCATAGCTATGAATATGGGGTAAATGCATTTTCCAAGCCTCGGTGACTGTCAGCCAGAGCTATCTACTTGTATCATGTTGTATCTTTCCTAAGTCAGAGTGCTGACCGGAGTGGCATGGTGGCTCTTTCTTTATTAGCACAGAATAGGTGTCACTGTCATCCTGCTGATGTCTCCTCTTGAACCATCACCCCTGTCAAAGCCACTAAAAGGCTACCAGCAATAGGATAATGTTGGACTCTAAACCTCAGACTTTGTGAGCTGAGTGAGCGAATAAGGCTTTGGATAGAAACAGCACGGTTGTTGGTTGCACTTCTGTAATGCGAGCCTCTGAGTGGTGCTGCTGAGAAGTACAGGTTCAAAGATGGTAAAAACTTATCAAATATCTCAGTGTAAGCTGAAGTAAGCCTAAACTCTTTTCTCCCTGCTTATTTTCTCATCTCTTTGGAGTATTTTGTGCAGTGGGTCTGGAAGCCCAAAGAGATATGTTTTACCAGAGATCTAAGAGATGCTGGGGCCCTAAGTACAAAGGAATCAGAAATTCTGTAGGAAACTTGAAGCCCAAAGGCTGAAAGAGAAATGAAAAGTTCTCACAGCTGGGATGAAACAAATGCAGGATGAAACCTCCAGGGCGGTGGGATTAGACCCGGGGCATGGACCTCACTGAGCGGGGCCGGACCTTAAGGTACAGCAGGTCTGGGGCAGGACTGATTGAGTTCATGCCCTGACTCTGTCCTGGGCTGCGTGGTGTTGAACATGTTATTAATCTCTCTTTACATCAATTTGCACATTCATGGAGAAAATAAAACAAGTAATAGATAATGCATGTAATATATATGTTAGCTGCTATTTTTACAGCTACTATTATAGGCTACCCACTCCAGTATTCTTAGGCTTCCCTGGTGGCTCAGATGGTAAAGAATCTGCCTGCAATGCAGGAGACCCCAGTTCAATTCTTGGGTTGGAAAGATCCCCTGAGAGGGATAGGCTGTGCTAGCCCTCTCAGTATTCATGAGCTTCCCCAGTGGCTCAGCTGGTAAAGAGTCCACCTGCAATGCAGGAGACCTGAGTTCCATCCCTGTGTTGGGAAGATCCCCTAGACGAGGAAATGGCAATCCACTCCAGGATTCTCGCCTGGAGAATTCCATGAACAGAGGAGCCTGGCAGGCTATAGTCCATAGAGTCGGACATAACTGAGCGACTCGGCACAGCACATTATTATTATGTATTTTACCTAGGGGTAAAACCAGATGCTTGTGACTCAGTTCTAGGCCTTTGCTACTCAAATGTGAATCACCGTATATAAGAGATAGAACTCCAGTTTAAACATTTGCAACTGGCCTCCTGATTGCATCTCATGGGGCATGAAGAAGTGGGCTTCAGGTTGGATACCTCCAGCTGTTAGCATTACTTGAGACAAGAGATAGGTGGGCTTCAGTTCAGGCCTTTACAGTCTCCTGTTTGCCCTCTGAAATGTTAGTAACAACAGCAACAGGGTAAATAGCCAGTGCGGTAAAGCATCTGTCTACAAGGCGGGAGACCCGGGTTTGATCCCTGGGTCAGGAAGATCCCCTGGAGAAGGAAATGGCAATCCACTCCAGCACTATTGCCTGGAAAATCACATGGACAGAGGAGCCTGGTGGGCTCACAGGGGTCGCAAAGAATTGGACACGACTGAGCGATTTCACTTTCTCTTGTAAACACTGAAGGTAAGAGTCGTGGCAACTGTCAAGGTAAGAGTCACGGCAAGGACCAAGATAGGCAAAACTCTGTCTGAGTAAGTGATTAAGGGATCTCTGCTCCCACCTCTTTTGGGACAAGGGGGACACTACCACTCACAGAAAGGCTCCTTGTGGGTCAAAATCAAGGGATAATACCAGGCCATAATGAGTCTTGCTCCCCCCAAAAGCCTTCATTTCGAGATCCATCTTGGCTCAGGGGTACATGTGCACCCAGGGGAGTGTCCCAGTGCAGGTCAGGTGTGAAAAAAGAAACCGGATAATTGGCCTGAAGGAAGACAAAGACCCAGAAGAACTGCCCTACATAAATGACTTAACCGCCTCCTCACCGTGGTCCTCACCAGGGGGAGTGTTCACACCCTTCCTCTCTGGTGTGCATCTGCCTGGCTTCTGTCTCCGTGTGCTCTCCCTCTTGGGAGAGTTCTTGTGCTATGTCTCTGATAACAAACTTTGTACCTGCATTTACAGTTTCTGCCTCTGTGATAAAGGCATTTTTTTCACTGGGGACAAAGATCCAGGGAAAATAGCTTCCTAGCCTCTAGCCCTTGCTGGTCTGGTGTCTAGGATTCTTGGTTTCCATCCAGGCTACCCAGGTTCAATTCCTGGGCAGGGAATTAAGATCTCACTTCACGCCACTGCTCACTGCTGCCCCGCGGAGATCGCATCCACCAGCAGCCTTACTTGGGAACTTGTTAGAAATGCAGAATCCCAGGCCCCACCCTGCCCTCTTGTTTCAGAATCTGCTATTTATTTATTTAGCTCTGCCCTGTCATTGTTGGGGGATGCAAACTCTTAGTTACTGCGTGTGGGATCTAGTTCCCTGAAAGTGGAAGTGAAGTAGCTCAGTCATGTCTGACTCTTTGCGACCCCATGGACTGTAGCCTATCAGGCTCCTCCGTCCATGGGATTTTCCAGGCAAGAGTGCTGGAGTGGATTGCCATTTCCTTCTCCAGGGGATCTTTCCGACCCAGGAATCGAACCTGGGTCTCCCGCATTGCAGGCAGATGCTTTACCATCTGAACCACCAGGGAAGCCCATGTTCCCTGACCAGAGATCAAACCTGGGAACCTCTAACTGGGAGCTCGGAGTCTCAGCCACTGGGCCACCAGAGGAGTCCCAGAATCTGCTTTAACATGGTGCTCCGGCGGCAAAGCCCTGGTCTAGATCACTGGACAAGCAGAGGGAAGGGAAGAGGTGCGGGTGGTGGTTAAAGGATTTAAATCCTGTCCTGACCTAATACTGATTCATCTTCCAGGCCAACAGAAATTGGCAAGGGAGGGTTTGCCGTTGTTTCCTGCAGGGAGAGGAATGGAGAGATGATGAGCGATCCCAGAGCAAATGCTATGGGCCCAGAGGGTGGCTTTCTCTTCAAGAGTCTCATGTCTTCTTAGGAATGAAATGAAAGGCTCTCATGATTAGAATCGTCCAGCAGGGACAGCTCTCCACCCCTTGTTATCCACACACCCGTCTGCATGTGTGTGTGCTCAATCACTTCAGTCAGGTCTGATTCTGAGACCCGATGGACTATAACCTGCCAGGCTCCTCTGTCCATGGAATTCTCCAGGCAAGAATACTGGTGTGGGTTGCCATGCCCTCCCCCAGGGAATCTTCCCAACCTGGGGATTGAACCTGGGTCTCCTGCATTGCAGGCAGATTGTTTAACCACTGAGCAACCTGGGAATGCAGATCATCAGGGCCTGGGTGCAGGCCACAGCTGACTGTTCCCAAATAGTCCTTGAAGAAAAAAAAGTCCTTTCTCTTGAAGTCTCCACCGTTTTCCTCTGAGCTCACTAGAGGATTCAGGACTAGAAAAGTTCTGATGCTGTCTAGAAAACCTTTGTTGCTGCAAAATATCTCCTTGCCCAAACCAAAGAATGTTGCAACCCTTAACAAAAGAACACCGGAAGTCACCCAGATATTAATGTTGAGCTGTGGCCTCTGTCTCTCTGTTCAAGGATCTCACCAGTGGGAAATGGGAGAACGATGAGCAACTCAGTCTTCCTCCCCTGCCCAGTGCTTGGAAGGAAGAAAGATACTGTTCAGCAAATTAAACAGGTAAACACGATTTTTAAGAAGAATGTTTAAACTGCTTAATAGAACAAATTGTTTTTTAACACCGTTAAGCAGCTGTTGGACTCATCAATTTACATACAAGTAATGAATATGCTAATTGAAAATCCTTCTCTCCTAGTCATTAAAAATAGGTTTCCCTCTGGCCTTCTAAAAGACAGCTCATTGTTATTCTGGTTGTAGTTACTACATATACTTGGGTCCTCATTTAAAAATCTTTAAAGTATACGTGTTTTTGCTAATCGGAGTAGGCCTTTCACATTCATAAAGTTTAGTTTATGAGATTCTAGTACATGAAAACAAATACAAATTTGCAAATAAAATTGAAAATCCATTGTCCTACAACATAATTTAACCAGTGTGTGATTTTTTTCACTGGACTTCCCACATTTTCCTAGCTTACCCTAGTTATGATATATCCTTTGGAAGTTAATATTAAGAACCCAGAGAATAACAACATTATTGCTTTGGGTCATAATTTTAATTATCACTGATATTCCTCTACTCTCAGAGTGCAGTTTATTTTATGTATAACCAATTTCCTTTGGATCCTGAACCCATGGGGCTTATTAATCTTTAGAACTAATATGAATGGAAATGGTGATTATTTCTGAATTATTCATCACTTATGAATGCTAATCTGAATACAGTTGTTTCCTTGAAAACATCAGACAAAGCATTTCTTTTATTTGTTTTCTGCGTGGGACAGTTCCTACACTTTATAATAATTAAGAGTAAACCTAAGAAAACTCAAGAACAGAGGTTAACAGTCACCTATGGTAAGATAGTGTTGAGGAGAAAGATGTTTCTTGTATCTTCAAAGCTTTTTCAACTGATCTAATAATCATATTGACAGAAGACAGAAAAACAGGAGAAAGACAAGCTTAATTTTGCATGTACGCAAGCCCACACATGTGAGATTCAAAAACAGAAAGGTAAAATAAGATATATATGCCACCCTGAGCTAACGGATGTGACGGGGGGCGGTATCATAATTCAGGGGACAAGAAGAGCAGAGGTTGGGTAATCAGATGTTTGCCCTGACATACAGGTAAAACTTATCTCTGCTCATAATTCTTCTGAGGATCGGCCCAGAAAAGCCCCCAATTTAAATTCTTCTGTACAGTTAAGGGAGGAGGACACTGAAGCTCCAATCCTTGGGCCACCTGATGTGAAGACCTGACTCCTCGGAAAAGACCCTGATGCTGGGAAAGATTGAAGGTGGGAGGAGAAGGGGACGACAGAGGAGGAGATGGTTGGATGGCATCTCCGACTCCATGGACCTGAGTTTGAGTAAGCTCCAGGAGTTGGTGATGGAGAGGGAGGCCTGGCATGCTGCAGCCCATGGGGTCGCAAGGAGTCGGACACAACTGAGTGACTGAACTGATATTTTTCTCTTGAACGCACAAGGTCTTGATTGCCTTTAGCTCAAAATAACCCACGTGCAAGTACGACACATTCGGGAGGCTCCTTCTAGCACTGTCAGTGGTCACTGCAGCATGACTCTAAGTTCAAATGACTGGAGAAATAAATAGAAGTTATCTTGGATTACATGGTCATAACATCATCCATTTATCATCCCTGATTTAGAGCTTTGAGTTAAAATTCGCACAAGTGCTAATAATTCATATTTTTGGAAACTTAATGTGGCCTAATTTGTTAAATTCAACCAAGAATGCCACCAAGTGACCATGTGACAGAATTCTGAGCTGTGACTATAATGTAAATACTTTAATAATTTAGGTGATATCGATTTTTGGAGATAATTCAGTGATTTAGGTATTACCTAGTTATGCATGAAATATAATCATATTTATAATTTTAAAATGTATCTTTACATAATAATAAATAATAAATTGATTTTAAAATATTAAAGAGTGAAAAACATAAAAAGAACTAAAATTGTTTCTAACTTCATTTACACTAAAATTTTTCTCCAAAAATAATTCCATATTCAACTCAAGCACCTTGCAGCTATCCCGTCCCCATTTTTTTTTCAGGATTAGAGACATTTATACTGAGTTTTATTTTTTCCTGAATCCAATTAAGTATCTCTTTAGAGAGGGGGCTAAACATTCTTTGGGGGGTCCTCATCAATTTATAGTATGCAGATTGTATTTCTTGAAACATTTTTTTATGATTCTACAACTCTCTCTAAATTCTTGTTTTAATGTCCGCCCCCCACCTTTGCTCCTTATTTAGAAAATAAACTAGCTTTCAGTGTTGTCTTTAGTTTCAAGCAATTAAGGATATTTTAGTAACAAGCACACTCTCTTAATTTGTCCTTAAAAGCCTCTTGTCTCCCTTTCCCTTCCCTTTCCTTTTCTTTCTTTCTTTTGTAAACCTATTTGCACATGTGTTTTACAATCACATATTGGTTTATTGAAATTGAATATGAAAAACGAACCTGGACAAGTGCTGCAAAATTTTCATCTGTAAATAAATATTGACGCTAAGTGAATGATGGATTTACTATGGATACCAGTATAAAGAATACTGGGTAACACAATCAGTAATACCTTGACATTAATTTGTAAAAGATGTTCAAATACCGTTCAAACAACTGGTTGTTCTAGTGACCTTCTAAGAACATAGGTTATACATTGAATGTTAGCTCAGTAAAAATACTTTAGACATGGCTGAGTGTCTAATTTAATAAAGAAATGAGGCTTGAGAAATTTACAGGAACCTAGGAAAGTGAAACACATATCTTAAGCAAGTATTTAACAAATTGAGTGAACTCATAGTGACATCTTCTAATAAGTGTCTAAAGAGCCAAATCAGAATTTTAATTGATCTTAGAATTCTTCTGAAATTATTAACAGAAAAGAATGATATGTTTCTACCAACATAGTATCAGAGTGCTTACCCTATGCATACATACATGGACATGCAATGTGAATATAAACGTATATAAACTTCCCAAGAATTGGACATGTCAGACTTTATTTTTCTGGGCTCCAAAATCACTGCAGATGGTGACTGCAGCCATGAAATTAAAAGACGCTTACTCCTTGGCAGGAAAGTTATGACCAACCTAGATAGCATATTCAAAAGCAGAGACATTACTATGCCAACAAAGATTTGTCTAGTCAAGGCTATGGTTTTTCCTGTGGTCATGTATAAGAAGGCTGAGCACCGAAGAATTGATGCTTTTGAACTCTGGTGTTGGAGAAGACTCTTGAGAGTCCCTTGGACTGCAAGGAGATCCAACCAGTCCATTCTGAAGGAGATCAGCCCTGGGATTTCTTTGGAAGGAATGATGCTAAAGCTGAAACTCCAGTATTTTGGCCACCTCATGCGAAGAGTTGACTCATTGGAGAAGACTCTAATGCTGGGAGAGATTGGGGACAGGAGGAGAAGGGGACAACAGAGGATGAGATGGCTGGATGGCATCACTGACTCGATGGATGTGAGTCTGAGTGACCTCTGGGAGTTGGTGATGGACAGGGAGGCCTGGCGTGCTGCGATTCATGGGGTCGCAAAGAGTCGGACACGACTGAGCGACTGATCTGATCTGATCTGAGTGACTGAGCACACACACACACAAACTGCAGTGTGGTGTATCAATGTATATTCCTGTCAGAGTTAATATGGTAAGCAGTGTCTTTTCTTGCAACTAAAAATAAAGACAAAATAGAGGAAGAATTAAATTCTCGCTGGCAAGCTGAGATTAGTAATGGGGCATTGAGAAGAATGGGAAGACATTTCCAAAAAAGCAGCATGAAGTGTGGCCGGCCTAGAATTCACTGCTGACGATGGAGCCTTTGTAATCTTAGCCCTTCATCTCCACCTGCAAAACAGACTCCTACAACCCCCCTTCGCCTCTGTGTTGTTCTAGCCAGCCAGAAAACTCCATGACTCCTTTTGACACAGTAGAATTTTCCCTATTCCTTCTCTACAGGGGTCACCAAATATGGCAAACAATTATGCCTCTTAAGGTGAAAACAGAATATCCATGCAGAGCTGAGCATTTCTTATCTCTGGGGATTATTGATTTTGTGCAGTGACTTTTGTCCTTGGTAAATCTCAGTTTTCAATGTGCCGTGTGCAGCTGTATACGTGTAAGCCAAGTTCCTGGGGCCTTTCTTCATGTAATACATAGCTTATTGGGAAAGCTTGTCCTTCTCTATAAGGACTTCACTCTAGACAAAAATGAGATTTTGAAAAAATAAATATACGAAAATGATGAGCTAATGTCAAGGTCAAACTAACTTTAGATTAGCCACACAATCAGTTTTTCTTAAAATTAGAAACCAAATTTTTATTATGGATGGTCACATAATACTCTAAAGGCTTCCCTGGTGACTCAGATGGTGAAAGAATCTGCCTGCAATTTGGGAGAACTGGATTCGATCCCTGGGTTGGGACAATCCCCTTGAGAAGGGAATGGCTACCCACTCCAGTATTCTTGCCTGCAGAATTCCATAGACAGGGAAGCCTGGTGGGCTACAGTCCACAGGATCGTTCAAAGAGTCAGACCCAACTGAGCGACTAACAGTTTTACAATGCTCTAAAACAGTTTCTTAGTCTTGTTATAGTAAACCTTCTGAGTTGGATTATTTTTTCGCATGGATACTTGTCTTGAGGATCGTAGGATATTTAGCAGCATCCCTAGCTTATACCCACTAGATGCCAACAGCACGCCAGCTGCCAGTTTTGATGACCAGTATCTCCAGAGAGAGTCAAATATCCCCTGGGTGCAAAATTGCCCCTTGGTTGAGAACCATGGTTCTGAAATATTCTGTGAGCTTTCTAGCAAGTCAAGCAGAAAATTATGCATCATGATAGCTGGAAACTCCACTCATCTGATCCAGGATCATTCACTGGACAAGATTTTTTTTTTAATCCCAAGCCTCAGTTTCCCCATTTGTATGACACAAAAGTGATTGTTAGATCCTCTGGCCCAACGTGTCTGCACTTATTTCATCTGATGCTGCAGTTCGGAGGGATAACAGGCATGTTCCTTCGAGACCACTGCAGGGTGTTTCTCAGCAGCAGGATTACACATCATTCTGGCATCCCTCCACCGCCAGCAGCCCAAATCGGCTCGCCTTCCTTCTGCCTCTCTAAATCTGCTGATTCTCCCAGTCATTGAACATGGGTCACCGATAGCTCAGTACACTGGTTAAGCTAACGCTAGCTGCTATAACAAATACACCTTCAAATCTCATTGTCTTTTTCAAATAGAAGTTTGTTGTTCGTGCATATCACTGTCCACTCACATGTATATTTCCGGTTGGGCACCTGCCAGGGATCCAAGGGACCCAGACTCCTTCCATTTTGTGGTCAGTCCTAATCTTCTCTAGGTTCTTGGAGTGCTTGCTTTTAAAATGATGAATGGGCAAAGAAATCATGGCGATATGAGTATACTCATACCCCAACTTTCTCAGCTCAAAAGTGCTGTATAAAACCAAAACCCATTTTCACCCTATTTTTCAGAACTCAGTCCCTGACCAAACCTAATTGTGAGTCAGGTTGGAAAAAGGAGTCCAGCTATGTAGCCATTTGATAAGGAAAACTGGTTTTGATGACAATTTCTGCCTGACTCAACTCTTCCTGTTCATCTGGTCAGCCTGCTTTCTTCCAGCTCTTCCTAGCTCTTGGCTAGTCAGGAAACTATCCAGGAGGGCTCCATAAGAGCTCTTCTCCTTGATAACTCAGATCGCCTGGCTCCTAGCTGCATCTGCTGTACTTGCTCATCAATTTCTGCTGCTCTGCCCTGGAGTCTTGCTTGTCACTTTACAAAATCAAACTCGTAGACATCAGTAGAGGGGAAGCGTGTCTTTCCTCAGAATGCCAGCAATCTGGGAAGATGGTGGACTCAGCATCTCCCCAAAAATGCCCCAAAGATTCTGCTCGGCCATGAAAGCTTTAAAGGAGAGCAGGGAAGTGATCTCAGTTAATCTCTGAAAGTGGGGGGTCACAGTTGTCACCACCCCCACCGTGTGCAGGCTTTCGACTCCTTGTGATCTCCCTCTAGACAGTGTGTTGTTCACAGTTTGTTCCTGAGATTACAAAGGGGAGGTTAAGGAAGAGAGCTGGTCATCTGTTAATTACTGATTCTTCATTTCTCCTTCTTTGATCTTTGGAAAGAACTGACAAGTTAGGCAAGGGGTTGTGTGATTGAAAGATCTGAAAGGTGTCCTTAGGGCGGAGACGGGGCTGCCTGGGGAGAAGTCAGTTACACTGTAGCTTTGCCTAAGTGTCAAGGAAAGGGGCTTCCTGCTGAGGGCGGTTTCCTGCAAAGAGCCGCTTATGTAAACTGGAGTCATCTCCAGAGTCTCCTTCTCTCTCACTGCCCTGGAGCTGCAGAACAAAGTAATCGCTGCTGGAAGTGGTGGCTTTTAATTCATTTCATGCTCCCCAGTCTTATCTGAGCTCTCAGTGCCAGCTGATAACATGTGTCCATTGTGGTCTGTGACTGTGAAAACTTCTATTCCTCTGACATCATTTTTACAGTGATTTCTCCTACCCTTTTTAAAGCCCAAATCCTCCTTGCCTTGGGTCTCCTGACAGATGATATCTCATCCTAGTTTACCCGCAATCCAAGATTATGAAAAAAAAAACACATTTTTACCCACTCTTTTCTTTACATCAAAGTCTTGTAGCTCTTCCATCTTTTCTCCTCCTTCTTCTTTTCAGAGTCAGAGGTGCCTCCCTTTTATGAGCCCATACTTTGTAAAACTGACACATCTCTCTCTCTCTCTCTCTCTCTGTCTCTCTGACACACAGTCCCTTTTCCAATAAGACCTCCTCTGCCCTGCAGCATGACTCTCCTACATCTTTCTAGGCTGATGTCCTGTTCTTCTGGCACTCCACACACATTCCTGATTCTATATTTTTCCATCACACCCACCACCCTTTCAAGGAGCCAGGAAAGCATTGCAAGGATTCTTCTCTAAAAATACTCTATCCCAGAGGTATCTTCTCTTCAACCCTGATTAGTTCCAACTTTGCTACTGATTTCCCACCTATTTAACCACCACTTAGTGGGCAATGGCACCCCACTCCAGTACTCTTGCCTAGAAAATGCCATGGACGGAGGAGCCTGGAAGGCTGCAGTCCATGGGGTTGCTGAGGGTCAGACACGACTGAGCGACTTCACTTTCACTTCTCACTTTCATGCATTGGAGAAGGAAATGGCATCCCACTCTAGTGTTCTTGCCTGGAGAATCCCAGGGACGGGGGAGCCTGGTGGGCTGCTGTGTGTGGGGTCGCACAGAGTCGGACATGACTGAAGTGACTTAGCAGCAGTAGCAGCAGCAGTAGCGTTATTTTGGGGTTCATATATACTAAGCTTCTATGAGGTGGGATTGAAATAATTTTCACCTTTCACAGCCCTGAGCAGAATATCATGCATGCCAATCTATAACTCACAAGTGTATCTGACATTTATTGAGCATCCACTCTGTGCTAGTTCCTGGATTGGGTGCCAGGGCTACAGAGATCAGTGAATCAGCTCTGAGCTCTGTCTTCATCACAGGGGCAGTCTAAGAGTTTCCCGTGTTTTGTTTTCCAGACTGCCCCATTTAAACATACCCTAGATACCTGTGTTTTCCCCAGAGGCTCGGTTATGGGCTGCCATCACTTTACCCCTTTCTCAAAAGGAGTAAACTTACTGTTTTCTGATAAACGTATTCCACAAACAAGTGAGAACATGGAAATTCAATGAATAAGCACAGGTCAGTCCAATAATTATGAAATTTAATTCTGCATTATCTGGCCTATCCAGTATAATAGAGAATTACAGAGCATTTCAAACAGCACGGGGATGCTGGAGCCCGATTTCTCAAAGTCAATTCTGTGGCTGTCCATGGCAAGGGTTATTGTATTTTAAAGAAAAATACACACAACATCTTAGAGTCTAATTATCTAGCGGTAAATAAGATTTACTAAATGAAAGTAAACATATTTTATGCAAAATCATGTAAAAGTAAATGGAGCTAGAGTACAGCTGTGAAGGATTGCATACGCCGAACAGCAAAAGGAATTGCAAATGTGATAGTATATTTTTAGTCCCCCAAATACTGAAACAGATTCAATTTGGATGGTGTCTCAGCTCTGAAAAGTCCTTTGATTAAGAAAACTGGAAATTCCCAGCCTTTGATGGGTGCTATTAGATTCTATCCTGCATACTGAAATATGTAATTTTGTCCTGATCTTAAATCTAAACTTTAAGAAAGTATCATATTTAAGAGAACATCTTAATGAAGATGTAAGTACTCAGGTCTCTCTGGGTCAGTAATTTCCTGAAGTAACAAAAGCTCCAAGAATATGGGCAGGAAAAGTTGGGAGTGATTAGGGAGATTTTATATTTTTATTTGTAGCAATTCACAGGGGAAAAAACGGGAAATCTCATAAGTAAAGGGATTAGGCAGAAATCCAATTAGGGATATAAATGACCAAGATGTTTCCTTTAGCTAATCTAATAGTAAACTCTGGTCCAGGAAATTAGGAAATAGAAAACACCTACTCTGTTAATAAAAGAAGAAAGAAAAAAAGCAACAATGATAACTTATTTTCAAGTTCTCAGGGACTTGATACACAGTTTTGTTGGGCATAATGAACTGATCTTTCTAATCAAGATAATCTAAGGAAAAATATGAGAAGAAGACAATCAATGATTTTTAGTTTCAACACTTTATATCTAAGATTTTAAATAATGATTTAAACTGAGAAAGATTTTTAAAAGTAGGATTATTCCTTATTTTTTATTCAATTCATTAGACAGTTAGAAAAGTTGGTATTTTAGAGGACAGTTTCTGAAAGCACAAAGGTATCATTTAATTATGTGTAATTTTAAGTAGATGAGAGCTTCCCCGGTGGCACTAGTAGTAAAGGACAAACCTGCCAGTGTAGGAGACATAAGAGATGTGGGTTTGACCCCTCAGTCAGGAAGATCCCCTGAAGGCAGAAATGGCAACCCACTCCAGTATTCTTGCCTGGAGAATCCAATGGACAGAGGAGCCTGGCAGTCTATAGAACATAGGGTTGCAAAGAGTCAAACATGACTGAAGTGACTTAGCCTGCATAATGTAGGTAATTATATAAATATATACACAAATATATATTTGCAAAGAGTATCCAGGTCCATGCTACTGAGGCATAAGGAACATTTTATGCTGGTATAATTTGCTGCACCTCTATGTTAGCTCTTTCCTTGCTTCACAAAGCCTAGAATACTCCATGGTGTTCTGAATTTTTCAGATGTCTCTGTACAACTTTTGTTATAACCCTTTCACATCAGTTTCACTTTACCTGCCCAGGGCCATGTGTGTCCAAGAATTTGCGTAGCTTCCTTCATTACTTTGGGTGTTCTTTGTTTCCTTCTTGAAATTCTGGCTAGTGCCAGTTTGTCCTTGGCAGCCAGTCTTTTCTACCTCATCTATTTTATTTAATTTTATTAAAGTATACTTGATTCACAACGCTAAGTTCTCCCGTACAGAAAAGTGACTCAAGTATATGTATATATGTTCTTTTTCATATTCTTTTCCATTATGGTTTATCATAGGATATGAAATACAGTTCTCTGTGTTATACTGTAGTTTCTTTTTTTCCTCTTTTTAAAAAAATTTCGGATTATGGAAGTATGATAACACATTTACAGGAGACTTGAAAAACAAGTTATGTAGTTCCACTATATATTACTTATTTTTTAAGTAGATAAATTAAGGTTTTAGTTGGAGTTTCAATATCAAAACTGTCAAAAATTAATAGAATGACTAGACAGAAAAGTAGAAAGATATAGTAGTCCTGAAAAACCCTATGCACCAATTACACATAAAAGTTATGCCATTTTCACACAACAGCAGGATTCAAATTCTACTCAAGTTCCCATAGGCTGTGAACCAGGAGACACTGGAACTGATCCAGAGACATAAAACAAGATGCAAAAATTTCATGTTCTGAAGGAATTGATACCATACAGAGTCTGTTCTGTTATCATTGTGGAATTACGTTAGAAATCAATATCAAAAGATATTTGAAAATAACCACATAGAGTTCAGTGTAACATTTACCAAGAGAGACACTTGACTTAGCCACTGAAAGCCTCCATAAAGTTAAAAGATTGGAAAAGCATAGAGGATGACTGCAGAGAGGAAAGCATTAAATGAGAAATTAATATCAAGGGTACTTTAAAAACCCTATATATTTGAAAATTAAATACCTATTTTTAAATGATGGCTATATCTAAGAAGTCATAACAAGGGAAATTAGAAAATCTTGTAACAATAAAAATGAAAAAAAGAATTTATCTGAATTTGTTCATGTACCTGAACAACTTCTGGTAAATTCTCATGTACCTGAAGCTGCTCAGTGCAGCTAAACACAATGTCCAATCCTGAATAAGGTATGAAAACAGATAATAGACACCAGCATAAGATTTTGTGAAATTTGAGAAGTTAATAATAATGTATCATATATTAATTTACTGGTGTTTTTTTTTTTTTTTAACAACATAGAATTTACATTCTCAGAATTGGATTAAAAGTTTCAAGTCTCATTCAAAAAAATTTTTTTTAAATCACTAAGATTAATAACCTTTCTAGACTTTTAGCAATAATACTAGATGCCAGAATAAATGGAACTATATAAAACCTAGCATTCCATTCATAGTCAAACAATTGGGGCCAAACTGTCATAAATTTTTTAGCTAGGCAAAATTTTATATTTTCTAAAATGTATAATTAATTATACATACATATATACACGTTAGGAGAAGGCAATGGCACCCCACTCCAGTACTCCTGTCTGGAAAATGGACGGAGGAGCCTGGTAGGCTGCAGTCCATGGGGTCACTGAGGGTCGGACACGACTGAGCATCTTCACTTTCACTTTTCACTTTTCCTGCATTTGGAGAAGGAAATGGCAACCCACTTCAGTGTTCTTGCCTGGAGAATCCCAGGGACGGGGGAGCCTGGTGGGCCGTTGTCTATGGGGTTGCACAGAGTCGGACACGACTGAAGCGACTTAGCAGCAGTAGCAGCATGTACACGTTATACATACATAATATACATGTGTGTATACAGAACACCTTTTCTACTATACTTGATTAATGCTTGAGAAAGAAAAACAAAAAAAGAGAGAAATTGGAAAACATAAACTAAATGAAATGGGAGCCCTGAATATGAAATAGAAAAGTGAAACAAACTAGATAAAAGATCATAATGTCCAGTTGCTTTTAAACATGGCTGCTTATTAGAATCACATTTGGAGATTTGGAGAAAAAAGCAATACCTGGACATTTGTATTTTTAAAAAAATTTCAAGATATTTCTAATGTGCATCTGGATTTTAAAAAGTGATTACAGGTTTTTCTATTAAATAGTAGTTTTAGTTATATAAAATTCTGTTATTTTCTGTTGACCAATCATGATACAGTAGTATTAAATAAATATCAGTTACATAATCACAATAGTAAAATATGTTTACCAGTTCTCACAATCAATAGCTAGACAAAAAATAAAAGATAATTGCAATTGCAAACCATAATGGAAATGAGATTAATCCAACAATATAAAATAATTGCATGCAATTTGGAGGGTTAAATAGAGTGGTGTGATAAGTGGAAGTAGATCCATGCACATGTTTTCATCCACCCAGCCAGTCTATGTCTTTTATTTGGTACATTTAATCTATTTACATTTAAGGTAATTATCGATGTATATGATCCTATTGCCATTTTCTTAATTGTTTTGGGTCTCTTTACTGTAGGTTTTCCTTTTTCTTATGTTTCCTGTCTAGAGAAGTTCCTTTAGCATTTGTTGTGAAGCTGGTTTGGAGGTGCTGAATTATCATAACTTTTGCTGGTCTGGAAAGCTCTTTATTTCTCCATCAAATCTGAACCAGAGTCTTGCTGGGTAGAGTATTCTTGGTTGTAGTTTGCTCCCTTTCATCACGTTAAATATATCAGGGGATTCCCTTCTGGCTTGTACAGTTTCTGTTGAGAAATCAGCTAATAACATTATGGGAGCTCCTTTGTATAGTATTTGTCTTTTTTCCTGTTCAATTCAGTTCAGTCCCTTAGTCGTGGCTGACTCTTTGCAACCCCATGAATAGCAGCACTCCAGGCCTCCCTGTTCATCATCAACTCCTGGAGGTCACTCAAACTCAGGTCCATCGAGTTGGTGATGCCATCCAGCCATCTCATCCTCTGTCATCCCCTTCTCCTCCTGCCCCCAATCCCTCCCAGCATCAGAGTCTTTTCCAATGAGTCAACTCTTCACATGAGGTGGCCAAAGTACTGGAGTTTCAGCTTTAGCATCATTCCTTCCAAAGAAATCCCAGGGCTCATCTCCTTCAGAATGGACTGGTTGGATCTCTTTGCTGTCCAAGGGACTCTCAAGAGTCTTCTCCAACACCACAGTTCAAAAGCATCAATTCTTCAGCACTCAGCTTTCTTCACAGTCCAACTCTCACATCCATACATGACCACTGGAAAAACAATAGCCTTGACTAGACAGACCTTTGTTGGCAAAGTAATGTCTCTGCTTTTGAATATGCTATCTAGGTTGGTCATAACTTTCCTTCCAAGGAGTAAGCATCTTTTTTTTTAAATTTCATGGCTGCAGTCACCATCTGCACTGATTTTGGAGCCCAGAAAAATAAAGTCTGACACTGTTTCCACTGTTTCCCCATCTATTTCCCATGTAGTGATGGGACCAGATGCCATGATCTTCGTTTTCTGAATGTTGAGCTTTAAGCCAACTTTTTCACTCTCCACTTTCACTTTCATCAAGAGGCTTTCTAGTTCCTCTTCACTTTCTGCCATAAGGGTGGTGTCATCTGCATATCTGAGGTTATTGAGATTTCTCCCAGCAATCTTGATTCCAGCTTGTGTTTCTTCCAGTCCAGCGTTCCTCATGATGTACTCTGCATATAAGTTAAATAAACAGGATGACAATATACAGCCTTGACATACTCCTTTTCCTATTTGGAATCAGTCTGTTGTTCCATGTCCAGTTCTAATTGTTGCTTCCTGACCTGCATACAAATTTCTCAAGAGGCAGATCAGGTGGTCTGGTATTCCCATCTCTTTCAGAATTTTCCACAGTTTATTGTGATCCACACAGTCAAAGGCTTTGGCATAGTCAATAAAGCAGAAATAGATGTTTTCCTGGAACTCTCTTGCTTTTTCCATGATCCAGCGGATGTTGGCAATTTGATCTCTGGTTCCTCTGCCTTTTCTAAAACCAGCTTGAACATCAGGAAGTTCATGGTTCACATATTGCTGAAGCCTGGCTTGGAGAATTTTGAGCATTACTTTACTAGCGTGTGAGATGAGTGCAATTGTGTGGTAGTTTGAGCATTCTTTGGCATTGCCATTCTTTGGCATTGCCTTTCTTTGGGATTGGAATGAAAATGGACCTTTTCCAGTCCTGTGGCCACTGCTGAGTTTTCCAAATTTGCTGGCATATTGAGTGTAGCACTTTCACAGAATCATCTTTCAGGATTTGGAATAGCTCCACTGGAATTCCATCACCTCCACTAGCTTTGTTCGTAGTGATGATAGCTAGCATTTGCTTAGCATCCTGTTATTAAGGAATTTTTCCTTTTCAAATAACAGAATTGTCAAGTACAGTGGCTTAACAATAAGGATATTTTATTGGCTCACGTTCTAAAATGTCTACAGAAAGTGATTTCAGGGTTTGTTAATATTGGGCTGGCTAAGAGGAACATTCAAATTTTTTCCTAAGATGTTATGGAAAACCAGAATGAACTTTTTGGCCAACTCAATACAACAACTCAGAGACTTCAGGTTCCTTGAGTTAGCTTCTCTGTAACTCTCTTGGCTTTCCCCTTATTGTACAAGCTCTATGTACATGGAAGCCACAGCTCATAAAACAATGTGCATGGAAGACAAGAGGGGGTACTCTTTTTCCTCCTGACACTCTTTTTTTGAAGAGGAAAAGCCAAGAACCCCCCCAGAGTTTTGTTCACTGAGTCTTCAGCCCCCTCCTAAACCTATTGTTAAAAGACTTCCCTCTCTGGGTGTAAAAGATGGGCACCCCTTTTCTAAACACACTGGTGTAACATCCAGATTTTTTTTAGCAGGAGGGATGGTTTGGGGGTAGGGAATCAACATCACCTGCACAAACTTCTTCTATGGGCCAAGCATGCTGATAAGCATTTAATTTTTTACTCCTGTCTGCAATCTAGAAAAGTCTATGTTCTTAGTCACATTTGAGGAAATCAAGACATCACCCAGGATCACAAAGCTCATGAGTAACAGATAAGAAAATCATTCATTCATCAGACTTTTATTAGACACTTTCTGTGTGCAATGAGAACACGAAGACAGATCAAGGAGGATTGCTGTTCTCTCAGGGGTAGCAAGGTAAGAATGGTCCTGTGGATGGTAAGGGCAGTTTCAAATCCATCAATGGCCCCAAAGACAGTGTCATTAACTCTGCATGAGGGGGTATGGAGAGGATTCCCAGGAAACCTGACCCCAGTGGGGTAGATCAACTAAAGCCCATGCAGAAATGGTACACCAAGCCAAGGAACAGCATTGGAAAAGTCGAGAAACAGCTTTGCTTGCCATGGGAAAGAATGTTCCTTTTCTATCTGTCAGGATTTCCAATGTTACTTGGAACTTGAGTGCCTCAAGGAATGAGCAGACAGAAGACACAATGATCCTAAACTGAGCTAGGAATGTGCTCTTGCACCTTTGGTGAAATGACTGTTTCCAAACACATTGAAAGTAACCTTTCTCATGTTCACATCTACAAGAAGGCAAAGAGAGGGAACATTTCTTTCCTAGATAGACTCTTCAGACAGCTCCAATCTATTTTCAGAGAGCAAAATAATTAGTTGTAAACTCCAAATGGCACACAATTTCATCATGTCTTCTATGGAGTAGAATGTCCTTGAAGAGGAAATTCTGACTTCTCCCCAGGTGATTTAAGAGGGCCTGAGAAGCAGATGTGTTTAGGGCTTTGAAGGAAAGCAAAGGGAAAGATCAAGATCAACTTAAGACAACCAAGAACACATTTTCAACTGAGACAATTTCAAGAGCATTAAATAAACCTTCTTCAGAAGGTTTTTAAAAGACTATTGTATTTCTTTCACCTGAAGTAACACCCCTCAGTAATGAAAATCATTTATTAAAACATGAATGACTGCAAGGAACAATCACATTTCCCCTCTTACCTTTATGTTCTACAGAAGGTTCTGTGTGATAACCTTTGCTTTTCTGTGCTAGAGTTAATGACTTCTGAATTACTGCCCTATCACTCTGCACCCCCTTGCCAGCCCTTCCTACCATTTTCTCGTCCCAACCCATCATGTAGACGGGCCAAAAGCATTTAGTGTGTATTGGTCTGCAACTTTGCTTGGATAGTTTATATTTAAGCATGAACAATTTTTAAAAACTTATTTATTTAATTGGCTGTGCTTTTTTTTTTTAGTCACAGGATACTTAGTTGCTGGACGTTGGGTCTAGATCCCTGACCACATATTGAACCTGGGCCCCTGTGTTAGGAGCATGGAGTCTTAGCCACCGGCCCACCAGGGAAGTGCTAGCATGAAGAATTTTATGAATCTAAGAAGCATTTGGTGATCAGGGATTAGAATTCTGGCAGGCACTTTATATTATAATTGACAAAATATAACCCAGCTGTTAATACATTGGTAAACCAACTTTATTTCGCATTGTTATTTTTGTGTGTATATGTGTTTGGGAAAACGGATTTGGAGCTGGCTGATGAAAATCAACCCCCTCCATCTTTCCTGAGCAGTCTGTTCTTATTGAGATGACTGCTAGTCACGGGAGCCTGAAGCCATCACCAAATCAGTACACAACTGACTTCCCACAGCAAACCATCACTAGACTTTATAGATGTGGGTGAAATTGATGTGCTTTAAATCCAACTAGAAATGGCTGGTCTTGAAGGGTAGTTTAGAGCTAATGCTGGGAGTGGAAAAGAATGCATGAGTTGTAGTTTCAGCATATCCCAGCCTCATGAAGATACAAATGATTTAAGAGAACATTCATAATTTAACAGCAATAGAGTTGAGGATCCTGAGAAAATAAATTGTATTTCCTTCATTGAAATGACAGTGACATATATTCACGTTTCTTTTTTGTTCAGCACAGAGCCCATCAATAAAAATATGTCACTGTGAGTTGTGGGCAGGTTGTACTAGTTTGTCCTTTCTATTATATGGGTTGAATAAGAGTAATATATTCTACTGCAAATGGTAATTTAATAATCATACCCTTCAATGATAGGTGTTGTAATCTTTCCTAATAAATGTGGGAAACACCAGGAGCTTTGATTTTAAGGAGTCTCATCTCAGGGGTTCTGGCACAATTGACCTTGGCCTGACATATTCAAAGAGCTGTGGTGGCAATGCTTTTGGCACCCTATTGCTTATACCATATGCCCCAGCAGAACTTAATTCACCCTAACTTAATTAGATTTTGGGGTTAACTGTGTAGTAATGATGGATATTCACTGGAAAGACTGTTTGTTCCGGTCTCTTCTGTTCTACCTGTGCAACAATCCATCAGCACTCAGGTAGTTTCTGAGATGAAACTGTATCCTTCCTAACATGTAGGCTCTATGAAAGACCAGATATTAAAAAACTTCTTCCTTATCTCATGGACTTCTAATCCCATCATGCAAATAAGACCTAAGGTAAGAAATATTTAGAGATCAAAATAGTAGAATAGTGAAATACCAAATTCAGGCAGCATAGAACTGTCAGAATTCACACAAAGGGGACATTCACGTAGGCTGAAAGAGCTTCTTGAAGAAGAGGGTATTGAATTACACTTTGTAAAGTGATGAGGAATTGGAGTAGGGAGGGTGTGGAAACTTGGGGAAGTAAAGGATGACAGGGATTAGAAATAGAGCAGGGGAAGTCAAGTTCTGTTTGGAACTGAGCAGAGCCTCTGAGTTCCAGCACTGGCGTCTCTGAGCCTCGGTAGCAGAGGCTGAGTGCCTCTGAGTGCCTGCGGTCTGACACCTTTTTGAGGTTGTGGTCTTGAGTTCTCTTCCTTCTGCTACAGAAGATCTGCATCTCTGGTCGCAAGTTCACTGGGCTCTGGATTCATCCATGTCGCTTCCATTCTGAAAGAGTCACTTCCTCTGCTACACCCTCCTATCCATTCCTAATGAATGATTCCTGCTCTATTGAATTCTTCCTCTAGATACGCACACAATAGCAGCCTCAGAGACCCCTGCAGATCGCCGTCCCCACCCCCAACCCACTACTGCCTTTCTGGGTTCTCTCCCACAGAAAAATTTACTGAGTTAATATCAGCATCACGTGTTTTTTCTCTCACTGGCCCCTACCTACCCCACCTCCTCAGCTGACTTCAATAGACCAGTCCTCTGAAGCTGCTTTTGTGCAGGTCATGGGTGACCTCCATATTGCCGGACCCAGTGGCCATGTGCTATCCTGATCTTTTGTAGCCTTTCAGTGGATTTGGGCCCAGCTGTGTCCACCTGTCTTCCTGACGCACCTTGTCCCTTGGCTTCTGTTACATTGTACACTTGGTTATTTTTCTGCTCCTCTGGCTTCCATATTCATGTTCCTTTTCTGTCTCTGTCTCCTTTCATTCTCTTCAATTAGGAGACTCCACTACAGGTTATAGGTTCTCTCTTCTTCTTTGTCTCTCCTCTGAGGTGGTCTCATCAAAGCTCATGGCTTTAAATTTATATGCTCTCTACATCTGGCCTGACACCCATCTCGAGTTCTAGGTTCATGGCCTGCCCTTATTTACAAATAAGCCCTTGAAAGTTAGCATAAGTCAGAACTCTTGACAGAATGTCTCTTCTCCTCTCATCCCTTGTCTTGGTGTAGAATTCCGCCAACTGCTTGCATTCTACAGCCCAAAGCCTAGAAGTCATTCCTTACCCCTCACTTTCTTTCACACCCGTGAGCAATCCTAAACAGTTCTTTCTTCTTCTGTCTCCAAAGCATATATGAAATCCACCCACTTCTTTGCATTTCCACAGCCATCACCCTACTACAAGCCACCATTAGCCCTCTCCTCAGCTACTACAATAGCCTCCTGACTGGCTTCTCTGGGACTGTTCTTGTCTCTCCACAGAGGATTCTTTACTCTGCTGTGATCTTTTAAAATGTCAAATGGATCACATCCCTCTCCCACTTAAAATGCTCCAGGTGACCTGGCAACTGCACTTGGAAGAGAAGCTGAGCCCCAGTCATGTCCCACATGACCCAGACCACCACTGAACTCCCCCGACCCTCCCCTTTCTAGTCTCATTCCGAGGGCATCTTCCTGGGTGTTCAACAGCCCAAGCTCATGCCATAGCATTGGCCGCTGAATATTCCAGACACATGGCTTCCTCCTTCTCATCGTAGAGGATCAACTCATAAGTTATTGCCTCACCAAGAACTTCCCAGGTGACTGATACTTTTTGTTTTTTATGCTAGGTCCTTTTTGGTTATCTATTTTTAAATATAGCAATATGAACATCTCCATCCCAAGCTCCTAATTTATCCTTCCCCCGTCCTTCTCCCCTGGTAACCATTAATTCATTCTCTATGAGTCTGGATCTGTTTTGTAAATAAGTTCATTTGTATCTTTTTTTAAATATTCCACATATAAGTAATATCATGTGATATTTGTCTTTGTCTGACTTAATTCACTTAGTTTGATAATCTCCAATTTCATCCACATTGCTGCAAATAACATTATTTCATTCTTTTCAATGGTTGAATATATATGTACTACATCTTCTTTATCCATTTACCATATGACTGATTTTTTAATGAGTCCTCTTCTTATTTAGTTTCCCAATTAACTAGTTGCTACCTCTTCTATGACTTAAAAAAATTATTCAGACAATGAGTTAATCAAGAATGAGGAAGAAGATTGCCAGTGACATATACAGAAAAGAGGAAATAAGTCTACAATTTGCTTTGGTTTAATTAACGTACAGTGTTTGTAAATATTATTAGAGACTTTGAGACACCATCAGATTGAGAGCCTCTCATCTTGGAATTAACCTTTTGGGGGAAAGAAAAGTGTGCACAGATGTCTCATTCTCTGATTTCATCAATAAAATAGTTTGAAGCTCTCTGCTCAAACTGCTTCACTAGTTGGAAACAAAATACAAAACAAGTGAGTCATCTTAGTACTTTTTTCCAGGGGTCAGATGATGTCCACTCCAATCTGCTGGATCCTCCACAGTTATGGACTAAGTTTGTTGAAACATGGGGAAGTTTCTGATGCTGCAAATTTGGTAAGATGAAAAAAAATGGCTGTAACATCGCAAAGTGTTTATCAAAAATTTAATAAGTGGGCTCACAGTTCTCATGTTAATGTTTCATGGTCCATCTGGTGAGCCCAGAAAGCCTCAAGAGCTTGAAATGTCTGTGGCAGAGCCTTTGGGTACAGTTTTGCTTCAGTTCAGTTCAGTTGCTCAGTCGTGTCCGACTCTTTGCGACCCCATGAATTGCAGCATGCCAGGCCTCGCTGTCCATCACCAACTCCCAAAGTTCACCCAAACCCATGTCCATTGTGTCGGTGATGCCATCCAACCACCTCATCCTCTGTAGTCCCCTTCTCCTCCTGCCCTCAATCTTTCCCAGCATCAGGGTCTTTTCAAATGAGTCAGCTCTCCGCATCAGGTTGCCAAAGTATTGGCGTTTCAGCTTCAACATCAGTCCCTCCAATGAACACCCAGGACTACTCTCCTTTAGGATGGACTGGTTGGATCTCCTTGCAGTCCAAGGGACTCTCAAGAGTCTTCTCCAACACCACAGTTCAAAAGCATCAATTCTTCGGTGCTCAGCTTTCTTCATAATCCAACTCTCACATCCATACATGACTGCTGGAAAAACCATAGCCTTGACTAGACGGACCTTTGTTGGCAAAGTAATGTCTCTGCTTTTTAATATGCTGTTTAGGTTGGTCATAACTTTCCTTCCAAGGAGCAAGTGTCTTTTAATTTCATGGCTGCAATCGCCATCCTCAGTGATTTTTGAGCCCAGAAAAATAAAGTCAGCCACTGTTTTCACTGTTTCCCCATCTATTTGCCATGAAGTGACGGGACTGGATGCCATGATCTTAGTTTTCTGAATGTTTCCCTTAATGGTCAAGTAAATTCTTGCACAGTTTGTGGACTGATGAAGGGAGATTGTCTGCATTGAGCAAAGTAGTCCCTAGAGCTGAGGGTCATTCTTGACAGTCAGATTCAGTATGGTCAAGCTCCGGGAATTGGTGATGGACAGGGAAGGCTGGCATGCTGTAGTCCACGGGGTTGCAAAGAGTCAGACATGACTGAGCGACTGAACTGAACAAGGTCTGTGATTAATGCCAGTGTGTGCACCTGCCAGGACTATACTGGAGTGCAGTCTGGTTGGTATAGCCAGTCACTTGAAAGTCCCCTGCCTCCACATTCTGAATCAGCAGGGAGAGCTGTCTTTTGGAGAAACTTAGGATGGAGAAGAAAAGACAGAAGAGACATAAAGGAAACAAATTGCTCAAGGATGACACTAAATCCAATTTCTAGTATATCCAAAACACACTAGTCATGGTTGCAAAGTTGCTAAGAGAATTTCCGGCAAGTAAGCAGGAGCTACAAATTCAAAGTCAAGGATAAGAAAAAGTAGGATACAAGTTTTTTTCCCCAGCATGGTTCTGAGTCTTCTGTTGTTTCTTGTCCAGTGAATAGAGGTAGAAGAGACATATTTTCTGTTCCTCTAAGACAGGAAATTGAGGATGTATAGTCAGTCCTCTCAGGCCTATCTTCCTAATTCTATTTTCAGAATCAATTTTTTTCTTCCACTTCAATTTTTCAATTTTGCTAAATCATGAGAAACTGGTGTGTTTTTTACAACAAATCTTGGAAGCTTGTCTCAAGGACCTTGAGTATGAGGGGTGTGAGTTCCAAGAGTTCTGCATAATTCTTTCAACTGTTTCCCCTTTTTATCAATAAATATCTAAATTTAAGGTTCTAAGGCAGAAGAAACACAGTTCTAAAATGTTACATTATTTTAGATTTTGCTTAGTTTATCAGCAACTTGTGTGCATGATAAGTTGCTTCAGTCTTGTTTGACCCTTCACGACCCTATGAGCTATAGCCTGCCAGACTCCTCTGTCCTTGGAATTCTCCAGGCCAGAATACTGGAGTGGTTGCCATGCCCTCCTCCAGGGGATCTTCCCAACCCAGGGATTAAACCCACATCTCTTATGTCTCCTGCATTGACAGGGAGGCTCTTTACCACGAGTGTCATCTGGGAAGCCCTCATAACTTGCATGAGCATAATGTGTTTCTTGCACCATGATGAATCCCAGTGCTTGGCTGACAGCTTTTGCTGCAGTGGTAGTAGTTTTCAAAAATCAATTATCATGACATAATTTTTTGTTAAAGTTTAAGTATAAAAGATTAACCCTGCTATTAAATCTGTTAATGTCAGGATCAATCCCTTAAGGCTTAACGAGTTGGTTATGGCTGGAACCTCAAGGAGGATGCAGCTGCTGTCTGTTTTCTGAAGATATTAACAATCCAGGCCTTAAACATAAGTGCTCCAAACACCTTAGCAGATGTGAGTGCTTCTGTTGCATCTTTCAGAAGACAGGAGAGAAAGCATATGAAGGCTTAGTCTAACTGTTATTTGTCTTAAAAGAAAACTAAGTTTCATGATTTGAAAGGTGACTACGTTAAACATTTTCATAGAAATTGAGCAAAACAAGATTGTATGTTAAAAGAAGCACAGCCATCTAAATATTACTTTCAGACCCAGCAGGGATCTCTTGCATTGCAGGTGGATTCTTTACCAACTGAGCTATCAGAGAAGCCCACAGTGTTCAGATGCATTTTCCATTACAAAATTATTCATTACAGGATTGAATTATAAGAGTGAAAGATGTACAAAAATGCTAATTTCCACTGATAAATGTTATTTAGAAAAATTTTTTTTTGCTTGTTTTGGGCCATCCTGGGTCCCCATGGCTGCTTGAGGACTTCCTCCAGCTGCAGCGAGGGGGTGCTGCTCGCTAGTTGTGATGCTCGGGCTTCTCACTGTGGCGGCTTCTTTTGTTGCAGAACGTGGGCTCTGGGCACACAGGCCTCAGGAGTTGTGGCTCATGAGCTTAGTTGCTCCTCATCACGTGGAATCTTCCTGGACCAGGGATCGAACCCATGTCTCCTGCGTTGGCAGGTGGATTCTTTACCACTGGGCCTCTAGGGAAGTCTGATAAATAAGTTATTAAGTTATGGAATACCCACTCAGAAATTTTGATGATAATTTAATTCTGGTTACAAGAAAATAGAAACATGGAAAAAGTACTGTAAGTATAAAAAGGAAAGCAGTATATAGAAGACTGTGTACTGTAGGAGCATACTTTTATAACACCCTCAATTATAGCCCTGTCACTAAAGTACAAGAACCATGCATAAAAAAGCAAACTAGGGGAAAAATTCATACATTCAACAAATGCTTATAAAGCACTTATGTCTCAGTTAGGGTAGAGTACGAAGCTGTAAGAAATAACTCTCAAAGTGTATAGTGGTTTAAATATAGCTCAGTATAGATATTTGTGATTGGAAGCAGGCATTGCTCTGTATAATGATTCAGGCTCCTGTTATTTCATGGCCCTACCACCTCCTAGGACCCCACTTCCTCTCTAGTCAGTGCTGATGGGGAAGACAGTATTGATGGGGACAGAGCAAAGGGACAAAGTAGGTGATTAAATTAAAAAAATGGTTAATTAAAAATTACTTTAAACTATTAAAAATAGTTAATTAAAAATTAAAAAGATGATTAACAAAATAGTCCCACTAAGGGGATCATAAGTAAAGAAAAAAGTGGGGGAAGCCCCTGTAAGTTTAAGATCACTCAAGAAAGCAGATTTGCTGAACCACAAAGCCAAGCAAGCTTGCTTAGCCACAAAACCATGCAGCAGAAGCATGAGATGTGCCCCAAGACAATGGAACTGGTGGGTGAGACCCACATCCTGCCCGTGAGTTCAGAAAGTTAATGGACACTCTTGTCTGCACATGATAACAACAAAAATGTAAGAAAAAGGTTGTTGACCTTACACTGAAACCTGGCATGACTGACTCTATCTTAGTACATGTTGCCACTCTTTGCTCATTCCCATTGCTCCATCACAGTCCTGGCTTGACCGTGCAGGGACGAGGCAAATCCCCCACCTGACACGGAGGAGGAGCTGATGGTGGAAGCAAGACATCTGCTCAAGATTGAGGAAGAAGGTGGTCTTCTCCCCTTCGCCCAGTTTTCACTTGATGATAAAACTGTAGCCCACTCAGTTCTTAGAGCAGCACCATCTTGCCTGCCTGCTTGTAAGCCTCACCACCGGCCCATACTAATAGACCTTTCCTTACCTTTCTCTCTGCCTCTTGGTGAGTTCTTTCTGTGCTGAGACAGAAGAGTCTCTGCTGGGCTAAGTCCATGTTCTGTTGCTTCAGTATATGAGGAAGACAGCTTTCTTCTGGCCACTCTCAGTCTGGCGCATGCTGCCTTTCACGCATTGGCAAGAACCGGTCAGATGGCCCAGTGTAGGCGCAAGAGGGCCTGGGAAATGTACTCCCTGGATGGGCCTCCCCAGCCCCTTATACTAAGACAAAGCACAGATTTTTGTTGGAAAGTTAGCAATTCTGTTTAACTTAGTAAGAGGGATGGAACTAAATCAGAATTCAGGTCTCCTACTCTAAAATAGAGACTTTGAACTGCCGTGCTGCTTTGAGGCTAAAAACTTAGGCATTTCCCTGTAGTTGACAAATGGTTAATGCTTTTTTTTTTCTTTTGTTTTAAACCAATTCATTAATTTCTATTTTTTTACATTGTTTAAATTGAAGTATTGTTGTCTCGACCTGTGCTGTACAGCAAAGTGACTCAGTTATACTATATATACTCTTTAACAAGGGTCCTGATGTATAGCAAAGGTTGATGGGTTTTACTCATAACCAAATACCCCTAAGCCATTAGCTTTAACACCTTAGTAGACTGTGCTCCATTAGAAGCCCAGGGCTGGTGCCAGAGCCTTCTGAGGGGCACCTTCCCCAGCTACTGAGCACTTTTCCTGCCCACAGGGCCTTTGTGGGGCGAAATGGTAGAGGAATGATGGAGGAAACTCAAGATGGTGAGTGAAACTGTCACAGCTTGAGGGTCTCTGATCTCTTGTCAAGGAATAAGGAGCCACTCTTGAGGGCTGGAATTCCTTGAGATGATGAGGGAATATGAAATATAAGACGCTGTTGCCCAGCCACCTTGATACCACCTTAGCCTTTCCTTGAGGAAAGAATTTCCTTCACTTAGGTAGGGAAATATTCAGATATATCACCTTGACTCCCAAGCACAAGGGGCTTTCTTTTTCTTAGACCCGATATTAGAATGAAAGCTCTTAGAGGGTTCCTGACTGGCATTCAGCCCACAGCATCCTCCAGAATGTTGCTATTGAAGTCAGGAGTTTTCAAAGAACAGTATTACAATTAGGAAAGAGGTTGTTACAACAGAAAGCTCCCATTTCCTCTGGAAATACCAAGAACCACGCTGCTGTTGGTGCTGCCTGCCCACAGCTCCTCTGTTGTGGTTTCCATGTTAAAGACTGTGGTACATTATTTTATTTGATCTTTGGAAGTACTCTAAAAAGCAAAGGTTATTTTCATCATCATAATCATGGTCATTTTATAGACTTAAGAACTGAAATTTGAAGGGAGGAAGTAATTTGCTCAAGGTCACACTCTTAATAAATGGAGTCTATCTAAACTTCAAAGCCCATGCTGTTTG
The DNA here is from genome assembly GCA_935064755.1 of Tragelaphus eurycerus. Taxonomy (NCBI): domain Eukaryota; kingdom Metazoa; phylum Chordata; class Mammalia; order Artiodactyla; family Bovidae; genus Tragelaphus; species Tragelaphus eurycerus. The sequence continues at coordinate 16,957,982 of CAKXYN010000034.1, read as the reverse complement.
GCCAAATTATTTATCATTGTAATTTGTCCAGCGTCCATCCTCATGTCTCTTAATGTTCCAATTCCTTTGGGGATTTATCTGTCTTACATCTTCTGGGAGTGAGACTGCTCATTTCCGAGTATGAAGATGAAGGGAGATAATCCTTCCATCCTTCCTGCCGTCTGCAGATCCCAAGAGTGGAAGTGATCTAAGCATGTCCAAAAAGGTATTAAACTTTGAATAAAGAACATTAGAATGAGGAGTGAGACATTTAACTGAGACTGTAACCCTGGTGATACTCTGATGGGTTTCTCAGTCGTGGCCCTCTCTAACTGCCCAGGCTGATGTTAGTTTCTACATCTGAATCTGATCGGTCCTGTGATCCATCAAGGATCTGTCTAATATCTTTTCTTCTGGTTAAGTGATCCAGAGTTGGACTCTGTTGCTTTTAATTAAGACCACTTAATTAATTATTAGACCATCTAAATATTATACATTTAGATGCTATTGGCTACAAGTAACAGGAATCCGATACTGAAACTGTCTTGGACACAAAGACAGTGCATTATCTTTCATAAAGGGGGACAGAGAAGACCTTAGGGGTTTCTCCAATCTTAGTAGAACCCAAATCTGCTATTGCTCAAATATGGATTGTGAAATTTTTCTCTTTAGATTTCTTACCTTCTTGTCTTAAAGCTCACGGGAATGATGAGTCATGGTTGGTGTCAATGTTCATAATCAAAAGTCATAATATGGAACACATACCATTTTAATGAGAGTTGACTTATATTGTCTTCTGTAGTAACAGGAGGCCCTGTAACACCCAAATTACACATTTTTACAGTCTTGCTTCACAGAAGGAAATGGCATTTAGGATTTAGAGTTGGAGATGTTTAAAAGAAGTTTTATATTCATGCTTTTTCTAAAGCATTGCATTATAAAAATTCAGTACAAGAGCATATGTTCAAAATGCAGAAAAAGAAAAGAAATGGTTCTACAGAGTCAGTAAAATAAAGCTCTAACTTTTTAATTAACCAAATATGTGGAAATGGCCCTCATGTCCCAGATTTTCCCAGCAAGGGGTGCCTGATGACTGCCTGATCTTTCTCTTCCGTAAAGGAACTAAATGTGCTTGATTGTATCTCTCCTGGGGAGGCTTTCAGAAGGGGAGGAGCTTCTTTTGCTCTTTTTCTTTTGAAGTAAAGGCCTCTGGGAAAGAAGTACTTTAAAATTTAAAAGTGAAACTACTTTTTCTTTACTTTCTTAGAACTATAGAGAGAACTATAAAGCAGTCTTCACTTTCCAAGAGGCAGAAACATAAATACAAAATGAGAAATGCAGTGTTCCCATTCAAAGTTTGATTAGTTACAGAAAGATGTTGCAGAGGAGTAGGGGAGGGAAAGTGACAGCCGGAGAAAAGGAACAGCCAAGAAAGCCCGGAGAGGAGATGGACGTGTGCACAGAGGCATAGCCGTGGTGACCTACAGGGATAGACAAGAGGCGTTCTTGGGCTCACCCTTGCCATCTCGATCACTCTCATGCTGCTGCTTCTGTGTTCTTGGAAAATTGGGCTGTGTTTTTGCAATCCTGCATGAACACGACAGGAATGGTGGGTTTTATGCTTCCCCTTTGAAGATATGTATGTGAAGCTCTGCAGGAACTCATCCAAAAAAATCCCTCCCCATCAGCTTCTTGATATCAGAATTCATCAATCAGAAGAAGCGAACAATACCTTCACTTTACGGTTGACAATTTGACAGAAGTATCTGTAAATAACTGAGTTGAGAATAGGCCCCAGCGTTCTATAAAACAGAATCAAAGCTTTGTTCTTGGAAGATCAGAAGTTCTGGTTGAAACCACAGAAGAATCAGTTACGGCCATTTGATACTGATCCAAGCCTGTGGGCAGAGAAGCCAAATACAATTTAATATCAGGACTAAATAGCCACTTATATTTGATTTGCAAGATGGAGCAAATTTTACCTTCCTCAGTGTGTTTTGCTTAAGATATGAGTAAAATCTGTCAGACGTGACGTAGTCCTGAAAGTTATTCCATGTCTCAGGAAATTAATGCTGCCTTAAAAGAGAGAGCTGCCAAAGAAACAAAAGTGGGTAATTTATCCAACAACTGAAAACTATAGACTTTTCCCATTTTGGTTTCTCCTTGTTTCTCTATTATTTATGCCAACTAAGATAATTTGGGGGTATGTAACAGAAAATGAGTGCCTTTTTTATTGTAAAGGAAGCATAAAATGAGCTGTTTCTGAAGCAACAGAATTCTGTTTTATAATAAATACACAGCTCTCTTAGCACCAGAAAGTGTCCATCTGCTACCTGTGGGTTTGCCTTGCATAAAGCAGGCTTTGGAAAAACAGCATTATATCGTGAATTTAGACATGCTGTGGATGGAATGCTTATAAGCAGTTGGTTCTACAGTAGTAGAAACAATGACAAAATATCTTAATGGAAAAGCCTGAAAGAAGTGACTTCAGGTCACAGCAATCACTTGACAGATTGTAAATGGAAACATTTTAGTGGAGACTTTCAGCTGGCACTGACATTTTCTCCTATTATCTGCTCCTGCTTTCCATCTGTGCTGAATAGAGGGAAACTTATTCCACAGTGACCTCTCCTATCCACTTACTCCAATAAAAGTGAAAGAATTTAGAAATCCTAATTTCACCAATGTCATCCCCCAAATGAACAGAATCATTTTGAGCATTCTACAATATATTTTCTGGGAGGCACATTTAATTATTGTTCATTATCACCTAAGTGAATAAGGCTCAACATGATTTGAGGCGTCAGTGCTTCCCGAAATGTATTAGAGCGTCTTAGAGGGGACGGGCTTAAAGAAATAGGTTTCCTTACGGAGGAGAAGGCAATGGCACCCCACTCCAGTACTCTTGCCTGGAAAATCCCGTGGATGGAGGAGCCTTGTAGGCTGCAGTCCATGGGGTTGCTAAAAGTCAGACACAACTGAGCGACTTCCCTTTCACGTTTCACTTTCTTGCATTGGAGAAGGAAATGACAACCCACTCCAGTGTTCTTGCCTGGAGAATCCCAGGGATGGGAGAGTCTGGTGGGCTGCCGTCTATGGGATCGCACAGAGTCGGACAAGACTGACGTGACTTAGCAGGGAGGAGACGACAGCTTAGTCAGCTCTCACTGATGAGGGTATGTTGAGAGAGCAAGATAAGACTTGTGAGTAGATGGTAGTCTATCTGGTGTCATTTCAAGAAAAGTTTGGAAAAGATAACTCCCCCACACCCCCCTCCCAGTACTTCCTTTTTTGATCAGGAATTTCTACAGCTGTGCATCCTTTTGGATTTTGAAGCTTTTTGCATTTTCCCAGATGTATCTTACTGTAGCAGACTTACTAGATCATTTTTCTAGTAATAATATTTTACATGTACAATGTTTTTTTAAGTACCTTTCGGTAAGATTCTACTTCTACCAAGTTATTATTACCATTTTACAGCTGAGAAGACTGAGACTCAGAGTGGCTGGGTGTCACTTATAGTCCAGTCTGGCGATAAGGAGCCAGGGCTTCTGGCTGTGGCCCAGGTTTCTTTGCCTCCACAGTTCACAGTCAGGGTCTCCGGGAAGGAGACTGAAGATACATGCTCGGACTGCGAGAGTAGGAAACGAAAGACGAGGGGAGCTGAGAGGGTGGGAAGCCGAAGGTCAGCTTTGCTTCCCATGCGAGCCCTCAGCCGCTCTTTGTCTGAACTTGCTGTGACTGTGGCCTGTGCAGGAAAAGATTCTGATAGCTTGTGGTCTTTAGCTTATAGTTCTTGATAATTATACGTTGAAATCTCAGCTCTTCATTCCCTAGTGTATGACCCTGTACAAGTCATGTAACCTTTTTAGCTTCCTTTTTGCCTTATTAATAAATGAGGATAAGGCTAAAAGCGAGGTCCTAGAATCCATTCAATGAGATAAGGTATATAAGGTAATTTTAATAACAACTGTGATTGGAACAGTGTAGCTGCCCAGTAAATGTGAACTATCATTAATGTAGAGCAGCTGTGTGTCAGTTTTGATTGTCTGACGTCTGAATCCCTTCATATATTTGGGAACCTGCCATTATGCTATTCAGGAGTGCTGGCCATCAGGTATCTTTGTGTTTATTTTCTGAGCAAATGGTACCATTGTATTTTCCTGCAAATCCCCTTCCTCTTGAACGTGTGTGTGACCACATAGCTGGCTTTGGCCCCTGAAAGACAAGCATGAAGGACATGTGTTGCTTCCAGGTAGAAGTTTTCAGTGGCACTGCGTGTTTCGCCACGCACTTCCCGTGTCATAAAGACCTGCAGCTACAGGTGCAGGTGGCACTGCCAGCCCTCAACCTTAAGTGAGAGTAAGAGACCTGCACACGTTATACGACAGAGGCCGACCCAATGCTGCAAAGCAATTGTCCTTTAATCTTTGGAAGGAATGATGCTAAAGCTGAAACTCCAGTACTTTGGCCACCTCATGCAAAGAGTTGACTCATGGGAAAAGACTGATGCTGGGAGGGATTGGGGGCAAGAGAAGGAGGGGACGACAGAGGATGAGATGGCTGGATGGCATCACCGACTCAATGGATCTGAGTCTGAGTGAACTCCCGGAATTGGTGGTGGACAGGGAGGCCTGGCGTGCTGTGGTTCATGGGGTTACAAAGAGTCGGACACGACTGAGCGACTGAACTGAAAAACTAAAATAGTATAGTGTAGTAACATAGAAATATAGTGAAGTATAATACAGTAATTTGATTTCATCAACATGAAATGTGCTATGTAGATAGTTCACAGTGTTAAACTTTATCCTAACTACTCAGTCAGGTATATTTATTTTACACATAGTTTTTGAGGAATTTAAAGTTAGAATTTTTAATTTGCAATAAACATGCTTAAATTGTGAGAAAAAAAAAGTGACACAGAGCAGAGCTCCCAGCTAATTAGTTACAGCTACGTTAACTATGACTGAGTGAAAAAAGAAAGAAACATAAATGCTTTATGTTCGAGCGACTAAGATTTGGGGATTGTTGGTTATTGCAGCATCACTTGTTCCATCCTGTCACCCACCCCCGCCCGTGGGTCTTGGTGAGCCCGGTTCATTCACGTAACACAGGTGCGAAAGGGTGGAAGGCTCCTTTCGTGGCCTCTCTTGTAGCCACTTGATGTAAAGTTGAGCCATCGGTTGATCCACCTATACATAGATTGGGAGCTAGAAATGCCAAGGAGTCAGAACAGGGCATGGTTCATTCCCACGTATTCTGGTGAAAGCAGCAGAGGAGGAAATGTGTATTTCTGGGGCACGGGCAGCAAGTACGTAGTAACACCTGGAATCTGGGGCCATTGATGGATGTTGTTTAAACTACTGGGTTTGGTTTCCAAGGACATCAGAAGCAGAGTCTCCTTTGGGTAAGTCATGGGGACGCAACTCTGGCCCTGGTTGGGATGTGGCTAGTATCGTCTCTTCCTGACCAATTTCTAAGCTTCCTATCAACTCAACTCTGCAAGCAGCTGATATCACTTCAATTCATTCATTTTCTGATTAAATCAGCTGCACAGTGTGTTGCTTGAAAATAAGATTCCTGAGTAATACAATGTATAAATTAATTTTAGAATTTTCTTTGTTAATGTGCAGAGTTATTTTAATATATTTCTGGCAGTTTGAATTAGTTGCTCTGAATGCCACTGCTTGTCTATGCCAGCAGTACACTTATTTTAGAAATGCCCACACTTTATTTCAGCCATTTTTTTAAGGTGTTAAATTCATGACTCTGTAAAAGATTCTTAGTGAGTTAAAGTACAAATTTCATTTCAGTCAGTTCAGTTCAGTTCCACAAATTTCATTTAGGTTTAAATTATATTAAACACTTGATTGTCAAAACCTTTTCTTCTTTCCCTTGGACAAATAGAAGTGAATGATTTTGTGTATTGGTCTAAAATAAGTACTGTCTGCTCAGTCGCTTCTGTTGTATCTGACTCTCTGTGACCCTGTTTTCCAGACAAGAATACTGGAGGGGTTACCGGTTCCTTCTCCAGTGAATCTTCCCTACCTAGGGATGGAACCTCTGTCTGCCAGCATCTCCTGCATTGCAGGCAGATTCTTTACCTACTGAGCCTCCTGGGAAGCCCCCTAAACAAGCGTTTCTTTACTAAAAAAAGATTAATGAATCTTGGGCTGTTTTAAGTAAAGATCTCAAGGTTCTCTTTTTTTTTTTTGAACTGGGTTTAACCTAAATGTGAAGATGACCTAGAACATCTCTTGAGTTTCTTTTGGGTCTCATGATTCCTAGGACCATGGATTAGTTACAAGAGTCAAAATTCCCACTGAGGGAAATCCATTCAGTTAGTTGGGTAAGATGATTACTCTTCTAAAGTGTTATCAATCTTGCCGTGACTTGACAACTAAATTGAACTGGAACCTGTGTACTGGGTTTTGAGAAGAAATTGAGATTCATTACAAGTACCTAGAAGAGATAATTTTACATATTCTGAGATTACATTTTGAACCTGTCAGGAAATAAACTAGGAAGGACAAATTTATCCCTGGCGGGTACACCAACACTGTCATTTCCTTTGCTGAAGTTCAAACCCAAGTAGCTCTAATTTGCCTCTCTGAACTCTCAATCTGCAATTCACCAAGTCTTACCAAAAAAGTAAAAATCAGCGACACGTTTGGAAATGCTAGTGGATATGATTCAAAGTAAGTAAGGGATGCCAAATTATTCCCCCTGTTCTGAACTATTTGTTTCTGGAAAGGTGGAGGGAAAAACAGCAAGGGGGGAAGAGGAGGTTTTCTCAGGAGTCTCAGGGTCGTTTCTAGCTCAAACAAGGAAAAGAGAAATTGTGTGAGATGATGAGACGTGAAGCAGTAATATAAGCAGGCCGGATACCAACGTGTAGGATATGGCAACTGCTCTCTATGAAAACAAAGGCTTTTTTGATTTCTAGGATAATCAGTCAACTGTGTTTTTCACAATATTCTAACTTGTGGGAGGTGAAGCAAAGGCACAAAAGCAAGAACAAAGCCCACATACAAATATATGGCGTGTAAATATAGCAACTTGAGGGCAAGAGAAGCCTTCGATGTAGGGAACACAAGTCCCAGCTGCGTCTTCTGGGTCCTGACTGTGTGTCTCACTTTTCTACAGAGCTTGTTCTGTGCATGTGAAGGACCTGGGCTGCAAATCAGCGTATCTCCAGAAAGAACTGAGAGATCTGAGGATAGTCACAGATTCTTTTTGCCCCTTAGGAAAGGAATCTTTCCTTCATTTCCAGGTAGACTAAGGCCTGGCATGTTCAGGTGACTTTTCCAAGGTCGCATGGCTTTTGGAATGGATCTGGAGTGGTACTCAGATCTGGAGTTGTACTCAGATCTGGAGTTGTACTCAGATCTGGAGTGGTACTCAGATCTGGAGAGGTACTCAGGCTCTGATTGTGAACACAAAGGCCTGGTGTCATTCAAGGGCCTGTCTTGGTGTCATTCATCTTGGCAGTGGGCAAAATAGATGCTCTTCCAATGACTGTCTCTGGAGATTCAAAGTCAGGTGCCCCTCCCCTGCCCGAGGGAGTCTGCAACAACCTGGACGGGCCTCTGTAAGTAGCAGGGCAACCTTCACCGGGGCTTCCCTGGTGACTCAGAGGTAAAGAACCCCCTGCCAGTGCAAGAGACACAGGTTCAATCCCTGGGTCAGGAAGATGCCCTGGAGAAGGAAATGGCAGCCCACTCCAGTATTCTTGTCTGGGAAATCCCATGCACAGAGGAGGCTGGTGGGCTACAGTTCTTGGAATCTCTAAGAGTCGGATATGACTGAGTGAGTAAATGCCACACACAAAGGCTTCCAAAACTCATCCCAAATAACAGTTAAAACAAAGAAATTTGAGGGAGGTGGCATGCTGGGGGACTTAGCACTTGGCTCAGGACACAGCCTTTCCTGCGTTTGGGTCCCAACTCTGCTGCTTGCTCTCCGCATCACCCTGGGCCTGGGAGCTAATGTCGTGGAGCCTCAGTTCTCTCAGTGTAACATGGGGATGGAACAGCTCCTACCTCCTCTGACTGTGGGGAGAATTTATTCACGCGAGTGAAGAATGGAGCAAAGTATGAAGTGAGAATTTAAAGTGAACAGGAAGAGAAAGGAGAGTTCCAGCTATGAGAAAATAGTTGGATACATATTAAGAGAGAGAGAGAGACTATTTGTCTTCATATTATTAACCTCTGTTTTTGTGTTAATGCTTCTTAAACTCTTTCTTTTCTGTCCTCCATTGCTGAAAGGAACCTTTCTCACCTATGCTTACCCCGGTTACTTTCTTTGTAGTCACCAGTTGCACACCTTGTTCAAAAGTAGAGGCTTTGAAAGGTTTTTTTAATCCACAGAGGTTTGCCCTTGGGAAAATCAGCAGCAAAAATGGACCCAGAGATTAGGAAGCAGTGATAAGAGCCCCAGGGACTCTGGAGCTCAAAGAGGGGAGAGGCATAGGCTGCAGGGGGAGGGCTGCAGCTTTAGAACTGGCCTCCGAGATCGTCCAGTTGACTCATTCATTTTAAAGCAGAGAAAAGCGAAGGCCAAGAGAGGTCACTCGGGTCCCTGAGATCTCACAACACTTCCACTTAGAAAACATCACTCTTGAGACTGCTTCTCTGTTTATCTTCCTTTTTTTCCCCCCAACATCCATAATGGGTAGGGGCAGGTTGGGGCTTCGACATGAACTGGTTCTCACCCAGCCGACAGCTGTACAGAGGAGGGCAGACAAAGGGGACCCCATGCCTGATCCACGCACCAGGGAGCAATGGACTTGACCTTTCTTTTTATGGCCTTAAGGCTACAGTGAAAAACCCCTGCAACTAAAGCTTTACCATGTCTACACCAGCATTGTAAAACCTAAGTCATTAGCCCCATAACACCTGGTGCTTAGGGTGTGACAACAGTTATTCAGTGCTGGGATCAGACTTCTGAGACAATCAAACCTTAGACCTGGGACTCTCAAACTTCAGGATTCATCAGAACCACCCCCAGGGGCTTGTTAAACCACCCGCGGGGAGATGTGGGGTTGGGGCCCAGGGTTTGCATTTCTAACAAACTCAAACGGAGACTATGCTGATGCCTCTGGACCAGACTTTAAAAACTGTGGCCCTAGAGCCAGTGCTGTTTCTCCTAACTTTCAGACTGATTTTCTGCCTCAGCCACACTTTTTATTTATTTTTGACCTATGGCTGTGCAGAACTTCTTCCAGTGCAAATCTGTTGGCAAATTTTCTTTGCACACTCAGCTACAAATGGTCATGGCTGCTTAAAGTTTTATCTCCTTCCAGACACTTAATCCAAGTGTAGCATTTGGACTCTCCCATCTGTTCCTTAGACATTGCAGGTACAGAGCATGTCTCTCTCATCTTTGTTAGGATCTCTTTGCATCTGTTGATGTACAGGGGGCCTCCTGATCTGTGTAACTGAAACAGGTGCATGGGAGTTGACATTCTTTTTGTCGTTGTTGTTCAAAGCTAAGTCATATCTGACTCTCTGTGACCCAGTGGACTTCAGCACACCACACTTCCCTTCCCTATCTCCCAGAGTTTGCTCAAACTCATGTCCATTGAGTCAGTGAAGCCATCAAACATCTCATTCTCTGTTGTCCCCTTCTCCTCTTGCCTTCAACCTTTCCTGGCATCAGGGTCTTTTCCAATGAGTCTACTCTTCACATCAGGTGGCCGAAGTATTGGAGCTTCAGGTTCAGCATCAATCCCTCCAATGAATACTCAGGATTGATTTCCTTTATGATTGACTGGTTGGATCTCCTTACAGTCCAAGGGACTCACAAGAGTCTTCTTCAGCACCACAATTCAGAAGCATCAATTTTTGGGTGTTCTTGTGGTTCATCTGGTAAAGAATCCGCCTGTGATGTGGGAGACCTGGGTTTGATTCCTGGGTCAGGAAGATCCCCTGGAGAAGGGAAAGGCTACCCATGCCAGTATTCTGGCCTAGAGAATTCCATGGACTGGATAGTCCATGAGGTTGCAAAGAGTCAGACACAACTGAGCGACTTTCACTTTCACTTCACTTTCAGCCTTCTTATGGTTCAACTCTCACATCTATACTTGACTGCTGAAAAAACCATAACTTTGACTATACAGACCTCTGTTAGTAAAGCAATGTCTCTGCTTTTTAATATGCTGTCTAGGTTTGCCATAACTTTTCTTCCAAGGAGCAAGCATCTTTTAATTTCATGGCTGCAACCACTGTCCATAGTGATTTTGGAGCCCAAGGAAATAAAATCTGTCATTGCTTCCATTTTCCCCCCATCTATTTTCCACAAAGTGATGGGACCAGATGCCATGATCTTAGTTTTTCAAATGCTGTTTTAAACCAGCTTTTTCACTCTCCTTTTTAGTCCTCATCAAGAGGTTCTTTAGTCACATTTTGTGCAGGTGGGCTTCTCGGAGCTCAGGAGGTGTGCTGTGGAGAGTCACATTTTTGTTCTCCTCCTGCTGGTTCTTTGGGCTGGATTTTGCTTGGGGTAAGGCAGGAAGAGCTGTTGAATGACAGTCTCTGTGGAAATTCCAGGTGCAAACAGCCTTGTCTTGGAGCCCGGACAGATGTCTTTCAAATGCCGACACCTGTCAGTCTTTGGTTCGGGGTTCTCCAAGGGACACATGAATTTTCAGGTGCCTGGAGCTCTCCCTTCTTGAAAAACTTGCCAGACTTCCAGAATGTAAAACGCACCAAAGGAAGGAGGGGCATGGGCCAAGGTCAGAAGACCTCCCAGGAACTTGATGGAGCCCTGCCATTGCCTACTACAAGAGGAATACTTGAAGCAGGTAGATAACTCAGTTGTCAAGGAGGTGCCTAAGGCTGCTGGAAGCCAAGTGTTTTGTGCCTGTGATGACAACACATCCCACTTGCCCTTAGAAACCGTGTTCACGGCTCCCTGGGGTGAGGGGCTGTCTGGCCTCCCACTGTCCTCCCAGGAAGCTCCCTTTCCGTGGCTATTTAGTGGCGTGGATGCCTGGCTTCTTGGCCAAGTCCAAGGATCGCAGTGAGCACTGCCCATACAAGGCTCCCTTGGGCTGAGGTGAGCCACTGAGCGTTTAAACCGTCTTTATGTTGCCTGATTCTTTCAGACAAGGCGCCCAAGCATGGTGTGTTTTCTGGGACAACCTGCCAGCTTTCTTTCTGTGCTTCTGTTCTTCTGTTCCTTCATCCAGGGGAGCCAGGTGCTGCCCTGAAGCAGCAGGTTGGGAATTCAGACGCATCCACAGTCATGAATTTTGTGGCCTCATTTGCATGTTTAACCTTCCTCTGCTTCTCTGATTCTCAGACAGATGTGGGCAAAGCCATTTCTGTAGACATTTCCGTGCTGCCGGAGAAAGCTGGGATTTGATCAAATAAATCATTGTCAGGACTATTTGAGTCTTACCCCCTCCCCAGGTCTCTTTTAAAAAGGGCATTTTGAGCAACTGTGTTATAAAGACATTTCATCCGTGTGTATATCTTGGATTTTTATTTCACCCATGACTCCAGGACCACATTACAGTTTATCTTCCAAATTTATACACAGGCAGTGAAGTTTTGCCTTTCTGTTCTGTGGGAACAACAGAGGCAAGGAAACCAAACGTCCTGGTCTTCACCTGTGGTCTCCCGCTTACAGACCCCCCTGCAACTGGCCTGGTTTTGCTAGTATGGCCACTGCCAGGTCCCAAGGGGATGAGTTTGTTTGTGGGACTGTTAAGGACAATACAAAGTAAAGAATATATAGAATAGAAAATACTATATGATTATTGATTGCACTGGGCCGTTGTGATCATTACCAGCATACCTGTCTGAAAGGGGTAACCCTCTGCTCTCTAGGTTTTCTATCTAGATATCTGTATCTAGGTAGATTTATTTCAAACCTAGTCAACTCCCGTTACAAGCTACTGAATCCTAAGATAAGTGTTGCAGCTGAGTCTTAGTTTTCATATATTTGCTCTTTAGGATGTGATGAAGATTATAGCTAACATATGTATGGGAAAGTGGTGGTGTAGTTGCTAAGTGAAGTGAAGAAGTGAATTGAAGTCTCTCAGTTGTGTCCGACTCTTTGCGACCCCATGGTCTGTAGCCTCCCAGGCTCCTCCATCCATGGGATTTTCCGGGCAATAGTACTGGAATGGGTTGCCATTTCCTTCTCCAGGGGATCTTCCCAACCCAGGGATCAAACCTGGGTCTCCCACATTGTAGACAGACGCTTTACCGTCTGAGCCACCAGGGAAGTCCTTGCTAAGTCATGTAAGCAGCAGGGAAGTGGTTGCTAAGTCATGTCTGACTCTTTGTGACTCTATGGACTGTAGCCCACCACACTCCTCTGTCCACGGAATTCTCCAGGGAACAATACTGGAGTGGACTGCCATTTCCTTTTCCAGGGGATCTTCTGGACCCAGGGATTGATCCCAGGATTGCAGGCGCTCTGCAGGCAGATTCTTAACTGCCTGAACCACCAGGGAAGCCCATGTGAACAAGTTCCTGCCACCAGGTCAATGAATTTTTTCTTTTACTTTTGCCAACTTTAAATGAACTCTTCAGTACTAAAAAGAACAAACTGTTGCCTGACCCTGCGTGTTGTTACCAAGACATAAGATTCGGTTGTGGAACCTCTTTGGCTCAAGCACTTGTATTTCATAAAGAGGCGCTGAGATTCCCTGAGGAAAAAATAACTCAGTGGCAAACCATCACTCACTCTCAAATGTCGACATTCCTTTCTGCCTTTTGGCAACAGGAACCTCCTTTTTTTAAATTTACTTTTCTATTTTATATTGGAGTACAGTAGATTCACAACGTTGTCTTAGTTTCAGGTGTATGGCAAAGTGGTTGCATTATGCATATCTGTATATCCATTTTTTTCCCCAGATTCTTTCCCTTGTAGATTATTACAGAATGTTGGATAAAGTTCCTTGTGCCCCACAGTACATCCCTGTTGTTATCTATTTCATATGGGCATGCTTAGTCGCTCAGTCATATCTGACTCTTTGCGACCCCATGGACTGTAGCCCACCAGGCTCCACTGTCCATGGAATTTTCCAGGCAGGATACTGGAGTGGGTTTCCATTTCCTCCTCCAGGGGATCTTCCTGGCCCAGGAATCGAACCCATGTCTCCTGGATCTCCTGCATTGGCAGGTGGATTCTTTTACCACTGCATCATCTGGGAAGCCTGGTGGGCTGCCGTCTCTGGGGTCGCACAGAGTCGGACACGACTGAAGTGTCTTAGCAGCAGCAGCAGCAGCAGTGTATATATGTTAATCTTAAATTCCTAATTTATCACTGTCCCACACATTTCCCCTTTGGTAACATAAGTCTGTTTTGAAGTCTCGGAGTCTGTCTCTATTTGGTGAATAAGTCCATTTGTATCATTTTTAGATTCCACATATAAGGGATATCATATGGCATTGTCTTTCTCTGTGTGACTTACTTCACTTAGTATGATCATCTCCAGGTCCGTGTTGCTGCAAATGCCATTATTTCATTCCTTTTAATGGCCAAGCAGTATTCCGTTGTGTATATGTACCAAATCTTCTTTATTCATTCCTCCATCACTGGGCATTTAGGTTGCTCCCATGTCTTGGCTATTGTGAACAGTGCTACATGAACACAGGGGTGTATGTATTTTTTCAAACTATAGTTTTGTCTAGGTGTATGGGCTCCAAAATCACTACAGATGGTGACTGCAGCCATCAAATTAAAAGACGCTTACTCCTTGGAAGGAAAGTTATGACCAACCTAGATCACATATTCAAAAGCAGAGACATTACTTTGCCAACAAAGGTTCACCTAGTCAAGGCTATGGTTTTTCCTGTGGTCATGTATGGATGTGAGAGCTGGACTGTGAAAAAGGCTGAGTGCCGAAGAATTGATGCTTTTGAACTGTGGTGTTGGAGAAGACTCTTGAGAGTGCCTTGGACTGCAAGGAGATCCAACCACTCCATTCTGAAGGAGATGAGCCCTGGGATTTCTTTGGAAGGAATGATGCTAAAGCTGAAACTCCAGTACTTTGGCCACCTCATGCAAAGAGTTGACTCATTGGAGAAGACTCTGATGCTGGGAGGGATTGAGGGCAAGAGGAGAAGGGGACGACAGAGGATGAGATGGCTGGATGGCATCACCAACTCAATGGATGTGAGTCTCAGTGAGCTCCAGGAGTTGGTGATGGACAGGGAGGCCTGGTGTGCTGTGATTCTTGGGGTCGCAAAGAGTCGGACACGACTGAATGACTGATCTGATCTGATCTGATCTGATGCCCAGTGGGATTGCTGGATCATGTGGCAACTCTATTTTCAGTTTTTTCAGGAACCTCCCTACTGTTTTCCATGGTGGCTGCACCAATTTACATTCTCAGCAACAGTGTAAGAGTTCTCCTCAGCCTCTAACGGGGGCCTATTGCCTATTTTTGCCCACCTGGGCTCACCTGATCCTGAGCTCCCTGCAGGGCTGCTGCTCTTACCCTAGTGCCATGGGTAACACAGAGTTTGTATCACCAGCTACAGTGAATAGGACACAGTACCATTTGTCCTGGGAACACTTCCCTTGACAGGAAGCATGCACTGGGCTCCTTCCTCCAGAACTCATTTTGCAATTTTTGTCTGTAACTCAAGGAGACCCTTACTGTTTTTTTCTCTAACTGTCTGGACTACACAGTGTACAAATACATATACACAATCTTGATATTTCCTTCTTTTTTGGTGTGCACTGACTACATTCTCAGTGCTTCCTGGGTGTGGGCCAGGCCTTTGCTCCCTCCTGGTCTTAGTGCAGAGCTGACGGTCTGGGGGACACACAGTAGGCAGGTGATGTGAATTTAATGTCATGGAAAGGCAGCAACGGTTTCTATGGTATCTGCCAATTTTACGTTTTAAGCCGCTGCTAAAATTTAGAGAGTTTTTTTAAAGGTAGATCCATCGTGTTGCTCTACTGAATACATCTTACAGGTTTGATTAACAGCAGTATTCCAGGAGAACGAGGTCGGGCATTCATATATCACAAGCAGTTTTCTGGAAAGACCCAAGACACAAAAGTGCACAGGTGACAGTATTTCTTTCATAAGGGCCAGTCATAGGCAACCATGCTCTCGCCCCTCTCCGGGAGGGGCAGTGACTGGCGGGGTATGACAAGTGGTTTCTGGAATCCTGTGATATTTCATGTCTAGATCTAGAGGATAGTTTAGAAAGATGTGTTCAGCTTTGTGAAAACTCACCAGCTGTGCTGGTGTTCTGTGCACTTTTGTTTCTGTATCTATTCGTAAATATAAGAAAAAAATCTCCTGTTTCTGTGTCCATTTATTTTTGTAGAACATGAGTAGGAACAACATCAATTTGGGCTCAAATAGAGATGATGCTTGGAGAAAGAAATAGCAACCCACTCCACGGGAAATCCCAAGGACAGAGGAGCCTGGTGGGCTGCCGTCTCTGGGGTCGCACAGAGTCGGACACGATTGAAGCAACTTAGCAGCAGCAGCAGCAGCAGCAGCCAGCCTGGCAACTGTTCGCCCAGCGTTCCAGGCTTCTATCCTTCTGTGTTGGCAGGAATTCTGACTTTTGCATTCCCTTTCAATCACAAAACTGTCCTTTTCTGTACGTTCATTTTTTTGTTGTTTTTTGCCGCAGCAGCTGTTTCTAAAGGAATGGTGTTGCCTTTCTTTTGGTGGATTGTTTTCTTTCTTCCCAAAGACATTTGAAAGCATCCTCCCCTCTGGGTTTTGCTCAGTTGACTTTATTACAAGGACACATCACCAAAAGTACATCGAGTGATGTGCCGGTTAAAGTAAAAAACAAACAAAAAAACTTTGTTGGAAAAGTAGTTAGAAATAAACCACAAGAAGAAAAGATTACTTCTGGTATAACTCAGCATTTCTACGTAAGCGCATGTAAGAAAGAGTTAAGGAGAACTGGTAGTTTCCTTCATCCCAGAGTCTGTGTGGGTGTTGGGATTAGAAGCATTGAGAACTTTAGGGTATTATCTCATAATCTGACTATTTTCATCTTAACTTTTTGATTTGAGAGGCTCTAGAGGAGAAAGTGTTTGACTTGTTCTTTGATGGACTGAACAATGACAGGTGTGCCAATGAAATAGGGGAGGTGTCTGATTCAACAGTTTCTAAGAGCTCTAATTTGGGGGTCTTCGTCCCCCGAGGAGGGTCCCTGGGATGCCCACATACAATCCAGATTGCATGGAGGTGTTGGTAGCAGATACAAGTATGAAGCAGCCGATAGGCAGCAAGGGCACTGGTCAAGGAAGGTTACCTTATAACCTAAAAGTTTTTTTTTTTTTTAACGTGCTCAGTCACTCAGTTGTGTTCAACTCTTTGGGACCCCATGGACTGTAGCCTGCCAGGCTCCTCTGCCCATGGAATTTTCCAGGGAAGAATACTGGAAAGAAATGGGTTGCCATTTCCTTCTCTAGGACGTTTTCCCGACCCGGGGATCAAACCTACTACTTCTGTTTCTATGAATCTGACTACTTAAATAGCCCATACAAGTGGAATCATACAGTATTTGTCTTACTGTGATCTGATTGACTTAGCGTGATGTCCTCACATTTCTTTAATCATTTTTTATTGGTGCATAGTTGATTTCCAGTGTTGTATTAGTTCCACGTGTACAGCAAAGTGATTCAGCTATATGTACACATGTAGCCACTCCTTTGTAGACTATTCTTCCATGTAGGTCATTACAGAATATTAAGTAGAGTTCTCTGTGCTATACAGGAGGTAGTTATTAGTTAACTTTATATACACTAGTGTGTATATTTTGATCCCAATCTTTCATTTTATCCCTCCCCACCCCATTCCCCTTTGGTAACCGTAAGTTCATTATCTAAGTCTGTGAGTCTGTTTCTATTTTGTAAATAAGTTCATCTGTGCCATGTTTTTTTTAAGATTCCATATATAAATGATATCATATGGTATTTGTCTCTGTCTGGCTCACGTTACTTAGTATGATAATCTCCGGGTCCATCCATGTTGCCTCTGGTTGGCTTTATTTCGTTCTTTGAATGGCTGAGCACTCTGCGGTGTACACACGCACCGCGTCTTTATTCATTCCCCTGTTGATGGACAGTCAGCTTGTTCGCATGTCTCGGCTGCTGTGGACTGTGCCGCAGTGAACACTGGGGTGCATGTAGCCTTTTGAGTCATGGTTTTCTCTGGATACACGCCCAAAAGTGGGGTTGCTGGGTCATATGATTGCTCTGTTTTGGGGGTTACTGGGTCATATGATCGCTCTGTTTTTAGTTTTTTAGAGAACCCCCACACCCTTCTTCATGGTGACTGCACCAATTTACATACCTTCCAACAGCGTAGGAGGGTTCCCTTCTCTCCACACCCTCTTCAGCGTTTGTTATTTGTAGACTTTTTGATGCTGATCATTCTGACCGGTATGAGGTAATACCTCATTGTAGTTTTGATTGACATTTCTCTAATAATTAGTGATATTGAGCACAACATCCTCAAATTTCATACATGTTGTGGCACATGTTCCTTCTCTTATCATCTACATGTTTTGAAATATGATTCTAAAAGTTTCCCCAACTAGCATCTCATCTGGTGGCAACGTCTGAAGGTGTCTTCAGGTTGTCATCGCTGGAACAGGGGTGTGTGTGTGCCATAGGCATCTCATGGGCAGAGGCGTGAGATAGTGGTAAATACCCTACATGTACAGGACAGCCCCTCTACCCTCTAACAAAGAATTATCTGGCCTCAAATGTCCAATGATCAAGGTTGAATTTGAAAGCAAGGCACAAGACTGTGAAGATCAAATTGGGAAGCACGTTCCGAGTGTAGCAGTGGCTTGGAAAGCTGTTTGGGCTTTGGAGCAAGAGAGGAAGTATCAAGTCTGAAGCCCGAAAAACAGACCTGTGTATTAACTTGGTGGAGAGAAAGGAGAATTCACTTTTTCTATTTTTGTTTCTAGTTGTCTAGGATGGAAAAACATTTCCCAAGAACAAAGAAAAAAAAATGCGAAAAACAAAATATGGAAGTATTGTGGCCTCAGAAATGTTGCTGTTTAGTCTTGAAGTCGTGTCCAACTCTTTTCCAACTCCACGGCCTGTAGCCTGCCAGGCTCCTCTGTTCATGGAATTTTCCAGACAGGAATACTGGAGTGGGTTACCATTTCCTTCTTCATGGGGTTTTCCTGACCCAGGGATTAAACCCACATCTCCTGCATTGCAGGAGGATTTTTATTTTCTTTTCTTTTATTTTTTACCACTGAGCCACCTGGGGAGCCCTGGCCTAAGAAATACAAGCCAGTAAAGAAGACTTAGTAAATTTAACAGAACTGAAGTTACCCAAGAATAAAAGGAACTAAACCTCTAAAATGCTAATGGAACTTAGAAATGTGATTTGAGTCTCAGCATCATTGTCAGTAACCTCTGAGGGCACATAAAGAAGTTCCAGAAAAATGAGGACAGTCGTATAATTCCCTTATTCTCATAAAGACTAGCTTCTGGTTGATATAAACTGGTAGCCTTGATGTTTATAACCTTGCAACACTGTGAAATAGATCATTAAGTTGTTTATGTACCTTTAGAAAAAACAAGGATCCACAGCGACTTCTGCCTGCAGTCAGCTCTTTATACCTGTGGATGCGAAATCCAGCCCCAGATGTACTGGTCCACTTTATACCAATGACTTGAGCATCTGTGGATTTTGTAATCCTCTGGGAACCTGGAACCAACCCCCTGAGGACGCTGAGGAGTACCTGTGTTAATTTAGAGGAAGACGCTGAAGCTGGTTTCAGTTCCCTTATAAATAGTTTATGAGGCTGGTAGATGCATCAAACTCTCCAATCAGTTTTTTCCTTGATGTCAGCAAAGCGTTTGAGAGGATCAAACTTGTTGCTAGTCATGTGGGGCTATGTCCATCCAGGGGGAGGCCTCTAATGGGGTTAATAGGCTTTAACCCTTGGTACTGCATCTTTTTAAGTCAGCGACTGAATTAGATGACACCAAGCAAAGACAAATAACGCACGTTTTGATTACCATCAAAATTCTATTTATTACCTCCACAAGTTGGGATGATGATTCCAAAGCCTCCAAAACAGAACTTCAGAATAAACCGGCCCTTAATTTGCATCAGTAAGTTAAATACACAGGTGAGAATAACAAAGACATCATTTGCTAGCATTTTCTGAAGAACATCTGTGGTTCTGATGGACCTGTCACATCACAGGTTCAGAGAGTTATCAAAAGAGAGACACTACTTATCTAACATCTTATTAACAGCTAATAAGATATTAGACTGTAGATCATGGAAATGATTGCTTGTGCTAATTAGACCACACAGAGAATTTTGTTGTGTTCCAGTGTGATCTTTCAGGGAGGACTGTTATAATTGATCTAGTTGTTAGGACAAGGAGGAAGATAGTTGATTGTTGATTGATTATGGTTGATTAGAAACTATGTCCTGGGAGAAATATTTGAAGTAACTAGAGAAGAAAAAAGATCTATAGCAGGCTTGGTTAATTAGACACAGCAGGCTTAGTATTCTAGTAAAGTTATTACATTGGAAGGGTTTTTTCATACTAAGAAGTAATTTAGGAGCATAGAAATAAGGCTTCTGACCTTCAGAAAACACTGTCTAACAATTGGACTGAGACAGCACAAGATCCTGTCTAAGAGCGATTGATGTGCCCTGAAGGGCTGGAGCAAGGGTGATGAAGAGGAGATTTTTTTTCATCTGATGGAGAGCAGGTTAAATCAGAGGGATTCCCTGGTAGCTCAGCTGGTAAAGAATCCACCTGCAATGCTGGAGACCCCAGTTTGATTCCTGGGTCGGGAAGATTCCCTGGAGGAGGGACAGGCTACGCACTCCAGTATTCAGCTTCCCTGGTGACTCAGACGGTAAAGAATCTACCTGTAATACAGGAGACCTGGGTTCGATCCCTGGGTTGGGAAGATCCCCTGGAGAAGGAAATGGCAACGCACTCCAGTATTCTTGCTTGGAGAATCCCAGAGGAACCCGGTGGGCTACAGTATAGGGTCAGAAAGGGTTGGACACGGCTGAGTGACTGAGAGCGCAGCACGGCACAGGTTAAGTCAGGAGGCACCACGCCTGGGGTCTTACTAGCATCACTCGGGAGCTGTTTTTTAAAACATACTAAGGTCAGAAATCCATCCCAGAGGTTCTAATTGAGTAGACATGGGGGAAGGGCCCAAGAATCTAGATTCTAAAACAGAAAGTTCCTTAGGTGACTGAGGCGTGCACTCACTTTTGAGAAGCAAGAGCGTGGTCCCGAAGCTCCCCTTCAGTTTCACGATTCCAAGGGAAGGTCAGGGTCACGGAGGGAAGATCTCCTCAGTGCCTCAGTGAACTTGACCTACCCTCCATCTCCTGTGTTTCTTCAAGGTCTATCAAAGTCAGGCACCGTGGAGAGACCTTCACAGAGGTCATTTCACTTAATTCTCACCACAAACAAATAAAGAAGGCCTGTCCTGAGGTGCCTGCTGGACTTGTGGAAACTGAGGTGCAGAGAAGTTAGACGACGACTTAGCAGCGGAAGGAAGATTCAGTTCTGGGTGGTCTGATGGCAAAGTTGGTTCAGTCCACCGATTCTCTCTTCTGTCTTCCACATACTGTTCTGCAAACAAAAGACCATTGGGTTCTAAGGTATATAAAAGAATGTATCCTGGAAAAGGTAGAAAGATGACAAATCTTGTTTTTCCCTTCTTATCGGCCCCTTCCTCAGACCCATGGGAGTTCGGCAGGTTTACCCTGCCTTCTGACACCTTAGTGACACATACATTTCTTTCACCCTTTTTACTCTTTGTATTTTATTTTTTTAAAATCTATTGGATTACAGTTGATTTACAGTGTTACGTTAGTTTCAGGTGTGTGGTATGGTGATTCCATTATATAGACGCACACACACACACACACACACACACACACTCATTCTTTTCCTATTTAGGTTATTACAGAATATTGAGCAGAGCCTCTTGTGCTGTACAGTAGGTCCTTGTTGGTTAACTCTCTTATTAATGTATATATAACAGAGTATACATGTTAACCCCAAGGTTCTAATCTATCCCTCCCTGCATGTTTTCCCTTTGGTAACTGTAAGTCTGTTTTCCAAAACTGTGAGTCTGTTTCCATTTTGTACATAAGTTAATTTTTTTCATTTCTTAAAAATTAGATTCCACATATGAGTGATATCACATGATATTTGTCTGGTTCCTTTAGTTCTTAAATTGTCAAAACCTTCCTGGATCTTTGCCTTTTTTCCAAATTAAGACTAACAATATTTCTGCGGTCCCTTGAGAGCTAGTTTGTTTGTGTAGAAGTTACCTGAATGGATTGAAGGGGAGAATTTGTTTTAAGGAATAGTCCCAGTAGACAGAACCCCCATGCCTTTGTCCTCATAAGCATCCCGTTACAGAGAAGAATCCATAATAAGATGCATGTCACATAAGTGCAGTTAGGAATATATAGGAAAAACCTGCTCAGCTAGTCATATCATAATGTGAACATTCCTTCTGAAAATTCTGCTACAGATTGAGCACAGTGTGCCTGGTTGCACATCTTCTCTTTGAGGTTTAGAATAACACATCATCAAGCAATTTTCTGGGCATCATCAAGCAATTGCCCAGAAAATCATGTTTTTCAGCTATAACTATACCATGTCTGTCCGTCCATCTATCTATCTCTCTCTCATTTCTATGGACTTGAAAACACTTGAGCTGGAATTCTAATTTCTTCAGTATATCTGGAGATATTCTGAAAATACCTATAATCACCATGGTTTTAAAGCAGATATTCTGGAACTATCTATAATCACCAGGTTTTTAAATAAAGCTTCATTGATGGAGAGAGCCAGACAGAGAGTGAAAATCCTGTAACACAGCTGATGGGGAAACCAAGGCCCAGAGAGACTGCAGAGTGTAGCTGAAGTCACACAGCAGCAGAGTGTAGCTGAGGTCACACAGCAGCAGCAGCTTGTTTCTGGGGTTGACCAGAGCCAGGCTCTGCTCTTCATTCCTGTATATATATATTTTAAAATGTATGTTCTCAGATGGGATTTAATCAAGACACTGTGTAAAAACCACAAAACATAAATAAGGAAGTAAATAAATAAACAAAGCTTCACTGAACGTGGGGGGAAAGTGCTCCTATTATTTGTCAGCTCTTAACCCCTCTCATCCCAGGGCCTGGTGACCAAGTTTCATAGAACTGATGACCTTGGAAACACAAATCATACAAATCAAATGGCTCCTTCATTCCAAGTGCAGGCTGAGTTTTATTTTTTTCAAAGCTTCTTGGAAACACACTAAATTTAAATAAAATCTCCAGGCAGGCTGTTCGGTTATGTCTGACCTTTTGGTAAACAAGATGAATGGAGTTCCAGTACAAACGCTGCCATTTGGTACAGAGTTCTGCTAGCTGCGACGGTGGGCCTCCGGGCAGAGGCGGAGTGGTCTTCTCTGAACTGTTTCACTGAGGGTGTAGGGTGCAGGTAGGCTGTCAGTCAGGAGCAGCCTTGCCAGGGTTTTTAATAAACCATGATTAGGCTGTAGAGTTCTTCTCAGGCTTTTGGCTCTGCTCGCGTTTAACCAATCACATTCCCTCTTCACAGCTGCTTCTCACAGCATCTTTAAGCTCTTGCGGGAGACAGAGGGAGGTTTGAATGTGATCCAAGCATTGGGTTTCCATTAAATTCATCAAGGAACAAAAGACAGGAGGTGGAAGGTATATTTGGTGGAGACTGGGCACACTGTCTGAGTTCCATGTTCTCTGGGAAATCCTGCTTCTTTCTAGTCACTTAACAAGTGAGTGGGGAGCTGTGTCTTGGGGAGGAGCCTGGCACAGCCCAGAGGCTTGGGAGGCCAGCCTCAAGGCTTCTGAGGAAAGGGAGGGGCAGACCTTCCGTTTCTCTGGGCATTGGTTTCTTTATCTTTATAATCAGGATGCTGGAGAGAAAATTCTGGCTGCTTTGGCTTCCTTGATTCTAGTGTAGAGGTTGATAGATTATTTTCTTATGGAGGGTGAGGTAGTAAATATTGGTTGGCCACAGCATTCGTTCAGATTTTCTGTTCCATCTTATGGAAAAACCCAAGTGATCATTTTGGCCAACCTGATGTTTTTGACCTGTGTAGGCCAGGAGGCACAATCCATGGATCTTGCACAGGTATTATAGAACAAGAGGGCAAGGAAATGCCCATCGATTTGAACTGAGACATTGTAAAATATGCCACTAGTAATCGAGCATAATTTTCTTTCTTTTTTTTGTAATGGAGGTCTTCTAATGAGGAGAACAGACTTCTGGTATTTATTTTTTTGTTAGGACTGGATAACATCTTGCTTCAGTGGGATTCAAACTTAGTCTTCTCTGTCATCTGAGAGATTGCAAATATTGATCTGTAGAAGCCATTCTTGGCTCATGCATGCATGCTGAGTTACTTCAGTCATATCCGACTCTTTGAGGCCCCATGGACGATAACCCACCAGGCTCCTTTGTCCATAGAGTTTTCCAGGCAAGAATACTGGAGTGGTTTGCCATCCCTCCTTCAGGGGATCTTCCCGACCCAGGGACCAAACCCGAGGGTTTCTTGTGTCTCCTGCATTGACAACTGAGTTCTTTACCACTAGCGCCTCCTGGAAGCCCACTCGGCTTATGGGCCGTGTGGAAACAGGAGCGGGCTGCGTTAGGGCCACAGGAAGTAGTGTGTCAACTTGTCTGGTGGAGCAGAAATACCCTTGAAGGAGTTGACAAAGGAACTGAATTAAAAAGAGGCATCAGACAACACGAAAAGGAAAGGTCTTCCAGGCAGACGGGAACACGTGGACCAAAACATGGCAGCAGTTGATGGCTTATGTCTCAGGTCAGGACGGCAGTTGGAGCTCAGGACGGGGAGGGGATGGGCTCTCAGTGAACATGTCCTGAGGCAGAAGCCACACCAGAAACAACATGCATCTTCCAATACCAGCCAATTAAAAATTATTTTTGTCCAGTCCAACTCAAATTGCCCACCCTTGTCGCCTTCTGTCTATGGTTATTTTTAAAGACTTTTTAAAATTACTAGTCACTGTCCGTGGCCAATATACTTCTTTGGTTGATTTCTTTGCTTCTAAAATTATATATGACCTGCTATCAAAATTTAGTCACTGAGTTCTGATAGATTATATAAACAAATACTTTTGGGGGTTCAAGGTGCTTCTAAAGTAAACTGCCCTCTGATTTGTTTAGGTGTCTCAGTGGATAAAGAATCCACCTACAGTGCAGGAGATGTGGCTTCTACTCTTGGGTTGGGAAGATCCCCTGGAGGAGGGCATGACCACCTGCTCCAGTATTCTTGCCTGGAGAATCTCATGGACAGAGGAGACTGGCAGGCAACAGTCCACAGGGTCACAAAGAGTCAGACACGACTGAGCACACACACGCCCAGACAGCCAGCCAATGATAAACATTCAGGAAGACTTGGATGTCATCTCTGCAGTGATGTCATGTTATAGGCTTTATTGATTTTGCATATTATAGAGTAGTTTTACATTTCTGCAAGTAAATGTTTATGTCCAGTTAAGTTAATTATGCTGCTGCTATGTCCTCAAGCAAAATCACTCTTTCCCTGCCCCTCAAATAGCCTGAAAATGCGTACCCATTTCTATTGTGTAGTTTACGCAGGCTTCACACTTGAGACTGCAGCGGTGCTTCCCCACGTCCTGTTTCTGACACACCCCTTGACTGGTCGTCTAGAGAGTCATGCAGCCCATTGCTTTCTGTGAGGTCTGTCATAGCCTGAGTTCTAGAAAGCAGAGCCTGAATCGGGGCTTGAAGTGCTGAGGCTTTATTTGGGAGATGGAGTCCAGGGCAGAGAGTGAGATAAAGAAGAAAGCCAAGAAAGACGTGAACCGAGGTGAAGCCCCGCACTGCCAAGCTGGCTATTGCTTTACAATGAGCTATGAAGAGATGATCTAGAATGCTCGCTGGTGCATCCACTGAGCCAAAAGGACATCTTCAGGCCATCTGTTTGGTCGAACTCTGGCTTAGGGAAGTCCACAGGAGAGGTGGAGGACAGGAAGTTCATTGGCCCAGCTCCTTCCCATGCTCTGTGTCTTGTAGGTCCAGATTCACATCGTGATCAGTTAACTCTGCCGCACTGCAGGATTGCATCATGTGGTTCCTTGGGTGTCTTCTTGGAATGCCGGATCTCATCACTTGCTTCCATTTACACCCAGAATATGAGGGGCAGCCAGGAATCCCAGGTCTGTGGTTACTTGGGCCAAACACATGGCAGTGACCCAGGGGGAGGTTAACACCCCAAGAGCAAGGGGCTGGTCAGCTCCTGAAGGTCGCAGTAGAGGTCACAGCCCACACTGAGAAGTGGGAAGCCAGTGAGGTTTGCATCTGATCCAAGGTCACCAGTCAGATGCCAAGTTAGACTTCAGGATAGTTGACTCTAGAACAAGAGGGGCCAATAGGCTAGGGGTGGGATTGACCTGAACCTAAAATGTGGGTGAAATTGAGATTTCTAGATACTGAGCAAATGGCTGTTTCTCAGAGAGTCATGGATGACAGCAAGATACAGAGATGAAAAATCTGGGAGGTGAAAGTCTGGGACCATTCATAGGCTAGCCTGGCCGGGGTGGTCTTGGACTTTGTTTGTGTTGTGTGTTTAGCACTATTGTTGGCCACCTACCCACCTTCCCCCCACCCTCACTTGTATCATTTAGGAAACACCCATCCTGTAGCTCAGCTGTCATGCTCTCTCCACATACTTCAGGTAAGCTGGTCCAACCCCAGGCTTACCTTGTGGCTTAGCTGGTAAAGAATCTGCCTGCAATGCAGGAGACCTGGGTTGGGAAGATCCCCAGCTCTGGAGATTGCATCTTGATTAGTTCCAACCAGTCAAGGAGGTCACGTGGCTCTTGCCAGTTATTGATTGAAAGATGGGTGTGATCCAATTCAATGAGCAGAGGATGCTGGAGGCTTCTGGGGGAGTTCTCTCATTGCTCAGAGAGAAATGTGGGGTGTATAGGTTGTCAAGTCTGGATGCGGTGCCTAGATCAGCTCTCACCATCCCAGGGGGATGAGAGACACCAGACTGAGGGCAAAGGAAAGTTTTTAGAGACAATAGATGGGAAAGAAGTAAAGAACTTTGGTCTTAGATGGGATTTGTCCATCATGTTGACCAAATGACAACCTGCCTTACCTCTGGACTTCAAGTTATATCGGATAATACCTTTCTCCCTTATTGCTTGAGAAACTAAATCCAGTCTTGGTTACTTGACTTGGTTACAACCAAATATTCTGAAAAAGAATGAAATACCCAGCAGGTGGAAAATCATCACAAGGTGCAAAAGGAATGTCCTTTGTTCAAATGGCTGCGATGGAATAGATGCAGGTAGGTCTTCGCTTCCCACAGGTTGGAAGCAGAGACTATGCCAGTTGGATGCAGCAGAAGCACGCTCAAATAGCTGGACATTTTTTAAAAAATCCTCAGGCTCTGTCTTTTACTGTTGCCAATTTTTCTTTTCCTACCACAGGCACAGATAATATAAAGACCTCAGAGGTTTGTTGTAAAGATGCAATGAGGTGTTTTATATAAAGGCCCTCAACAGTGCAATCAACCAGCATCTCTTTTTCCCTGTCGACAGCACACTTGACATTCTTCACATTGACAAAAAAGTACTTTTTTTTCTGTCATAGAAAACTGACCATATGTAGGAATATTATAGGAAAGATGCTGACTTTACCTGATTTTACCACATTTAATAGGAAATAAAGTACTTTTCAATCATGAGATTCTATGATTTTGGGATGACTTTAACTGTGATAAAGGCATGTGTTCAGTTGTCTGAGTTACTTCTCTATTTATATTGTAGAATTTTTGCCCTACATGAAGATTAATGTACAGACCATTATGTACAGTATGTCTACTCATGTGATCCTAGAGTTAAGAATTAGTTATCTTCTTCCATCAAAATTGTAATTTGAAGACTTGTATCAGGCTATGTGAATAGGGCATGAATGATTCACATGAAACACACTGGTATGTCTTAGCTTGGTGGTCCTTGGCTTAATCAGCCTGACTGGACTTGCTTCATATTGGATATGACTGCATAGTAAGGCTGAACAAACTTACACTCTTTCCAGCTCTTCTAGGATAGTCCTTGAGAAGTCCCAGTAACTCTCTCTTGCATTCTCCACCCCAGTGGAAGAGCTCATTTACGAAACTTGTTCACATCTCCCCACAGGGCCAGCTCCGTGTGGACCAGAATGCCATGGCCAGACAGAGAGGGGGCATGGTCACCTCAGAAAAGCAGGTGCAGATGATGGCAAGCCACCCATACCGTGCATTTGAAAATCATATTCTTTTGTTATGAGAGTGGTATATTGTTATTACAGGCCTTGTATAAAATGGCAGGGAGGAAGAAACCTCCTACTGGGAGGCGGTGATTTAAAAAACTTGGGATTTCTTCCCTCTCCTTCCTTCCCTCCTTTTCTCTTTCCTTCCGTCTTTCTTTCTTTTTTATTATACTTTTTAATTGTGGGTATAGTTGTTCGTTTCCAAGGCAAACCATTCAATGTCACAGTAATCCAAGTCTATGCCCCAACCAGTAACGCTGAAGAAGCTGAAGTTGAACAGTTCTATGAAGACCTACAAGACCTTTTAGAACTAACACCCAAAAAAGATGTCCTTTTCATTATAGGGGACTGGAAGGCAAAAGTAGGAAGAAACACATGGAGTAACAGGCAAATTTGGCCTTGGAATACAGAATGAAGCAGGGCAAAGACTAATAGAGTTTTGCCAAGAAAATGCACTAGTCATAACAAACACCCTCTTCCAACAACACAAGAGAAGACTCTATACATGGGCATCACCAGATGGTCAACACCAAAATCAGATTGATTATATTCTTTGCAGCCAAAGATGGAGAAGCTCTATACAGTCAGCAAAAACAAGACCAGGAGCTGACTGTGGCTCAGACCATGAACTCCTTATTGCCAAATTCAGACTGAAATTGAAGAAAGTAGGGAAAACCACTAGACCATTCAGGTATGACCTAAATCAAATCCCTTAAGATTATACAGTGGAAGTGAGAAATAGATTTAAGGGCCTAGATCTAACAGATAGAGTGCCTGATGAACTATGGAATGAGGTTCGTGACATTGTACAGGAAACAGGGATTAAGATCATCCCCAAGGAAAAGAAATGCAAAAAAGCAAAATGCCTGTCTGGGAGGCCTTACAAATAGCTGTGAAAAGAAGAGAAATGGAAAGGAGAAAAGAAAAGATATAAACATCTGAATGCAGAGTTCCAAAGAATAGCAAGAAGACATAAGAAAGCCTTCTTCAGCGGTCAATGCAAAGAAATAGAGGAAAACAACAGAATGGGAAAGACTAGGGATCTCTTCAAGAAAATCAGAGATACCAAAGGAACATTTCATGCAAAGATGGGCTTGATAAAGGACAGAAATGGTATGGACCTAACAGAAGCAGAAGATATTAAGAAGAGGTGGCAAGAATACACAGAACTGTACAAAAAAGATCTTCACGACCCAGATAATCATGATGGTGTGATCACTGACCTAGAGCCAGACATCCTGGAATGTGAAGTCAAGTGGGCCTTAGAAAGCATCACTACAAACAAAGCTAGTGGAGGTGATGGAATTCCAGTGGAGCTATTCCAAATCCTGAAAGATGATGCTGTGACAGTGCTGAACTCAATATGCCAGCAAATTTGGAAAACTCAGCAGTGGCCACAGGACTGGAAAAGGTCAGTTTTCATCCCAATCCCAAAGAAAGGCAATGCCAAAGAATGCTCAAACTGCTGCACAATTGCACTTATCTCACACGCTAGTAAAGTAATGCTCAAAATTCTCCAAGCCAGTCTTCAGCAATACGTGAACCGTGAACTTCCTGATGTTCAAGCTGGTTTTAGAAAAGGCAGAGGAATCAGAGATCAAATTGCCAACATCTGCTGGATCATGGAAAAAGCAAGAGAGTTCCAGAAAAACATCTATTTCTGCTTTATTGACCATGCCAAAGCCTTTGACTGTGTGGATCACAAGAAACTGTGGAAAATTCTGAAAGAGATGGGAATACCAGACCACCTGATCTGCCTCTTGAGAAATTTGTATGCAGGTCAGGAAGCAACAGTTAGAACTGGACATGAAACAAAAGGATGGTTCCAAATAGGAAAAGGAGTACGTCAAGACTGTATATTGTCACTCTGTTTATTTAACTTATATGCAGGGTACATCATGAGAAATGCTGGACTGGAAGAAACACAAGCTGGAATCAAGATTGCTGGGAGAAATCTCAATAACCTCAGATATGCAGATGACACCACCCTTATGGCAGAAAGTGAAGAGGAACTAAAAAGCCTCTTGATGAAAGTGAAAATGGAGAGTGAAAAAGTTGGCTTAAAGCTCAACATTCAGAAAACGAAGATCATGGCATCTGGTCCCATCACTTCATGGGAAATAGATGGAGAAACAGTGGAAACAGTGTCAGACTTTATTTTTCTGAGCTCCAAAATCACTGCAGACAGTGATTGCAACCAAGAAATTAAAAGACACTTACTCCTTGGAAGGAAAGTTATGACCAACCTAGATAGCATATTCAAAAGCAGAGACTTACTTTGCCAACAAAGGTTCACCTAGTCAAGGCTGTGGTTTTTCCTGTGGTCATGTATGGATGTGAGAGCTGGACTATGAAGAGGGCTGAGTGCTGAAGAATTGATGCTTTTGAGCTGTGGTGTTGGAGAAGACTCTTGAGAGTCCCTTGGACTGCAAGGAGATCCAACCAGTCCATTCTGAAGGAGATCAGCCCTGGGATTTCTTTGGAAGGAATGATGCTAAAGCTGAAACTCCAGTACTTTGGCCACCTCATGTGAAGAGTTGACTCACTGGAGAAGATTCTGATGCTGGGAGGGATTGGGGGCAGGAGGAGAAGGGGACGGCAGAGGATGAGATGGCTGGATGTCATCACTGACTCCATGGATGTGAGTCTCAGTGAGCTCTGGGAGTTGGTGATGGACAGGGAGGCCTGGAGTGCTGCGATTCATGGGGTCGCAAAGAGTCGGATACGACTGAGCGACTGATTTGATCTGATCTGATAGTTGCTTTACAATATTGTGTTAGTTTCTTCCTTATTTCCTTCCTCCCTCCTTCCCTCCCTTCCTCTAGCTCTTCTGTTCTTCCTTCTTCAGTATACACAAAAATATATACACTAAGAGATTTTTGTAACAATGAGGAAATTAAATTAAAATATTTCTGCGTTCTGATATACTATTTCCCCTTTTTACATATGGACATTTTCCACTCATATTTTAAAAGACTGCATGGGCTCTGCCATCAATATGCATCTTAACTTGTTTTCTCTACTTATTTTCCAACTGATATAGATTCATATTATCTTCTACTTCCTTCCATTTTAAGCAGTATTTAGATGAAATCCCGAATCTGCTATTGCACACTATCCCACAGTCATCTCCCTGGCATGGCTATGAGAAGCAATGGAAAGACTATTATGGAAAACAAATTCTTTTTCATATTCTTTTCCACTGTGATTTATCTCAGGATATTGAATATTGTTCCCTTGCTCTACAGCAGGGCCCTGTTGTTTATCCATTCTATGTATAATAGCCTCTCCACCCTCTCCTTGTCAATCACAAGTCTTTGTCATATCTATTTCATAAATACTGTTTCTATTTCAAGATAAATTCATTTGTGTCATATTTTGGATTCCACATATTAGTGATATCATATGGTATTTTCTTTCTCTCTGATTTCAGTTCAGTTCAGTTGCTCAGTCATGTCTGACTCTTTGCGACCCCATGGACTGCAGCACGCCAGGCTTCCCTCTCCATCACCAACTCCCAGAGTTTACTCAAACTCATGTCCATCGGGTCAGTGATGCCATCCAACCATCTCATCCTCTGTCATACACTTCTCCTCCTGCCTTCAATCTTTCCCAGCATCAGGGTCTTTTCTAAGGAATCAGTTTTTTGCATCAGGTGGCCAAAGTACTGGAGTTTCACTTCAGCATCAGTTCCTTCCAATGAATATTCAGGACTGATTTTGTTTAGGATTGACTGGTTTGATTCTTGCAGTCCAAGGGACTCTCAAGAGTCTTTTCTAACACCACAGTTCAAAAGCATCAATTCTTTGGTGCTCAGCTTTCTTTATAGTCCAACAATCACATCCATACATGAGTACTGGAAAAACCATAGCTTTGAGTAGATGGACCTTTGTCAGCAAAGTAATGTCTCTGTTTTTTGATATGCTGTCTAGATTGGTCATAGCTTTTCTTCCCAGGAGCAAGTGTTTTTTAATTTCATGACTGCAGTCACAATCTGCAGTGATTTTCAGTTCAGTTCAGTAGCTCAATTGTGTCCAACTCTTCACGATCCCATGAATCACAGCACTCCAGGCCTCCCTGTCCATCACCAACTCCCAGAGCTCACTGAGACTCATGTCCATCGAGTCAGTGATGCCATCCAGCCATCTCATCCTCTGTCATCCCCCTCTCCTCCTGCCCTCAATCCCTGCCAGGATCAGAGTCCTTTCCAATGAGTCAACTCTTCACATGAGGTGGCCAAAGTACTGGAGTTTCAGCTTTAGCATCATTCCTTCCAAAGAAATCCCAGGGCTGATCTCCTTCAGAATGGACTGGTTGGATCTCCTTGCAGTCCAAGGGACTCTCAAGAGTCTTCTCCAACAGCACAGTTCAAAAGCATCAATTCTTTGGCGCTCAGCCTTCTTCACAGTCCAGCTCTCACATCCATACATGACCACAGGAAAAACCATAGCCTTGACTAGGCGAACTTTTGTTGGCAAAGTAATGTCTCTGCTTTTGAATATGCTATCTAGGTTGGTCATAACTTTTCTTCCAAGGAGTAAGAGTCTTTTAATTTCATGGCTGCAGTCACCATCTGCAGTGATTTTGGAGCCCAGAAAAATAAAGTCTGATTCCACTGTTTCCCCATCTATTCCCCATGAGGTGATGGGGCCAGATGCCGTGATCTTCATTTTCTGAATGTTGAATTTTAAGCCAACTTTTTCACTCTCCTCTTTGACTTTCATCACAAGGCTCTTTAGTTCTTATTCGCTTTCTGCCATGAGGGTGGTGTCATCTGCATATCTGAGGCTATTAATATTTTTCCCAGCAATCTTGATTCCAGGTTGTGCTTCTTCCAGCCCAGCATATTGCATGATGTACTTTGCATATAAGTTAAACAAGCAGGGTGACAATATACAGCCTTGATGTACTCCTTTTCCCATTTGGAACCAGTCTGTTGTTCCATGTCCATTTCTAACTGCTGCTTCTTGACCTGCATACAGATTTCTCTGATTTACCTCACTTACTATGATAATCTCTAGGTCCATCCATGTTGCTGCAAATGGCATTATGTCACTCTTTTTATGGCTGAGTAGTATTCCATTGTGTATATGTACCACATCTCCTTTATCCATTCTTCTCCCAATGGACGTTTAGGTCATTTCCATGTTTTTGGCTGTTGTGAACAGTGCTGCTATGAACACTGGGCTACATGTATAGTTTTGAATTAGAGTTTTATCTGAATATGTGCCCAGGAGTGGGGTTGCTGGATCTTGTGACAACTCTATTCTTAGTTTTTTGAGGAACCTCCTTACTGTTTTCCATGGTGGCTGCAACAATTTAATTCTCAGTATCAGTGTAGAAGGGTTGCCTTTTCTCTACACCCTCTCCATCATTTATTGTTTGTGGATTTTTGATGGTGGCCATTCTAACTGGTGTGAGGTGATACCTCACTGTAGTTTTGATTTGCATTTCTCTAATAATTACTGGAGACATAACTATTCTAGGATAAAGTGTATGTGGGAATGACACTCCTTAAAGTTAGGGCATTTGTTGTTCAGTCGCTAAGTCATGTTCAGCTCTTTGTGATGCCCTGGGCTGCAGCACTCCATCCTGTTCCCAATACATTAGTACCTAATCAAAGAACTTTTGGAAGCATCTGAAAATATTTTCTTAGAGGAATTAACATTATTCTCAGTTAGAAACTCTTATTTTCAAATCTTATTTTGATAAAGGCAAGCGTCTTGTCCTACATGCCCCAACATTTTAAAACCCGTGAGCATTGAAGCCATATTCCATTCGGTGATTTAGTTTGGAGCAAGATTTGGGGACTTGTTCACTTAGTCACCTGTGACAATGAATTGATTCAAACCTGTTTTCTGAGGAAAAACTTGACCAGCCCTGCCTGTGGGCTGATGGGGAAAAGGAAACGCTGTAAGTTACACAATTCTTCGTGAGCAGTTGGCCTGCTTCCCTTCCGGTGGACATTGTGAATCATGGAGCTGACCTGGCTGACCTCTTCCCATGGGCTGCCGGCCACATTTCGGGTCACAAGTTCACTCTGTGATGTGTGTTCTAACTTCATTCCTGTTCTCTGTTTATGTCTCTGATGCATTTTTCTTTTTAATTCTGCTACTTCACTTGTCATTTTTGCTGTGTCTTGTATTTTAAAGTCTCCTTATAAACTCATTTAAATTCTTTCTGAAACAAAGTGTGAGAAAGAAGACTAAGCTGCATGAGTGGTGGCTAAATAAAAAATAATAAACAAGCACGTCTCATCCAAGCCAGAAATTATACTTCCTAATGAATATCTGCACCTTCAAAATATTGACCTTGAGGGACCATAGGTTTGTTTGCAACTGATGTTGTTAATGATGAAAACATGTTTGAAACTCCCTTTTAGAGTTTTCTCCTAAGCTGTTGGCACCGTGTGTAAGCATTTCCATACTTGTATGACTTTTGGGTCATTATGGTTTTTGGAAAAAGACCAAAGTGTTTCATGGTGTAGCCTGCTGACCTGAATGGCTCATCAAGCTTGGAGATCAAGTTGGCTTCTCTTTTTTCAAATATAAGGTACAATATAAAGGAATAGAACTGTTTTTAAAAATGTAGTCAATAAACCAGCATTGCAAGTGTATCTCAAAGTAAAGCTTCCTAGGAATTTGCATTGTTAGGTGAAGGGCATGCTCTTTGAGAAAGTGCATGAATTTGGATGCATCTCTTCTGATGTGTTTTTTCAAAAGCATCTTCCCCCTCAAGCCCATCCCACCATCTGAAGTAAAAGAGAAGATTCAGTAAAGTGTTAGTCATGGTGGTTAACACATCACAGGAAAACTGCATGTGGGGAAGAGAGAAAACAGCTTGGGGTCCTGGGCATTTCTCCCCACCCCCTTACATGATGCCACAGGAGACATGTGAGTTTTGTCATACATGGTGGGGGCATAGGGCCTCACGCCGATCTTTTGAATGCTGATAATAATATAACTATTTATGAGTGGAAAATCTGGAACCATTTTGCCTGGAGTGAAGGACTACTTTTGAAGCTCTGCTTACATTCTAGAACTTTAACTGCTGCTCACACACAGCAAGTCTCTTTTACTGTTTGTTATATGTTTATTAACAATAGTAGCTCATGTTAACCCTTGTAGCTCAGTCAGTAAAGAATCTGCCTACAATGCAGGAGACCCAGGTTCAGTCCCCAGGTTGGGAAGATTCCCTGGAGAAGGAAATGGCAACTCACTCCAGTATTCTTTCCTGGAGACTCCCATGGACAGAGGAGTCTGGTGGGCTACGGTCCGTGGGATCTCAAAGAGTCAGACACGACTGAGCGACTCAGCTACCACCACCGTATGTTTATTACCTTCGACTCCATCAGTAAAGAATCTGCCTACAGTGCAGGTTTGATCCCCAGGTTGGGAAGATCCCCAGCTTGGGAAGATCCCCTGGAGAAGGGAATGGCAGCCCACCACAGTAGTTTTGCCTGGAGACTCGCACGGACAGAGGAGCTTGGCGGGCTATGGTCCGTGGGGTCACACAGAGTCAGACACGGCCGAAGGGACTGACCACACAGCGGTCACGGGGGAGCCGGGTGTGGTTTCAGCGCCACCGCCTGTCAGAGCTCATGCTGGGACTAGTCAGCCTTCCCAGGTCTCGGTGTCCTTATTGACAGCGAGAATAGTAATACCACAGATGACAGAGTTTGAGATACTCTGTCTAGTGTGCTGAGCATTGAGAGTGCAATATGGGAGGCATCTATTAAATATGACCTCTCCCCCTTTGCTTCATTTACATACTAAGGAATGGTTCGCTTTAAAAGAAACACTTTGGAGCTTTTCTTGGTTGCTTGTTGTAGGATGTTCTTGGAATTCCGGATTTTACATCTAAGTCTTGAGAATTAGAAAGAAGTCTGACTTGGACTGTCAGAAATTGAAATAAAAGAGATAGAAGAGATAGAATATGTTGAAAAGGTAAAACGTTTGAAATGGTAAAAATGCAAAAATCTTCAAAATATGCGTCCAGTTGCAGCCAAATAAATATTCAAAAATTTTTTCTTCCGTAGATGGTAGTGAGAGAGAACTGACTATACTGTAAGTGTTGGGTGGTAACTCCTAATAGTCAATATGTTAATAGATACTTCTGTTTCCCTTGAGACACAGTGTTTCTAGAGCATATAGACAATTTGATTTGTTTTCTTTGCTGTTGTTTGGGTTTATTTAGCTAGCAGGATTCCCATGCAATTTTTACTCAACAAATCACTAATCTCCTTTTTAATGGCATGATGTCTTTTCCATAGGGGTTCCTTATGGATCCTACAGGAAGGCAAGATTGGATAAGAGCGAACAGCTTCCTAAAGAGACTCAGACGTTTTATAGCACTGGAATAAAAGATAAATGTACAGACGCTTGAAAAATGAACTTAGGGATTCTTTCCTAGAGATTTGTTCACTTTGGGAGTCTTAAAATTGCAGCTCATGGCCCTAAAACATGAATTTGTAGCTTGATGAAAAAAATAAAAGTGTTAGTCCCTAAGTCACGTCTGACTCTTAGCGACCCCATGGACTGTAGCCCGCCAGGCTCCTCTGTCCATGGAATTCTCCAGGCAAGAATACTGGAGTGGGTTGCCATCTCCTTCTCCAGGGAATCTTCCCAACCTGGGGATTGAACCTGGGTCTCCTGTATTGTAGGCAGATTCTTACTGACTGAGTCAAAGGTGAATTTTTAGCTTGATAGAGTACAGTAATTTCATGATTCTTTTTTGTTTTTTTAAAGATGTGTACTGCCAAAGATTTGTATTTTGTAGGGCTTTTTACTAAATAGCATTCCCTCAATAATAATTAATTAGTTCCATCTGGGTTCTGATTGGTTTCTCACATAAATATGACTCCAGATTTAAAGCAATGATCCGAATTTATTTTCATTTATTATGAAAATGCATAAATCATTACTTTAATTGTAATGAAGTTAAGTACATAGGCAGTAAACACCATTCATTGTTATGGGTACCTGTTTAAGTTATCTCTTTGCAGTTTGGTCTGAGCAAGTAGGTTCTTTTTAAATAGGGACGTCTTCTGGGCTTGGGTCAGAGTCAGGCCTGTCAATTTTGTCCCGGAAAATTCCATGACAAGGTGGTGTGTTATAGTGCAACAATTTTTGAAATCTTTTTCAGAGTATTTCTGGAGTCTTGGGGCAGCATGAGAACATCAGTGTTACCATACTGAGTTTACATAATTTCAGGCAAAGCAAAGAAAGTCAATTTTTAAATTTGTCTTCCATCACCTTATTATGAGAAAATTCTCAGTAGATCTCTAGGAATACTGCAACAGACTTACGAGTATGCCCTTTCCTCATTCACTCACTGGGAACCTTAGGTTGAAAACCACTGATTTTGCAGAAGCAAGCAAAAGTTGAACGCTGTGGTTCTTATCCCGCCCAGTCGTTAATAAACCAGGGATCTGTGGCATCCTTTCCCACTTTGAGCAAACTTAGTTCCCCTAAGTGTCAATGAAGACCTTGAACTTGATGACATCATTAGTTCACACCCAGTGTCCTAGGGTTGTAAATCCATCCTTAAAGCTCTCATTTTGTTATTTTCCAAAAAGAACCTTGTGTAGGTACTTTGCTGATTCCAGATGATCCTCACTTCACTGTATAATGGAAAATCACACAGAAAGAGAAGTTACCATATTCCTAACTAGGTGTAGGAGGAGAAATTTCCTCTCTTACAAATACCCATGTCCAGAAGTAATCTGTTTTCTCTTATAAAGCTGTTCTTAAATCTCTTTTGAAATGGCCATCCATGGGGATCCATTAGGATTTGTTGAAGTAGTTACAAATATTTTTCTGTTTTTTAAACATTGGAGATCATGGTTTATATATATATATATGTTTTTTTTTCTCACCTTGTAGGTTATTTGCCTCAGAATAGCCCAGAGAAGTTTTTTAAAAAATGCATATTCCTCAAAGTAACTGAACCAGATGTTTCATAAATTTCATTTTCATTTACCTATCACTAGAACACTGACAAACCAGGAGTGCACTCATCTTTGTGTCTTGAAACTGTTTTTGGTGCATTCTAATAAAATAGTGATTTGCTATTGAAAGGGTTGGTACATATTGAAGCAGCCCCACCACACCCCACCCTGGAATATGCAGAATAGAAGAGAAAAAGATAATTCATCAATTTTAAATAAATACCTATTATCCGTTCCTAGTAAAAATGTCATATAATAGCTCGTGAAATGACTTTAGCTACTGTTTATGAACCTTTTTTACTTGCTAAGAATCATGCCAGTAGCTGAGTATACATTGTCTTTATTTGGTTGCCTCAGCAACACTAAAGGGTAGGTGTTACTAATTTCTCCATTTTACAGATGAGGTGACAGAGGCTAATGTAGGTTAATCAAAGTGATTTGCAAAAATCCTCCCAGCTAATGAAATAACGGAGGCCAGTGCTTAAGCATCCGGACTTAAATCCAGATTCTATTTTACTACGTAACTTGCACAGTTGGCCCTCCGTATCTTCGAGTTCTGTATCTGTAGTTCCACCAACCACAGATTGAAAATATTCAGAAAAAAACCCCAAATCCCAGAAAGTTCCAAAAACCAAAACTTGAATTTGTTGCAGGCTGGCAACGATTTACATTGTACTTACAATGATTTAAGTGGCATTTTTAAAAACTTTCATTTAATTTTGTATTGGGGTATAGCCGATTAACAATAATGTGATAGTTTCAGGTGAACAGCAAAGGGACTCAGCCGTACATGTATACATGGAACCATTCTCCCCCAAACTGCCTTCCATCCAGGCTGCCACATAACGTTGAGCATAGTTCCTTGTGCTGTACAGGAGGTCCTTGTTGTTGTCCATTTTAAATACAGCAGAGTGTTCAGTACAATGTTTTACATAGCGTGTATGTTGTATTAGGCATTATAGAAAATGAGATGATTTAAAGCATCCGGAAAGATGTGTGGGTTACATGCAAATACAATTTTATATAAAGGACTTGAACAATTGTGGATTTTGGGTTCCACTGGGTGTCCACCTAGAACAAAGGCCCTGCAGATACCGAAGGGATGACTGTATAGTAAACAATCGCTTTTCCTTCTACGAAGACTCCTAGTTTGGCTTTCCATTGATCATGCAACAAGAGGTACCACCTTCAGAACCTCCCACTGTGGCGGTGATCTGCATCAGCAGAGTGCCCTGCTGAGACTGCTCTGATGTGGCTTTTAAATTTTCCATGACCTTAACTTTTTTCCCTATCACTCTTCTTTAATCCTACTCCACTTCCCTGCCAAGGTTGTTTGCATGCTGGCTGTTGGTTCTTTGAGTCATCCTCTCAAAAACCCCTTGCCTCCTGAGCACCAGTAAAGGAGAGAGACAGAAATAGGTGGCATCTTAAAAACATGAGCCAAACAGTTCAATTTCATCTTCTGGCCCCAATTCAGTGGTTCCGATAAAATTTGAAAATAGACTTTGAAAATTGGATAAAGAGATATTTGCTTGTATGTGCTTAGTAAAGTCTTCTATTTATATAAAGCAAGTTTGTGCTCAAATCTGGGTCTTTCACATCAGAGCCCGCGTGGACTTTCACTGGTGCCAGTAGTATGTAGGCTAATTTGCCTGGATGAGAGGCTGTGATTTAATACTTAATGAGAAATTTATAGCACTAATCCTCATCTCAAGCTAAATAAATGAACTTGATTCAGATGAGTTGTGTGCTTTGTACTCATTACCCAGGGGACTGTATAACTGCAACGCCCTGGGGCTTTCGTCTTCATAGCAAACCTCATTTTTGACTTTACTTTAGAAAGTACACTTTTTATTCAGTGATTCTCAGTCTGCTTACATTCGTAGTAGATTGGATGACTGACCCTAATATTTTGCTTTCTGTCAGTATCTTTAAATACCTTCCCCTTGACCTTGAACTTGACTGCATGATGTGTCTTAGCCAATAGGAAGCTCACCACATTCAACTCAAGGAGAGGCTTTAAATACGACTCTGCAGTTGGGTCATATTGTTTGCAACTCCACGAGAAGAACATTTCCTGGTGAACCTATGATCCAAGTAATCTGAGAGACCAGTAGAGCAGCCCCACTGATCTGCAGGAGAGGAATCCCAGCCAACCCACAAACCGATGAGAATAAATAATTTTAAGATATTGACTTTTGAGGTGGTTTGTTACACAGCAATAGCTGACAGATACAGTATTTTTTAAATCTGTTTTCATGGTGTATCCAGGAGTAAGAAGAAATAAAGAAACTAGATAAAGAAATTGGACTTTTATCATTGTTTTGCCAGTTCCATGGTGATTATATGCAAGTTACTTTCTTGAATTTCAGTGTATCCTGATCAGTGAAACAATTGCTTTGAGGCAGGCACTGGAAGCAGAGCTATATTCAGTTCAGAAGACCTCTGATGTGGAAATATCACCAGCATGGCATTGGAGTGACATTTCTGGAATGATGAACTGGCATACATAAACCAAAAGAACCAATCCTGATAATAAGGAATTTGTATATCCTTTCAGCAGGAAAATAGAAGTGTTTGAAGATTTTTTTATTTGTAAAAGGAAGGATTTGATGCAAAGCTAACATTTTACCTCTCATCACTTTGGTAAGTTAGAATCACTGAATGATGTGATTATGGAAATCAGCAGAGACATGGAAGGTATTTCTCTGCATGTCTTATTTCTTTCATTTTGTGTGATATTCACTATTAGAAGAATCTAAATAAAATGCATTATTAATTTCCCAGTCATGGATAGAAGAGCCTGCATCTCTGCCCTTTATTACCTCGGTTCTGACAATTCTACATTTCTATTGTCAAAATTGGAATGCTAAAATGATTTCAGTTCAAACTAATTAACAAATTAGATTCCAGAAGTAGAGCAGCCTTTATCGTTGTTCAGACATGTCCGACTCTTTGCGACCCCATGAACTGCAGCACGCCAGGCTTCCCTGCCCTTCACTATCTCCCAGAGTTTTCTCAAACTCATGTCCATGGAGTCAGTGATACTGTCTAATAATCATACCCTCTGCTGCCCACTTCTCCTCTTGCCCTCAGTCTTTCCCAGCATCAGAGTCTTTCCCAAAGTGTCAGCTCTTCAAATCAGGTGGCCAAAGTACTGGAGCTTCAGTTTCAGGGTAAGTCCTTCCAATGAATAGTCAGGGTTGATTTCCTTTAGGACTGACTGGTTTGATCTCTCTGCAGTCCAAGGGACTCTCAAGAGTCTTCTCCAACACCACAATTTGAAAGCATCAATTCTTAGGCTGTGAGTATTCTATGTGGTCCAACTTTCACATACATGCATAACTACTGGAAAAACCATAACTTTGACTATACAGACCTTTGTTAGCAAAGTGATGTCTCTGATTTATAAAATGATGTCTAGGTTTGGCATAGGTTTTCTTCCAAGAAGCAGGTGTCTTTTAATTTTGTGGCTGTAGTCATCTTCCGCGGTGATTGTGGAGCCCAAGAAAATAAAATCTGTCATTTCTCCCACTTTTTCCCCATCTATTTGCCATGAAGTGATGGGACTAGATGCCGTGATCTTCGGTTTTGAGTGTTGAATTTTAACTCACCCTTTTCAGTCTCCTTTTTACCCCCATCAAGAGGAGCAGCCTTTGGGCATAAACTAAGGTTCTGATCCGTTTCTGAGCAGTTCTCTTTGCTGTACCCTCCCTGTGTACCAGATTAACCCTCAAGCTGACTTCTTCATGGTCACAAGATAGCTGCCAGTAAGATCTCAGAGCCAGTGTTTCTATGTTTATACCAGGGGTGGGGAGAACACAGCTTTCTACAACCATTTGAACAAAAGTCTTCATTCTCTTCTTTTTTCCTCTCTCAACTCAAATTGTTCTGATGAAGGTATGAGATTTTCTTAATTGGCTTGGACCAGCTGGGATGCATTCTAGAGCTTGGCTGGGCCGTTTCTATACAAAATCACATTGCAGCTGCAAAATGGGAATGACATAGAATGTATATTGGAGAGATAAACACACTGCGTTCTACAAAGCAAAATATTTATGTTCAGTTTATTTCAATGAGTGAAATAGTTAAGCATGAATTTTTGTAGACATTTATTGAGATGGTTCACTGAGCTAAGCCTTCAGACAAAAACATTTTGGAATCTAAGGGCTGAAAGAGTCCAAATTTGCTGGATTTCCTACTACTTTATGAGGTAGAACCTTGACACTGGACTTGAAATTGCAGGAGGCGGTGAAAAACCTTGCTAATTTGTTCAACAAAAGGCATGATAGAAGCCGTCCTCATTTTCCTTTGTCAAATTATTCTCAGGACAAATAATCATAGAATTTTGAAGAATAGAGTCACACTCTGTTAAAAAGGCAGTTCTTGTTTCTAAAGAGGTTTATTCATTCTGTGAACATTCATAGAGCACTTCCTATTTGCCAGGCATGACTCATGCTTTACAAACATTCACTCACAGAATGCTGTTTCCATAGCTGCTTCAGGGTGCATCTAAATTACTAAGCCTCATTGTAGTTTAAAATATCACCTCACACTGGTCAGAATGGTCATCATCAAAAAGTCTACAATCGACCAATGCTGGAGAGGTTGTGGAGATGAGAGAACCCTCCTACACTGTTTGTGGGAATGTAAGTTATTGGAACCACTATGGAGGACACTATGGAGGTTCCTTAAGAAATTAAACTAGAATTACCATATGATCCAGCAATTCCAGTCCTAGGCATCAGAAAGGACAGAAACTCTACTCTGAAAAAGATACATGCCCAAGTTCACCGCAGCATGATTTACAATAACCAGGACATGGCAACAACCTAACCACCCAGGTGGTTAGGGATAGAGACAGGTGAGGGATAGAGACGATGAGGTATATAGGCACAACGGCGTATCACTCCGCAATAAAGAAGAATGACACAAGGCCCCTTGCAGCAACGCGGAGGGACCTGGAAACTGTTACACCAAGTGATGTAAGTCAGGGA
This sequence comes from Tragelaphus eurycerus, assembly GCA_935064755.1. Classification (NCBI taxonomy): domain Eukaryota; kingdom Metazoa; phylum Chordata; class Mammalia; order Artiodactyla; family Bovidae; genus Tragelaphus; species Tragelaphus eurycerus. The sequence goes on along the minus strand of CAKXYN010000034.1, from coordinate 16,915,746 downwards.
AAAACAAACACCATAGCATATTTCTTATTTGTGGAATCTGAAAAAAAAATGACACAAACTTATTAACAGAACAGAAACAGACTCACGTACAGAATGAACTTATGGTTAGAAGGTGGGAAAATGGTAGGGGATAGATTGGGAGTTTGGGATTGACATGGACAAACCATATAAAATAGATAACCAACGAGGATATATATATGTATATATATATAAAATATATAGGTATATATAGGTATAGCATATATGTGCTATGTAAGTATAGCACTGGAAGCTGTTCAATATTCCGTAATAACCTAAATGGGAAAAGAATTTGAAAAAGAATATATATATATATACATATAATTTAACTGAATCACTTTGCTGTACACCTGAAACTAACATAACATTGTTAATCAACTATCAGTTCAGTTCAGCTGCTCAGTCGTGTCCAACTCTTTGCAACCCCATGAATCACAGCACACCAGGCCTAATCAACTAAAATATAAAATAAAAATAAAAAAGAAATTACTAAGCCTCCACATTTAAGAGAACTGGGGTTAAAACTTGCCATGCCCACAGAGTAAATATGGCTTTCCTGGGATTCCAGAAGTGGGAATTTTTAATCACAGAATTCACATAAGTTTTTACTAAGTGGGAAAGTTTTTAGCTGTACTTGAGCCCATCTGACCCTGTGGAAGTACCTTACCTCTGACATTACTGAGATGGATAAAAGGAGTCAACATCATTGATTTGATCATAGAATTAGAAAACAAAAGAGGGGGATTGAGGCGGGGCGGAGACATGTGCACAAGTACAAATGTCAAGTTTTTTGATAATATTTAGTCTGCTAAATTATTTAGGCTGCACAGTGGGAATGACATGGAATGTATATTGGAGAGAGAAACACATTGTGTTCTACAAAGCAAAATATTTATATTCAGTTTATTTCAGTGAGTGAAATAGCTAAACACATATTCACGTAATTTTTTAGTCTGCTCAATGTAAATATCCTCTATAAAATATACTTTTACACACATAGCTAATACATAAAATATTCTTTAAAAATAAATTATAATTAACTGATTGTGTGCTTTTTAAATCTAATTTTGGTATTTTGGACCTGAAACATTAGATAAATTAAAGCTCTTCATTGATTATCCACTATGTTTTTAAAATTTTTATTGAAATCTAGTTGTTTATAATATTGTATTAGTTTCAAGTACACTTTCTTGTTTTTTTTTCAATTGATTTATAATGTGTTAATTTCTGCTGTATAACAGTGATTCAGTTACACACACATATATATACATACATATATATATACTGAATATAGTTTCACTATTCAGGATAGTGAATATAGTTTCCTGTTTATACAGTAGGACCTTGGTGTTTATCCATTCTAATAAAAAGTTTCAACTGCTAACCCCATACCCCCATTCCCTCACTCCCTGCCATAAGCACAAGTCTGTTCTCTATGTCTGTGAGTCTGTTTTTGTAGGTATATTGATTTGTATCATATTTTAGATTCTACATATAGGTGATATCATATATTTGTCTTTCTCTTTCTGATTTACTTCACTTAGTATGATAATCTTCAGTTGCATCCATGTTTCTGCAGATGGCATTACTTAATTCTTTTTTATGGCCGAGTAATATTCCATTGTATGTATGTAAGTGTGTGTGTGTGTGTGTGTGTGTATACACACATATATATACCACATCTTCTTTATACATTCATCTGTTGATAAACATTTAGGCTGTTTCCATATCTTGGCCCTTGTGAATAGTGCTGCTATGAACATAGAGTTGCATGTATCTTTTGGAATTATAGTTTTGTCTAGGTATATGCCCAGAAATGGGATAGCTGGATTATATGTCCTTGCCTTTATTCTTTAATACAGACTTTAACCATACTCCTTAATAATATACTTGATAATTCAGAGTGTCCAGTTCCTGACACTTTGGAGGAGTATTCAGGAAAAAAGTATGCTTTAATAGAATCAGTAGAGACCCAGTTAGATGTAGGTTTTATTTCTACAAAGATTAAAAAGGACAATTACTTTTATTTTACATTTCTCTCTGCTTTTGTTTTGAGGGAAAACAGCATCCTGGAGTAGACTCTTTTCAGGCTTTTTTGACTCACGATGGGAGAAATAAAAGGTAGTTCATATTTACATCTACTGTATTTAAGACCTGTGGTAGTTAGATTCTTTTAAGAAAAATGGTCATTAGTTTGTGCTTTTAGAGCCATTTTGACAGGCCCAAATGTCCCTTTGCATGCTCAGTAGATAAATGGACTAGAGCGTAGTAGTAACTGTTGGGAAAGCATGGCATGACGTTCAGAAAATGTAGCAGTTTTTCCTGTTAGTGAATGGATCATTCCATCCAATTGGTGAAATCCATTGAGACCCATTGAATCCTCAAGACTCAAGAATTCAATTATTTGTTTATTTTTAATTGAAGGATAGTTAATTTGCAATATTATATTAGTTTCAGATATACAGCATAGCAATTTTAGTAAGGAGAGTATGATTTTTAGAATAGATCTTTTAGTAGATGGTATATGTGTGCACACACACATGTACATGTGCGCACGCACGCACACACACACACACACACACACATTTGTTTTTATATAATGGAGAGAACTGAACCTCAGAAAGCTTCAGTAACTTCCCCAAGATCATTTAGTTAGTAAAGGTAGGCCTGAGTTTGGATACACGTTCATGCTTTTCTTCCTCTAAAGGACTTTTGGGCATTTTTTAACGCTAAAGTTTCATGGTGCTTCTCAGGAAGAAAGGAGAAAACCAATGCACAGTAAGGACCAAATAAGTGCAAGCTCTGCCCTCCTGTGTGTCACTAACATGCCGTCAGGAGGGAAAGAATGAGATACTACTATCTTTTAAGAAGCTCACTTTAATGTCAAAGTTGGACATTGACAACCAGTTCTATGCACTCTTCTACCACAAAAGTAGCAAGTGTTCATGGATAATACAGAGTTCCTTTATTTAAGATTTAAAAAAAGTCTATTGACGTATGGTTGTGTTACCGTGTTGTGTTAATTTCTTCTGTATAGCAGAGAGGCTCAGTTATACACATATATGTATGTATAATCTATATATTCTTTTTCATATAGTTTCCATTGTAACTTATCAGAGGACATTGACTATGATTCCCTGTGCTCTACAGCAGGACCTTGTTGTTTACTCACCTTACGTGTAATAGTTTGCATCTGTTAATCCCAGTCTCCCACTCCATCCCTCACTCACTCCCTCCTCCTTGGCAACCACAGGTCTGTTATCTATATCTGTGGGTCTAATACAGTGTTTTTTGAGTCAAATGATTGGTTTGGACCTATTTCTTGCAAGTCGTGTAGTCTTAGGAAACTCAGGAATGACACTGAAATAATAAGCATGAAAGCTCTTTGTAAATTATGCAGCCTGATTTGAATTTAAAATGTTTATCATGATGATTTCTCACCAACTGCCAGTGTTTTGTCCTGGTTTCATTAGTTATGGTGCTACAAATTGGCCTTTTATAGGACCAGCACTAAAATGTAAATTATTTGAGCTTAAAGGTATTTTTAAGTATTATCATAGAAAATCAGGCCTGGAAGGGATGATAACAGTTGCAGAGTTCAGAGGCTTAATTTTTAGAAGCTGAAACTAATGTCCAGCAAGATGAAGTCTCTTTCCAAAGGTCACCCAGCTACTTAATGATTGCTGGACTAGAGTTTATTCCCTGATATAAATTATCTTTGATTTCTGGTTGAGAGGAAATTCCATTCCTAGGCTTGTCAAAGTTATTCTCCATCAAACAAATGAAAATCAAACAGAACACAATAGACATGACTCTCTTTTTGGACTTCACCTTTCGAAATTGGATATTTAGCCATAAAATAGGTCTAGATTCAGCTTAATTGTGTTTGGTTTTAGCTTCACATGGTCTCTAGAGACTTGAAACTTGTTTTAGCATCTCAAGTCTGAAGATGTCTGTCTAATGCAGCTGCCATTAGACAGATTGAATAATTTGCTTTCTGCCAACTGATTGGTTTCTGGTTTCCAGTAGAAATAGCTTCATTCTTTTATTTGAGAACTTTTGGAGGCCAAGTATTTGAAACTCTGTATTATGCACTATTATGCTCTGTATAAAAATAAGATATGGAAAATCACCTTATGTCAAAAATGATGAAACATAAAGCTGATTTAAAGGTAGCTTATTTCAGTAACCACATGTCTAGATTCTAGTTGAAGCTAAGGTTGAGAGAAGAGAACCTCATTTCGAGCGCTAATTCCTTACTTTTCCTAAGCTCATCTTTCCTATCATTTATGAGAATCAAAGTGACATCAACTTGTCCTACGACATTGAATTGTGTCAATGGAAGTGCTTATTTCCCCAGATTAATTAGGAAAACTCTTTAGGGAAACAAAAAATAGTTCTGCACAAATTAGTTTAAAATATGCAAACTGAAAATAAAGTGACTGGTGTAATGCTGGTACCCTTGAGTACTAATAAGCATTTTCCTCAGGCTTTGATAATGTCTTTAAGGAGTTTTTTCCAGTCACACAGAATAAAACAATGCAGATTAGAGTACCCCCACAAAAGCTTCATGAAAGGTTATGACTCAAGCATAAATTCCTTATAACATCTATACAAGAGACAAGCTTTGAGAGGCTAAATAATGGCTCTTTGCAAATCATTTGGGACATTAAAGAAGCAAACCTGAAAGAAACATCACTAGATTTATTTTGGCCTCTTCAGTGGACAGATAAGTGTTCTTTCAATTTCTCAAAACCACTTGTCCCAGTACTTATGGTCTGACAGATTTCTATACACAAAATGTAAAAGAGGGTTGATGCAATTATAAAGGAGTTTCGGGGGAAAGAAACCAATTTCCTTTTGTGCCAAAATCCCAATAAAATAAACAAACTTTAATACCCAGCAAAATGCAATCCATGGCTATTTTATTGATTTGGGGGGATACCTTCCTCTAACTTCATGAGCGACAAATAACTTTCTTGTTTAAAGAAGTCGTAGCCACTAAGCCCCTCCACGTGCTAGGAAACTGAAAATTCCTCTTGCCTTGCATTGGTAAAATTGTAATGCTAGATTTCTGATTCAGTTCAGTTGCTCAGCCCTGTCGGACTCTTTGTGACCCCATGGACTGTAGCACACCAGGCCTCCCTGTCCATCAGCAACTCCTGGAGTTTGCTCAAACTCATGTCCATGGAGTCAGTAACGCCATCCCACCATCTCCTCCTCTGTTGTCCCCTTCTCTTTCCCTCAGTCCCTCCCAGAATCAGGGTCCTTTCCAATGAGTCAGTGCTTCACATCAGGTGACCAAAGTATTGGAGCTTCAGCTCCAGTGTCAGTCTTTCTGGTTCAAGATTTCTGGTTTAATGGTGTACAGAATTTGGGGGGAATGTATTGATGTCAGCAACTTACTCTGAAGTGCTTCAAAAAGTAAGATGTATCCATGGGTGGATAGCTATGTGCTGAAGCAAATAGAGTCAAATATTAATTGCAAACCCTATGGACATGAGTTTGAGCAAGCTCTGGGAAATGGTGAAGGACAGGGAAGCCTGACATGCTGCAGTCTATGGGTTCACAGAGTCAGACACGACTGAGCGATTGAACAACAAAAGTCAGTGGATATATAGGTGTTTACCAAAATTCTTTCAGATTTTCTTCATATTTGAAAAATTTCAAAAGGAGATATAGAGGAAAATTGTAGTATTTTCATTGTTTAAACCTAGAGACATTTGACAGTCAAGATAGCTCAATAAAAAAGGACAACACTACTCTTCAATTTATGTCATCTTTGCTGTAAGATGGAAAAGCTCTTCACAGTAAAGTTGCTTTACCAGAAAAGTATGATGAGAGTGATCAGTTTATTTACCAGATGTAGACTGTCTCACCCAGGGCACATGCTTGCCACCATAATTGGGCTGAATTCAGACATTAGGTGCCATGCTAAACCATGAATCCATGCTCTTCTTAATCTCTGTTCATGATGACTTCTTGTGCCAGATGTTTTAGAGCAATTTTTATCCTAGAATCTCATTGATCCTTTCTGTGACCTGCCTTCCCTTGTGACCACCTCTGTCTGTCAGATGTTTGAATATGTCTGAGTCCCACTGGTAGGCAGAATTCAACTGTTGTTATAGAAGTTCCAGACACCTTGTACATTAGTGGACGTAGATGATTAAGCAGGAGAAGAATGTTGTTAATGGATACATTTTAGAAAATCTGAGTCCTAGGTCTTTCCCAGATAAAATACCCAGTTATAACAATAGAAAAATGGGCAAATTACTTGAACAGGCAATTAACAATGGCCAATAAACCTGAAAAGGTAGTCAGTTTTATTAGGTGCTGGAGATATGAAAATTAGAACAAGGTGAAGCCATTATACACTCACAATAACATCTAAAGATTTAATACTAAGTGAAGTAAATCAAAGACAAATATCATATGATATTATATAGGTGAAATCTAAAAAGAAAATGATACAAATGAACTTATGTACAAAACAGAAGTAGAATCGCAGATACAGAAAACAATCTCATTGTTATCAAGGGGAGAGAAGGGGATAGATTGGGAGACTGGGGTTGACATATACACTAATACATAAAAGATAAATAACTAGTAAGAACCTGCTGTATGGCACAGGGAGCTCTACTCAGGGCTCTGTACTGACCTATGTGGACAGTGAACCTAGAAAAGAGTAGTTGTGTGTTTATGTATCACTGAATCACTTTGCTGTACACCTGAAAACTAACACAACATTGTAAATCAACTATGTTCCAATAAAACTTTAAAGATAAAAAATATACTTCAAAAGATAAAATAAAAATTCAACAAGTAATAGTACAAAATCTTTGTGAGGATGTGGAACGAGTGAAGTTCATTAACTACTGGTGGGAATGTAAATTGGCACGACTAATTTGGAAGACTGGGATGTTTCGTTTACAAAACCTGATGGGGGGCAAGTTATTAGCCTGCTGAGTCTCTGTTTCTCACTTAGAAATGGGGATAGTAATAGACACATCTCAGAGCTGCAGTAGGAATTAAGGATATTTGTGTAGCAATAGGAGGCAAAGTAAATCGTGTGGCCCCAGGCATGGCTAGGAGGGAGGTGCAGTGCTGGGTGCTGATTAGAAACATCCTTGACAAGATACTCTTCTGTGCTCACTTATGCCTATGTTAAATTTGAGGAGAAATGTTCCATTTCTGAGTAAAGTTAGTCTTGTACCTTACTCATAGTATTTTAATAGTCTTTTTTTGGAGAAGAAAATAACCAATGATTGTAAAGTATGTAGCAAAATGCCAAGGTTTCATAGTGAAACATTTTTTAAAATTTTTCATTTTTATGTGTAAAGGTGTTAAAGCGTCTTCCCAGTTGGAAAACCCAGACAACATCCCATAAAATGATGATAGTTCTCAAGATTATTTTTCACAGTATGTGGGTGTATGGGTGAGTTTCACAGAACAATATGGTTTTCTGCAGAATTAAAATTCCCCCATGCCGTCATCTGGTGGACCAGCTTCCTCTCTAGAGATAACACCTGTAAAGGGTTTGGGGTGTGTTCTTCTGGTCACGTGCCTGTGTCACGGGTCCTATTTCTGTGTACAATGTGCAGAATTGCACCTATATAAATTAATGTGTTTTCTTAAAAAATGGTATTACAATACAATGTATGTATTGTTCTCCACATTAATTTGCTAACTTGCTGATATTGATGTGTCTTGGAAATCTCCTTATGTGGATCTATTTAGAACTAACTAACCTTTTTAAATAAAGAAGGCTGAGTGCTGAGAATTGATGCTTTCAATCTGCGGTGCTGGAGAAGACTCTTGAGAGTCCCTTGGACTGCAAGGAGATCAAACCAGTTCATCCTAAAGGAAATCAGTGCTGAATATTCATTGGAAGGACTGATGCTGAAGCTGAAGCTCCAATACTTAGGCCACTTGATGAGAGGAGCTGACTCATTTGAAATGACCCTGATGCTGGGAAAGACTGAAGGTGGGAGGAGAAGGGGATGACAGAGGATGAGATGGGGGATGGATGGCATCACTGACTCCATGGACGTGAGACTGAGCAAGCTCCGGGAAGTACTGAAGGACAGGGAGGCCTGGCCTGCTGCAGTCCTTGGGGTTGCAAAGAATTGGATACGAATGAGCGACTGAACAACAGTCTCTTTAACACTTTTTCTTTCAGTCTTCTAGAGTAAAGCAATACCATATCTTGTTTTAACGATGCTTCTTTTGGATGTCTCTTAGGTTGTCCCCATGTGTCCCTATTGATAACAGTGCTGTAGTAGCCTCATGAGACAAAGTCTATGTCACCTTCCTTGGGCACTCATGCAAGGTTTTCTCTGGTAGCTACTGAAGTGTGCAATGACCTGTTAATCACTAGATTATGATTCACAGATGCTGAGGTGCTCTTCAGAATGAATGAATGGATGAATGCCCTTCCCTCTCACCAGCAATGTAAATGTAAGTAGCTCCAGGTTTCCCATAGCTTTACCAATGTTGGCTGCCATTGTTTTAAATGTCAGTCCAATGGTGAGAAGTACCATCTCAGAGCAGCTCCAATGTGCAAGTCTGTAAACACTGCGAGATGAGCATCTTGGCCAACCTTGTCCTTCTGACTTCTTGTCTACACTGCCCCTGTTGTGGCTTTTGACTCTTTTACCCCTTTGAGTGGTCTCTGGATGGTGGTAGCCAAAGCCTAGAAGAGTTTCCAAGTCAGTAATTCCAAGCCTGAGAACAAGTCTCCACAGTGGGAGAATAAACTCAACTTGCTTCCAGGCCTACGTTCCTTTCAAGAATCAATGGATCAGGATGTTTCGGTCTCAGACTTTGGTGGGTCTTGTTTAAATGCAAATCGTGATTCAGCAGATGGTGGGTGGAGCCTGAGAGCCTATGTTTCTAGGCAGCTTACTTGTGGTCCAGAAGTGGCCAGTCCATGTAACAAGGAATTACATGATTTATATATACAGGTCATGACTTACATTAAATGACCAGGTCATCAGAGGCTGGTATAGACCAGGTGGTTCTTCTCCTAAATGTGGGATCAGTGCACTGATCACAAACCCAGGACCACCCCTCTAATGCCTCACTCTTTGCGTTAGACCTTCAGTCACTGTTGGTGTATCTCACTGTGATGTCACTGTAACAGGAATCCTAGTGAGGAGGAGTAAAAATGCGTAAATTGCTCTTGGTGAATATCTTTGTCTCAACATTCCCCAGTCATAACAGTGACTGCTTTTGCAGCCAAAGTACTGAAACCATTCTGTAACCTCCTTTTCCTCCTCTTTCTGAACAAAGACTTTCCACTAAGTTTGTACTTCTGTGAACAGAATTGCCTCCTTACATTTGACAAAAGCTCTTGCCAAAATTAACTACCATATATTTCCTTTCTATATCTATCTATCTGTCATCATCTGTCATCCATATTTCACTATTCTTTATTATGTTCCTTATTCTAATACGTGGAGTAGATTTTCTTCTTTATCATCAGGTCCCTTTAATTTCATTTAACCTTTACATTTAATAGCATTTAACATTCCAAAATGGAGAAGGCAATGGCACCCCACTCCAGTACTCTTGCCTGGAAAATCCCATGGATGGAGGAGCCTGGTGGGCTGCAGTCCATGGGGTCGCTGGGAGTTGGACATGACTAGGCGACTTCACTTTCACTTTTCACTTTCATCCACTGGAGGAGGAAATGGCAACCCACTCCAGTGTTCTTGCCTGGAGACTCCCAGGGACAGTGGGGCCTGGTGGGCTGCTGTCTATGGGGTCACACAGAGTTGGACACGACTGAAGCGACTTAGCAGCTTAGCAACATTCCAAAATAGATTCTGGTCAATTTCACAGGTAATGGAAGTGGGATCACTTTCCTATCAGTTGGTGGCAAGAACAGCATGGAGAATCAAAAATAGGTTTGAATCTAGTGTCTAGGTTCTTTTCATCCCATCATGTCAGGCAGTTTAACTACCTCTGTCTCTCTCCCCATCTCTCCCTCTTTCTTTTTCTCTCATACACACTATTTGTGATTCATGACTATTTTTTATTATCTCTTATGTTTTAGTAAAGAAAAAAATTAGAAGCAAAATTAGCAAAATATCAACATTTGTGAAGAATTGATTGTAGGTACATGTCTTGAGTTATGTCATTCTCTGTTCTTTCTTTTTTATTGGAATATAGTTGATTTCGGGGAAGGCAATAGCACCCCACCCCAGTACTTTTGCCTGGAAAATCCCATGGACAGAGGAGCCTGGTAGGCTCCAGTCCATGGGGTCGCTAAGAGTCGGACACGACTGAGCGACTTCCCTCCCGTCTTCTGGGTCCGTCTTGGGGTCGCACAGAGTGACATGACTGAAGCGACTTAGCAGCAGCAGCATAGTTGATTTACAATATTATGTTAGTTTCGAGTGTACAGCAAAGAAGTGATTCTGTTATACATCTATCCCATCTTTTCTGATTCCTCTCCCATATAGGTTCTTATAGAATATTGAGTAGAGTTCCCTGTGCTGTATAGGACGTCCTTGTTGGTTATCTATCTTATATACAGTGGTGTGTGTCTATTAATCCTAGACTCCTAAATTGTCCCTTCCCCCACCTCACTGTGCTTGGGCTTAGTTGCTCAGTCATGTCCTGACTCTTTGCGACAGCATGTAGCCCACAAGGTGCTTCTGTCCACGGGATTCTCCAGGCAAGAATACTGGAGTGGGTTGCCATGCCCTCCTCCAGGGGATCTTCCCAACCCAGGGATCGAACCCAGGTCTCCCACATTGCAGGCAGATTCTTTACCATCTGAGCCACCAGGGAAGCCCACAACCACTTTTAATGAAAAAATATTAAGGTATTACCTCCTTGATTGCTCTACTAACATTGGTTCATTGCTTTTATGAATCTCTTTTTAGTCAACTTATAGAAGCATAATTTAAACAAACTAAAATTCTCTCATTTTGAGTGCACTGTTTGTTTTTACATGGTGATACCTGTGTAACCAATTAAGATATAGAATATTTTCATCACTCCAGATGTTTCCCTCATGTCCTTAGAAGTCAGTCCCCTGCTCTTAACTCCAAGTAGTCACTGATCTGTTCTCTGTCACTTATAAATTAATTACCTGATCCAGTATTTGATTTGAATACAGTCACACAGTAGCTGTGCTTTGTGCCTTGTTTCTTTACCTAAACATAATGTTTTTGATATTTATCCATTTCAGTAGTAATTCTCTTTTTAGCAAAGAGTAGCTTTCTTCACAGTCCAACTCTCACATCCATACATGACCACTGGAAGAACCATAGCCTTGACTAGACGGACCTTTGTTGGCAAAGTAACGTCTCTGCTTTTGAATATGCTATCTAGGTTGGTCATAACTTTCCTTCCAAGGAGTAAGCGTCTTTTAATTTCATGGCTGCAGTCACCATCTGTAGTGATTTTGGAGCCCAGAAAAATAAAGTCTGACACTGTTTCCACTGCTTCCCCATCTATTTCCCATGAAGTGATGGGACCAGATGCCATGATCTTCGTTTTCTGAATGTTGAGCTTTAAGCCAACTTTTTCACTCTCCACTTTCACTTTCATCAAGAGGCTTTTGAATTCCTCTTCACTTTCTGCCATAAGGGTGGTGTCATCTGCCTATCTGAGGTTATTGATATTTCTCCTGGCAATCGTGATTCCAGCTTGTGTTTCTTCCAGTCCAGCGTTCCTCATGATGTACTCTGCATATAAGTTAAATAAGCAGGGTGACAATATACTGCCTTGATGTACTCCTTTTCCTATTTGGAACCAGTCTGTTGTTCTATGTCCAGTTCTAACTGTTGCTTCCTGACCTGCATAGAAATTTCTGAAGAGGCAGATCAGGTGGTCTGATATTCCCATCTCTTTCAGAATTTTCTGCAGTCTATTGTGATCCACACAGTCAAAGGCTTTGTCATAGTCAATAAAGCAGAAATATATGTTTTTCTGGAGCTCTCTTGCTTTTTCCATGATCCAGTGGATGTTGGCAATTTGATCTCTGGTTCCTCTGCCTTTTCTAAAACCGGTTTGATCATCAGGAAGTTCACGGTTCACATATTGCTGAAGCCTGGCTTCGAGAATTTTGAGCATTACTTTACTAGCATGTGAGATGAGTGCAATTGTGTGGTAGTTTGAGTATTCTTTGGCATTACCTTTCTTTGGGATTGGAATGAAAACGGACCTTTTCCAGTCCTGTGGCCACTGCTGAGTTTTCCAAATTTGCTGGCATATTGAGTGCAGCACTTTCACTCTATCATCTTTCAAGATTTGAAATAGCTCCACTGGAATTCCATCACCTCCACTAGCTTTGTTCATAGCGATGCTTTACGTAGTGATGCTTTTTATGTAGTGAAGCTTTTTTTTTGTTTGTAGATATGACCATTATATCTCAATAAAGCTGGGAAAAAAATAAAGCCATCACAGAGGAAAGAGACAGATTTGTGACAAGTTGAGACTTGAATCGGAACATGTTATCAGGTTCCAGCAGTTCTGACCTCTAAGCTTTTCATGGCTTGTGCCAGTGTGAAATGAGTTTTATAACTTGTTACTGCAATGATAGTCTGTAGTACATTGCACCTCACGAATACCAGCTCCACAGTAGCCATTCACTGTATCAAAAGTGAGAGTAAGCCAGGATATCTTCCTTGGACCATAGTGTCCTGGCCTCAACATCAAGGATAATATCTTGCCAATCTTCTTTAGACTCATTGGAAGTTTAGAAAAATGATAAAGGCACTGTATTTACATCTATGTATACCTAAAATCATCCCTGTAATTGAATTGGGGGTGACTACTAAATGTTGAAAAATATCAGAAAGTAGTTTTTCTCACAGAGAATGGAAATTAAGACCCATGGGAAAAAGCATTTAAACCTTTCTGCTCCAGGACACATAACTGCAGTTATCCTACAGAGAGCACCATTAGCAATGAGCAGTGTTGTTCTTGTATGCTTTTTGGCTTGAGTTTGCCAAGTGATTGCCTCAATTATCTGCTTCCCATGGGCCATGGAATCTTGGCCAGGAGTTTTATTTTTGTTTCTTGATGGATCATAGCTTAGTGACCTCACAGTCAAATCCTCATTTCAATGTCAACATGTTGGTAAGACTCACATCATAAACTTTCATCACTATTGTGATCGATACATTATTCTTCTGTCAGTTTATGCTGAACGATCCTATTCAGAACAACTGCTTTTGAAGCAGTATATTGTTGGGTAGAGAAAAGCTTTCTTCCTTGAGGCTGTAATAATTACATGTTGCCATAGAGACATGGGACAGATAGAGAAGATTTTTTTCTCAGGTGCTGTTTGCTTTCCAGGAAGATTCCCATCAGATCTGGTAACTGGCAGTGCTGGGCATCTCCCCAGGCAAAGGAAACCCTGTCCAACTATCAGATCCCCTGTTCTGATGGGACGAGTGCTCAGTGCATTTCTACTGATGATAGTAAACTCAGGACCATCTCAGCCAACCTAAGAAAAGGCAACAAAGTTAGAGCTTGGTCTTCAATGGGAGACAACAATTTATGTCCTAACTCTACAGTGTCTGGGAGGAGAAGGAAATTTTAGGGCCTCCAAATACCCTCATTTGATTTATTCAGATTGAGAAAGTATTTGTGAAACATCGACTTTTACATAGATCTCATTTCAGTTTCAGCATTTGACTATTTACACGTCAACAATGCACACAAATCTCAGAATCATTATGTTGAGTGAAGGGAAGCAGAGTCTCTGGGTGCAAATGGAATGATTCCACATATGTGAAGTAAGTGTGGAGCTGAAAGTGCCATGCATTTCTCACCATCCTCTACTCTGTAACCTGAGAAGTGGTGCCAGTGAGTACAGACATGACTCTCATCCCCATAAATTATTTTTACCTTTGCTAAACTTCACTGCAAGAAGATCAAACCTGTCCATCGTAAAGGACGTCAGTCCTGAATTTCAGTAGAAGGACTGATACTGAAGCTGAAATGCCAATACTTTGGCCACCTGATACGAAGAGCAGACTCATTAGAAAAGACCCTGATGCTGGGAAAGATTGAAGGCAGGAGAAGGGGATGACAGAGGATGAGATGGTTGGGTGGCAACACTGACTCAATGGACATGAGTTTGAGCGAGCTCTGGGAGATGGCGAAGGACAGGGAAGTCTGACGTGCTGCAGCCCATCGGGTCAAAAAGAATAGGATGCGACTGAGCGACTGAACAGCAACCAACTTCACACAAATGGAGTCACTCCATTCAGCTCTGTGCTTACTTGGTGCGAAGCCTCAGGTAAACTTCAGTCCTTTCGTCTCTAAAGTGAAGAGCCCTGCAGCTCTAATTTCCAGAATATTATCTAGAAAACTCCTCTCTATCCATTCCTTCCAGATGGTAGGACTGACTGAAAGAAAGGACTGACTTTCTGCATGACTGTAAAAGTGCAGAAAAACTTGATGTGTTCCTCTTTTGACCCATATTCTACTCATGAAAAAATTGAGACTAGGAGTGAGCTGATGATTTGCACAAGTTCATGGTGAGAGTTGGCACTTTATCTGAAGAGTATTGTGATTTCATCTTTTGTACGTTTTGTGTTTTTGTAAGATTTTCACCATGTGTGTTCTTAGTCACTCAGTTGTGTCTGACTCTTTGTGACCCCATGGACAGTAGCCCACCAGCCTCCTCTGTCCACGGAATTCTCCAGGCAAGAATACTGGAGTGGGTTGCCAATCTCTTTCTGGGGGATCTTCCCAACCCAGGGATCGAACCCAGGTCTCCCATGCTGCAGGCAGATTCTTTACTGTCTTGGAAAGAAACTAATGCCTTTGTATTCAGTACACTGCTGCTGCTAAGTCACTTCAGTTGTGTCTGACTATGTGGGACCCCCATAGACGGCAGCCCACCAGGCTTCCCCGTCTCTGGGATTCTCCAGGCAAGGACACTGGAGTGGGTTGACATTTCCTTCTCCAATGCATGAAAGTGAAAAGTGAAAGTGAAGCCGCTCAGTCGTGTCTGACTCTAGCGACCCCATGGACTGCAGCCTACCAGGCTCCTCCGTCCACGGGATTTTCCAGGCAAAAGTACTGGAGTGGGTTGCCATTTCTACTAGGAGAAAACAAAACAAAAATGAAAAAGTGTATTCCTTACATTCAGTTCTGTCTATCTGCACACTTAGATTTTACAGCGAGGAATAGCAATGAATTTTTGCTTTTTTCCCTGGGAAAAGCCAAGAGAGGCTGTCCAGCTCACAAGGTTATAGTGATGCTACTCAATCAACTGTGATCTGAGATATCTGCAGTGTAGATGGGCCCTGTAGGTGTTTTTTTTTTTTAAAGAGGTAAAAAATGTGACGTAACAGCTTTCAGTCTGTGAAGTAGTTCCTAGACATACAACCCCCACACAAATTATCTTCCATCTTGCTAAAAACACAGATTCTAATTCAATGGGTCTGAAGTGAGGCTCTTCAGTTTGCAATTCTAACAAATTCCAAGATAGTGATGACATTGCTGGTCCTTAGACCACATTTTGAGTGGCGAAGATTAGGTTATTAAAGCTGTAATTGAATCTGTAATGTACCTTGGGTGTCAAACTTAAGAGGTGAGATGAAATCAAAACCCATGATCATGTGTCTCTATAGAGTTTCTGGGCTTCCCTGGTGGCTCAGCTGGCAAAGAATCTGCCTGCAATGCAAGAGATCTGGGTTCGACCCCTGGGTTGGGAAGATCCCCTGGAGAAGGAAATGGCAACCCACTCCAGTATTCTGGCCTGGAGAATTCCATGGACTGTATAGTCCATGGGGTCACGAAGAGCTGGGCACAACTGAGTGACTTCCACTTCACATAACAAGAAGAGAGTATATAAATAAATATAAGCATGTAGAACTGGGGACATTTGTTGTAGCCGTTTATTCCAATAGGTTGTCTAGAGTTATCTGAATTCAAATAACAGGTTCCATTTCTATGGCTCTATTTCTATGCACCAAGCCTTAGGTTACTGTCTTTCTAATTCCAATCTAGAAGTTACTCTTCTAGTCAAAGATATATTTGTAAACTGGGAAATTGTAAAATGAAATAGTGACCTGCAAAAATGTTTGATGACTGCAACATGCAGTCATGATCCTTTGTGGTTGACATTGTATCCATCCTCTTAAAGGGCCCTCAGTAATCTCTGTTTCCTGGTATTCCCACCATTGGACAACCCTCTTCCACAGTAGGTGGGGCTGACCTGTGAAACCAACGAGAATATGATGTGTGACTTCCAAAGACAGACCATAAGAGGCATCCTGGCTTTGCCTTTTTTTACTCTTGGACTGTTCGTCCTGGCAGAAGCCAGCCACGTTGTGAAGATTCTCAGGCAACCCATGTAGCCACAGAAGATGAACTCAGGCCTTCTGCCAACAGCCATGGAGGGAGCAGGTTATTCAAGAAGCAGATCCTTCAGCCCCAGGATTTTGAAGCACACGATAACTAATACAGTATCTGGAGTAAGGGAGATGAAAAGACACATGCACCCCAATGTTCATAGCAACGCTATTGACAATAGCCAAGACGCAGAAGCAACCTAAACATACATCAACAGAAGGACAGATAAAGAAGACGCAGTACACACGTATGTATAATGGAATATCACTCAGGCCTTTAAGAAGAATGAAATACTGCCATTGGCAGCAACTTGGATGGACCTAGAGATTATCAAACTAAGTAAAGTAAGTTAGACATAGGATATCACTTATATATGGAATCTAAAAAGAGTGATACAAATAAACTTATTCACAAAACAGAAACAGACTCATGGATTTCAGAAAACAAACTTATGGTTACAAAAGGGGAAAGATAGAGGGGGATAAATTAGGAGATTGGAATTAACATACACACACTACTATATATAAGCTAGAGAGCCAATAAGGACCTACTGTATAGCACAGGGAATTCTACTTAATATTCTGTAATAACTTATATGGGAAAAGAAAAAAATGGATATATGTATTTCTATAGCTGAATCTTACCAGGTGGCTCAGTGGTAAAGAATCCACCTGCCAAGCGGAAGACGCAGGTTTGATCCCTGGATTGGGAAGACCCCCTGGAGAAGGAAATGACAACCCACTCTAGTACTCTTGCCTGGAAAATCCCAAGGACAGAGAAGCCTGGTGGGCTACAGTCCATGGGGTCACAAAAGAGTTGGACTTGACTTAACAACTAAACAACAATGTAACTGAATCACTATGCTGCATGCCTGAAATGAGCACAACATTGTAAATCCACTATACTTCAATAAAATGAAATAAAATTTTTAAAAAAAGGAAAAAGGGAGACAGTCTGTATTTGGGATAAACAACTTTTGATTTAGAAAGGTAAACTCTATAATGAGTCCAAAAACGTTATTTGAATATAACCACGTCCTATTTCAATCAATTCTAAGAGTTCTTATTTCATGGTTATCAGGTTTCAATTCCAAGGAAATAGATTTTTCACTGGAGAAAGCAAGATGAAAATGTAAAATTATAAATTGGGACATTTACATATTGTTAATGAATATAACCAGTAAGTTATGTGATCTATTGTTAGGTTATGTTCTATGTTTAGGAATATCTTAATGAAGCCTTAGGCTGAGAACCTATCTGAAGACATAGGGAAGAACAGAAATGAATTATTTTGAATTATTGATAGGACTTCATGATAAATTGAGTTGATATATAAGGAAGGATAAAAGATGCCTTTAAGAATTTGTGCCTATTTGATTGAAGAATAATGACACACACCATTGAATAAAATAGATTCATGGGATGATAAGCCAGGATTTTAGAGATGAGGAAGAGGACATGGATTTTATTTTGAGATGTATTGAGTTTTGCATAATAAGAAACCCTGGGAGAAAATGATTTCGTCTTGATCTTTACTGTCTTCTTGTACTACATATTGGTGACACATTTTTTTTCTCATTTTTAAACCCTATCCCTGAAAAACAGAGATAGCCAATATATTTATGTACTTATTTATAAAAAGCAGCTTCCAGCAGCAGTCTTAGCAACATGCCCAACACTGAGAGAGAGGGGCGCTCTCAGATCCGCCTTCCCCCCAAGCCGCGCTGCTGCGGCCCTCCAAGGGGGTGCACTGGCCCTGGCGCAGCTTTCTTCATGTCGGCTCTTGGCCCTTGAGGTCTAAAATGATTGCTTGGAAATGAGCAAGTTTCTGGCTAGATGTTTTGTGGCAGGAGTTTAATAGAGTGTCTGTCTCTTGGTTGGTACCTGGTAGTTTGTAGCTGTTAGCTTTGAATAGTTAGAAATCCAGTGCTTTGGGGCTGGGGTTTCATACATAGCAGAGTAGTCCCCACTCTGCAATCTACTGAAAATCAGCTCTCAGCACAAAGGTTGGTAAAAAAAAAAAAAAAGTTTTTTTTAAATAAAAATAAATAAAAAGAAAAAAAAACACACAAATTTTTTTCACTAAAAGCAACAAGAACAAAAGAAATCCAATGCTTTTAAATTCACCAGAAATGGTAGGGCTTTGGAAAATCTATCAGTGCTGCCAAACTCAGAGAAGATTGATTTGTGAAACTGAATGCCAGAGTCTTAGCTGGCTAATGGGCATACATAATTTTAATAGTTGGAATATTTGGTAAAGGATATTGTTACTTTTCAGCCTTTTTTCAGTTGTCAAGTTCTTTGTGCTCACAGCCCTTGCCTTGATGATTTCCAGACTCATGGTCTGTCTTTCATTAACTGCACTTTCAGAGTGTCTTCCCAGTGAAATTTTAGAAAGATAAACTTATAAAATTTTAGGAAGATAATGTAATAGAAAACATATTTACAAATAACATTTTTTGAGCTAGGTGACTTTGATAGAGATGACTTTTTTGACTCTTCTGTTTTATAATGATAGCTTCTAGCTTTCTTAGTGTGTAGAGAGTTTTTCCATTTTAATAAGAAAGAGCTCTAAATGAAAAAATATGGCTAAACAAAGAGCTTAATTATAATTACTGTATAGCATGACATGTAAACAAACCTATGATAGATGCTTAGCAAATTGGAGGAATTTAACTCGACAATAAATTTCAAGCAATTTACTTCAAAGACATTTGAGGCTAATAGGCTAATTACATGTTGCCTGAGGTGGGAAATATTTCCTTTGGCTGACTTATCGATTTATTGCCTTTTTACAGAAAATTATGATGATCTAATTACAAAGAAGGGTTAAAAAGCTAATGACTTCAGATCTGAGGTTGTCCATAACAACACAGAATGACTGATGGGCTACCAGAAGCAACTGCCCATGAATCTTTAGCCAGAAACTTGAAATGCCATGTCAATATTTGGGGGGAGGGAGAGTTGAAATACTCTGATCAATTTTTCTTTCTGCATCAAGTGCTGTTAAAATAGCTAAATAGTGTTGTAATTGGACCCATGGCATAGCAGTCACTTATGACCTATAGTCTTACATTTTGTTCATTTATTGTCTTCTGGATTATTAATTTTTTAAAAACAAGATTCCTGTTATGCTAATATGTTCATCAGTGAAGTACTGTGCCACAAGCTTCTTCAGAAGCCATTCTCTTTAAAGTCAGTGTGGGGGTCATGAGAAGGAGCATCATCAGTGTGCCAACCTCAGGAATCCTGAGCAGTCAAGGAGGATCCCGGTCCACCCCTCCCCACCTCGCGTGGGCGCGTTCCTATTGGGGCTTGGGGAGTGGGCGGGATTGTGTGCTCCCTCGGTTCCCCGCCATCACACAGTGTTTCGCTTCCTCCACACATTTTTGGTGTGAAGTGGGGCCTTATGAGGGACACACAGTTGGTTGCTTTTGTACCTTTGGGGGGCCCCTGTGGGTACCATTTTGAGACACGAATCCAGAACAAATGTGCGATGGCTCTTCACTATTTCTAGTAGTTTTTGGTCTCATTTCATCCCTGAATGACCGCCACACTCAGAATCAGGGTGCTTTGCCCTGGGAGCAATGAGCTGGGCTTGTAGGTCAAGTTCTGAGAGCTCTTGGGTGGCGTTGGAGCCCAAGGTTAGGAGAGCTCATTAGTAAAACCAGACCATCCCTTAACCAAGTGGCACTGGGCTGTGGGGCGGAGGTGGCGGGCAGCACATGCTCTTAGTGACCATAGGTGTTGCTGGTAGCAGGTACTAGGGACCTGAGAAGGCCATCAGGAGCAGCTTAACTAACCTCTGGGCATTGGGAGTAAGACTAAGTAATGTGTGAGACCTAAATATTTGGTTTTGAGGAAAAGAGTCCTATTTCTATTATCTTGCCTCTACTAAGAAGAAGATGGGGTCTTTGCGACCCCATGGACTGTAGCCCCCTAGGCTGCTCTGTCCATGGGATTCTCCAGGCAAGAATACTGGAGTGGGCTGCCATTTCCTTCTCCAGGGGATCTTCCTGACCCAGGGATCGAACCCGGGTCTCCCACATTGCAGGCAGACGCTTTACCATCTAAGCCACCAGGGAAGCCCAAGAAGATAAGAATCACCTACAATTCCACCACCCCTTCCAAAGACATAATGACAAGTAATCTACAGTTGTATAAACTCTTTCTTAAAGAATTTATTGGAGTATAGTTGATTTACAATGTTGTGTTACTTTCAGCTATATAGCTAAGTGAATCAGTTATACATATACATATATCCATTTTTCAGATTCTTTTCTCATATAGGTTATCACAGAATATTAGGAAGACTTTTCTGTGCTATATAGTAGGGCCTTAATAGTTATTTGCTTTATATATAATAGTGTATATATGTTAACCCCAAGCTCCTAATTTATTCCTCCCCACTATCTTTCCCCTTTGGTAACTATAAATTAGTTTTCTATGTCTGTGGGTCTGTTTCTATTTTGTAAATAAGTTCATTTGTATCATTTTAGATTCTCAGTTCAGTTCAGTCACTCACTCATGTCTGACTCTTTGTGACCCCATGAACCGCAGCACACCAGGCCTCCCTGTCCATCACCGACTCCTTGAGTCTACCCAAACTCATGTCCATTGAGTCGGTGATGCCATCCAACCATTTCATCCTCTGTTGTCCCCTTCTCCTCCTGCTTTCAATCTTTCCCAGCATCAGGGTCTTTTCCAATGAGTCAGCTCTTCACATCAGGTGGCCAAAGTTTTGGAGTTTCAGCTTCAACATCAGTCCTTCCAATGAACACCCAGGACTGATCTCCTTTAGGATGGACCGGCTGAATCTCCTTGCAGTCCAAGGGACTCTCAAGAGTCTTCTCCAACACCACAGTTCAAAAGCATCCATTCTTCGGCGCTCAGCTTTTTTATAGTCCAACTCTCACATCCATACATGACTACTAGAAAAACCACAGCTTTGACTAGATGGACCTTTGTTGGCAAAGTAATGTCTCTGCTTTTTAATATGCTGTCTAGGTTGGTCATAACATTTCTTCCCAGGAGCAATTGTCTTTTAATTTCATGACTGCAGTCACCATGTGCAGTGATTTTGGAGCCCCCCCAAATAGTCTGACACTGTTTCCATTGTTTCTACATCTATTTGCCATGAAGTGATGGGACTGGATGCCATGATCTTAGTTTTCTGAATGTTGAGTTTTAAGCCTACTTTTTCACTCTCCTCTTTCACTTTCATCAAGAGGCTCTTTAGTTCTTCTTTGCTTTCTGCTGTAAGGGTGGTGTCATCTGGTTATTGATATTTCTCGTGGCAATCTTGATTCCAGCTTGTGCTGGAAAATACCTACTTCACTTAGGTATATGTACTCTTAAAAGTGTTTCTTGCACTCATTTATTATTTCCTTTCTACTTTTAAAATCGAAGCTACCTAATTAATTTCTTTCCGTATCATTACTTATTCTTTCATAACATAATTGTTGTTGTTGTTGTTGAGTCACCTGGTCAGGTCCGACTCTTTGAAACCCCATGGACTGCAGCATGCCAGGCTTCCCTGTCCCTCACCATCTCCCGAAGTTTGCCGAAGTTCGTGTCCATTGCATCGGTGATGCCTTCCAACCACCTCATCCTCTGTCATCCACTTTTCTTCTTACCTTCAATTTTTCCCAGCATCAGGGACTTTTCCAATGAGTCGGCTGTTCACATCAGATGACCAAAATACTGGAGCTTCAGCTTCAGCATCATTCCTCCCAGCGAGTATTCTGGTTAATTTCCCTTACTGGCTATTTAATGTTTAGTTGTAAGATTTCACTAATTTTGGTAATTAAGGTCATTGCCAAAAATATTTTCTCTGTAGCCTATATCCTTGTTTTGTATTCTGGTGGATAAAAATGATGCCCCAAAATACCTTCAGCTCCTGGACTCATCGGCCTTTATTTTCTTGTTTCTCACCATCTGCTGTGCAGGCCAGGGGCGCCCTTAGGTCTTCTTTACTTTCCTGCCGGCCTCCTCCCGGCCTCCCCTTAGTTTGGAAAACTAGCCTCAGTGCTTTAACCAGAGGATGAACGCTAGAAGCAGTTTGGGTGTTGATGAGAACTGGGGGCAGCTGCGGGTGAGAGGATATGACTGGCCTGTTTATTTCTCTTCAGTTCCTTGTTCTTCTAACAGTGATCCATGAACCAGAAGCATGGGCAGCCCCTGAAGGCTGATTAAAAATGCAGAATCTCAGGGCCCCACCCAAACCCGCTGGAACAGAATCTACATTTGGGATGTTTAGTGATTCGCAGGCAGGTGACATTCTGACAAGTACTGCTTCAGTTGATTACTATTACTTTCTCTTTGGTTTTTCCTACAGCAGTGCTTTCCAAATTTGTCTTCATGCTGGAATCACCAGGGAAGCTTACAGAAATGTTCGTGTGGCATCTCCCCTTCCACCCCACACCCCATGGTTGTGATTTAGTTGGTCTGTGGTGTGGCTTGAGCATTGAAAACTTTAAAGATGCACAGATTCGAATGTGCTGCCGACTTTAGGGAACACTGTCCTATACCTTCTGAATTGATTCTGTCTTGTGTGAAATTTTTTCCCAGAGACCTGTCCTACCCTATTTGGGGTTGTCATTTTCTCTACCCATCAGTTCTATTCCATTTGCTTCCCATTTTCCAGAAATTCCTATAAAATTGTGTTCCGTTAATGGTATGTGTTTCTTTTTTTTTTCTTTAATTTTGTGATATATTTAAACCTTGTGGTTTACCCCTTTCCAGGGGCAAGTAGAATTCAGGTAGTATAGCTGCATGTTGGTTATGTATCGGGGTGCCTGTTGTTCCATTTTCTCTGCTGCTCCTTCTTCTTTCTGGCATGAACAGAGTCCCCCACATCTAGCCGAGCTGTGCCATTTCCCGCCTTTTGTTTTCAGCTCTTGATCTAACTGATTCCTCGGTTTCTCTGTTGGTGTTCCCAAGGACCGCAGCTGCAATGGAGGTTCTGAACAGGCATCAGTGACGTTTGGGGCCAGAGAATTACTGTCCACGAGCAGCTGTCAAGTGTCCAGCAGCAACCCCAGCCCTCATGCACTTGGTGCCTCCCCCACTCTGCTTGTGACAGAAATAGTTTAAGGATTGCCAAATGCCCCATAGGGCCAACCATCCCCCTCAGGTGAAGACCCCTGAGCTGCAAGATTGCCAGGAGTTTCCCATGGTCAATGGCGTACATTTAAAAACATTCTTTCTGTGTAAACTGTCTTCACTGTCTTCATGACAGGTACTGTTTTTTCCCATCAATTTTATTTCATATATTAATGTTCTGGGATGGTCCTGAGTTCATAAAATTTTATTCTTTACTATTAAGATGGTTCAACCCATACAGAATGAAGTGGGATGTAATTACTGAGTTTGTAATTTCTTTCCATATAAAGAAATTCACAGACATAGTTGTGTCTGACTCTTTGTGACCCTTTGGACTGTAGCCCACCAGGCTCCTCTGTCCATGGGATTCTCCCAAAAAGAATTCTGGAGTGGGTTGCCATTTCCACCTCCAGGGGATCATACTGACCCAGGGATCAAACCTGCGTCTCCTGCATTCCTGCGTTGCAGGCAGATTCTTGACCCACTGAGCCGTTGGGGAAGCCCCATGATATATATACATGTATATGTATACGTGGGGCTTCCCCAGTGGCTCAGCAGGTCAAGAATCTGCCTGCAACACAGGAATGCAGGAGAGGCAGGTTTGATCCCTGGGTCGGGAAGATCCCCAGAAGAAGGGCAAGGCAACCCACTCCAATATTCTTGTTAGGAGAGTCTCACTGACTGAAGAGCCTGGTGGGCTACAGTTCAAAGGGTCACAAAGAGTCAGACACGACTGAAGCGACTTAGCACACACACATGCACTTGTATATGTATGTATAGAGAGAGAGAAAGAAAGAGAGATTATAGAGATCATAGTCAAAGGGTCCTGATACTGAGATAAGGAAAAATGACTGTTCCACTGCTGTGGTTGGGAAGGAATTATGACTAAAATTACCTTACCTTGGGAAAAAAGAACACTTCCCCTTCTAGCCCTAGAGCTAAGTTGCAGAGATTCCATCTTTTTTATAGTCTTTTTGAGGTGAAAAGAGTATACATCAGCATGTGTCTTACATTTCATACCAGTGAACCTAGTTCAGCAAACACTTTCTTAAATACTTAGAGCTGTAATGAACTAAAGGCCCTACATGAATACATTCTGAAAGTATTTAAGAGAAATATAAATAGAAGCCCACACCCCCAGCTTCCTGCTTCCTTTCTGATGGGATTTGCTGGAGATGAGACACATCCTAAATGTACAGGGCACAGGGCTCACACAGTAGTGTTCATGGAGATGAATAATTCAGTGTCTCCAAAGGGCATCTCCTCTTAGGTACAAAATTGTATTTCTTTAAGCAACGCTGGTTCATGCTGATGGTCTTCCATTCAGTTGAAGAAAGTTGCACAACAGTAGGGAGTGTTTGGAGATTTCCAACTGGAAGCTACATTGTTCCCCAGGTGAGGGAGGCTTTTGCTCAGTATAGAATAAAGTGGTTTCTGTTTGGCTTTGCATTTCTCAATCCAATGTTAGGGCACTTGGTTCTTCCCACCTTGAGCACCGCAGGGAATGAAACTGAGCAGGACCCCTGTGGGGCTCCTGGGCACAGAAACCTTTCTGTGTTTCCTGTTTCTTGTTTGTAGGGAATAGACTCCAGCCTCCATGACCTTCCCTGAGTTCCAATAGGTTGATTCAAACAGTTGCTAATAAGGGTAGTTGCTAATCAGGGTTCGAGAGACGTGGGTTCGATTCCTGGGTCAGGAAGATCTCCTGGAGAAGCGAATGGCAACCCACTCCAGTATTCCTGCCTGGAGAATCCCATGGAGGGAGGAGCCTGGCGGGCTACAGTCTATGGGGTCCCAAAGGGTCAGACACATACAATCAGGGAAGGCAGGGGATGCAGAGATAAGGGAGGAGCAGCCAAGCAACACCAGTGCAGCCTCGGTGCAGGGTCCCCCTCCAAGAAGGCTGCTCAGTTCAGTTCAGCCACTCTGTCGTGTCCAGCTCTTTGCAACCCTGTGGACTATAGTACACCAGGCTTCCCTGTCCATCACCAACTCCTGGAGCTTGCTCAAACTCATGTCCATCACTACATGGAACTATATCTTTGAGTTCTTCTGAAGAGCTAAAGCCCCCACTGAGAAGGCCACCTGAAGCTAGGTTAAAGGAACCAGAGAAGTTTATCAGGAGATCACCCGAGACCAGCTTAAGGGACTGCAGACCTGCATGCAGCCTAATCTTATCAGCAAGCCTGCCCTTGAACCATTGCCATAGAACTCCTCACCAAATCCTCACTGGGTTGGGACACACAGTTTCTGAGGCACACGCCCATTGTGTCCCCCTTTGCTTGGGAAAGCAATAAAGCTATTCTTTTCTACTTCACCCAAAACTCTATCTCTGAGGTTTGGTTTGGCACCAGTACAGAGGCTGAGTTTTCTGCCCCAGAAAGAGGAACCTCCCTTTCCTGGTGACTCGTTTCCCCAGGCCGGCCCTTCCCAAGCCTGCCATCAGGTTCCTCTGGGCTCTGCTGACCTTTAGCAGGGCTGCTGCTGCACGCACACGCAGAGCTCTTTGTTAGCGGTTTATCCTCAACGTGTCAGAGACACTAGAAAATTTCCTTGGGCAAGTACAAATGGAGCAAATTAGAAAGAGAAAGTTTATGTCAGAACTTCTTTTATTTCGGGCCACATTTTTGTTTCTTTGGATTGGAAAGGGCATCGGTCCTTCATTTCATTCCATTCCTTTCACTCCCGTCAGCCCTTCTCTCCTGTTCGCTATGCTGTCATGAACAGTCTTGGAAACTCTGGAAACACATGGACGTGCCCCCATCACTCAGCTTGCAGTCCTGCATGTGATCAGCATGGCCTCTGTGGACTGCATTCTCTTAGCAACCCCAAAACTTCACTTAGTTCACCCGCGCTTGGGCCTGAAATCGTCAGTCGAGCTGAAAGTACAGTTGGGTTCTGAAGTCCTCAGAAAAATCCTTCACTTTCTTTTTTATTTGGTAGGTTACATTAACCAATGCTTCCTGTAGTGCCATGGGCTTTTAAAGTAAACATTTTGGAATAAATGGATGCCTGTTAGCTATCTTTAAAAATAGGAAAAATCAATAATGAGAACGAACAGTCATGATAATAAGAAGTGGTCTAGTATCAACCATTTGTCTGATACTCTCTATGTGCTGGAACAAATGCTTTTCTACATTTTAGTACATTTTTACCCTCACAACAACCTTGATGTTATAAGACTATGTTAGAGCCAGACTCTGTCTGTAACCTTCTCAAATCCAGCTCTGAAAACTGTGACAAGTGATGTGGATCTTGGCATGCATGCTAAGTCATGTCTGACTCTGGGACCCCATGGACTGTAGCCTGCCAGGATCCTCTGTCCATGGGATTTTCCAGGAAAGACTACTGAAGAGGGTTACTACGCCCTCCTCCAGGGGAGCTTCCCCACCCAGGGATCGAACCCACTGTCTCCTGCGTGTCCTGCAAGGGCAGGTGGGTTCTTTCCCACTAACACCTCCTGAGAAGCCCTTGTGGATCTTTGTTATTGTTCTTCAGTCCCTAAAGTCACATCTGGCTCTTTGTGACCATATGGACTGCAGCATGGTGGCCTTCCCTTTCTCCTGAAGTTTTCTCAAACTCCTGTCCATTGTGTTGATGATGACACTCTACCATCTCATCCTCTGTCATCTCCTCCTGCCTTCAATGTTTTCCAGCATCAGGGTCTTTTCCAACGTCAGCCCTTCACATCAGGTGGCCAAAATATTGGAGCTTCAGCTTCAGCATCACTCCTTCTGATGGATATTCAAGATTGATTTCCTTTAGAATTGACTGGTTTGATCTCCTTGCTGTACAAGTCACTCTCAAGAGTCTTCTCCAGCACCACAATTCAAAAGCATCAATTATTTTGTGCTCAGCCTTCGTTATGGTCCAGTTCTCACATCTGTATACAACTACTGGAAAAACCATAGCTTTAACTGTACAAATCTTTGTCAGCAAAGTGATGTCTCTGCTTTTTCATAAGTTGTCTAGGTTTGTCCCCAGAGTCCCTCTTGGCCCCCACTTCCCCCACTTCTCCTCCTGTTTCTCCCTTCCTTTAGAGCTATTTTCATTCTTCGCTCAACTATCTGCTGCCCCCGGGGAAGTACAGTTTGCCTTAGGTTAGCGCTAGTCTTCCTCACCAGAACTCCGGTGAAAAAAATTCTGCACTGCATTTCATGTCTACAAGGAAATGGAGGCAAAGAAACTAAAGCAATTTGCCCGCGATCCCTCAGCTCATAAACAGTAAATCCAAACTTGAACCAGGGCCTTTCTGACCTGTAACCACTTTGTTCTTTCCTTCAAACCAGTTTTTTCTTTATAATTTTATCACCTGTCATTGATCCTCTTTATGTCAAGGCTTAATGTTAGACTTTATAGATTTCTAATTAACATAATTTGAGCAGAGCGATTACTTGGAACCACAGCTGACAAGTCCAAGGGCACCCAGAGGAGTTTAAAATAGGTTGCAAAAACTTGTAAGCTGGGTTGTTTATTTAAAAGGGAACAGAAATCTCTTCGGTTATAAACTTGGAGGCATCATAATTAAACAGGCCTCCCAAGGTGTAGTCTTAAAAAGACTTTCTAGACGAAAGGTTTCTTGTTTATCCACCTGCCCCGATCTCCTTTGGGGAAATCGCAGTTTCTCGACATTTCAGTGTCTACAGATATCACTGGTCCTGGGCCTGAGTTTTTGTTTTGCCCCCACTGAGTGAGTGAGAGTGAACCCAAGAGATTCTATCGCTGTTGTGACTGTAACAGGAACTCTACTTGGGGTACTCCTGCAGTCACCGCACAGGCCTTCACGTGGCCTGGTTCGGATTTTCTGCCCTCTCTGGTTTCCTTAGCTTCTTCCTCCCACAAGCACAGCATAGGCCCCACATCTCACCCCACTGGTCAATGGTTTTCCATCTTGGTTGCGTGTTGTTTCCACCCAGGGAATTTTATAAAATACTGATGCCTAGACCACATTGCTGATAAATTAAATCGGAAACCCAGGGGGTGTGGAGAACTATATTGTGTAACTCTTGGACTAGATGACTATTAAACTAAATTCCTAAATTACCACTGGGATATGATTCTAGGGCAGATATTTCAGGAGGCTGTTATAGAAATATTCTGCAGTGTCAGCAAGGAATTTAGCAAGATGGCTTAGGATGTTCTGACTTAAAACAGAGAGGACATCAACCAGATTAGCCACAAATGGTGCTGAAGAAAAAAACTACCCCCAAACTCAGTGGTTTACATCTGAGTAAACTGGTTTACATCTGGAATAAATCTGAGGAGCATTTATTTCCTGCTTATGGGTCTGCAGGAGAGTGTGGTCTGGCTGCTCGAAGCTGGACTTTGCCGAGCAGTTTTGCATCAGGCTGCAGGTAAGCTGGACTTCACTCCAGGAGGAGGTGTGACTCAGGTCTTTTCACGTGTCTCTCATCTTCCTTGGAGCACTGCTGTCTGGGGAATGCACGTCTCATGGCCGCTCACTGGCAGGCAACCACCAGGCATAAAGTGCTAAAGGTGCTGAAGGCCTCTCTGCTCACATCATGGTAACTCTGCCTCTGGACCAAGTAATGTGAGCAACTCAGACCAGCACTAGTGATGTGGAGACATGCACTCTGCCTGTGGGTGGGAGAAGAGGATAAATCACTTGCTCACAGAAGACCATGCTCTCATAAGAATACATTTGTTGGCAATATCTTAGAATGGGCTTCCTTAGTGGCTCAGTGGTCAAGAATCCACCTGCTAATGCAGGAGACCTGGGTTCCGTCCCTGGGTCGGGAAGATCCCCTGGGGAAGGAAATGGCAACCCACTCCAGAATTCTTTCCTGGAGAATCCCATGGGCAGAGGAAGCTGGTGGGCTACAGTCCATGGCATTGCAAGAGTCAGACACAAGTGAGTGACTAAAAAACAACACGCAGCAATTCTTAGAAGACAAGGGTCTAAAGAAGGGTCTATTTTTTTTCATTTTTCCTGTAGATATAAAATTATACCAAAATAAGAAGTTTATTCAAAAAGCACAAAAGGCTGGACTGCCTTAAGAGTTGCAGAGATAGTTTTAGCTACCAGAAGTGTTGAAGTAAAGCGTGGACCATCCTTTGGTGGGAAAAGTTGTGCAAAGATCAAGCATTAGCTGATTATTTGGTGTGTGGCCTAGATTTTCAATTGTTATGCCATAGGGAAAAACAGAAAGAAGAGGGCATGGAGATAAAAGATTCAAATTTTCATATGGCTGAAACCAACTAGAGAAAATTTCAGAAGGATAAACAACATCACACATTCAGTTCACAGTTTCAATTGTTTATACATCCTACATAAAGTCTAGACACAAGAACCTGATATGTGGTTTATATTTGTTTGGCTCATTGATGAAATACAGCTTTAATTGGAATTCCTAAATAACCATGAGTGTCTCCTGTCGAGATTAGCCTGGAGGGTGTACTGCAGCCAGAACCACTAGTTGGCCATAGAGCAGGGGCCAACTGGGGTCAATCGTATTATTAACAGTAACAGCAAGAGCAGCAGCTAATACCATGGAGTGTTTATGAAGTGCCAAGTACAGCTAAGTGCTTTACGTCGATCACTTCATCCTCAGAAACCCCTCTGAGGTAGATACTAATTATGTGACTATTTCACAGGAGACAAAACCGAGACTCTGTGAGTTAAAATAGCCTACCCAAGACCCCACCAAGCATGAATGTTAGTGCTGAGAGTTCAGCTCAGGATGTCCGATCCTGCAAAATGTGGGTGTAATCATTGCACTTTACTGCCTGCCCATTCAGACTGTCACCCTGTTCAAAACACTAGCACTTGCCTTGTAAGCTATTCCTCCATGTGACAGAGGATGGCCCGTGATCAGTTTGCTATGATATGTGGCACATTTCTGGAATTATCTTAAGACATGGCTATGTCTACTTTGACTAGACCTCCTCTCTGGTACCACTTCATACATTTCTGGAAATTGCCGTATGTTCCCCAAGCTGCCATACACCAGACTTCCTTCCCCAAACCCTAGTACACACCCTGACCACCCCCCAACCCAGGGGAGACACATTCTGTGCTGCTACTATAGCCTCCACTTTGCTATTGATTATATCTAACTCGCCAGATGGAGCTGACAGCCAAATGAAAGCCTGGGATTTCCCAATCAATAGTCATTAGAACTCCACTTATTATACACAGAGCAACTTTCGGGGCCAGGGTGATACCCTTAACAAGAAAAAGAAAAAAATAACAGCGTACTTGGTAACATAAACATACTCTTACTAGAGTAATTTACTGTGAAAAACAAGATGTCCCTAAGCAAGTCTAGTCCTGCGAAGTCTTCTGAAATGATCAGGAAAGAACAGACTCGTTTTTATAACCAAAGACTGTGATTCATGAGGTGATGCTGGTGTATTTCACTGCTTTCCTCTTCTTCATTATCAGCAATCACTCAGTTTTCCAGGCTTAACTTTTGAGCCCTAGTCAGGAGCAGGCCATTCTAAGTGTGTATGGTGAGTACCTTTCCTGAAATAAATACGCCAACTAACTTTACAGAGGCTTCGCTGGTAGCTCAGATAGTAAAGAATCCTCCTGCAATGCAGGAGACCCGTGTTCCATCCCTGGGTTGAAGAGATCCCTGGGAGAAGAGAATGGCAACCCACTCCAGTATTCTTGCCTGGAAAATTCCATGGACAGAGGAGCCTGGTGGGCTACAGTCCATGAGGTTGCAAATGGTCGGATACAACTGAGAGACTAAAAACAACACAGCTTTATATATAGAGAAAAGGTCCCTGGTTTCCTAATTCTTGATGAATTAGCTTTGTATTTCTTATCCACATTAACTGCTTGTTGGCTTCACATCCCATGTTGTTGAAACCATCTCTTATTGAGTCTAACTTACTTTTCATGCTCTTTCATTCTCAGAGGTCTTCGAGAGGGGGGATCTTGAGAAAGACCTCCACCTTGGAGTTAGATAGTCACCCCTCATTCTCAAAACCGTGTGCAGACCTGGTCATACCAGCCTTGCTTGAGATAAGCTCTGGCAAACCAGCCATGTGCCCTTACTGTCTGGCACACTGCTACTGGCACGCAGGGAGCACACCCCGAAGATGGGACTGGCTTTGCGGTTAATCAGACCAAGTTTTAGAAAGCAGGAGGAAACTCTGAGAGCAAACGCAGACCTTGGGAGTTAGCAGCCTAAAACCTGAGCCTGCCAGTTAGAAGTCATGACTTTTAACCCTTGGAGTATTATCTACCGACAGATAGAGATTCTGACCATCCTTAAGCCATCATTTAGAGAGAACAAAATATGATGATATGAATAAAATGCTTTGCATGCTTTGGGAGGCAGATATTTAGAGATGAGGTACCACGTTTTAGTATTTTACTGAAGTTTAGTTAACTTACAATGTAGGGTTAATTTCTGCTGTATAGCAAACTGACTCAGTCATAGATATATATACAAATATCTATTCTTTTCCATTATGGCTTGTCACGGGATATTGAACAGAGTTCCCTACCTTATACAGCAGGACCTTGTTGTTTATCCACACTGTAAGTAATAGCTTACATCTGCTAATCCCAGCCCCAATCCCTCCCCTGGGAACCTCCAGTCTGGGCTCTGTGTCTGTGACTCCGTTTCTGTTGAGTCGATAAGTTCATCTGTGTGATATTTGAGATTCCGTGTATAAGTGACACCCTATGATATTTGTTTGTGGTATCTTTATTCTGTATTTTTGTATAAAACTGCTTCTTGATATCATATTTGTAAACTCCATACTTGCAGGCTAGGTTTTAAAATCACATACGAAAACAAAAAAGGGGGTAGATAGGTAACTGAATGTATAGGTACAGAGACAAATGGATAACAGCCATATTTCTTTAGTGGTGGTTTTTAAATATAAATCAGAATAAGCTGATGCTCTTAACTCAAAATGGGAGAAATTCAGCTTAAGGAAAATGAACACTAAGATGAAAATAGAAGAGTGTATAAGAATGGACTTTAAAAAACCCAAATCTGAAACGCTGTATGGAAGCCTGTATCTAGTAAAAGCAGGAGGGGACGCCTGGGGACAGAATGGCCATCGTGAACACCGAGAATAAATGTCACAAGCAGATAACAGCTTCCTGAGGCAGAGCGTAGGCCTCACAGTGTCTTGGCTTCCTGAACTTCTTGCCCCAAGCTGGCTGCTTGATAGATGGTCATTGTTTAAATTAAATGCAGAGAAGGCAAACATTATTTATGGTAATCAATATAGAAACTAGATGTTATTACCAGAAAAAGGAGAACCAAATTATGATGGGAAATTGGATGCAATAAGAGACTAAAAATAATTGAAAAAGTCATTCAGTCATGTTTGGGAGAGAGGAAAAGGAATTTCTAATAGGGTCTGGGTGAGAATATGTAATAGGACTACAGGTGAGACAGATAATTGTTCCAGAGAGACGTGCTGTTGTTGTTAGAGGTGACCACTGTCTTGAAAGAAAACCTTGCATTGGCCACTAGGTAAGAGAGCCTCCTTCAAACTAGGTGCAGGGGAGATGTGTGCTTTCGTAAATACGTGTGTTACAAAGAAAAGCTGCGTGAGTGAAATACAGGAAGAGAAGCTGGCTGCTCCAAGTAACTCAAGGCTAAGGAGACTATTGCTAAAAATTAAATTGGCCTAGCTAGAGAGGGAAAGTGACTGTATCAGGAGAAGAGAAGGTTTGCCAGCAATGTAGAAATCCACACAGAGGCGGGAGAGCTATTATGAAGAGTAGTTATTGGGGAAATTCAGGCATCACGTGGGCACTGGGATTCTTGGCCTGTTCAGATCAGATCAGATCAGTCGCTCAGTCGTGTCCGACTCTTTGCGACCCCATGAACCGCAGCACGCCAGGCCTCCCTGTCCATCACCAGCTCCCGGAGGTCACTCAGACTCGCATCCATCGAGTCAGTGATGCCATCCAGCCATCTCATCCTCTGTCGTCCCCTTCTCCTCCTGCCCCCAATCCCTCCCAGCATCAGAGTCTTCTCCAATGAGTCAACTCTTCTCATGAGGTGGCCAAAATACTGGAGTTTCAGCTTTAGCATCATTACTTCTAAAGAAATTCCAGGATTGATCTCCTTCAGAATGGACTGGTTGGATCTCCTTGCAGTCCAAGAGACTCTCAAGAGTCTTCTCCAACACTACAGTTCAAAAGCATCAATTCTTCGGCGCTCAGCCTTCTTCCCTCTTGATCCTGAGATTGTTGCTGTTGTGCAGACGCTAAGTCAGTCATGTCCGACTCTTTGTGACCCACAGACTGCAGCACGCCAGGCCGCCCTATCCTTCACCGTCTCCTGGAGTTTGCTCAAGACCATGTCCAATGAGTCGGTGATGCTGCCCAGCCACCCCATCCTGATGTGCTGTGACTCGGTAACAAGACTCCCGTGCCCAGTGAGCGCCCCCTCCTCAAGTGTGTCCAGTCTAACAGACACCACAAGTGGTTCAGCTGCTGACTCCCTGAGAAAGAGAGGTGCCTCAGCTGGCAGCACGTGCTGATTTCCGCAGTATCCCCACTGCCACTGTGGCTGCTTTTAAGCTTTCAGTGTGATGTCACTGAACGTGGGGTTGGGAAGATCTGTTAACAGCTGACTCCCAGGAAGCTGTATGAGCCAGGACCTGCTTCTCTGAGGACCTTGCTCCAGGACCCATCATTTTATTCAGGAAGTGTGATTAATTTCATGGCTTGTTTCTGCTTGCTTCATTTGACCACCCAGTCTCTCACCTGGGATTGAGATGAAGCCTGCCTGATTCACTTTTTTAAAAAATTAAATAGAAAGATCCAACTAGAGGTTATCATACTACATGAAGTAAGTCAGAAAGACAAAGACGAATACCATATGATATCACTTATATGTGGAATCTAAAAACGACATAAAAGAACCTATCTGTGAACCAGAAACAGACTCCCGGACGTGGAGGAGAGGCTGGGGGTGCCAAGCCGGGCTGCTGGGGGAGGGGTGACAGGTTTGGAGTTAGCGGACGCAAACTGTTATAGACAGGGTGGATAACAACAAGGTCCTACTATGCAGCACAGGCAACTAGAGAACTGCATCCAATCTCCTGGGATAAACCACAACGGAAAGAATAGAAACAAGAATGTATATATGTGTGGAACTGCATCACTTTGCTATGTAACAGAAATTAACACAACATTGCACATCAACTATGCTTCATTAAACAAAGAAAAGAAAGAAAAATTGACTGTCTTTGAAGCTTAGGATTTTAATGGTTAGACAACTTTCCAAACTGAAATACATACGTAAAAGACCAATTTATCCTATCACTAGGACATAGATTTCATTAAGCATACTCTTAATCACTGTGGCAGTAGAAATTATCAACATTTGAAAACTCAACGAATAGCAAGAGTTTTTATGGGAAGCAGTTGCTAAGTTCACTGTACAGTTTGGGCTATATTGGAGATTCAGGGATTAGCCCATTCCTAATGGACCTTAACTTAAAAACAAACAAACAAACAAACACACCAAAACAACAACAAAACACTACTTATACAATAATACAAAGTGGAACTCAGTTCTTGAGCAGTGGGACTTACCTGAAGCTTTACTGAGAACAATGAAAGCAGTGTATTAGTTAGAATTAGGATCAACTGCATATCAAAGAAAATGCAAGATAATCATGACTTAAATGCACATCATTTCACATAAAATAAGTCTGGAGGGGAGCAGTTTCAGGTTTGTGGTGGAGGTACATGGTTGTTAACACCTCAGTCTCCATCTATCTCTCTGCTCCATCATTTTTAGCACATAATCATTTCAAGGTCCAATAGAGTGATTAGTGCCCCAGGCATCGTATCCAAATATTTTAAAAAGTAGGTAGCTGGGGAAGGGCGAAAGGATACATCCTAGCCATCTGCTTTTTTGAGAATCATTCCAGAAAGACTCAGTCAACACTTCCTGTTCTATCCCCTTGATCAGAACACAGTCGCAGATGGTTAATATCCTACCTATCCGCAAGGCTTGTCATAGGTTTGAGTGCTAAAGAATTGATGCTTTCAAACTGTGTTGCTGGAGAAGATTCTTGAGGGTCCCTTGGACAGCAAGGAGACCAAACCAATCAATCCTAAAGGAAATCAACCCTGAATATGTATTGGAAGGACTGATGCTGAAGCTCTAATACTTTGGCCACCTGATGCAAAGAAGTGACCCATTGGAAAAGACCCTGATGCTGAGAAAGATTGGGGCTGGAGGAGAAGGGAGTGACAGAGGATGAGATGATTAGGTGGCATCAGCGACTCAGTGGACACGAGTCTGAGTAAACTCAGAGAGATAGTGAAGGAGAGGGAAGCCTGGTGCTACAGTCCATGGAGTCACAAAGAGTCGAACACGACTTCACAACTGAACAACAACAATCTGCAAGGAAGACCAGGAACGTGGCCTGTCACCTGGACACAGTGTTAGACCCGAATGCTCTTTCTTTGGAAGAAGAGAGTGGGAGCGTCTAGGAATGGGCAGCCTCTGCCATAGCAGAAATGACTCAGCTGCCAAGATTAACATGGTCCAGGCTGTGCACGCCCCTGATTACAGAGCCCTGCGGCTGAGCTGCAGAAGGGACTTGCTGCTTTTTATTGAGCTTTAACCACCGTGGCATGTACCTAGGATTGAGATATTCATTCTCCAGTATCTAGAGTGAAACAGATGCAGACTCATAAGATGTAAGAAAAAACAAAAGTGAAATTTGATGCTTTCTCCCCAACTCTCCCAAGACCCAAGGAGAAAGAAAGGGGAGGGGTCTGCCTGCAACTCAGGAGATCCTGGTTTGATTCCTGGGTCAGGAAGATCCTCTGGAGAAGGGATAGGCTTACCCACTCCAGTATTCTTGGGCTTCCCTTGTGGCTCAGCTGGTAAAGAAGCCGCCCACAATGCAGGAGACCTGGGTTGGATCCCTGGGTTGGGAAGATCCCCTGGAGAAGGGAAAGGCTTCCCACTCCAGTATTCTGGCCTGGAGAATTCCATGGACTGTACAGTCCATGGGGTTGCAAAGAGTAGGACATGACTGAGCAACTTTCACTTTCAGCCACAGGAGAGCCCTGTGGAGCCTGGCAGACTAAGTTACAAAGAAGTGGAGTGGGCCTCCTGCTCACGGCCTGCAGGTTCCCTGGAAAACCAGGTCTCAGTCCATCGGAGGTGAAGAGCAATGCCACCTGTGAGTGGCGGGGGGACAGTGATGAGGGCGGGGCCCCCTGGGGGCCCTTCTGCTCAGGCTGCGCTGGAGGAAAGACATAGCTGGTGTGATTCTGCATCTTCTCCTGACAGGATGCCTAGCTGGCTTCTTAAAGCTACTGCTAAACAGCTGATACACTCTGACAGTTCACCCACACGTTTGTGCCCAAGTTCTAATCGCACCACTGTATCAAGTTGCGCCAGTGTTTCATATGGAAGGCCCGTGGGCTTTGATCAACTTGGGACATGCTCTGGTCACCAAAGGAGAACATTTCATGAAAAATAGCCCCTTGTTTGGAGGGGGCAGAGGTACCCAAACGGGTTGTCCCAAGCACCTGGACCAGTCCACCTAGTTGTAACACAATCTTGTTGCAGTATATGAGAGTAGACCACTAGAAGATTAGTAGAAATTGGACAATCAGTACCAATTTGTGCTTAACATGCTAGAGTTAAGCAAATCCAGAAAGCAAATGTGAGCACTGATAGGTGGAAGTCACTCAACCGTGTCTGACTCTTTGCGACCCCACGGACTGTCCAGTGCATGGAACTCTCCAGGCCAGAACACTGGAGTAGGGAGCCATTCCCTTCTCCAGGGGATCTTCCCAACCCAGGGATCAACCCCAGGTCTCCCGCACTGCAGGCAGATTCTTTACCAGCTGAGCCATCAGGGAAGCCCAAACACTGATAAATTGGTAACAAAAGATGAATGGCAAGGTGACGAGGAGCTATGAAAATGGCAATGTCTGTGTATGGAAAATTTCATAAGATGGAATTCATAATAAGTTATGAATAAATAATAAGTTCCTAAAATGAACTTAAGTTTGAGATATTTAATGTTGGGACCAGTCAGATCAGATAAAAACTAAAATTGATGTTCAAAAAAATCACTTCTGTTGATCAATAACAGTTTAAATTATATTCAATGCTTGCTAACAAAGACAGAAATACTTTAAATATTAGGAAAATTAAATATTAGGAAATATTAGGAAATTTAAATATTAGGAAAACACCCAATGTTTTTAAAACATATTTTAAACTATCATTTAAAGGCATGATAAATTCAACCATAAATCATTCACTAAGAACTCTAATATGATAACATTCTACTGCAATACTACAGTTGTTTTTGAGAGGCTTAAAGAAGTGTATAACAGCACATATTTTATGCTCTTAAGGCACATTACCACTTTGCAAAGTTGTGATGGATTCTGTCATTAGATAGCATTATACTTACTTGGTTGATGGAAACTACTGACCAAATTTTTTACACAATTTTATTAAAATCATAGAATGCCATACTGTTCTGTAGAACCAGAAATCAATGCCTTTGAGTGACACCTGGGTATGTCCTGAATTTTCTGACTAAATTGCTTCTATATAGACATATCAATTTATAAAACTTTAGAGACAGAAATTTGAATACCTGACATGAAGGTGATTATTTTCCCCTAAACCTTTTCTTTCCCGCTTGACTGGGAACCTGAGAATTTCCCTTAATTCATATCCTAAGTAAGAAAGTCAGATTGTTATACTGTACACTTAAAATTATATAGTGCATTTCATCAATTATACCTCAATAAAATTGAAAGAAAAAATTAAATTTAAAAAAACCTAAGCAAAGGAAAAGAAATGAAGCACATATCATATCTATAATTATTAAATCTGAATGGAGTAATTATGGGTTTATTAAAATATTCTTTATTTTTCTATATGATGGAAATTTTTTTGCAATGAAAGTTTTCCAAGTTTAAAAAAGTTAGAAGCATCTATGGTCCTTCATTCTCAACTTTCTATTATCACCAAACTGATGGAAGTGAGCTGATACTGCTGCTCTATTATTAGCTATGCTCCATAATTGGTCAGAAATTTCACATTATATTGCTGCACCTTTCCCAGGGGCATAAATTATTAAGTGTTCAGTATTCATGGCCCATCTGCCCAGAAAAGTCAGACTAAGATTTTGGAGTAGGTTAGAACAGAGTTAGAATGAGTGAGGGTATTAAAATATGCAACACATTGGAGTTCATTTCCTAAAAGGAATCATAAGACCCAAAATCTCATCAAGTTGTTCTAACTATAGTGCATAAATAATGTTACCTTTAGGTTTTTAAGCATCAGGGTAAAATTAGGATCTGTTAATGTTGGATGGTAAAAAAGAAAAAAAAACCTCTTATTAGGTACTCATCCTGAACAAGCTAATTTGATTTACCCCAAGAATTTTGAGCTGCAGCCTGTGGGATCTAGTTCCCCGATTAGAGATGGAACACAGGCCCCCTGCACCGGGAGTGCAGAGTCTTAGCCACTGAACCATCAGGGGAGCCCCATCAAGGAGTACAGGTATACAGTTCACATGCAGAATCTTTGCATGTCTTTTTCAATCCTCTCATATTCTGAATCAGCTACATTTTTCTATAATTTTTGCTCATATCTTGTTGTGTTTATTCCAAGGAAGACTGGATGTTTGGAAGGATGGGCGGGTGGATGAATATTTTAGATCCCTCATGATTATGCTGTAAATGGGATGTTTTCCTTTCTTTGCTATCTTTAGGTAACCTTTTAAAGTGTAGCATATTTACAAATTTTATTCCCAGTAAATTCACATGCACATAGTGTATATTTTTAAAAACTGATTGAGATAACTAATCTGATCTTTCTCAAAAGCTCAGACTTGCTTAACATGGAAAAATAATAACTTTTAATCCTGAAAGTTAAAAAACTTGCATAGCCCTTTTAAATGATGCTCTTAATTTCCAGATCTGTCTATCCTGGCTTCTTTCTAAGTGACGTCTGGGCCTATTGCCACAGGGAAATCGATGGTTATGTGACCCCGTGCAGGGAATAGTCAGAAGTCTCGAATGTGTTCTCAAAGATCGTGTTTCTGTTTCTGCTTGCTGTCCATTCTGGGGCATTCCCTGCTGAACTCAGCCACTGGAACTTACGATCCACGTCTCTTAGCTCGGTGAGGACAATGGATGACTCTGCCAGTGACTGCGCCAGCCTTTGGCTTGGCTGCCGTTTTCACCTCCAGCTTCTTGGGTCATCTCGTTCCTCGCCATGGGAAGTCCCAAAACAGAATGGTGGCTTTAAGGCAGGTTGCCTTCTTATCCTTCCCAAAGACCTAAAGGGAGTTGCACATCCTTCTGATGTAATGTAGCAATCAGGAAAGCTAGACATCAGGGATTTTGTCTGACTGATTCAGTTTGATGGTTGTAGACATGGGGGTGCTGTAATTGAAATGGGTTTCCTGATTTCAG
Organism: Tragelaphus eurycerus; assembly: GCA_935064755.1. Lineage (NCBI taxonomy): Eukaryota > Metazoa > Chordata > Mammalia > Artiodactyla > Bovidae > Tragelaphus > Tragelaphus eurycerus. The sequence goes on along the minus strand of CAKXYN010000034.1, from coordinate 16,875,870 downwards.
TGGAAATACAAAGAGTCTGAGGATGGAGACAGAGGCAAATTCTGGGAAAATCACTAGCAAGGAATGGTACTATAATAGTAGTGAAGCAGGATTAACAACCAGAGTAAATTGACCCTCAGAGAATTTTGGAAGTGATAGATTGAGAAGTTTCCTAGACCAAACTTACAGGTAAGTATGTTTAAGTCTTTCTTGGTTGAATAACTGGGGGGAAATCTGAACAGAGATGATTTGCAACACTATACCCAGATCTCCTTAGTAAGGACCATGTTATGACATCTCAGGTTTGATTCTCCAGATATCCCCAAGGACACATGAGACCATTTACTAATGTGATTCTGAATTGGGGCAAGGGGCATGTTTAGACTCTCAGAGCAATATTGAATATTCATTTTGAATTAATGATTTTTTTTAAAAAAAATTGGATTTGCAGTGCTTCTGAGGTCCACTGGTCATTTAGAAGCTCATGGAAATCCAGTGGTAAATGGAGTTTTGTCCCAAGTCTATCTCATGGTAGGCTCACAAAGCCAATGAGCCAATTCTGTTGATAATTCCAAGCCTCTGAGTGTATAGTTCGCAGAATCCCCACAGTGGCCTCTGATTTACAGAGTTAGGACTTTCATAGTAGGTAGGATCAAGTGAAAGCCCCTGGAGTGTCCCTTCCCTATAAAAATCATAACACAAAGTGACACAGTATCCTTGGGCGAGTCATAAAAATGAATGCGACTTTTAAGTATCAGAAGATGTAAAGGCACGGAGGATACTCTACCATATCCTTATTTAAAGTCCATGCTTGCCCGGTTGAAAGTAGATAGATTTTTAAGAATGACAGGCTATCGAGAACTTAATAGAGACTTTAATAATAGCAGTTGTTTCAGATGTTGTTGCTCTTTTTTAATCCTGGAAGAAATTCACACAGACCCTGACATCTGTGCATCAGTCTAGATGTTCTGCTGATATCAGATCAGATCAGTGGCTCAGTCGTGTCCGACTCTTTGCAACCCCATGAATCCCAGCAAGCCAGGCCTCCCTGTCCATCACCAACTCCCGGAGGTCACTCAGACTCACATCCATGGAGTCAGTGATGCCATCCAGCCATCTCATCCTCTGGTGTCCCCTTCTCCTCTTGCCCCTAATCCCTCCCAGCATCAGAGTCTTCTCCAATGAGTCAACTCTTCCCATGAGGTGGCCAAAGTACTGGACTTTCAGCTTTAGCATCATTCCTTCCAAAGAACACCCAGGACAGATCTCCTTTAGAATGGACTGTCTGGATCTCCTTGTAGTCCAAGGGACTCTCAAGAGTCTTCTTCAACACCACAGTTCAAAAGCATCAATTCTTTGGCACTCAGCCTTCTTCACAGTCCAACTATCACATCCATACATGAGCACCGGAAAAACCATAGCCTTGACTAGACGAACCTTTGTTGGCAAAGTGATGTCTCTGCTTTTGAATATGCTATCTAGGTTGGTCATAACTTTCCTTCTAGGGAGTAAATGTCTTTTAATTTCATGGCTGCAGTCACCATCTGCAGTGATTTTGGAGCCCAGAAAAATAAAGTCTGACACTGTTTGCACTGTTTCCCCATCTATTTCCCATGAAGTGATGGGACCAGATGGCATGATCTTCATTTTCTGAATGTTGAGCTTTAAGCCAACTTTTTCACTCTCTTCTTTCACTTTCATCAAGAGGCTTTTTAGTTCCTCTTCACTTTCTGCCATAAGGGTGGTGTCATCTGCATATCTGAGGTTATTGAGATTTCTCCTGGCAATCTTGATTCCAGCTTGTGTTTCTTCCAGTCCAGCATTTCTCATGATGTACTGTGCATATCAGTTAAATAAACAGGATGACAATATACAGCCTTGACGAACTCCTTTTCCTATTTGGAACCAGTCTGTTGTTCCATGTCCAGTTCTAACTGTTGCTTCCTGACCTGCATACAAATTTCTCAAGAGGCATATCAGGTGGTCTGATATTCCCACCTCTTTCAGAATTTTCCAGTTTATTGTGATCCACACAGTCAAAGGCTTTGGTATAGTCAATAAAGCAGAAATAGATGTTTTTCTGGAACTCTTTTGCTTTCTCGATGATCCAGCAGATGTTGGCATTTGATCTCTGGTACCTCTGCCTTTTCTAAAACCAGCTTGAACATCAGGAAGTTCATGGTTCACATATTGCTGAAGCCTGGCTTGGAGAATTTTGAGCATTACTTTACTAGCATGTGAGATGAGTGCAATTGTGCGGTAGTTTGAGCATTCTTCGGCATTGCCTTTCTTTGGGATTGGAAGGAAAACTGACCTTTTCCAATCTTGTGGCCACTGCTGAGTTTTCCAAATTTGCTGGCATATTGAGTTCAGCACTGTCACAGCATCATCTTTCAGGATTTGAAATAGCTCCACTGGAATTCCACCACCTCCACTAGCTTTGTTCCTAGTGATGCTTTCTAAGGCCCACTTGACTTCACATTCCAGGATGTCTGGCTCTAGGTCAGTGATCACACCATCGTGATTATCTGGGTCGTGAAGATCTTTTTTGTACAGTTCTTCTGTGTATTCTTGCCACCTCTTCTTAATATCTTCTGCTTCTGTTAGGTGCATACCATTTCTGTCCTTTATCGAGCCCATCTTTGCATGAAATGTTCCTTTGGTATCTCTGATTTTCTTGAAGAGATCCCTAGTCTTTCCCATTCTGTTGTTTTCCTCTATTTCTTTGCATTGATCGCTGAAGAAGGCTCTCTTATCTCTTCTTGTTATTCTTTGGAACTCTGCATTCAGATGTTTATATCTTTCCTTTTCTCCTTTGCTTTTCGCTTCTCTTCTTTTCACAGCTATTTGTAAGGTCTCCCCAGACAGCCATTTTGTTTTTTTGCATTTCTTTTCCATGGGGATGGTCTTGATCCCTGTCTCCTGTACAATATCATGAACCTCATTCCATAGTTCATCAGGCACTCTGTCTATCATATCTAGGCCCTTAAATCTATTTCTCACTTCCACTGTATAATCATAAGGGATTTGATTTAGGTCATACCTGAATGGTCTAGTGGTTTTCCCTACTTTCTTCAATTTAAGTCTGAATTTGGCAATAAGGAATTCATGGTCTGAGCCACAGTCAGTTCCCGGTCTTGTTTTTGCTGACTGTATAGAGCTTCTCCATCTTTGGCTGCAAAGAATATAATCAATCTGATTTCGGTGTTGACATCTGTCTGGTAAGAGAAACCCAAGTAAGATGGTAGGTGTTGCAAGAGGGCATCAGAGGGCAAACACACTGAAACCATACTCACAGAAAACTAGTCAATCTAATCACACTAGGACCACAGCCTTGTCTAACTCAATGAAACTAAGCTATGCCTGTGGGGCAACCAAGATGGGCGGGTCATGGTGGAGAGATCTGACAGAATGTGTTCCACTGGAGAAGGGAATGGCAAACCACTTCAGTGTTCTTGCCTTGAGAACCCCATGAACAGTATGAAAAGGCAAAATGATAGGATACTGAAAGAGAAACGCCCCAGGTCAGTAGGGCGTTATAGGTCAATATATAGTAGGTCAATATACTACTGGAGATCAGTGGAGAAATAACCAGAAAGAATGAACAGATGGAGCCAAAGCAAAAAGAATACCCAGCTGTGGATGTGACTGGTGATAGAAGCAAGGTCTGATGCTGTAAAGAGCAATATTTCATAGGAACCTGGAATGTCAGGTCCATGAATCAAGGCAAATTGGAAGTGGTCAAACAAGAGATGGCAAGAGTGAATGTCGACATTCTAGGAATCAGCGAACTGAAATGGACTGGAATGGGTGAATTTAATTCAGATGACCATTATATCTACTACTGCGGGCAGGAATCCCTCAGAAGAAATGGAGTGGCCATCATGGTCAACAAAAGAGTCCGAAATGCCGTACCTGGATGCAATCTCAAAAACGACAGAATAATCTCTGTTCATTTCCAAGGCAAACCACTCAATATCACAGTAATCCAAGTCTATGCTCCAACCAATAATGCTGAAGAAGCTGAAGTTGAACGGTTATATGAAGACCTACAAGACCTTTTAGAACTAACACCCCCAAAAAATGTCCTTTTCATTATAGGGGACTGGAATGCAAAAGTAGGAAGTCAAGAAACACCTGGGGTAATAGGCAAATTTGGCCTTGGAATACGGAATGAAGCAGGGCAAAGACTAATAGAGTTTTGCCAAGAGAATGCACTGGTCATAACAAACACCCTCTGCTGATATGTATTCCAGCTAACTAACCTCTCTTCAGCTATGTCAAGCCTGCTGCAAGAAACCTATATAGTTCTCAACTTTAGTTGCTATTATTTTTAAATTCTAGAATTCCCATTTAATTCTCTTTAAAATAAATTTTGGTTGGCTCATAAAGTGAGAATATATTAATGACAACTATTTTAAGCTATATGACTAATTATTAATAATCAAGCTGCCTGTGGGTATATTCTACTGCCTCCTTCTTCCTCCTGGTCCTGTTTTTTGATATACCTCATAATTTTTTATTCAAGTCTGTACTTTGTGGATGAAACATTTTGAATGCTCTGGGTGATGTCAGGGGAGATCAGCCTAATCTAATCAAGGACAGAACTGACTCAAACTAGGTCTTAGGAAAGCTCAGTCTATTTCTGGTTTCCCTTTACTGTTAATGGGTAGCCTGCTAGAGTTTTCAACGGACAACCTTGTATTGACTCCTTGGGAGGCAACCAAGTCCCAAATTCCAAATTTAATCTGGTTCACACCATGAGACTGCCAGGAACTTCTCTCTGCATGACTTGGGCTTTCCCGCATGGGTTTTTAACCTCTTGGTCTGGGCAGCTGGAGAATTCAGTAAATGTCTTTGGGGGAAACCAATAAATCTCACAACTCTGCATGGCCTTCCTCTGGGGGCCTCACCAGCACTGAATTCTAATTCCCTCCTCCCCCACCACCATCCTCCCCAGGACCCAGCCCTGTGGTCTTGCCAAACCTTGCTGATGTTTCTGCCTCTTTGCAGGGTTTGTTTGCTGGTATTCCCAGCCTTCTGCTTCTGGTCCATGAATCAACATGTCCCTCAGAGGGAAGGAGACATGCAGAAAGTCAGCTTACTTCTTGGGTTTTTCGTCTCTTTGGTCTCACCTTTAAGGTCTGACTGCCTGTCAGCTCTACATTAACTCTATAAAGATGTACTTCGTGTTGTCATCTTATTTCTCTAATCCTTGATGGAATGATTGTTTCCACATGTGACTTCATCACAGGTTGTTGCAGAAGGTCTGATTTAGTCTAGAGTCAGTTCATTATCTCTCAGAAACATCCTAGATGATTTTCAAGTGAAGTCCAAGTTGAAATACACTTCCCTTCTGTCTGTTTCACCATATTACACAGGGCCAATTTTATTGAGTTATATTTTCATTAGAATTTTAATTTTTATAATCTTTCCGATTAATATACATGGACTGAAGCTTATCTTAGAGCTTCCCTGCTGGCTCAGCAGTAAAGAACCCACCTGCAATACAGGAGGCACAGGAGAGGCAGGTTTGATCCCTGGGTTGGGAAGATCCTCTGGAGGAGGACATGGCAACCCACTCCAGTATTCTTGCCTGGAGAGTCCCATGGACAGAGGAGGCTGGTGGGCTACAGTCCACAGGGTCGCAGAGTTGGATGAGCTGCACACGTAGATACAATTGTTTTGCTTTCCTTTTTACCTGCAATTATTTCCCTGTTATCTTGCTTTAAATATTTACATTTGTGACCTTCTTTTATAGCTTAATGGTCATATACTTATGACTCCCAGGGATGGGGGAGCCTGGCGGGCTGCTGTCCATGGGGTTGCACAGAGTCCAACACGATTGAAGTGACTTAGCATACATGCATGCATTGCCTCTATTTTTCTTATTTCTTTTCTAATTTTTATCTTTGTTAAATCTATTTTTTCCTTAGTGTGTCTACTTGTTTTCCATAAATATTTTTAATCAAACATTAATTAATTAATTTTTATTATTTCTTATTAATCATTGTAAGCACATAAGGCTATGGATTTTTCTCTGAACATGGATATAGCCCATATCCCATAGATATAGTTCCAATTAGGTAGCAGTTTCAATTATCATTATTTTCTCTAAAATTTGAAGCTGTACCTATTTGGCCCTTAGTCATCTGTCCGGTGGGTTTACATTAAGGATAACATTGAATGATTTATGAATCATGTCTTGTTTTAATGGGATTTTGATGGGGAATAGTTTCTATCATTTTGTGAAACAGAAATTAGTTCAGTTTTTGAGTAGAGAAGGAGTCCAGAATGTTTGATTTTAGGTGTCCTTAGAAAATGTAATGCAGGCCACCATTTACAAAATAAGTTATATAATGTTGATCACATTATCAGTGCAGGGAACTGAGTGTGGCTGTTCAGACTATGGTCCCTCCCAGCACAGGGAAGAGCAAGGGCGTCCCAGAAAAACATCTTCTGCTTCATTGATTATGCTGAAGCCTTTGACAGTGTAGGTAACAAAAAATTGTGGAAAATTCTTAAAGAGATGGGGATACCAGACCACTTTACCTGTCTCCTAAGAAACCTGTATGCAGGTCAAGAAGCAGCAGTTAGAACTGGACATGGAACAACTGGTTCAAAATTGGGAAAGAAGATGACAAGGCTGTATATTGTCACCCTGCTTATTTAACGTCTGTGCAGAGTGCACCATGCAAAATAGCAGGCGGTATGACTCACAGGCTGGGATCAAGATTGCTGGGAGAAATACCCATAACCTCAGATATGCACATAATACCACTCTAATGGCACAAAGTAGAGAGAAATGAAAGTGCCTCTTGATGAAAGTGAAAGAGGAGCGTGAAAAAGCTGGTTTGAAACTCAGCGTCCAAAAACTAAGATCATGGTATCCGTTCCCATCACTTCATGGCAAACAGATGGGGGAAAAATGGAAGCAGTGACAGATTTTATTTTCTTGGGCTCCGAAATCACTGTGGAAATTAACCCTGACTATTCACTAGAAGGACTGATACTGAAGCTCCAATACTATGGCCACTTGATGCAAAGAGCTGACTCATTGGAAAAGACTCTGATGCTGAGAAAGATTGAAGGCAAGAGGAGAAAAGGGCAGCAGAAGATGAGATGGTTAGGTAGCATCACCGATTCAATGGACATAAATTTGAGCAAACTCAGGGAGATAGTGGAGGACAGAGGAGCCTGGCATCTTACAGTCCACGGAGTCACAGAGAGTCAGACACGACTTGGCGACTGAACAACAACAGCCCAGGAAAGGGAGCATCAGCATCCCTCTGGAAACTCAATGACCCTTGTCTTCAAAGAGCTGGTGATAAAACACAGATCTGAGTTGAAAGTCACGTTTATTTCTCACTATTGTTCAGTCCTTGTTGCTTAGTGACTTATAGATCCCTGGAGATGAATGTTAATCAAAATATTTTTGAGAAAAGGAACACGGATTTCTTTGAAAGGGAGAAGTGAAGGTCACAGACAGACTTTTCAGTTTTTAAGATTTTGCTTTTATTTTTTCACAGTAAGTGATTTGCCTTCTAGTTCCTCACTTTCCTTCTTCCTAGCAAAGCTTTCCATGTGTTCTTAGATTTTAGTATTACCCAAGGGTTTTTTTTTTTTTTTTACTATATAGACTGCTATGGAGGGCATGACATTATGATGAGGGAGAGGAATAAGCAATTGCCTGAAAGTAAAACAAATGAAAAATAGCTTTTCAAATGAATTCTTCTTATCTAGTGTGAAAATGAAAACACTTGCTGGCCTAATGTGATCTAAAGCACATTCGTAATTGACATTGGATGAAGGGCATTTTTGGTGGGTTGGAGGTGATTTCATTTTGGACACTTTCTTCCCCTTTTTAAAAAATTGGGGTATAGCTGCTTTACAATAATTGGGGCAATAATGTATCACTCACTTTTGGAAGCATGTTTGGGCAGAGCTGTGGTCAATAAGGAGTAAGCCAGAGAACAGAGTCCTTGGAAAAACAAATCTCTTTTTTAAAGCTATTTGCACATTTAGAAAGTCTAGCTGTCATCACACTCATTCCTGAGGAAATCAAATAAGACAGCCTTTCAATGTACTCTTTAATTCACTCACCAAGACACCCTGGAAGAGGCTGAAGGGAATCCCTTGGTCTGCAGGGCACAGGAAATCACAACATAAAAGAAGCAAAACGATTCTACCAACAGGAAGTCTTAGGTGCTGTTTCAAGATTTTGTAACAGATGAATTCTGTGATGAGTTTAGGATAGATGTGGCAATCCACTCCAGTACTCTTGCCTGGAGAATCCCATGGATGGAGGAGCCTGGTGGGCTACAGTCCATGGGGTCTCAAAGAGTCGGACATGACTGAACGACTTGCCTTGCCTTGTCTAAGATCCTCTTGACAAAGAAGTAATTTCTGGAGACCTTGGGACACTCATCCACCAGTTGGACTGCTCTGCTTGCTTTTAATTTCTTGATAGGCCAATCCATAGGATACACCACATGCTAAAAAGTTAAGAAGAATTTGTGATTCTGACAAGAAATAGAGGGAGTTGAAATAGCTTGTGGGTAAACAGAGGATATTGTCTTTCTACTTGTTGTTGCTCGGTCGCTCAGCTGTGTCCAACTCTTTGAGACCCCATGGACTGCAGCACGCCAGGCCTCCCTGTCCATCATCAACTCTTGGGGCCTACTCAAACTCATGTTTGTTGAGTCAGCGATGCCATCCAACCATCTTATCCTCTGTCGTCCCCTTCTCCTCCTGCCTTCAATCTTTCCCAGCATCAGGGTCTTTTCAAATGAGTCAGTTCTTTGCATTGGATGGCCAAACGTTTGGAGTTTCAGCTTCAGCATCAGTCCTTCCAATGAATATTGAGGGTTGATTTCCTTTAGGATTAACTGGTTTGATCTCCTTGGAGCCCGAGGGACTCTCAACAGTCTTCTTCAGCACCACAGTTCAAAAGTATCAGCTCTTTGGTGCTCAGCCTTTTTTTATGGTCCAACTCTGACATCTGTACATGACTACTAGAAAAACCATGGCTTTGACTATATGGCCCTTTGTTGGCAAAGTGATGTCTCTGCTTTTTAATAAATTGTCTATGTTCTTCATGGCTTTTCTTCCAAGGAGCAAGTGATTCTACAAAATATTAAAAAAAGAGAGAGAGACTCTAAGAGAACCTCCAAATTCTGTCAGACTCTTCTTTGAAATCTTGGTTTCTGTTTCCTGTGCTTTCCACTATAGAATTTGAGAGACTTGGATGACAGAGTGGTAAGGTGGGAATTGACATCTTTAAAAGTGAAAGTACGCAGATGAAGAGGACTTATCTAAACTCTTGGGAGGAAAGTCTATCAGCTTGCAAGAAATAGAGTTAGCCCCTCTTTCTCACTGGAACCACTGCTTCTGGTTTCCTGGACAATCTCTTCACATAGGAGGTTCCTGAAAGGCAGTGATAAACTTGTAGAGCAATGGGCTGTATCCTTTCCCTAAACTCTTCTTGCACTTCTTATCCTCAGCCTCCCTTCCACACCACCTGACCCAACATCCAGTGAGCGGCAGGAATGGAAGTTAACTAACTTTTCAAATGATCGGCCTACATACAATGTGTACATTCAAATGGGTGTTTTGACCTTCACAGTGACTTCTCATGGTGCTCCAAAAATTACAGTGATGTTGTTAGTGCTGAAATCATTTTAAACCCTCCACATTATGAACCTCTTTCTGTTCCTACAGAGGGTTTTGTATAATCCTTTCAAGGGGCAAAAGTTGAGTGACCAGATACATCTACAGGGAACCTACAATGAAATTGCACTTACCTGGATTACAAGCATCGTTGCCACTGGCTGCAACTCTGAAGGCTGAGGTCAGACTTTTGCAGGGCACTCAGCACTCATTGGAAAATCCCATGGACGGAGGAGCCTGGTGGGCTGCAGTCCATGGGGTCACTAAGAGTCGGACACGACTGAGCGACTTCACTTTCACTTTTCACTTTCATTCATTGGAGGAGGAAATGGCAACCCACTCCAGTGTTGTTGCCTGGAGAATCCCAGGGACGGGGGAGCCTGGTGGGCTGCCGTCTATGGGGTTGCACAGAGTCGGACACAACTGAAGCGACTTAGCAGCAGCAGCAGCAGCAGCAGAACTCATTACTCACACACACATACTGAAAAGATGATGTTACCACCTTCAATAGCTTCTGTGTTACTTTACGGCGAAAAGCATGTTTTCTATTCTTTTGTCCAAAAAGTTATTTACCAAACCCATACTTCTGACACCTTCCAGTTCACTTTGATTTTTTAATCACTTGCCCTTTTGGGGAAAGATAATTCAAATAAAGCAGGACTCGGTTTGAGCAGACCTGTTGCTTTGGGGTCAGCTGCAGCTCTACAGCAGAGAAGGCGATGGCACCCCACTCCAGTACTCTTGCCTGGAAAATCCCATGAATGGAGGAGCCTGGTGGGCTGCAGTCCATGGGGTTGCTACGAGTCGGCCGCGACTGAGCAACTTCACTTTCACTTTTCACTTTCATGCAATGGAGAAGGAAATGGCAACCCACTCCAGTGTTCTTGCCTGGAGAATCCCAGGGATGGCAGAGCGTGGTGGGCTGCCGTCTATGGGGTCGCACAGAGTCGGACACGACTGAAGCGACTTAGCAGCAGCAACAGCAGCTCTGCAGTCCTTGTGCTGATTTTGCCTTGGTTGCTGTCGCTGTTGCTGATGGACTGATTGGAGGGAAGGGATGAGTAGGATCAGGGAGGATTACACCTCTGCTTTTGGACGTTTTGCATATTGGAGTGATTTACCTGGTATGCAACTGTTCTCTCCCTCACATTTTTTTAAGACAGAGTTATAGAACATGTAAGAGAGCATGTTGGCAGCCATAGGAATTAGACTGTTTGGTTATTTTCACACTCTGCTACCTGGAAGAGTGTTACTTAATTGATTACTGGAAGTGTGTTCAGACCTGCGTCAGTCTGGTTTCTCTGCGAAGCAGACTCTGAGTGAAGAGCACAGGAGGTTCACTGAGGGGGAAGGAAACCAGATGGTACAGAGTGAGCCCCAGACTGATGGGCAGACATGACCAAGATTCAGTCAAGGGTCAGCCTGATGAGGGGTCCCGCAGCAAAGGTCATCCTTAGGAGGAGTCCTGTTTGGGGAGGAAACAGCCAAGCCCTTGAAAGCCACTATGATCAGTCATTGGCTAGAAGGTCTCCAAGAAGACCACAACCTCGGTTCCAGCTCCTGCTGGCACCACAGCTGGAGTCTGTCAGCCAAAATCCCTTCTTATGACTGGATGGTAAGGTCTTTCTTGAAAGAGATCCAAGCAGCCCCCCTCCATGGCTGCCCTGGTCCCCGAGTATGTCCTTCCACTGTGGTCCTTTCTCCTAACATCCCTCACCTTAGCGAGAGAAGCCACACATAAATACAGGGAGGAAGGAAGAGTCTAGTGGTGGCTTTTGAGTTCCCAAATAATTGAAGTTTTTTTGCAGTTTTTTTTTGGCAAATTTTTTTTTGGCGGGGCCATGCCATGAGGTTGCTGGGATCTTAGTTCCCAGACCAGGGATCCCACCTGTGCCCCCTGCAATAGAAGTACAGAGTCCTAACCACTGGACTGCCAGAGAAGTCTCCCAAAGAATCTTTTGGTGTGCACGGCTGTGACAGTCCCTTGAAGGAAAAGTCACTGTGTTTACCAAAAGCCCATCATATCCAGTGAAAAAGAGAATAGGAGAATTCTGTGAGTAGAGAAGGTTGCTGCCTGCTTCCAGATGGGGAGGAAGGAAAGTGAGAGTGAAGAAGGAGCAGAAGAAGCAAAAGCCCGGGCTGAATCTGGGTCAGGAGGGGGACGGTGGGGAGAACCCAGGTAGGAGGGGCCTGAGAGCCTGGCCTGGGATGGCACAGGCCCCTGGTCTCTCGCCAGTGGACTGAGATGGCTGGCACACTGCCCACAAGCCTGCAGACCAACAAGTCTTCTAATTGGTCTGCCCAGAAGAGGTGCATCTGGGCAACTCGTTCACAAAACAGGGGACACTTTTCCTCTAATTTACACAAAGTTCCTTGGACACCAGCAGGGGCCAATGCTTTGCCTTCTGGATGGAGTCTGAGAAAATCACAAGGTCTCAGAAGACCCTCCGTCCAAGCAGGCACAGAGGGAGTGAATGCCACCTGGCCTGCGTATAATCCGGAGCCTGGAGCTTCCGGGCCAGGTCCTGGAGCGCAGTGCTGGGGAGTCTAGAATTTCTCCCTTCCAGGCCCAGTGTGGCCCTAAGCGGGGCCTGACACCTGAAGACCTGGAGAGATTTTAAAGTAGAAGAAGGAACTTATTCTGGAGGAGTAAGGAACTGAGGCCCAAGGAGGATATGACAGTTAGTGGGCCGCAAGTGAAGGGGCAGAACTTGCTGACTTCCATTCCCCTCCACACAGTACATGAGCCCTGGGGACGCAGCAATAGCTCCGGGGACAAGTGGGAAAGATTTTTCAGGGAAAGAGGGCGATTCCTTAAACGCAATGAGTTTAAAGATCTGCCATCCAAAAGACTAGGCACCCAGAATAGTCGAGTGGTAGAAATATTAAGGACATATGTTTGTTATACCTGAGCTTGTGACCTGAAAAAATCAGGACCTCTTATTAACTCAAAACTGAGACAAAGTGAATTGCCAAAGACCTTCAAAATAGTTACGTGCAAAAGCATTACTCACACTCAGGCTTTTGGACATCAACCCCAGTGTTCTTTAACTTCACACTTTCTCCCTGCACCCTGTTAGGAAACTCAGCTAACACTGTGCAGTGTTTGGCACACAGCAGGTGCTAGATAAATGCATGCTAGTGAATGCTAATTGACTCATTTATTGCATCCCTGAAGGTCCAATTAGCTGCACACACAGGCTGAAAGGCTTTAGTGCTGGGTTTTAATTAGCAAACCAGGATGCGTCTAAGTGCCTTAGAGAAAGGCAGCTGATACCAGGATTTTAAATGATCAGAACCACTGATCTGTTTACACACATGATGCCAGAGTCTCACTGGTGAGTGTTTACAGAAACATTGTTAACGGCCAAAGTGCGGGGCATGGAGCTGGAACCTTGAAATGTCAGTGCTGAATGCCCATCTCTTTCCTATGAGGACACCCCCACCGTTGAGCTCAGACACGGGACCGCTCAGTTGCGAGGCTATTTTGACATTAGCATCCCTCCAACTGTTTACCTCCCAGCCTTGAAGTCTGGGAACCAGACCAACTTATTTTATATTTCAAATGCGAAGTGTTTAGCATAACTACATTGATTCCCAAAGTCAATTCTACTTTAACTCACACACACAAACACACATAAAGGAAAATGTGCAGATTTCTTAATGGACTCATTTTAAGAGCCAAATATTTAGTGTTTAAAATGAAGCTGTTTAGAAACAAAAACAACCCAAACGTCCATCAACAGAGGAATGGATAAAGAAATAGTGGTGCGTTCAGATGTGGAATGCTACATGGTAGTATAAAAGAATTAACTACTTATCTATGCAATATAAGTACATCATAGCACGTAAGTATGTCATAGTACAGAATGGCATGGGTGGCTCTCAGTTATGTTGAGCGAAAGAGGCCAAGTTGCAAAAACCAAAATTGTACATCTATATAAAGTTCTAGAACATGCCAAACAAGTACTTGTTGAAAAAAAAGAGAAAAGTGGTTGCTTCTAGGATGAAGACTGTCTGGAAAAGGACGCGAGGGAACTTTCTGAGTGATAGAATGGTCTGTTTAGGATCTTTGTGTTTTACTGCATCCACATTATACCTCAATAAAAAGAAATTGATTGAATTTTAAAAAGTGAAGCTCTACTCAAACCGCTGCTCTGTGACAGCCCAGAGGGATAGGATGGGTGGGAGGTGGGTTCAAGAAGGGGGAGTGTATGTGTATACCTATGGCTGACTCTCGGGGAAGGCAATGGCACCCCACCCCAGTACTTCTGCCTGGAAAATCCCATGGACAGAGGAGCCTGGTAGGCTCCAGTCCATGGGGTCGCTGAGAGTCGGACACGACTGAGCGACTTCACTTTCATTTTTCACTTTCATGCATTGGAGAAGGAAATGGCAACCCACTCCAGTGTTCTTGCCTGGAGAATCCCAGGGACGGGGAGCCTGGTGAGCTTCCGTCTATGGGGTCGCACAGAGTCGGACACGACTGAAGCGACTTAGCAGCAGCAGCAGCAGCAGCTGACTCTGGCTGATGTGTGGTGGAAATCAACACAATAGTGTAAAGCAATTATCCTCAAATTAAAAAAAAATAAATTTAAAAAAAACTCGAAAAAAATTGAAGCTCTAATAAAAGATTGGAGAGATGGTTGCAGGTGGAGACGTTCAGAAGGCTACACCGCTGTCGTTGTTTGCTTGTCTCCAAAGCCGTGTCTCCTTCTCTGGCAGTGCTGGCTGCCACGGAAAGAAGTGTTGGGTAGTTTTCTTAGTGGATGGATATTAGGCAATAGAACTCTTCGGATAATTTGTTGCTAGCTATGTGGCTGCTACTGCTGCTGCTAAGTTGCTTCAGTCGTGTCGGACTCTGTGCGACCCCAGAGATGGCAGCCCACCAGGCTCCCCCGTCCCTGGGATTCTCCAGGCAAGAACACTGGCGTGGGCTGCCATTTCCTCCCCCAATGTATGAAAGGGAAAAGTGAAAGTGAAGTTGCTCAGTCGTGTCTGACTCTTAGTGACCCCATGGACTACAGCCCACCAGGCTCCTCCGCCCATCGGATTTTCCAGGCAAGAGTACTGGAGTGGGTTGCCATTGCCTTCTCCGAGATATGTGGAGGATATTTAAATTCATTTTTAATATAGACAGCTTCAGTTTCTAGATCTGTAAAATGAGTATATTTGCAGTAACTATTTCGGTTATTGATTGCTGTGAAACAAACTGCCCCACAAATTGGTGGCTTAAAACTATAATTTATTACATCACAATGTAGGATAACTAAGTGGTTCTTTTGCTTTACATGGTATATGTATATATATTAATATATAATAATATATTTAAGTTTTAGGTGAACCACATGAATTCACAATTTTTAAAGATTATATTCCAGATTATATTCTGATTATATTCATCAGATCAGATCAGTCGCTCAGTCGTGTCCGACTCTTTGCGACCCCATGAATTGCAGCATGCCAGGCCTCCCTGTCCATCACCAACTCCCGGAGTTCACTGAGACTCACAGTTATTATAAAATATTGGCTCTGTTCTCCATGCTGTGCAATGTATCTTTGTGGCTTGTTTATTTTACACATAGTAGTTTGTACTCACCCCCTCTTTTTAAAAGAAACTTGGAGTCGAAGATTGCAGCTGAAGTTAGGGTATTTTAGAGTCTAGAGTTGACTCCGGGTTTGTTATTGAACTTTCTGATCTTGCATATGCTAGGACTTAGTCTGGGGTTATTATAAGGATCTAATCAAGTTCCACATCGATAACAGAAAAATCATAAAGCACTACATCAATGTATAGCATTATGGCTATTACCACCACTTGATGTGAAAGCCTCAATTAGAGCTTTTACAGTTGGGTTAGAAGGCTGGGGTGACCTCAGTTACGACTGTACTCCTATAGTGACTGCTACAGATTTTATGTGAAAATTTTAACTTGTTTACCTTTGACCATATGCATTTCCTCATCCTTACCCCATACGCTAGCACATTTCCCATTTACCCAGTCTGTAGCACTAACCCACAGTAAAGTGCCATTGTATCTTCATTTAAATTGTATGTGGACAAGCACCAGGGTGGACGGGATGGAGCCAGCATGAAAAGAAAAGATGCATCGTCCCCTTTAAATCACTGCCTTGGCTTATTTCAATGTGAAATACTCAGGATTTTCATTTTTGCTAAGTCAGCTCATTTGCTTCCCCCTCCCCTTACTGCCCCCCCCAATTATCTTTTGATAGCTGCATTTGCTGAACGAATTTTACTTTAGCTTCATAAAAAAAGGAGCACCAGCTAAATAGACTTTGAAACCATCTGTTTGGAACTTAGTCATGATGTATTGGTGCCTTTTTCTAGATGATAAAAACTTGGAAATGCTAAGTGCAGATTGAAAGCAATATCTCACTAATTTAATGCACAGGTGTCTAAGGCACTGTTGGCAAGATGGACAAGGGAATTTAAAGGCTGCATGTCACTGCCTTAGGCTTTAGAAAATTAAAGAACTCCGGGGAGACGAGAAGAGAAAAACATTCCTCTAGGTTTTTGGCTTTTTGTTTGTAATCCATGTGAATTATCTGAGTACATTTAGCACACATTATTTGTCAAATACTTCTAGGAATTGTAGAATTAATTAAAGAGAACAGACTTTTGTAATGTCTGTGTAAGCTTAGCAGTTCTCTTCATCGGAGAAAATGCTATCCAAATTCAAATGTTGCACAAACATACGGCTGACAACTTCACTTTAAGATGAGACACAAGCTGGCATAGTGTTTTCAGCTGTGGACCCTGTAATTTGGTAGAACTCTGTTCAGATATTTATTCCACCATTTCCTTGATATGTGACCCACAATTAAATTCTCATAAGATCTCAGTTTCTAGATCTGTAAAATGGGCATATTTGCAGTAACTATTTCAGTTATTGATTGCTGTGAAACAAACTGCCCCACAAATTGGTGGCTTAAAACTATAATTTATTACAGCATAATGTAGGATAACTGAGTGGTTCTTTTGCTTTACATGGTATCAGACCTGACATTAGATTAGGTCCTAGGAGCCTCGAGTCATCTGACGGCTGGACTGGGAACTCAGAGTTCCAGTGACCGAGGGGCCCTGGTTCTTCTCCAGGGGCATGTCATCTGATTCCAACAAAGAACATTCCAAGAAGAAACTGGGAGCTTTCAGGCCAGTGAAGGGCTGAGCTCAAAATTGGCACAGCACCATTTCCGCTGTATTCTACTGATCAATTGTGAAGAGGAAATAAAATTTGAACATTTTCTGAAAGAAAGTTGAAAGGTGAAAGTTAGTCACTCAGTTATGTCCGACTCTTTGTGACTTCATGCACTGTAGCCCACCAGGCTGCTCTGTCCATGGAATTCTCCAGGCAAGAACACTGGAGTGGGTTGCCATTTCCTTCTCCAAGAGATCTTCCTGACCTAGGGATTGAACTTGAGTCTCCTGCAGTGCAGGCAGATTCTTTACCATCTGAGCCTCTAGAGATGCCTTGCAACATTTTATATCAAGCATTTATTCAGCTGTTATTAATGTTGATATTATGCCAGTCCTATTGTAGTTTAGATGATAGGAAATGGCTTTCAGTTCAGTTCAGTTCAGTTGCTCAGTTGTGTCTGACTTTTTGCGACCCCATGAATCACAGCACGCCAGGCCTCCCTGTCCATCACCAACTCCTGGAGTTCACTCAGACTCACGTCCATCTAATCAGTGATGCCATCCAGCCATCTCATCCTCTGTCGTCCCCTTCTCCTCCTGCCCCTAATCCCTGCCAGCATCAGAGTCTTTTCCAATGAGTCAACTCTTCCCATGAGGTGGCCAAAATACTGGAGTTTCAGCTTTAGCATCATTCCTTCCAAAGAAATCCCAGGGCTGATCTCCTTCAAAATGGACTGGTCCTTAAGTCCAAGGGACTCTCAAGAGTCTTCTCCAACACCACAGTTCAAAAGCATCAATTCTTCAGCGCTCAGCCTTCTTCACAGTCCAACTTTCACATCCATACATGACCACTGGAAAAACCATAGCCTTAACTGGACGGACCTTTGTTGGCAAAGTAATGTCTCTGCTTTTCAATATGCTATCTAGGTTGGTCATAACTTTCCTTCCAAGGAGTAAGCGTCTTTTAATTTCATGGCTGCAGTCACCATCTGCAGTGATTTTGGAGCCCAAAATAATAAAATCTGACACTGTTTCCCCATCTATTTCACATGAAGTGATGGAACAAGATGCCATGATCTTCGTTTTCTGAATGTTGAGTTTTAAGCCAACTTTTTCACTCTCCTGTTTCACCTTCATCAAGAGGCTTTTTAGTTCCTCTTCACTTTCTGCCATAAGGGTGGTGTCATCTGCATATCTGAGGTTATTGATATTTCTCCCAGCAATCTTGATTCCAACTTGTGTTTCTTCCAGTCCAGCATTTCTCATGATGTACTCTGCATAGAAGTTAAATAAGCAATATGACGTACTCCTTTTCTTATTTGGAACCAGTCTGTTGTTCCATGTCCAGTTCTAACTGTTGCTTCCTGACCTGCATACAAATTTCTCAAGAGGCAGATCAGGTGGTCTGGTATTCCCATCTCTTTCAGAATTGTCCACAGTTTCTTGTGATCCACACAGTCAAAGGCTTTGGCGTAGTCGATAAAGCAGAAATAGATGATTTTCTGGAACTCTCTTGCTTTTTCCATGATCCAGCGGATGTTGGCAATTTGATCTCTGGTTCCTCTGCCTTTTCTAAAACCAGCTTGGACAACTGGAAGTTCATGGTTCACGTATTGCTGAAGCCTGGCTTGGAGAATTTTGAGCATTACTTTACTAGCGTGTGCTGCTAAGTCGTTTCAGTCATGACTGTCTCTGTGTGACTCCATAGGTGGCAGCCCACGAGGCTCCCCAGTCCCTGGGATTTTTACTAAAGTGTGAGGTATCTGCAATTGTGCAGTAGTTTGAGCATTCTTTGGCATTGTCTTTCTTTGGGACTAGAATGAAAACTGACCTTTTCCAGTCCTGTGGCCACTGCTGAGTTTTCCAAATGTTCTGGCATATTGAGTGCAGCACTTTCACAGCATCATCTTTCAGGATTTGAAATAGCTCCACTGGAATTCCATCACCTCCACTAGCTTTGTTCATAGTGATGCTTTCTAAGGCCCACTTGACTTCACATTCCAGGATGTCTGGCTCTAGGTCAGTGATCACACTATCGTGATTATCTGGGTTTTGAAGCTCTTTTTTGTACAGTTCTTCAGTGTATTCTTGCCACCTCTTCTTAATATCTTCTGCTTCTGTTAGGTCCATACCATTTCTGTCCTTTATTGAGTCCATCTTTGCATGAAATGTTCCCTTGGTATCTCTAATTTTCTTGAGGAGATCTCTCATCTTTCCCATCTTGTTGTTTTCCTCTATTTCTTTGCACTGATCACTGAGGAAAGCTTTCTTATCTCTCCTTGCTATTCTTTGGAACTCTGCATTCAGATGCTTATATCTTTCCTTTTCTCCTTTGCTTTTTGCTTCTCTTCTTTTCACAGCTATTTGTAAGGCTTCCCCAGACAGCCATTTTGCTTTTTTGCATTTCTTTTCCATGGGGATGGTCTTGATCCCTGTTTCCTTTACAATGTCATGAACCTCCGTCCATAGTTCATCAGGCACTCTATCTATCAGATCTAGTCCCTTAAATCTATTTCTCACTTCCACTGTATAATCATAAGGGATTTGATTTAGGTCATACCTGAATGGTCTCGTGGTTTTCCCTACTTTCTTCAATTTCAGTCTGAATTTGGCACTCTTGTGCATGATCTGAGCCACAGTTGTCTCCCAGTCTTGTTTTTGCTGACTGTATAGAGCTTATGCACCTTTGGCTGCAAAGAATATAATCAATCTGATTTCAGTGTTGACAATCTGGTGATGTCCATGTGTAGAGTCTTCTCTTGTGTTGTTGGAAGAAGGTGTTTGCTATGACCAGTGCATTCTCTTGGCAAAACTCTACTAGCCTTTGCCCTGCTTCATTCCGTACTCCAAGGCCAAATTTGCTTGTTACTGCAGGTGTTTCTTGACTTCCTACTTTTGCATTCCAGTCCCCTATAATGAAAAGGACATCTTTTTTGGGTGTTAGTTCTAAAAGGTCTTGTAGGTCATTCAACTTCAGCTTCTTCAGCATTACTGATGGGGCATAGGGTTGGATTACTGGGATATTGAATGGTTTGTCTTGGAAACAAACAGAGATCATTCTGTCATTTTTGAGATTGCATCCAAGTACTGCATTTCGGGCTCTTTTGTTGACTATGATGGTTACTTCATTTCTTCTAAGGGATTCCTGCCCACCGTAGTAGATACAATGGTCATCTGAGTTAAAGTCACCCATTCCAATCCATTTTAGTTCGCTGATTCCTAGAATGTCTACATTCACTCTTGCCATCTCTTGTTTGACCACTTCCAGTTTTCCTTGATTCATGGACCTGACATTCCAGGTTCCTATGCAATATTGCTCTTTATAGCATCAGACCTTGCGCTATCACCAGTCACATCCACAACTGGTATTGTTTTTGCTTTGGCTCCATCCCTTCATTCTTTCTGGAGTTATTTCTCGACTGATCTCCAGTAGCATATTGGGCACCTACTGACCTGGGGAGTTCCTCTTTCAGTATCCTATCATTTTGCCTTTTCATACTGTTCGTGGGGTTCTCAAGGCAATAATACTGAAGTGGTTTGCCATTCCCTTTTCCAGTGGACCACATTCTGTCAGATCTCTCCACCATGACCCACCCATCTTGGGTTGCCCCATGGGCATGGCTTAGTTTCATTGAGTTAGACAAGGCTGTGGTCCTAGTGTGATTAGATTGACTAGTTTTCTGTGAGTATAGTTTCAGTGTCTGCCCTCTGATGCCCTCTTGCAACACCTACTGTCTTACTTGGGCTTCTCTTACCTTGGGTGCAGGGTATCTCTTCACGGCTGCTGCAGCAAAGTGCAGCTGCTGCTCCTTACCTTGGACAAGGGATATCTCCTCAGCGCCGCCTCTTCTGATTTTGAATGTGGAATAGCTCCTGTAGGCCCTCCTGCGCCTGCACAGCCACCGCTCCTTGGATGCGGGGTAGCTCCTCTCGGCTGTTCCTGCATCGTCACAGCCTGGCACTCTCGGCTGCTGCCCCTGACCTCGGACGTGGGGTAACTCCTCTTGGCCTCCTCCTCTCTGGCATGGGGTCCTCCCAGCTTCTGCCCCTGACCTCGAACTTGGGGTCCTCCCAGCTTCTGCCCCTGACCTCAGACGTGGGGACCTCCACTCGCGCTAAATGGCATTCAGTTCAGTTCAGTCACTCAGTTGTGTCCAACTCTTTGTAACCCCATGAATCCCAGCACGCCAGGCCTCCCTGTCCATCACAAACTCCCGGAGTTCACTCAGACTCACGTCCATCTAATCAGTGATGCCATCCAGCCATCTCATCCTCTGTCGTCCCCTTCTCCTCCTGCCCACAATCCCTCCCAGCATCAGAGTCTTTTCCAATGAGTCAACTCTTCGCATGAGGTGGCCAAAGTACTGGAGTTTCAGCTTCAGCATCATTCCTTCCAAAGAAATCCCAGGACTGATCTTCAGAATGGACTGGTGGATCTCCTTGCATTCCAAGGGACTCTCATGTGTCTTCTCCAATACCACAGTTCAAAAGCATCAATTCCTCGGCACTCAGCCTTCTTCACAGTCCAACTCTCACATCCATACATGACCACAGGAAAGACCATAGCCTTCACTAGATGGACCTTTGTTGGCAAAGTAATGTCTCTGCTTTTCAATATGCTATCTAGGTTGGTCATAACTTTCCTTCCAAGGAGTAAGTGTCTTTTAATTTCATGGCTGCAGTCACCATCTACAGTGATTTTGGAGCACAAAATAATAAAGTCTGCCACTGTTTCCATTGTTTCCCCATCTATTTCCCATGTAGTGATGGGACCAGATGCCATGATCTTCGTTTTCTGAATGTTGAGCTTTAGGCCAACTTTTTCACTCTCCTCTTTCACTTTCATCAAGAGGTTTTTTAGTTCCTCTTCACTTTCTGCCATAAGGGTGGTGTCAACTGCATATCTGAAGGTATTGAGATTTCTCCCGGCAATCTTGATTCCAGCTTGTGCTTCTTCCAGTCCAGCATTTCTCATGATGTACTGTGCACATAAGTTAAATAAGCAGGGTGACAATATACAGCCTTGACGTACTCCTTTTCCTATTTGGAACCAGTCTGTTGTTCCATGTCCAGTTCTAACTGTTGCTTCGGCCATCTAAAATTAAGGCTTGGGGGACTGAAAAACTATAGTAATGACATATTTAAGATCATTTAAAAAATCAAAATGAAGTAACTGTTTTTCAGACACCTGCCAGGTGGCCATTGCGGATTTGCTTTCAGACACTATTTCTCCCAGAGAAGGCACTGGTAACCACTCCAGGACTCTTGCCTGGAAAATCCCATGGATGGCCGAGCCTGGTGGGCTGCAGTCCATGGGGTCGCTAAGAGTCGGACACGACTTCAGTTTCACTTTCATGCATTGGAGTAGGTAATGGCACCCCACTCCAATGTTCTTGCCTGGAGAATCCCAGGGACGGGGGAGCCTGGTGGGCTGTCGTCTATGGGATCGCACAGAATTGGACACGACTGACACGACTTAGCAGCAGCAGCAGCTGTTTTCACAGTGTCTGCCAGCACCTGCTGGCTGCAACCTTGTAGCTTCAAAGTCCAGCCCTACCCACCCCAGCCCCATCCTCACAACTGTATAATGATTTTGAAGCTCAGCCCATCCTCACTTTGCAGGCACCCTTACTTCTTGCCAGCTCCAATCTAGCTTTGGACAGAAAATGCATGTGACCTTGTGAGGTTTCATTGCCTAAGTTTTCTCCATTTTGTGGTCTAGCAGAACACAAATCAATTGCTTTTGAATGTGTGTCTCTTAGCCTATAGTCCTAACAAGCCCCCCAAAATGTCTCTTTATTTCAATCAGGTCTTCATTTCTCGAATTCTGGTTAACGGTAGGCACCGTGAATATAGGTCTTTTTGGTATCTGGTTAACCAGCCTCACTTGATCATGAGAGAAACTGAGTCCCAAAGAGAGACATAACCTCCTGAAGGTCACACAGCTCATGATAGAGTTCAGTTTAAAAACAAATCTCCTACCTAGTCCATGCTTCTTCACAGCAGGCATTTTCTTTGTTTCCCCAGGGCCTCAGTTCCTCTATTTGTAAATTGGAGCTAACAATGAAATGCTTTCCTTAAAGTGCCATTGTAACGACTCAGTGAATTAGTGGACGTAGTGTTCATTACAATGTCTGACAATAAGTACATTCTCAATAATTGCTAGACACTACTTCTACAACATTTTTCAGCAGCTAAGAGAGAATGGCTGGAATTCAGTGGATAACTTCAGACTTCCATAAACCAAGAAATCACCCTTATCTCTTTAAAACTAATCGCTTTCCAATATCTGTTAATTTCTCTCCAATAACCTTTAGAATCTATTCACTTCTCCCCAAGCCCTGTGTGTGTGTGTGTGTGTGTGTGTGTGTGTGTGTGTGTGTGTGAGTCGCTTAGTCATGCCCCGCTCTGTGACCCCATGGGCTGTAGCCAGCCAGGCACCTCTATCTGTGGAATTCTCCAGGCAAGAATACTGGAGTGGGTTGCCTTTCCCTTCTCCATGGAATTGCTCTGAGCCAGGGGTTGAACCCAGGTCTTGTGCATTGCAGGAGATGCTTTACTGTCTGCGCCACTAGGGAAGCCCCCTGCCCTGTGCCGCTATCTTAATATTCATGTCATTTCAAACTGAGGTCATGGCAACAGCCTCTTAGTTGATCTTCTAAGCCTCTAAGAGTTCTCAATTTTTAAAATATGAAATAATTCAATAAAATAATGAGTAAATAAATGACATTTAATTCAGAATCTGCTGCTGCTAAGTCGCTTCAGTCGTGTCCGACTCTGTGCGACCCCATAGACGGAAGCTCACCAGGCTCCCCCATCCCTGGGATTCTCCAGGCAAGAACACTGGAGTGGGTTGCCATTTCCTTCTCCAATGCATGAAAGTGAAAAGTGAAAGTGAAGTCGCTCAGTCGTGTCTGACTCTCAGCGACCCCATGGACTGGAGCCTACCAGGATCCTCCGTCCATGGGATTTTCCAGGCAAAAGTACTGGGGTGGGGTGCCATTGCCTTCCCCGAATTCAGGATCAGATGGTGGTAATATAACAGTGAACACTACTGGATGTCTAACCCAGCACCGATTGCCAAATACTTTCTTCTTAACAGGAAAATCCTTTTTAAATTTTGTTCAGATATTCACCCTTCCTTCCTACAATCAAAGGTCTAAGGGAAAGCTGAACCACTTCCTTGTCCAAAGAATGTTTGATTAGGTTAAGGGTAATTTTCTTCAAAAAGGGTCTTGACATTTTAGGTGGTACCATTCTTCTTTGTGAAAAACTGTCCATATATTGCTGGACATTTAGCAGTCTAGGTATTTTCTGCTAAACATTAAGAGCCATATAGTCACTGTGACCACCAAAAATGCCAAATAGTTTGACTGTCTAATTTGTGAACCACTAGCCTAAAGGTTCAGAGTAGTCATGTGATCCAATTCTGCTGATTAAGAGATAAAGAAAATTCTAGGTGCATCCATTTCTCTGGGCTTCCCTGGTGGCTCAAATGGTAAAGAATCCACCTGCAATGCAGGAGATTTGGCTTTGATCGCTGGGTTGGGAAGATCCCCTGAAGGGGTTCCCCTGGAGGGGGGCATGGTAATCCACTCCATTATTCTTGTCTGGAGAATTCCATGGACAAAAGAGCCTGGTGGGCTACAGTCCATGTGATCACAAAGAGTCGGACAGGACTGAGCAACTAAGCACACATCATCCATATCTCTAGAAAAGACCTACTTTTGTTCCTTTTTATGGCTGAGTAATATTCCACTGTGTGTGTGTATGTATGTGTATATATATTACATCTTCTTTATCCATTCATCTGTTGATGGGCACCTAGGTTGCTTCCATGTCCTGGCTATCGTAGACAGTGCTGCTTTGAACACTGGGATGCATGTATCTTTTGGAAGCATGGTTTTCTCTGGATATATGCCCCGGAGTGGGATTGCTAGATCATATGCTAGTTCTACTTAGTTTTTTAAAGAAACCTCCACAAAGGTCCCAAGAAGAGATGCTCTTTTCCTCTCAGTTATGTCATGGCTGTGCTGATCACCTTGAACTGTCACCTTGCTACCATCCTGAAAATGAAACTATCCCCAAGCCTGGTGGACTGGAAGAAATGCCAAACTCTGGGTTGCTGACTTTCTAAATCAAATAACTCTAAGGCTTACACCCTCTTAGGACTTCTTTTGATGTTAGAGCACAAATTTTTAACACTTAAACCAGTTTGAAATGGCATTTCTGTTACTTGCTGCTGAAAGCACCCTAAATAATCTATATAATGTATTTGGTCCTTAAACTCACCTAGAAGTAAGGGGAATTTTCATCTAGATTGGTCATTGTTTTTGAGAGGTAAAACCAGATCTGTATTACAAAGCACTTCTCTCTCTTTTTCATCCTAATTCATTCAGAGAATTGATTTTGAAACTAAGAAAAATCATTTGGAAAAAAATAGCATGCAACTTTGTTGACTCAACCAAATATATATTGATTTT
Source organism: Tragelaphus eurycerus (assembly GCA_935064755.1). Lineage (NCBI taxonomy): Eukaryota > Metazoa > Chordata > Mammalia > Artiodactyla > Bovidae > Tragelaphus > Tragelaphus eurycerus. The sequence goes on along the minus strand of CAKXYN010000034.1, from coordinate 16,850,581 downwards.
TTTTGCTAGAGGGAAGGAGAAATATTGTTCTATCTCCTATAGCTTGCTGGTTGGATTAGCTCTTTGCTATTTCTAGATTTATCCATTATCCTCCTGATTCCTCTCCCTCATTTCCTCTTTTGCTTTAATGGAAGGTAACTACTTTTGGAGAAGGCAATGGCACCCCACTCCAGTACTCTTACCTGGAAAATCCCATGGACAGAGGAGCCTGGTAGGCTGCAGTCCATGGGGTCGCTAAGAGTTGGACACGACTGAGTGACTTCACTTTGACTTTTCACTTTCATGCATTGGAGAAGGAAATGGAAACCCACTCCAGTATTCTTGCCTAGAGAATCCCAGGGATGGGGGAGCCTGGTGGGCTGCCATCTATGGGGTCGCACCGAGTCGGACACAACTGAAGTGACTTAGCAGCAGCAGCAACTACTTTTGGGGGCAGCTGGACTGAAGGTCTGGAGAAGGCAATGGCACCCCACTCTGGTACTCTTGCCTGGAAAATCCCATGGACGGAGGAGCCTGGTAGGCTACAGTCCATGCGGTCGCAAAGAGTCAGACATGACTGAGTGACTTCACTTTCACTTTTCACTTCCCTGCATGGGAGAAGGAAATGGAAACCCACTCCAGTATTCTTGCCTAGACAATCCCAGGGATGGGGGAACCTGGTGGGCTGCCGTCTATGGGGTCGCACAGAGTTGGACACGACTGACTTGACTTAGCAGCAGCAGCAGGACTGAAGGTCAGTCTCAACTTTTAGGGGTTATATGCAACAGAAGAAGTTGAACAGACCTTTTGGTTAGCATTGGAAGGAAAACTTCTATCCAAAGAAACAGCTATCTGCATCTATAAGCAAAAGAAAGTACTAGCTACTCTTTATAACCAATTCCATGGTTTAGCTTTGTCTTTGAATCCCTGGCCACGGGAAGAGATGGTCTGTACAGCCGAAACAGAGACAAGCAGAGAAACTCAGCTTAAAGTAAAAGACTTCTGCAAAGATAGTTTTTTCCTGTGTGTAATTCAAGGTGGAAGTTACATGAAAGCATGAATTATAAGGCTGACAGGTTGTTTCAGAACTTAGGCAGAAATAGGAAATGCATCCTTTGATGTATTTCTTTTGGACAAGCTTTTGTCTAGATCACAGTGGACAGGGGTTTCAGTTCCCCAGGTCTTGAGTCTGTTCCTTGAAGAAGATAAACTTTTTCCTGGCACATGTAGATGAGAGAAAAATCTACATTCCTTTGAAGATTGTTTGGCTATTCTCGGTGCATTCCTGAAAGGCTGTCACTCTGTTCTAACTGCTCTTAGGTAATTGGAATTTCCTGGCAGTGAGAGGAGCAGGTGGAGGGGAGGAAGAGGCTGGCTTGGGGCAGGAATGAGGGCTGGGGTGGGGACGGCAGGGTCTGAAAGTGTCCTCTGGAGTCTCCACCACCAGCACACTCCCTCCATCCTCTCACACACAGAGTATCCTTGTGAGCCCGCTCTACACAGGGCATCTCCCTCATCCCGAGCACGCGCAATGGCTACCCGGATAGCATGACTTGCGTGATACACGAGCATTCCAGGATTTCTCGGCTTGCTCCAATATTGATCTGAGTAGGAATTAGAAGGTCTCTATGCTGCTTTTGGTAGAACGGATTTATCATCTCCTTCTGTTCTTCAAAGGATTAATATTGTCTATTGTTTCTGTTAAAAGTCTGTCGTGGGCATTTTTCTTTTCTTTTTCCCTCCTTCCTTTCTTCCTCCCTCCCCCTTTTCTTTCTTTCTTCTTCTTCTTTTCTTTTCCTTTTTTAAATATTGTGACTGCTGTGCATCTCATCCCCATTCGTATCACTGAAAGATTCCAGAACCCACTTCTCACTCCAGAAACATCAAATTGGAGCCCTTTAGTCACAATCTTGTAGGAAGGGCTCAGACATGTGAAGTGAGTTTGACATTCAGACCGGACTTTGGGTCCAGAGCTGGTGATAAACAAGAGGCAAGTCCTTTCTGCTGGTCCGTCAGGACCTTTTCCTGGTACAGCCCCGCTGGCAGCAGCCTGCCGTGTGCCCCTCCAGCAGGGAGTAGGGCCGTGTCCCTCGGGTATTCAGCGTCTGACCGTGATCCCTGCCATGGTCCCAGGATTGATTCTGTAGCAGGGCTTATGATGAGCCTGGCTACCTAACGACTCTACAGGCTGCTGTGATCAGTTATTAATGTAACATAGCTGTCTCCATCTTTTAATATGTGATTCACGATCCATCAGAGTTTTCTACTGTCTTCTAAATTCCTGCTCTGTCTTGTGAAGAATCGTTAAATCAATAGTTTTCAACTGGGGAGGATTTTGTCCTGTGGAGGATACTTGAGTTAATTCTCCCTGTCTTTTGAATGTTTTAGGTAGCTTGCTTATCTTTCATGATCTTGGAATCGTGGCCGTATGCACAAGATAACTTATGGGTCCAGCAGCATCCTCGCCTCTGCTGGGTTATATGATCTAGGGGTGCCTGCTGTGTGGGTAGAGTGGGAAGCTCCTAGGCAGGGCTGAGCTCTGCCTGGTTGGCTGCCCAGCCGTGCCTTGCACAGAGACTGCAGCCACAGGACCTTGGACAGAACCAGCTCTGCTGGCTGTGGGCCTGGGGATCCTGGGGCAGCTGGCTGCAGGGCCTGCGGTGTTCCAGGGCTGGGGCTTGCTGGCTGGTGGGCAGGTAAGCTCCCAGCACTGATGAGACAGAGGGAGCACTCCAAAATGGTACCTGCCATTTGGTAGAATCAGCTCCCTGTTCTGGCAGCGATGTTGCTGGAGGAGTCCCCTTTGCTTCCTGCCTCTCTGGGAGGCTCTTGGAGATGAGCAAGAGGGTCTTAACCCAGGCCCCTTCCCAGTGCCTGTCTGCCCTGGGACCAGACCTTGTGCCATTTAGCACGTACCCTCGAGAAGCAGAGTCTCTGTTTCCTACAGCCCTCTAGTCCCCAAAGCCACACCCCCAAAGCCAGGTATCCTGGGGCTGGTCTTCCCGATGCAGGACCCACAGGCTGGGAAGCCTGACATGGGACTCAGAGCCCTCACTCCTTGGGCAGAGCTTCTGCAGTTGTAAATATCCTCTTATTTGTGGGTTATCCACCTGGATGTGTGGGTCCTGACTACTCCATGTCTCTGCTCCCTCACTCATCACATGTTGCCCCTTTTTTTATATCTTTAGTTGTGGACGATCTTTTCTGCTAGTCTTCTCTATGATCAACAGTATTTGGAGAGAGAAAAAGAGAAATGGAATCTTGGATGGTGTACATATCAGAGGGGTATAGAGAATGGCATCACCGACTCGATGGACAGGAGTTTCAGCAAGCTCGGGGAGGTGGTGATGGACAGGGAAGCCTCACGTGCTGCAGTCCATGGGGTCACAAAGGGTCAGACACAATTGAGCAACTGAACTGAACTGATGGAGAATTTGGGGTCAGTTCTCAGAACACTTTCCATGGAAAAGTACTATGCTGGATCTTAGGGTAGAGACATATGAGCAAACACTGCTCAGTCACGTCAGTCGTGTCTGACTCTCTGTGATCCCACTGACTGTAGCCCACCAGGCTCCTCCGTCCGTGGGATTCTCCAGGCAAGAATACTGGAGTGGGCTGCCATTTCCTTCTCCTATGAGTAAACAGTTACCTGGAACATTCTATGTAATTATGGAAAAATTCATAGCATGTCTGTAGAAAATATTTAGGCCCCTTCGGCTTAAATTTTGGTACAAAAGATGAATAGTGACAAGGTGCTAAAAAAGTTTTGACTGAACCCAAGGAGCTAAGTGCTAATTTATAGAAGCATTAATAATTGAGTATTTTGGAGAATGGAAGTGAGATATGTTTGTTTTAATTGCATGGCATTGTTCATTTAGTTCAGTTCAGTTCAGTAGCTCAGTCATGTCTGACTCTTTGTGACCCCCTGGACTGTAGCCCACCAGGCTCCTCTGTCCATAGGATTCTCCAGGCAAGAATGCTGGAGTGAAATGCTATTTGTTAGAATCAGCTCCCCATTTTGGCAACTATATTGCAGGCGATCTTCCTGACCCAGAGACTGAACCCGCATCTCTTACATCTCCTGCATTGCAGGTGGATTCTTTATCACTAATGCTACCTGGGAAGCCTTACTTTGAATTATCTATGAGGAAAGAATTTTTTTCTAAATGAATAAACAGCATGATTGAGAAGGAATGTTTTCATGTCAAATGGGATTTAATTTTTAAAAGAGTTGTTTATATGCCCATAGTATATGTACTTATGAATAGGGTTTCATTAATGTCAAGTTAACTGAAGATTACTATAAATCATGTATTCTATCATCCAGTTTCACCTTAATTTTTTTAAAATACCATCATTCATCAAAAGATTAATCTGATTAGTGGGGGGTTTATTTTTACAATGTCTTTTAAGATAAGACCATTATGGCAATTATGTTCCGTTTGGAGCCAGGGGTCTAAAGAAAATTTCTCATTCTTTCATGGGAAAGCTTTTCCTAAAGAGGATGAGTGCATTTTACCTCAATATTTTCCTACATCCCTCCCATCTGTGAGATTTCTCAACTGTTTTTGACAGTTGTGTTCATCCACACTGGGCTCAGGGCTCAAAGCAATCAATATCACATCCTGAAATTCAAGCCCTTTGTACTCCCCTGATAGCTCAGTTGGTAAAGAATCTGCCTGCAATGCAAGAGACCCCAGTCCATTCCTGGGAAGATCCGCTGGAGAAAGGATAGCCTACCCACTCCAGTATTCTTGGGCTTTCCTTGTGATTCAGCTGGTAAAGAATCTGCCTGCAGTGCATGAGACCTGGGTTCAATCCCTGGGTTGGGAAGATCCCATGAAGATGGAAAAGGCTATCCACTCCAGAATTCTGGCCTGGACAATTCCATGGACGGTCCACAGGGTTGCAAAGAGTCAGACATGACTGAGCAACTTAAAAAAAAAAAATCAAAAAGTATTATTCCACACTAAAATTTCAAGAACCAAACACCCTAGTATCGTATATGAAATTAGCGTCTTCCAATAATCGAATGACAGCATTTATAGTTTTTCTAAAATATGAGCATCTTGAGGACAGGAGTTATGTTGAGCTCATCTTTATTAACCTCAGCCACTTGGAATAACACAGGTGCTTAAAGAGCAATTATCTGGACTGAATTCGTGGAAGAATTAGAATGTTTGAACTCAGAGTAGCTTTCACCGACCAATGCATAGAATCAAAAACAACTCTCTAGTGAACTCCCAACTGAATACCAGAGGAATTATGATATTATTTTTGTTGTTTTCTATGTACAAACCACCAGCCTAGATACAGAATCTTGGAAAATATTTACATGAGATTTCTTTTTCATGATTGGAGTGTGAATTTCCAAAAATCTTTCCCAAGATAAGAAATCCACTTTCACATTTTATCTCATTGGTCAACACTTTAGTAATTGGAAAGATGCTAAGAGATGCCACTCAGTACAAAATTATAGTTCTTGGTGGTTGTTGTAAAAGTGACTTTAACTGGAAATAATAATGATTGTTAATCTGTGAATAATAGTAAGCACATCAGACAAAATGCATCCTCTGAGGTTTGGGTTCATGGCATTTAGACCTGATCCCAGTCATTCTCCAAAGAAATGTGCAGAGCTCCTGAACTGTAAAATATTTGAAATACTATAGGAAGCTCAGCAATTAATTGAAAGACATTGGACACCTACCCTATTCTCTACTATTACAGGCTTACAAGTGTTAGCTGATCAGTCGTGTCCAACTCTTTGTGACCCCATGGAACCCACCAGTCTCCTCTGTCCATGGAGTTCTCCAGGCAAGTATACTAAAGTGGGTTGCCATTCCCTTCTCCAGGGGATCCTCATGACCCTGGGATCAAACCCAGATCTCCTGCATTGCAGGCAGATTCTTTGCCATCAGAGCCCACCAGGGAATCACAGGCTTATAAGGGAATTCATAAATAGTATTGTGGAGAAGGCAATGGCACCCCACTCCAGCACTCTTACCTGGAAAATCCCATGGACGGAAGAGCCTGGTGGGCTGCAGCCCATGGGGTTGCTAAGAGTCGGACATGACTGAGCGACTTCACTTTCACTTTTTACTTTCATGCCTTGGAGAAGGCAATGGCAGCCCACCCCAGTGTTCTTGCCTGGAGAATCCCAGGGACGGGGGAGCCTGGTGGGCTGCCATCTATGGGGTCGCACAGAGTCGGACACGACTAAAGCGACTTAGCAGCAGCAGCATAAATAGTATTGAGATGAGAAGCCTAATGAAAGATTGTTGTGGTGACTCAGTGGTAAAGAATCTACCTGCCAATGCAGGAGAAGCAGGTTCTGCTCATTTGTTCTGCATTCTTCTCACTTTTACCCCATAGGAAGCATTTATATTCTGACTTATGCTTTGGAGGATCCTCTGATGAATAGTTATGGTGACATCCTCTTTCTTTTATAATTTTATTTTGGAGTTTTGATCATTTTAAGTGGAGTAAGAATTGCACATCTTCCTGTGTTTGCTGTGAGGGATGCACATTATTTTGAGGCATGGATGCTGTCAGGACATGAATTGTTGTCGCCTGCCTGGCACCAAGCCACACGGATCCGTGATGCACACAGGCTGGGGACTGGCTTCCTGGAGCTGCATGTGTGATGTCTCAAGAATGCAGAGGAGGAAGAAGGGGGTCACTATGTTTGAACACCCAAAACCCAAGCTCTAGTGCTCACCACCAGTCCCAAGATTCAATTAAAACTATTAGGAAAGCTTCAAGTCATAGAAACAATATAAAAGCAGAACTGAGCAAACTCTTTGGGCAAATGGAAGAGCTAGCTTTCTTCCTCCAGTGAACTGCCAAGGATTTAATGTTATCTTGCAACAGAATTAGACTATGTGTCCAGGTTTCAGAATGGAGGCTTTGTTTCTTTCTCATTCTTTCCCTCCTGTGCATCCATCTAAATAGCTTTAAAGATTATCCTTGCTAATTCCCCGTATCCTTTTTGCTTCTAACCTTTTAGAGTGCCTGATCAGAACTCACAGTGGTCCCTTGGTATATGAAGCTGAGGCATACTGGAATCATTAAAAAGAATTACTGACCTTGGTTCTAATAAGATGTTCAGAAATCGCTGAAGGTACAGAGTATTTGTGTGTCATACAAGATGCATGGCTTCGGAAAAGATACACATCAGATGCCCCCTCCTCCCTCAGCCCCTGCCACCACACAGGTGGAAGAAGAGGTTTCTGTGATTTATGTAAACTCAGTGTACGTACATTCTGCTGAGATGAGCTTGAAACATTTTACTGATCTTTCTCCTAATGAGTTTCAAGGGGGAAACGGGCTGTACAGCATTTTCACATGCTGATGGAAGTTCCCTGAGATGGGAAGATTGCAAACGCTCCAATTCTTAGGGTGCTATGACCTTTCCCCTTTACATTGGAAAAAGATCCTGATGCTGGGAAAGATTAAGGGCAAGAGGAGAAAGGGGTGACAGAGGATGAGACAGTTGGATGGCATCACTGACTCAATGGACATGAATTTGATCAAAGTCAGGGAGATGGCAAAGGACTGGGAAGCCTGGGACGTGGCAGTCCATGGGGTCACAAAGAGTTCGACACGACTGAGCGACTGAATGACCACACCAACCCCTCCCCCACCTGAAGAGAGATCCTCTACTCTGTTACTGGCTACTTTTCACAGAAAGCAGAGCTGCTGATGTAACTTGCAAACTTGGTGCTTTCCAAGGGCCACCTTTTCCTAGGGGGCCAGGTCAAGTCTCAGCAGCGTAGTCTGCTTTCAGCACAGAGATTTGGGAGAGAGGAAAGCCTCATTGAGCTTTAGAAACCTCAGTTCAGCCCTCCAGCAGTGCGTACTGTGGAGCGCCCACAAGCCATGGGCAGGGGCTATTTCTTGTGTATTTGCCCAGTCATTAAGAAACACATGCTGGGCTCCCTGGTGACTCAGTGGCAAAGAATCCGCCTGCCAATGCAGGGGACTTGGATTCGATCACTGGTCCAGGAAGATCCCACGTGCCTTGGAGCAACTAAGCCCATGATCACAACTAGTGAAACCCGTGCACGGTAGAGCCCGTGGTCCGCAACAGGAGACGCCTGTGCACGGCAGCTAGAGCGTGGCCCGGCTCGCTGGAACTAGAGAAAAGCCCATGCAGCAACGAAGGCCCAGCACAGCGGTAAACAAATCAACAAAGAAAAGGTTTTAAAAACGAGGAGAAGCCAGTGCTGTGTCCTAGCATCGGTCATCTTGAGTAGAGGTAGAGGGGAATGAACAGCAGCTGGCTTCCAAGGCAGCGGCAGCTCCAGCCCGGGGCAGCCCTGTAGGCGTTGACTTCCGGTCTTGCTCCCAGACCCAGGCTCCTGTTTTCTCTCCACTCTGTATCACGTGGCCAATCACATTTGCCTTTCCGCTGTGATTTCCTGGGGAGTCCATGTCTTGTCTGCGATGGGTAACCGATCCTCTGGGTGAGCCGTGGCTGATGAGGCAGAGCAGTTGAGGGGTCAAAGCCTGAATATCAGCGCTTGGATTCCACGTGGAAGGTGTCAGTGCAGTTCAGGCTTTGGTTTGTGTTACAGGGGGCAGCCGGTCCGAGGGGTGGGTGAGTGGAAGCTGCCCACCCCATCTGCCTCATGGTTCCTTCTCTGGTGATTAGGGCATTAAATAAGGGGATAAAGAATTCCAAAGAACTGATTTCTTCACAGACTGAATGAACCTTATGGTGACTGTCAAAGGTTGCTAGCGGATGTGTCTTTTTACGGATGGGAACAACCTGGGGTCAGCAAGCTCACTTTTTAAAAACTTTTATTTTGGGATATAGTTGATTTTTAAAGTTATGTTGGTTTCAGGTGTACAGCAAGTTGTTCAGTTACACATACATATGTATCCATTCTTTTTCAGATTATTTTCCCAAATAGGTTATTCTAGAACATCGAGTAGAGTTTCCTGTGCTCTATAGTAGGTCCCTGTTGATTATCCATTTTATAAACAATAGTGTGTATATGTTCATCCCAAATGTCTATCGACAGAGGAATGGATAAAGAAGATGTGGTACATATATACAATGGAATATTCAGTTCAGTTCAGTTCAGTCACTCAGTCGTGTCCAACTTTTTGCGACCCCATGAACGACTGCACGCCAGGCCTCCCTGTCCATCACCAACTCCCGGAGTTCACTCAAACTCATGTCCATAGAGTCAGTGAGGCCATCCAGCCATCTCATCCTCTGGTCCCCATCTCTTCCTGCCCCCAATCCCTCCTAGCATCAGAGTCTTTTCCAATGAGTCAACTCTTTGCATGAGGTGGCCAAAGTACTGGAGTTTCAGCTTTAGCATCATTCCTTCCAAAGAGCACCCAGGTCTGATCTCCTTCAGAATGGACCGGTTGGATCTCCTTGCAGTCCAAGGGACTCTCAAGAGTCTTCTCCAACACCACAGTTCAAAAGCATCAATTCTTTGGCACTCAGCCTTCTTCACAGTCCAGCTCTCACATCCATACATGACCATAGGAAAGACCATAGCCTTGACTAGACAGAACTTTGTTGGCAAAGTAATCTGCTTTTCAATATGCTATCTAGGTTGGTCATAACTTTCCTTCCAAGGAGTAAGCATCTTTTAATTTCATGGCTGCAGTCACCATCTGCAGTGATTTTGGAGCCCAGAAAAATAAAGTCTGACACTGTTTCCACTGTTTCCCCATCTATTTCCCATGAAGTGATGGGACTGGATGCCGTGATCTTCGTTTCCTGAATGTTGAGCTTTAGGCCAACTTTTTCACTCTTCTCTTTCACTTTCATCAAGAGGCTTTTTAGTTCCTCTTTACTTTCTGCCATAAGGGTGGTGTCATCTGCATATCTGAGGTTATTGATATTTCTCCCAGCAATCTTGATTCCAGCTTGTATTTCTTCCAGTCCAGCGTTTCTCATGATGTACTGTGCATATAAGTTAAATAAGCAGGGTGACAATATACAGCCTTGACGTACTCCTTTTCCTATTTGGAACCAGTCTGTTGTTCCATGTCCCGTTCTGACTGTTGCTTCCTGACCTGCATACAGATTTCTCAAGAGGCAGGTCAGGTGGTCTGGTATTCCCATCTCTTGAAGAATTTTCCACAGTTTATTGTGGAATGGAATATTACTCAGCCATAAAAAGGAACAGAAGGCAGATGGCTTTGTTTTATCTAGACAAGAATACTAGAGTGGGTAGCCATTCCCTTCTCCACAGGTTTTTCCTGACCCAGGGATTGAACCTGGGTCTCCAGCATTGCAGGTGGATTCTTTACCATCTGAGGCACTGAGGAAGCCCAAGCTGGTGTTCACATCTCTGTCTCTGCTGTGACAATGCTGTATGACCTTGGGAAAGTTCTTCACCTTTCTGAATCTCTGTTCTGTCCTCTGCAAATCAGGTGTAATAACCAGCTCATACTGTTTATTTTGAAGACTAAATAAGAAAATAGAGGTTAAAGGCCCAGTGTCAGCTGGTCATATAACAATTTTGTTACTGATGATTGATTATGATGATTATTATTCATGTATTCATTGTCATTAATGTTATTAGTGCTTTACTATATGAAGTTTACCCAAATCTGTAATATTCTTGTTTATTTTTTCTCCTCCAGGAAAATATTAGAAGCTTCATTCTTCTGTATTTTGTTTGTCATTGTGTCCTGAATATCCAACATAGAGTAGGGCTAATATTTGTAGAATAAGCTTGTGCAACTGCTGTTTATTCTATGCTTCTGCCTCCTGTTAATGCTGTTCTAGACCATGAGGCCAGCACTATTTATATATGTAGCCGAGAATCTAGCATGGTGTTTGGAAGAATGTATAAACACAACATCTATTATTAAATAAATGAATAAAGAAACTAAAGCTGCGTCTGCCCCAATTATCCTTCTAAACAGAAACTTTCTTGGTGACAGAGACTGTGGCTTATCTTTGTATCCATGGAACCTAATAGGGGTCCAGTAAACATTTGCTGAATTTATTCTGTGAAAATTGAGAGGATGGATTTGTGACTATGTTACAGGATTGCAATGAGCTGAGTTCATTTCTGCTTGTCCTTCTATTTTCTATCTGACTTGGTATATTTCTAGGCTCTATTGTGGAAACTGGCATGCGAATCTATCAACAGGAAGACAAGAGGGATTAACTCAATAAGTCTGAGTTATTGTTCCCAGTAAGACCAAACCACAGCCCTTCCTCATTTCTACTCAGCCCCTGTGACTGCCTCCTGACATGGGGAGAAGCAAACCCCAATCTGCTCCTGCTTCCTCACCCATCCTGAATTTGTTTATGCAGGTGAAAACGAGTATTAAGAACACACCAGGAGTGATACTGACTGGGGTGCTGGAACTCCTTAATCAATAGAAATTGACAAGAGGCCAGACTCGGCAAGTCTTTCTTGGGGTCTGCTGTGCAGTGGGGAGCAAGAACAAGTAACAGGATCCCTTGCTCACTTGCTCCCCAAGTGCGGGGCGGTGGGGAGCTGCTTCCTTATAAGGGGTGAGGGTAGGGCTGGGTTCTGCAGTCGGGCTGGGGGGTGGCTTAGGTGGTCTGCCCACCCCTTGGGTGGTGCTGAGGGCGCGGGGCATATGCAGTACCCTGCTTTTGCTCTCTACACCCTGCTTTTGTTCCTGACTCCTCAGAAGTTGCAGTTGGGTTCTTTGGGGGGGGACCTTCTTGTATCTTTTTGTCCACAATTTGCCCCAACTGCACATGCACACAGTTAGTTTTAGTTCCTTATTTTCCGAAGGGGAAAATAACTCATTTGAGAGTGATAGGCAGTTAGGGTGCCTGGAAGGAAGGGTTGGCTTTCATCGGAGTGGTGGTGCTATAATGGGCTGGTTATGTAAACACAGGAGTCTTGGGCTCCTCTCAACACCAGCTACCAGAGGTACTCGTCCCCCTGCAAAGCCTGCTCTCTGATTCATGGTAATTGCTGTGCAATGTGGATAGGAAGGGAGGAACTCTGACTTGGAAGGGAGCTGACTGCCTCCTTCAGCACCCAGGACAATTCCTTAATGGCTTTACTCACGACATGGGTCCATGTCCTCCATCAGTGACTGGGACCTGACCAGTGATGGCCTGCAGAGACATCACCCAGGAGTAAGGAGTCACTCACCGTGTCCACCAGAGTGATGAGCAGTCACTGCGAAAACGCGCCACTTGAATTATCCAACTGGTATTTAATTTGCACTCACCCTCATCCTCATGCTCACTCCCTTGTTCAGCCACTAAGGTGTGTCTGACTCTTCGCAACCCCGTGACCTGCTGCACCCAGGCTTCCCTGTCCTTCACCGTCTCCTGGAGCTTGCTCAAACTCATGTCCGTTGAGTCGGTGATGCCATCCAACCATCTCATCCTCCAAACTGACTGACTGAAACAACACAAGAACTTGGCTTGTAATCACAGCTCTGCGAGGCTCTAGAATCTCTTGAAGGTTCCTCCCTAGCTGTGTGACTTTGCAAGAGTCAAACAACTCTGATTCGTCACTGTAAACATAATGTTCTAGCGTGCCTGAAGATGCTTGGTTTTTCGATGTCTCTGTCACTCTGATTGTCCTGTCATGAAACTGCTCTGGGCGGTCCTAGGTAGTAGAGTGGCTCTAGGGGCTTGGTGGGGACCTAGAGGATATTCTCACAGTCAATCCCACTCTCCTTTCACATTTTCCCTCTGATCCTTGGCTATCTGTTGATGTGAATGAATATCATGTCAGAGCCCCATGCAAACCGGAAGCTGGAAACTACAGTTAAAAACTGCAAACTACAGAAGGGCCTCCGAACATGACATTTTACCCAGAGTCCCCAAGGGTGGGTGACAGAGAACCCGAAAGGAACCCAGATGACGAGCACAGGGACGGTCCCAGCAACTGGGAACTGGAATCAATCCCAGTGCTAGCCAGAGTAAGAATGGACAGAGAACTCGTGATGTAGCAGCACAACGTGCTTACGAAAAGGAACGAACCTCTGATACACGCAACAGCACGGCTCAGCCCCACAGACCTTAGGCTGACTGAGAGAAGCCAGCGTGAAGTAATTTGCAAAACTGCTTGATAGAGAAGTTAGATTGCTAGTTACCTGGGTTGGGGATTGGCATGAGGTGGATACACTTTGGGTACCAGCTTGGACATGTGGTTGCACAAAAGTTCTGTATGTTGATCTGGTGGTAGGTACGTGAGTGTTTGGGCTTCTCTGGTGGCTCGGTGGTAAAGAACCTGCCTTCCAAAGCAGGAGATGCGTGTTTGGTCCCTGGTCAGGAAGATCCCCTGGAAAAGGACATGGCAACCCACTCCAGTATTCTTGCCTGGAAAATCTCATAGACAGAAGAGCCTGGCGGGATACAGTCCATGGGGTCACAGAACAGTCCAACACAGCTGAGCAACTAAACAACGGACAACAATAAGGTGTTTACATGCGTGAAATATCATCCAGCTGTTACCTAAGATTAGCTCACAAAATGTATGTTGTATCCTAATAAATGTGTATGTATGTACAATTATGTGGCCATTTGGGATGTATTAGTATATGTACAGTGCATGTATTACACTCACTTGTATTTTTGTTGTTTACTCCCTAAGTTGTGTCCGACTCTTTTGTTACTCCATGGACCGTAGACCACCAGGCTCCTCCCTCCATGGGATTCTCCAGGCAAGAATACAGGAGTGGGTTGCCATTTCCTCCTCCAGGGGATCTGCCTGACCCCGGATGAAACCTGCATCTCCTGCATTGGCAGGCGGATTCTTTACCACTGAACCACCAGGGAAGTCCATATATACGTATACACACACATATATACATATGTGATTTCTTTTTCCACAAGGGAAATGTAAAAGGAAGAAATAAAAAGGTCTCTTCAGTGAGCAAATCCCACAGCAGTGTTACTGTTGCTACCAATACCGCATTTGGGTTTCAAGGCCTAGTTCAGTTCAATCACTCAGTTGTGTCTGGCTCTTTGCAACCCCATGAACTCAAGGCCTCCCTGTCCATCACCAACACCCGGAGTTCACTCAAACTCATGTCCATCGAGTCAGTGATGCCATCCAGCCATCTCATCCTCTGTCGTCCCCTTCTCCTCCTGCCCCCAATCCTTCCAAGCATCAGAGTCTTTTCCCATGAGTCAACTCTTCCCATGAGGTGGCCCAAGTACTGGAGTTTCAGCTTTAGCATCATTCCTTCCAATGAACACCCAGGACCGATCACCTTTAGAATGGACTGGTTGGATCTCCTTGCAGTCCAAGGGACTCTCAAGAATCTTCTCCAACACCACAGTTCAAAAGCATCAATTCTTTGGTGCTCTGCTTTCTTCACAGTCCAACTCTCACATCCATACATGACCACTGGAAAAACCACAGCCTTGACTAGACAGACCTTTGTTGGCAAAGTAATGTCTCTTCTTTTTAATATGCTATCTAGGTTGGTCATAACTTTCCTTCCAAGGAGTAAGCGTCTTTTAGTTTCATGGCTGCAATCACCATCTGCAGTGATTTTGGAGCCCCCCAAAATAAAGTCTGACACTGTTTCCCCATCTATTTGCCATGAAATGATGGGACCAGATGCCATGATCTTCGTTTTCTGAATGTTGAGCTTTAGGCCAACTTTTTCACTCTCCACTTTCACTTTCATCAAGAGGCTTTTTAGTTCCTCTTTACTTTCTGCCATAAGGGTGGTGTCATCTGCATATCTGAGGTTATTGATATTTCTCCCGGCAAACTTGATTCCAGCTTGTGCTTCTTCCAGTCCAGCATTTCTCATGATGTACTCTGCATATAAGTTAAATAAGCAGGGTGACAATATACAGCCTTGACGTACTCCTTTTCCTATTTGGAACCAGTCTGTTGTTCTATGTCCAGTTCTAACTGTTACTTCCTGACCTGCATATAGGTTTCTCAAGCGGCAGATCAGGTGGTCTGGTATTCCCATCTCTTTCAGAATTTTCCACAGTTGATTGTGATCCACACAGTCAAAGGCTTTGGCATAGTCAAGAAAGCAGAAATAGATGTTTTTCTGGAACTCTCTTGTTTTTTCCATGATCCAGTGAATGTTGGCAATTTGATCTCTGGTTCCTCTGCCTTTTCTAAAACGAGATTGAACAACTGGAAGTTCACAGTTCATGTATTGCTGAAACCTGGCTTGGAGAATTTTGAGCATTACTTTACTAGCGTGTGAGATGAGTGCAATTGTGTGGTAGTTTGAGCATTCTTTGGCATTGCCTTTCTTTGGGATTGGAATGAAAACGGACCTTTTCCAGTCCTGTGGCCACTGCTGAGTTTTCCAAATTTGCTGGCATAGTGAGTGCAGCACTTTCACAGCATCATCTTTCAGGATTTGAAATAGCTCAACTGGAATTCCATCACCTCCACTAGCTTTGTTCATAGTGATGCTTTCTAAGGCCCACTTGACTTCACATTCCAGGATGTCTGGCTCTAGGTCAGTGATCACACTATCGTGATTATCTTGGTCATGAAGATCTTTTTTGCACAGTTCTGTGTATTCTTGCCACCTCTTCTTAATATCTTCTGCTTCTGTTAGGTCCATACTATTTCTCTCCTTAATTGTACCTATCTTTGCATGAAATGTTCCTTTGGTATCTCTAATTTTCTTGACGAGATCTCTAGTCTTTACCATTCTGTTGTTTTCCTCTATTTCTTTGCATTGATCACTGAGGAAGGCTTTCTTGTCTCTCCTTGCTATCTTTCCTTTTCTCCTTTGCTTTTCACTTCTCTTCTTTTCACAGCTATTTGTAAGGCCTCCCCAGACAGCCATTTTGCTTTTTTGCATTTCTTTTTCTTGGGGATGGTCTTGATCCCTGTCACCTGCACAATGTCATGAACCTCCGTCCATAGTTCATCAGGCACTCTGTCTATCAGATCTAGGCCCTTAAATCTATTTCTCACTTTCACTGTATAATCATAAGGGATTTGATTTAGGTCATACCTGAATGGTCTAGTGGTTTTCCCTACTTTCTTCAATTTAAGTCTGAGTTTGGTAATAAGGAGTTCATGGTCTGAGCCACAGTCGGCTCCTGGTCTTGTTTTTGCTGACTGTATAAAGCTTATCCATCTTTGGCTGCAAAGAATATAATCAATCTGATTTTGGTGTTGACCATCTGGTGATGTTCATGTGTAGAGTCTTCTCTTGTGTTGTTGGAAGAGAGTGTTTGCTATGACCAGTGTGTTCTCTTGGCAAAACTCTATTAGCCTTTGCCCTGCTTCATTCTGTACTCCAAGGCCAAGTTTGCCTGTTACTCCATGTGTTTCTTGACTTCCTACTTTTGCATTCCAGTCCCCTATAATGAAAAGCACATTTTTTTGGGGTGTTAGTTCTAAAAGGTCTTGTAGGTCTTCATAGAACCGTTCAACTTCAGCTTCTGATTTTTACTGATTGGGGCATAGGGTGGATTACTGTGATATTGAATGGTTTGTCTTGGAAATGAACAGAGATTATTCTGTCGTTTTTGAGATTGCATCCAAGTACTGCATTTTGGACTCTTTTGTTAACCATGATGGCTACTCCATTTCTTCTAAGGGATTCCTGCCCAGAGTAGTAGATACAATGGTCATCTGAGTTAAATTCATCCATTCCAATCCATTTTAGTTCGCTGATTCCTAGAATGTCGACGTCACTCTTGCCATCTCCTGTTTGACCACTTCCAATTTGCCTTGATTCATGGACCTGACATTCCAGGTTCCTATGCAATACTGCTCTTACAGCATCGGACCTTGCTTTTATCCCCAGTCACATCCACAACTGGGCATTGTTCTTGCTTTGGCTCCATCCCTTCATTCTTTCTGGAGTTATTTCTCCACTTATCTCCAGTAGCATATTGGGCACCTCCTGACCCAGGGAGTTCCTCTTTCAGTATCCTATCATTTTGCCTTGTCATACTGTTCATGAGGTTCTCAAGGCAAGAACACTGAAGTGGTTTGCCATTCCCTTCTCCAGTGGACCACATTCTGTCAGACCTTTCCACCATGACCCGCCCATCTTGGGTGGCCCCACAGGGCATGGCTTAGTTTCATTGAGTTATACAAGGCTGTGGTCCATGTGATCAGATTGGCTAGTTTTCTGTGATTATGGTTTCAGTGTGTCTGTCCTCTAATGCCCTCTTGCAACACTTACCTTCTTACTTGGCTTTCTCTTACCTTGGACATAGAGTATCTCCTCACAGCCGCCCCTCCTGACGTTGAACTTTGGAGTAGCTCCTCTTGGAGCTCTAGAGGCCTAGAGGCTAGATTATATTTACGGTTATGAGGAAATTATTTCTGAGGAAGGTAAACCCCTACTAAATTACTAATCAGTCTCTGAATGGTGATTCTGAAGATAGAAAATGAGTCAAATATAATTTATTTTGACAAGATCAAATTGTATTGACATCTCAGTCATGGTCTCTGACCTCATTAGTTAGTTAACACAGGAAAGACTACAGTAAACTGTCAATCACTGAAGCTCAGTCAGAGCCATCTTTTAGAATGTAGAATCCTTGTGCTAAAATCGCCATGAAGTCCATTAATTAGGAAGAAGCGAATACCTCTCTTTTAAAAATTATATAATTAAATTTATTTTTGGACTTATACATTAAAACCAAAGATAAAGAAAAGTACTGTTACTAGAAATAAATTTTTTCAATCTTTTAAAATGGGTGTAGCTCTAAAACTTTCCCAGGCTCCTCTACTTTCTAAAAAGCACAGAGTGAAAGACAATGAGGATGCATTTTCTCAAGAAGGATATTTTCTAGAAATGCTGAGAAAACAGCATTGTATTTTCCCAGTAAAGAGCCTTTTGCCATTCAAACCTCAGGTTAATATTAAACTCATCAAATGTCCACAAGGAAAGAAATCACAGTTATACTGGGTTATGATGCAAGAAAATAAAATGGGTTTTAGGTATTTCTTCATTGTTCTTTGATGGGAAAAAAAAATTCAGAGGGGAGTAAATTCCCCCCTATGTTTTCCAAGTGAGGAAGCTGAGGCCAGATAGGCAGTTACTTGCCCAAGGTCGTCCTGTGACACCGCTTCTCGGTCATCTGGGACCACAGCATCGCACCACCCCGGAGTTTCTTAGGAATCCAAATCCCAGCTCCCACTCCAGACCGCCTGAGTCAGAAGCTCTAAAGATGGAACTCAACAGTCTGTGTCTTAAACCCCACAGATTGAGTCTGAAACAGCAAAAATTTCTCCTTGCCGGAAGTCATATTTTCCAAAGTTCCTAGCGACAAAACCAAGAACAGAGCCAAATAGGAAAGTGAAACTTATTTCTGATCACCACTTTCACAGTCTCAGAAAATTTCCACTATTTGTATTACATTACAGTGAGAGCTGGCCTGTGAAGAAGGCTGAGCGCCCAAGAATTGATGCTTTTGAACTGTGGTGTTGGAGAAGACTCTTGAGAGTCCCTTAGACTGCAAGGAGATCCAATCAGTCCATTCTGAAGGAGATCAGCCCTAGGATTTCTTTGGAAGGAATGATGCTAAAGCTGAAACTCCAGTATTTTGGCCACCTCATGCGAAGAGTTGACTCATTGGAGAAGACTCTGATGCTGGGAGGGATTGGGGGCAGGAGGAGAAGGGGACGACAGAAGATGAGATGGCTGGATGGCATCACTGACTCGATGGATGTGAGTTTGAGTGACCTCCGGGAGTTGGTGATGGACAGGGAGGCCTGGCGTGCTGCGATTCATGGGGTCGCAAAGAGTCGGACACAACTGAGCGACTGATCTGATCTGACAGTGGCCAGGAACCCGAGATCAAATTGCCAATATACGTTGGATCATATAAAAAAGTAAGGGGATTCCAAAAACACATCTACTTCTGCTTCATTGACTATGCTAAAGGCTTTGACTATGTGGATCACAACAAACTGTGGAAAATTCTTAAAGAGACGGGAGTACCAGACTACCTGACCTGCCTCCTGAGAAACCTGTATGCAGGTCAAGAAGCAACAGTTAGAATTGGACATGGAACAACGGGCTGGTTCAAAACTGGGGAAGGATTATGTCAAGGCTGTATATTGTCATGCTGCTTATTTAACTTCTATGAAGAGTATATCTGCGACATGCTGGGCTGGAGGAAGCATAAGCTGGAGTCAAGATTGCTGGGAGAAATATCAATAACCTCAGATATACAGATGATATCACCCTAACGGCAGAAAGTGAAGAGGAACTAAAGAGACTCTTGATGAGGGTGAAAGAGGAGAGTGAAAAAGCTTGCTTAAAACTCAAAATTCAAAAAACTAAAAGCTGACTCATTGGAAAAGACCCTGATACTGGGAAAGACTGAGGACAGGAGAAGGTGGATGAGGATGAGATGGTTGGATGGGATCAGTGGACTCAATGGACATGAGTTTGAGCAAACTTCGGGAGATAGTAAAGGACAGGGAAGCCTGGAGTGCTGCAGTTCATGGGGTCACACATAGTAGGACACAACTTAGCAACCGAATAACAAACAATTTCACTTCCTGGTAAATAGATGGGGAAACAACGGGAACAGTGATAGAGTTTATTTTCTTGTGCTTCAAAATCACTGCAGATGGTGACTGCAGCCATGAAATTAAAAGACGCTTGTTCCTTGGCAGAAAAGCTATGACAAACCTAGACAGCATATTAAAAAGCAGAGACATCACTTTGCCAACAAAGGGCCATAGTCAAAGCTATTGTTTTTCCAGTAGTTTTGTATGGATGTGAGAAAGAAAGCTGGGCACTAAGGAACTGATGCTTTTGAACTATGGTGTTGAAGCAGACTCTTGAGAGTCCCTTGGACTGCAAGAAGATCAAACCAGTCCATCCTAAAGGAAATCAGTCCTGAATATTCATTGGAAGGACTGATGTTGAAGCTGAAACTCCAATATTTGGGCCACCTGATGCGAAGAACTGACTCATTTGAAAAGACCCTGATGCTGGGAAAGATTGAAGGCAGGAGGAGAAGGGGATGACAGAGGATGAGATGGTTGGACGGCATCACTGACTCGATGGACATGAGTTTGAGTAAGCTCTGAGAGTTGGTGATGGACAGGGAAGTCTGGTGTGCTGCAGTCCATGGGGTCGCAAAGAGTCAGATACAACTGAATGACTGAACTGAACTGAACAACAGCAGTGGCCTTTGGGGGAAGCTGAGCTCTCTATACTAATAAAACAGAATTGCAGGCAAAAGCAAAATGAGTCCATTTAGCAAACTCTTTTGAGATCTGAGAGATGTGCCTTTATTATTGTGGTTTTTAACTAGAGAACTCAGTATTCTGAAGTATTTCTTATATGATTTAGGTCGGCTCCTTTGGAGATCTAAGATGCTTACTCCCAGAACAAATCATGAATCACTGATTTTATATCCAGGCATGATCTTTGGAAGGCTGCCAGTGAAACCCCTTTGTCTTCCTTTGGGCCTCTGTCTGAACTCACAGATGGGGCCCAGGGAGGTGCTGAGAATGAGTGGAAGACAGACAGCAAAGCTGTTGATAACCGGGGACACAGGCCCCGCCACAGAGCAGGCAGCTCTTTCTTACCTCTGGCCAGTTGGTGCTGCCTTGGAATAAGGACCCAGGTTGTCTCATCTTTCAGGCTTTCATAGAAACCAGAAATCTGACTGTTTGAGGGAAAGGTCCTCATTTTTAAGCATTAGCAATAAACCTATATGTTTAAATGCCGTGGAAGCCAAGTACAACGGTACATGAGCCTTTGGTCCCTGCCCTCTGTCATGGAACACATAATGCCTCGTGAGTGCATGATGGCCAGGCATGCCTGGGGAGTGAGTCTGCCTGGGGTTGACAGAGAGCATGGCCGCAATTTACGCCAACTTTCCAGAAGAAATGCCCCAGCCCTGGAGAACATGGAGATGTAATGGTGTAAGTTTTAGGTAGGTCAGGCATTACCTTTCTCTGTGAGTGAGTGAAAGTCACTCAGTCGTGTCCGACTCTTTGCAACCCCATGGACTATACAGTCCATGGAATTCTCCAGGCCAGAATACTGGAGTGGGTAGCCTTTCCC
Organism: Tragelaphus eurycerus; assembly: GCA_935064755.1. Taxonomy (NCBI): domain Eukaryota; kingdom Metazoa; phylum Chordata; class Mammalia; order Artiodactyla; family Bovidae; genus Tragelaphus; species Tragelaphus eurycerus. The sequence continues at coordinate 16,829,632 of CAKXYN010000034.1, read as the reverse complement.
CCTTCTCCAGAGGATCTTCCCAACTGAGGGTTCGAACCCAGGTCTCCCGCATTGCAGGCAGATGTTTAACCGGCTGAGCCACAAGGGAAGCCCAAGGGAGCCGTTGTCTGTGACCCTCACTATTTGGGAGTTTATTCTTCCCCTGACTTTTCATATTGGTCTTTGACTTAAGGGATGGTCTCTCAAACACCATTTCTAATGTCTTTGTCACAAACCCTTAGAGGAGTTGGTGCTAATAGGCACTTTAAGGGTATGTATTCTGGCCTCACCTCCAAGTGAGGACACAGGTGAGGGGGGATCCAGTGATGACCGGGGTCAACAGCTAGTTACGGGGCAGCAGTTGGTGTGGAAACTGGGACCCACATCAAATTCCTGGTTCTTTATGTCTGCCCATGAAACACCATCTGCATTGAAGGAATTATTGAGCCTTTGCCAAGACAGGAAGCCTCTGGCCCTGATTCTGAACACCTCCAAGTCATTTAGTGTCAATTCCTGAGGCACAGAGTGAAAAACAACAACAGCAATCCAGTAACCCTCTCCTGTCTGAGGGGAGGCGATAACCAAGGACATAATGCTAGCTTTCCAAAAACGAAAGTCAGTATTTCAATCGCCATCGATTTCCAGGCTATTACCTCCTATGCCGTAATTTTGTTCCCTAAAACACACGGAGATGCTGTGTCTTGGCAGATGCTGAAATGTAGCCGTTGCAGCAGTGCAATCAGTGCTGATGGTGTGGGAATATTTTGTATCATGTTCGTTTCCTGATAGACTCATTTATGGAGTTAAGAGCCATGGGTCTCATGTACTGCGTTTACTAATAGCTATGTTGTTATTTTTATTTTAAAAATTAGCCTTTGAATCATAAAATCTTATTTCTCAAAGGAGCATAAATTATCACCCACTTCAATGTTTTCTAAAATTTTAGCTGGAGAACCTGTTCTTCAAATAAATGTCATGCAGTTGCCCTGTATATAAACAGAGCTAATGCAACAGAGAGGGTTCTGGAGTCCCTCCAGCAGTATTTTTTTTCCTGAATGCTCATTCTCTGTGTTTGCTTGCTGCATAAACTCCATTATCTCAGTAGCTTACACCAACAAGCATCTGTCCTCATGAGATTCTGCATTTGTGACCTGGATGACTCTCCTTTCGACTGTCATCAGGGTTGGGGGCGGGGGAGGGTGGTGGAGTGCACACTCCAAAATAGGGTCAGGCTCAGTTCTGCCCTTCCGTGTGTCTCCTGTGGATGGGATTTAAAGGGACATGAAACTCCAGGGAGAAACTGTAGTTGTGGTAGATTAGGAAGTGTAGGAGAGCAAACTCTGTCCCCCAGGGAGCTCTGCAAGCCTCTTAGCACATTATGCCTGCTAACATCTCATCGGCCCAAACAGTTCACACATATTCAAGCCCAGACTCAACAATGCAGAGAATACCCTACTGACTATGTGAGCAAAGGTTTATGTATAGCGTTCTCTTCCAGAAGAGTGAAAAATTCAGGCTACACATTCAGTCATCCACACACTCCTACTCCACAGTGACCTCGGAGTCAGCTCTATGTAACTCATTAAACGTCTAAAACCATGCTTGGAATCTGGTCATCTTATTTTACAAATGGGAGACACTGAGATTTCTAGAGATTAGTGGCCCCTCGAGGCCATCCTGAGAGAGACAGGTCTAGGAGCTTGGTGAGCTGACTCAGCAGGAACGTCCCCACCACACGGTAGTAGATCTACCCTCGCAGAATGGCCCGAGTTACGTGCATTAAGTGGAAACATTTCAAATATAATTCTGAAGATACTGAGCTGTCTGTATTCAGCTGGTGAGTTTAGAAGCCTGTTAATTATTTTTGATCTTTTGGCCTCACCAAAAGATCTCACGCAGGCAGGATGGTAGTTCCCTGATCAGGGATTGAACCCAACTGCCCTGCATTGCAAGTGCAGAGTCTTAATCCCTGGAGCACCAGGGAAGTCCCTAGAAGTCTAACACAGAGACAGGAAGATGGCCTGAGCACAGGGCAAGTCCTGGAGCCACGTTCCTCCAAGGTCTGGCGTTCAGTGATTGTGCAAACTTGCATCTTGTTCGCCTTTGAGCCTCTTCCTTACAGTTGTCAGGTAGGAAAATAATGCTGTCCTCAGAGGGCTGCTGTGAGAATTAAGCATCTGACACAGAGTAACCGTGAGTTCTTTTTCACGGGTTTATCCTCTGTAAAGCAGAGCTACGCTTTCCTTCTCTTGTGTGCCGTGGGGAAGCTGCTGCTCTGCTGCCAGGAGCGGCCCCCCTCGCTGAGGACATAAATATCACAGACAGGAGACTGACTAATTAGGCCGTGCAGCAAAGAGCAGAAAGGTCTGTCTTTTTTGCCCATTCCTTTAGGTTTTTCTAATATACACTTTCCTAAGATATGAGCAGAATCAAAATGACTGCTTTGAAGTCAAAATCCAAGATACCATATGTATTTAGTAATCACTGTAATGGACAGCAAACTCCAAAGGCTTAAATAATTTATTCTTCAGCGAAATGTTTAAAGGCCATTTGGTCAGCAGGGGGCTTATTTGAGATGTAACTGGTGTGTTTTCTCCATTTTTTCTTGATGGCCAGATGGCATAATAAGGAGCTCTGTGACATGTTTGCATTGCTTGAAGGTTTTATCACTTGGCCTTGCTCTTTTATCTGGAAGCTAGTCCTTGCACTGCCATGAAAATGTATCTATCTATCATTAGTCTGTCAGAATGTCTATACATGCTGGATTGCTTTTTGAGACGCAAAGGCCTAATTCTAGAAAAGAAGATCTATTCTTAAAAAATTTGCCCGTAGCATCTTTCCACAAAATTTTGATAAATGTAATTGTGTTCATAGAGTATATTCATACCAGTGAGGTATAGTGCCTTCAATTATCTGGTGATTAAAATATTTTGTGAAAATCACTTTATTGACTGAAATACAAGTCATGATAGAACTTCCTATAAACACATTTCCTCAAATACAAATGTATGTCTCAATATTTTGCAAACAGTCATGTACCTGGTTGTTTCTAGCATCTGCTACTCCTGAGTTTTGTAGTTCAAATATAGTTCTTCTTCCACCTGGGAATTTCCAGAGATCCTTTTCTTTTCATTCATTTCAATAATAAAACTTCATAGAATGTTGGGCAGAAGGCTATCCAGACAGTTGTTGAGTTGAATATAGGAATACTTATAACTATAAAGACACTCTCTTCCGTTGCTTATGTTATATTGAAAGTGGAGGCTTATTAAGAAATCTGAGTTAGTTTTCCCAGTTCTGGCACTTTCTCTCCCACCATACTCACATTCACTCCTTTTTCTGTTCATTTATTTAATATCTTATCTTAGCCCCACAGGGTCCATTTATATTCCCCTTGGTATTTCATGATTATGAATAACAGAGGGGCTTCTGCCTTCTAAGCTGATGTTTTACATTAAAATTTTATTGAAGTGTAACCTGCCTATAGAAAATTGTACAGTTCCTAGGTGGATAGTTTAATGAATATTCACAAAGTGAACACAGACAGCCATTATACAGATCAGGAATAGAAAAGCAAGAATCATCCAAAAGCCACCTTCATGCTCTTTTTGATTACTACCTCCCATGGGTAACATGCTTGACCAAAACATTATTTGATTATCCATTCTATTCATTTCCCCCCTTTTAAATTGAATATTAGTTTCAAGTGTACAACATACTGACTGAATATTTTTATAGATTATACTTCATTTAAAGTTATTATAAAATATTGGCTATATTCCTTAGGCCGTACAACATATCCCTATAGCTTATTTATTTTATACATAATAGTTTATATCTCTTAACCTCCCTATCTTACCCCTCTCTGCTTTCCTCTCCTCACTGATAACCACCAGTTTGCTCTCTGTATCTGTGAATTGATTTCTACTTTGTTATATTCATCATTTGTTTTATTTTTCAAATTCCACATATAAGTGTAACATACTGTATTTATCGTTGTCTATCTGACTTCATTCACTAAGCATAATACCCTCCAGGTCAGTCCCATGTTGTTGCAAATCACAAAATTTCTTTCTGTGGCTGAGTAGTATTCCACTGTGTATATCCCATGTCTTTATCCAGTCATCCGTTGATGAACACTTAGGCTGCTTCCATATCTTGACTATTCTAAATAATGCTGCTTTGGACCCTGGCAAGTATGTATCTGTTTTCTAATTCGTGTTTCTTTTTTCTCTGGATATATATACACACACACAGGAGTGGAGTTGCTGGGCCATATGGTAGTTTTGTTTTTAGTTATTTGAATAGTCTCCATACTGTTTTCTGTAGTCGTTGTACCAATTTACATTCCTACCAACAGTGTAAAGGGGTTCCTTTTTCTCTGTGTCTTTACCAACACTTGTTATTTGAGGTATGTTTGGTGATAGCATTCTGACAGGTGTGAGGTGCTATCTCGTTGTTTTAATGTGTTTTTCTCTGATGATTCATGATTTTGAACATCTCTTCATGTATATGTTGGCCATCTGTATGTCTTCTTTGGAAAAATGTCTGTTCAGGTCTTTGGCCCACTGATAATTGGTTTATTTGTTCTTTTGATATTGAATTTTGTGAGTTGTTTATATATTTTGGCTTTCAACCCCTAAGCAATCATATCGTTTGCAAATATTTTCTCCAGGTCAGTAGGCAGTCTTTTTGTTTCGTTGATGGTTTCCTTTGCTGTGCAAAAGCTTTTAAATTTAATTAGATCCCACTTGTGAATTGTTTTTGCTTTCCTAAATGTACTTATATATAGATATGTATAACACATATAATATGCTTTGCCTGAAAATGTACTTATATATAGATATGTATACACATACATATGTATATAGATATAGATATATATAACATAGCAAAAAAGATATAGAATATTCATATAGATATCTAAGATACAGATATATGTCATATAGATATAGATATATGCAAAAATTTCACAGAATTTACAAATAATATATAATATATAAAAAAGAACATATGTCATGATTAAGTATGATTTATTCCAGGGGTTGTAAGGATGGTTCAGTATCCATAAACCACTCAATATGATACACCACATTAACAAAATGGAGGATAAAAATTGCATGACTATTTAAATAGATGCAGAAAAACTTTGGACAAAATTCAACATCCATTTATGATTAAAAGCTCTCATCAAAATTGATATATATAGAATATATCTCAGCATAATAAAGTCCACTAATCACAAAACCATACCTAACATCATGCTCAATGGTGAAAAGCAGAAAACTTTTCCTTTAAAATCAGGAACAAGACAAAGTACCCACTCTTACAACTTTTATTTAATGTAGCATTGAAATTCTTAGCCACAGCAATCAGACAAGAAAAATAAACAAAAGGAGAGGAAGAAATAAAACTCATACTTGTAGATGGCATGATACTTTATTTATAAAATCCTAAATTCTCTGCTGCTGCTGCTGCTGCTGCTGCTAAGTCGCTTCAGTCGTGTCAAACTCTGTGCGACCCCATAGACGGCAGCCCACCAGGCTCCCCCGTCCCTGGGATTCTCCAGGCAAGAACACTGGAGTGGGGTGTTGCCATTTCCTTCTCTAATGCATGAAAGTGAAAAGTGAAAGTGAAGTCACTCAGTTGTGTCTGACTCCTAGTGACCCCATGGACTGCAGCCTATCAGGCTCCTCCATCCATGGGATTTTCCACGCAAGAGTACTGGAGTGGGGTGCCAGTAGAACTAATAAATTAAATCATCAAAGTTGCAGAATGTAAGACTGTTATACAGAAATCTGTTGCTTTTCTATATACTAATAATGGACTCTCATAAAGAGAAAGCAAGAAAACTACTCTATTTAAAGTCAAAACAAAAAGAATATAATACCTTGGAATAAACTTAACCAAGTTTATTAATAAACTTTAAGTTAATAAACTTAAAATAAAAGTTAAGTTAAATAACTTAATTAAGTTAAAAAAACTTAAATAACTTAAAAGTTAATAAACTTAAACCAAGGAGGTGAAAGATCTATACTCTGAAAACTATAAAACACTGATGAAGAAAATTGAGGATGATAAAAAGAACATGGAATGATATCCTGTGTTTCTGGCTTGGAAGAATTAATATTGTTATAATGTCAAACAATCTGTAGATTTAATGCAATTTAAAATAATCTTTAAAAAATAAATGATTTGGTGGTTTAGTCAATAAGTCATGTCTGACTTGTGTGACCCCATTGACTGTAGCCTGCCAGGCTCCTCTGTCCGTGGGATTCTCCAGGCAAGAATACTGGAGTGGGTTGTCATGCCCTCCTCCAGGGGATCTTCCCAACTCAAGGATCAAACCCAGGTCTCCTGCCTTGCAGGCAGATTCTTTACCAACTGAGCTGCAAGGGAAGCCCCTAAATAAATAAATAAATAACTCTTGATAAAAGTTTGTATAAGTCCTTTAGCTTTGCTTTCTTTCTTTAAGATTGTCTTGGGTATTTGGGGGTTTGTTTGTTTGTTTATTTTTGCATTTCAGTGTTTAAATTTGGAATCATATGTTGAAGAACTACAGGAAAAAGAAGAAGAAACCTGCTAGGATTTTGACTGGGATTGTCCTACATTTATAGATCAATCTAGAGAGAGATGATATCTTTAAAATACTGAAATCTGAATTGAAATTTGATTGTATTGTGAATGTGCCCCACCTACCATCTCATTGTGGCTGCTTCTTTGTCTTTGGAAGTAGGTTCCAGTTTGTTTGTAGGTTCCAGTCTTTGTTGCTGTTGTTCAGCAGTTAGCTGTGATTTTGGCACCTCGTCTCACACAGTGTGAGAGGAGGGAAGCTCAGGTCTTCCTTTTTCCGTCGTCTTGTTCTTGCTTCCAATGAACCGCCCGGCCCTGTAAAAGATGCCTGGGTTTTGAAATCAGTCTGCTGCTGCTGCTAAGTCACTTCAGTCGTGTCCGACTCTGTGCAACCCCATAGATGCAAGCCCACCAGGCTCCCCTGTCCCTGGGATTCTCTAGGCAAGAACACTGGAGTGGATAACCTGGGTTCAAATTCCAGCTGCACCAGTGTGACCTGGGGCAGGTTATTCACCCATTCCAAGCAGCAGTCTCATCTTCTCTTTCCCTTTGGTGCTTAGTCTAGTTTGACTTACTTACAGGGGCCTGTGTGTGGAGGCCTTGCCCTTGGTGCTTCAGACCAAAGCTTCTAGTGCAAAATGGCTGTGCTGACATCAGCTATTTTTGCAATTGTTATGAACAGTTAAACATCTTTGACTCCAGATTCTTGAATTTAGATACTCTTTCCTGAACTCAGGAAGACAGCTTAAGCCTAAAGTCCTAAAATGTAGAGATAGTCCAGCCCCTCAAAACTGTTGTTTCAGACAAAATTTGAATTGATCATGTATGACCCATTGTAACTCCACAACATAACCATTAGGCAACAGTGTAAGCATCTGATTGTGAAATCCACACGTTAGTGTGAGGGTCTTAGGTAATCAAAACCATAAGGACTTGAGAGCTGAGCTCAACTGTAGAGCGCTACTTTAATCATCGGGAAAGGGGTTTCTTCTTTCCTCCTTCCTTCCTTCCTTTCTTTTTTTTTCAAGGTTATACTGAATACAATCTCACTGGCAAATAACCATGCCAGGCAGGCAATGTAAAAAGAGTATATACTTCTGTTTGAAGTAAGCTATAGGAAGTGAGAGAGGCAATTAAATACAAATCCTGGCATCCAGCTTGTTTCAACACTTTTCGTATTTTGCATAGAAGCTGCCACATGTTGAGAATTTATTAAATGTGAAGGCTTAGCAGCCTTTTTATGCACATTTCTTTACCTGGAGGTTCAGGTTATCATCCGACCACTCCCTTTGACAAAAATCTGCCCCTGTAACCAAACCATTCATGATCACATAAAAGTGAGGACTGGTCATCTACCCCATCTCATCATATCAGAAACTATTGTTCAGGCCTTCCAGCTGGCTTTTAGGGTTTGTTTTCCTATTGGTCCTTGTGTTAAAAATTGTTGAGCTTTCCCCTGAAAAAAGAATTTGCCATTTTTTACCGTAGAATCACACATCTTTCCTAATGACGGAGCTGTGAAAATGCATACTTTCCAAAAGACTTGAACAAGTGGCTTCAGTGTCTTTTTTTATGATCTCACAACCTATTAATCATTATATGTTATTTTTAACCAAAATATATATGTAATGGAATCATTATATATTATTTGTCATGAAGAATATTTCTGACTGCATCTGAACACATGTCTACATCTTCCCTTCAGTTCTTCACCTTCTAGTTCCCTGCTACAGGAGAAGGGAAAGAGTTGGTGAACAACTGGATTACCATCAAGTTACTGGTTAGAACTAATTACCTGGACCTGCCTATTGCAAAGACGGGCTGAGAAGTTTAATGTGTACAGGAAAAGGGGAGACGGGAGCCATCAGGGAGCCAGTATCTGCTACTGTTCCTCCACTTTAGCTGAGAAGTTGGGCAGAAATAAGCCAGTGAGAGGCCCTTTTCTGCTACTGCACTCTTGGGTGGAGGGACCAATATGTGGAAGTCACTCAGTTGTGTCCGACTCTTTGAGATCCCATGGACTGTATCCCACCAGACTGTATCCATGGGATTCTCCAGGCAAGAATACTGGAGTGGGTAGCCTGTTTCCTTCTTCCAGGGGATTTCCCAACCCAGGGATCAAATCCAGGTCTTCTGCATTGCAGGGGATTCTTTACCATCTAAGCCACCAGGGAAGCCCGGAGGGACCAACAGAAGGCTTGTTCAGCTCTGAGACACAGAAGTGGGGAAAGAACAGAAGTAGGTGTGAGCTCAGCTCACAGAATAAATAGCTGTGATCAGCCAGCTCCACAGCCATCATGTTAGGAGACCATTCTGAGACTGGCCTTTCTTGTCTCACCCTTTTGGACATGGAAAGGGAGGGAGTATCATTGGGTTAGCTCCCAGGTGGCCTCTGGAGTCCTGAGGGTCATCCACACAGGGCCAGAGGTAGGGTATCAGGAAGAGGGGTGACTGGCATTTAATCTATATTCTCCCCTTTGCCCACAAACTCACTAAGTAAGCTTCTTGTTGATGCACATGTTTGGCATGAAAGAAAGCTGAATTTAGTTGAAATGAACAGCTTGGCTGGGAAATGCCAAAGTTGTACATGATTAGAATTAGCTTACAAAAGTCAGTCTTGGCCTTAGTCCTATTTGGATTTCCAAAGAATACTAAAAGGCATAAATCTTTTACCCTTTACTTACAACTCCCCAGTATTGATGGGGATGCCAAGATGAGCTTGACAGAGTCTGTTCCCTCAGTGAGCCCATTTGATAAGATGGAGCTTAGCACACGCAGCAGATCACTAGTACAAACAGAGGGACGAGTCCAAGATGCTGAGGTAGAGAGGAAGAGTGAACGGCTGACTTTAGAGGCTGGAGGTAGAATCAAGGGAAGACCCCTCATGACCAGGAAAGGCTGAGCCTCAGCATTGAAGGCTAAGCAGGATTTTTGAGTCTGGAGGCCTGAGCACTGGGCCAGCCAACCCTGAGAGATGATTCTCTCCAGGCTCACACTAGCAACCAATTAATTTTTGTCTTACAGACATGAGGAAGCTTGTAACTGATTAGGTTTCTTTGTGTTGGAAGTGCATATCCAAATTTGGGGTCCTAACAAGCAATTCTATGTATTTTTATGACATGTATCTTTATCTTTGATTTAATCTTTTTTCCATATCTTTTTTCTCTTTGCCTGTTTTTATAGTCCGATTGTATATTTCTCTGTCTTTTTGAAATTAGGGTATAATTGCTTTATAAAGTGAAAGTGAAAGTGGAGTCGCTCAGTCGTGTCTGACTCTTAGAGACCCCATGGACTGGAGCCTACCGGCTCCTCCATCCATGGGATTTTCCAGGCAAGAGTACTGGGGTGGGGTGTCATTGCTTTATAATGTTGTTAATTTCTTCTGTACAACAAAATGAATCAGCTGTGTGTATACATATACCCCCTCCGTCTTGAGCCTCCCTCCCACCCCCCACCCCCACCCCACCCCCCTAGGATGTCTCAGAGCACCGAGCGGAGCTCCTTGTGTTATCCAGCAGCTTCCCATCAGCTGTTTATCTTACACATGACGCTGTTTATGTCAGTGTTGCTCTTTCAACTCATCCCACCCTCCCCTGTGTCCACTCTGTGTCTCTGCTCCTGCCTTTCATAAAGATTCATCTGCACCACTTTTTTTAGATTCTGAAAATGTGTGTCAATATGCAATATTTGTTTTTCTTTTTCTGACTTAACTTTGTATGACAGTCTCTACGTCCATGTATGTCTCTGAGAACGTCATTTCCAATTCCTTTTGGAGGCCAATTACAAAACAAAAAAGATCTTTGTTGAATCCTGCCTGGTGGGTGTTTGTGGTGGGGAAGATGAGGGAAGCATGACGCGTTTGTCATTAGCGTAACGTGGGGAGAGACGCTATAAGATGGGGACTGAAACAAACGAGGACTCTGGACCCCTGAATGGGCAGTAGCTCTGCAACACAGAGAAAGAACGAGACTCAAGGTGTTCTATGCAAGATGCAAGGACTGCTTGGAGACAAAGAATGGCTTCCGGATTTCTGGTTTGAGCTATTGGGTAGGGATCCCACTGAAGTAGGGAAAAAGAAGAAGGGGAAAAAATGGCAGACCAGAAAGGAAAATTCCAAGCATAAGTTCAGAAGATAAAGGATCATCAGTTTCAGGTAGAGAAAGGAAGGGTGTGAGGTCAGAAGTCACCGAGAGGCTACACACAGGATGTGGTCCGTGGAAGGAGCTGCTTCTGGTGGCGGTAGGGGGTAGTCATCATGGTAAAGGAGGCCAAGAACAAGAATGAGGTACGGTTACTTCCGTGAACAGGAAGACCCCTTTGTGCGCTCTGGCCACGTGAGCATGACCTGCAGATTGTCGGCAGGCAGGGATATGGGTAAGTAATGTGCTTTATGCCAGGCGTTAAGAGATTCACTTGAGAAGACCTTGTAATTGTTACAACAGCAAATGGCATGGAGTTAGAACTGGGAGCTAGAATATGGAAACCCCTCCTTCAATTTAGAGCCCAAGGAAAATAAGAGGCATTTCAGCAGTCCAGATGAAGCAGAGACAACAGAAATAATTCCCGCTGCTTGATCCTTCACAAGGCTGGTGGTTATCTGGACAAACAGGATAAGATGTATGAAAGTATTTACAACGGTTGGAACACAAACTTAGGCGGTATTAGTGATATCATATCCAAGTTAAATCCCTCATATTGATCATTCTCTTTACTCACAGGTTGGCTTGTCTTGGCCTGAGCCAGTTTTCACAAGTCTAATCCTGACCAAAGCACAGACTGTTGCCATATAACCCTGGGAGTCATAACACTGGAGTCATGATACATGATTCATTGGTTCATGATGCGTTGGTTCCAACAGAACACCAGTTAAACATGAAGATATTGGGTAAAAAAAAATAGTCTTAATATTGACTTGGATACATGAAGCACTAGAATTAAATATTCACTTATGTGTTTAAAATCAAAGAAGATTTTATAGACATTTTTAGGTTTGTGTGGATACTTTGGGGCTACTGTACTAGATTTTGTAATCTTCCCTGGTGGCTCAGACAGTAAAGCATCTGTCTACAATGCGGGAGACCTGGGTTTGATCCCTGGGAAGATCCCCTGGAGAAGGAAATGGCAATCCACTCCAGTACTATTGCCTGGAAAATCCCATGGACAGAGGAGCCTGGTGGGCTCACAGGAGTCACAAAGAGTCGGACATGACTGAGCGACTTCACTTTCACTACTATATTTTGTGGGTTGTGTTTTCCCTTCTCCCTGATTGCCAGTGTGCCTAATAGTGGAAAAGTGTGAACATTCATCATCACATGCAGCAGATTCTGGAGGCAATGCTGAAAGGCAGTGTTAACATTTGCACACTGAAAACATGGACAGTACAAACAGACAGCTCCTGAAGTGCTGACGTTGAAATGTCCAGCAATCCTTTGGAAGGGTGAACTCTGGGAAGTTTGTGGAAGGCATCAGGACCATTTCTGTTGCAGCTCATCTTTATAATGGACCATTACTAAGGTGATGATACATATACTTCTGGGGCTTCCTAGGTGGTGCAATGGTAAAGAATCTTCCTGCCAGTGGAGGAGAGTCAAGAGATGTGAGTTTGATCCCTTGGTCCGGGAAGATCCCCTGGAGAAGGAACTGGCAACCCACTCCAGTATTCTTGCCTGGGAAATCTCATGGACAGAGGAGCCTGGTGGGCTACATTCCATGGGGTCACAAATAGTCAGACACAACAGAAGACACACACGCATATATTCGGTTGTATAGAAGTATGTTACATGAATTTTTTAAAAGATACTGTGAAAGTGTTTCACATAAAATTTAGTTGTCACGGTCATAAGACAAAGATTTGGAAAGAAATAAAGATATTAACAGTAGTTATTTGAGAACAGCAGAATTTGTGTGTGTGTGACTTAATTACATTTCCTTTTGTTCAGCAGTATTTTCTAATTGGTCTACAATCAACACATATTGGTTGTGCGATAAACAAAATAATAAGAAAAAATAAATCAAATGTCTATGGGGAATTCACCATAGTGTTGAGACCCAGAAAGTCTTTTCAGGAAGAACAGAAATTTATTTACAGTGAATGAGTTAGATCAGCATCTTTCTGTTCCTGCCTTCTCTGAATTCTGGAACCAAGCAGAACCCTGCAGCTCCCCTCCACCCCCAAGTGCCAAGGCCCCTTCACATCCCCTGCCTCTTCCTTGTAGAAAAGTCAAAGTCTCCTGAGCCTCTCTGAGTTACAAAAGGGCAGTCTTGAGTGGTTAATGATCAGGACAGTAGAGTCACAGACTCAGCAGCTGATGTCTGCTCCTGAGTTGTTTTACAGATACTGTAACTATCACCAGGGGGGAAAAGCCAGACTTTTTGAGGACCAGACTACAGCCATGATATCAGCTGCTCCACCTTGAGCAATACTGAATCTAGGACTGGCACAAACCCAAGAAATGGCCTCGAGAGAAGGAGATGCACATTAGTGCTCTGAAGAATCTATGTCTTTGTGAGCGTCAAAGTAATCGTAGCTTGTTCTGCCCCTAAGTGAGCAACTAAAAACAAAGAGATACTACAGATTCATGTCAACATCTTCCACGCTAAGACTATGGTGCCCTATGTCGGCAGGAAGAAGTTATAGAAGATGACTCTTTGCCCCTAATCCCATAGAAATGGAATGATGTTCTGATAAGTAAGGATCTGTAAGGAGTTTTGGGGCAGAAAAGAACTCTTTTTAAGAAAGCGCTCTCTGCAGGCGGCCCCTTTTCTTGTGAATTTAGCAAAGCTTTATTGTATTAATAGATAACCTTAAATTAGGCACCCCTCATCTCTGGCCCAGACACACCTTTCAGCTCTTTTGATCACACCTTGCCTCACCTGTTGGTTCTTTCTGCAGATTAAAGAAAAAGAAGAATTAGCAGTTAACAGATGACCAGATCTCTTTCCCAGCTTCCCCTTCAGTAATCTTTTGAACAAACTGTGTGAACAAAATGGAGTCTAAATAAAGATCACACACCTCCGGTGGTGATGACTCTGACCACCCCCAACCCATCTCAGCGATTAAATGAAATTCAGTAAGTTCATTTCATTCGCTCAGTCATGTCGGACTCTTTGCAACCCCATGAATCACAGGGTGCCAGGCCTCCCTGTCCATCACCAACTCCTGGAGTTCACTCAGACTCACGTCCATTGAGTCCGTGATGCCATCCAGCCATCTCATCCTCTGTCGTCCCCTTCTCCTCCTGGCCCCAATCCCTCCCAGCATCAGAGTCTTCTCCAATGAGTCAACTCTTCACATGAGGTGGCCAAAGTACTGCAGTTTCAGCTTTAGCATCATTCCTTCCAAAGAAATCCCAGGGCTGATCTCCTTCAGAATGGACTGGTTGGATCTCCTTGAAGTCCAAGGGACTCTCAAGAGTCTTCTCCAACACCACAGTTCAAAAGCATCAGTTTTTCAGTTCTCAGCTTTCTTCACAGTCCAACTCTCACATCCATACATGACCACAGGAAAAATCATAGCCTTGACTAGGCGAACCTTTATTGGCAAAGTAATGTCTCTGCTTTTGAATATGCTATCTAGGTTGGACATAACTTTCCATCCAAGGAGTAAGCATCATTTAATTTCATGGCTGCAATCACCATCTGCAGTGATTTTGGAGTCCCAAAAAATAAAGTCTGACACTGTTTCCACTGTTTCCCCATTGATTTCCCATGAAGTGATGAGACCAGATGCCATGATCTTAGTTTTCTGAATGTTGAGCTTTAAGCCAACTTTTTCACTCTCCACTTTCACTTTCATCAAGAGGCTTTTGAGTTCCTCTTCACTTTCTGCCATAACGGTGGTGTCATCTGCATATCTGAGGTTATTGAGATTTCTCCCGGCAATCTTGATTCCAACTTGAGCTTCTTCCAGCCCAGCGTTTCTCATGATGTACTCTGCATAGACGTTAAATAAGCAGGGTGACAATATATAGCCTTGACATACTCCTTTTCCTATGTGGAACCAGTCAGTTGTTCCATATCCAGTTCTAACTGTTGCTTCCTGACTTGCATATAGGTTTCTCAAGAGGCAGGTCAGGTGGTCTGGTATTCCCATCTCTTTCAGAATTTTCCACAGTTTATTGTGATCCGCACAGTCAAATGCTTTGGCATAGTCAGTAAAGCAGAAATAGATGTTTTTCTGAAACTCTCTTGCTTTCTCGATGATCCAGCGGATGTTGGCAATTTGATCTTTGGTTCCTCTGCCTTTTCTAAAACCAACTTGAACATCAGGAAGTTCACGGTTTACGTATGGCTTAAGCCTGGCTTGGAGAATTTTGAGCATTACTTTACTAGCGTGTGAGATGAGTGCAATTGTGCGGTAGTTTGAGCATTCTTTGGCATTGCCTTTCTTTGGGATTGGAAGGAAAACTGACCTTTTCCAGTCCTGTGGCCACTGCTGAGTTTTCCAAATGTGCTGGCATATTGAGTGCAGCACTTTCACAGCATCATCTTTCAGGATTTGAAATAGCTCCACTGGAATTCCATCACCTCCACTAGCTTTGTTCGTAGTCATGTTTCTAAGGCCCACTTGACTTCACATTCCAGGATGTCTGGCTCTAGGTGAGTGATCACACCATCGTGATTATCTGGGTCATGAAGATCCTTTTTATACAGTTCTTCTGTGTATTCTTGCCACTTCTTAATATCTTCTGCTTCTGTTAGGTCCATACCATTTCTGTCCTTTATTGAACCCATCTTTGCATGAAATGTTCCCTTGGTATCTCTAAGTTTCTTGAAGAGATCTCTGCTTTCCTTTAGAAACTTTCACGGCTGAACAGAATCTTCAGAGTTGGTTTTGGAGGACACTGAGTCTGCCTTCTTCCCAAAGGCTGGTTTTCTATGTAAAAGCAGCATTTTCCTTTCTGCTAACACTTGCCTCTTCGTGTTGATTTTTGAGTGGAGAGCAGCTAGACCTGAGTTTGGGTAACAATCCTTTCCTGGGAATCTGCCCAGGCAGGATCACGGTGGTCATGGGCTCTGTGGCTTGTCTACACTCTCACCATGATCCGCCAAATAAACCAGACAACAATAGCTGCTAAACTTTGAGGGTCTTGGGCAGCTTTCTGGCATCTGGTGTGAACTGGCTTGATGCTTACATGTTATTATTATTTTTATTTGAATCTTGAGGGAAAATCTTCAAGCCAGCTTTAGAAAGAGAAGCTGCTGTCATTTGTGAATGCAGTTAATTAGAATAACATTTGCTTTTAAGCATTCAATATTTGGCATGATTATCAGACCTAAAGGTTATGTTGTTCTATCAGATAAGCTGGGCTCCGAGTGTTGTCTGTTGTCTCCCCAGACGGGCGCTGGCTAAATATAGGAACCCGAGAGGCATAGGAACGACTGCCTTTGATATTAGATCTGCACATTATAGTGATGAAGCTCATCTTTTCATGGCACTATTGACAAGTGGATTTCCTCTGTGGACAAGTGCCTGGCTCATGGAAAGACTGTTCTTGGGAAGAGTTGGAGGGAAAGGTTGGTCCCATTGGGATCTTAACCAGTCAAGGTGGCTGCTTCAGCGGGGAAGCTGATATGGGCAAAAGCTATTTGATGATTGACAGGGCTTGGCATGCGTTTCTAAGTGGCTGGCAATTAAACTGCCCAATTAAGAGAAACATCCTCCATAGAGAGCATAAACCCCACCCCACCCCTGATTTCAACAATCAGCTGCCACTGTCTAAATGAAAAGTAAAAGCGAAAGTGAAAGTCACGTAGTCATATCTGACTCTTAGCAACCCCAAGGACTATACCTTCCATGGAACTCTCCAGGCCAGAAGACTGGAGAAGGTAGCCTTTCCCTTCTCCAGGGGATCTTCCCAACCCAGGGATCGAACCCAGGTCTCCTGCATTGCAGGCGGATTCTTTACCAGCTGAGCCACCAGGGAAACCACTGTCTAAGGGATAAGACTACTCAAGGCATAAGACATGTCCATCCTGAGAAGTTACTCCTTTTCTCTTGCCAGCGATTTGCTGATGAAAATACCTAATGGAACAGAGACCAAAGGTCTGTCTCAGGTCGTGCCAGGTGCCAAGTGAAAATGGGGATGGGCTGGTAGGTCACTCTCTAATAGACTCACCTACTTTGCAGGGAAAAAAAGGAAGGTGTGTTTTGGGGCAGGCTGTTTTTGGGAGGGTGGGTGGTGACAGAGGAAGCCTGGCAGTGCCTACTGCCTCAGGCTGTGTTTCTAAGTTATTTTTCCCCCAGAGGAACTAACACATATTGACAATTTCACTCTGAAACTGCAGTTCATTGTAAGAGATGAAAGATGCATGAATACCATTAATGATAATGCTCAGTGGGGCCTGGGCTCATGAATAGTTTAAAAAGGAAACCCTGGTTGCTTTGATGCTTCATTCATCATATCCTGAAGGAAGACTTCTGGTGGTATGGGTACTTTTGTGCTTCAAATCTTTGGTTTAAATGCAATGTTTGCATCTCATTAATTCAATTTCCTCTCCCCTTTCTTGAGTTTCTAGCTGGTTTAGGGCTGAGAGAAAACTTAAAAGCAGGCAAGTTACTGCCTGATAATTTGGTTTCTGTGCCTTTAAATAATGCCATACTTTTTTGAGGTCACTAGCGCCGAGTTTTGATACTCTTCAACCTGGTCTTCAACCTGGTTAGTCACACACTTGTTAAGTTGGGCTTCTGGTCTTTTCCTGTAGGTCCTTCCATCCAGTTGGAAGCTTAAGCATGTTAAAATAGAAGGGAAGGGGGCAGGGAACAATCTTTAAAGCAATGACATAGTTGTTGAGGATATGATAAAAACTAGTTAGAACCAATTAGGTCCAAGATGTTGGAAGATTTGATTTCAAGTGGGCCTTGAGCCTCATTCTACACTCATTGTAATGCAGTAGCTAAATGACACACCCTGGGCTCTGGTTGGGTTCAAGTCCCAATCCATTGGTTCAAGTCCCAATCTGAGTTGTGTTTTCAGTTTGATATCTGTGTCTCTTCAGCAAAATTGTATTGCCCCATAAAATTTTGGTAGATGGTAGAAAGTTATCCCATGCATCTTACACGCTAGCAAAGTAATGCTCAGAATTCTCCAAGCCAGGCTTCAACAGTGCATGAACCGTGAACTTTCAGATGCTCAAGGCGGATTTAGAAAAGGTAGAGGAGCGAGAGATCAAATTACCAATATCCGCTGGATCACTGAAAAAACAAGAGAATTCCAGAAAAACATCTACCTCTGCTTTATTGAGAAAGTTATCCAAACTTTGGTCTCCCCACTTAAGAAAAGTGAAAGTGAAGGTGAAGTTGCTTAGTCATGTCTGACTCTTTGTGACCCCATGGACTGTAGCCCACCAGGCTCCTCCATCCATGGAATTTTCTAGGCAAGAGTACTGGAGTGGGTTGCCACTTCCTTCTCCAGGGGATCTTTCCGACCCCGGGATCGAACCCAGGTCTCCTGCATTTCGGGCAGATGCTTTACCATCTGAGCCACCAGGGAATCCCACTTAAGAAGTTAGTACAAAGTGATTAGAGAGTTAAAGTTTCTATTCACACAAGGGTGGACAAAGAGTGTCACTGGCCATTTCAGTGGACAAAGGGCGCTGTGACCATCAAGCTGGTGCAGGAAGCAGGAACCACAGAGCTCAGAACCTCAGGACTGGCTTCAGGTTCTGGTTAGCCCTGGTGGAGAGAAGGAATGCTGCTGAGCACTGGGTCCTTCCCAAGATGTGTTTTCACCAATACACCCTGCCACCTGCAAACGGACACTTGCTGTCTACCTCTGCTAGGAATGAATTGTGAGCCCCTGCAGTCACTGACCTTTAATACCCCTGAAAGGAGGTCGAGAGAGAGAGCAGAAACGAGGCATCTGTGCTCTGGGAAGAACTGGCAGGAAAGGTCTTCAAATACATATTGTCAGAACATTTTATGAGCCTAAATTATTGCATCTTCTCATATCTGGAAAAGCACTAAGATCACCCTCCCCCCTTCCCCCCGAACTCAACGCCAGGCCTCCCTATAATGGACATATCTGCTGCTTTTAACTGTCAGTAACCTTCATGAGAATGGCCTCAATCTTCTCCCCAAAATATGTGCTTGATTGCATGTACTCCCCCTTCACCAAAATCACGCGTATATTGACCTTTACGCTACATCTTTGGGACAGTTTCTTAGAGCTCTCTGAAATGCTGTCTCCTGGGCTACAGTCCTCAATGTGCCCCGAATAAAACTGAACTCGCGACTCTCTCTCTCATCGTGCGTTTTTTTCAGTGCGTCCATTTGTCTGCTACTGAAATCCCTTTATCTCCTCTTCTCTGTCTCTGTGGTTCAGGAAATACATACCTTCTTCTGACGTGTGGATTTTGCTGTCTGCCTTCTTTTTTCCCCATCACAAGGTAGCCAATGGGTGATTCTTTGGTTCTCTATGACTATCATCCCATCTGTCAAACCTCAACTATTTCATCTGCTCCTGATTGTATGGGTCAGAGCAACACATGGGCGAGCAGAGATGGCTCTCATGTCTCCTGGACAAGTGGGACTTTTTCACCCACAAGTGGCCCTTACCCAGGACAGCTCCACACAGGGCCCTGGCGCAACCTGGCTGGGTCGTGTGTACAGGAATCTCCCTCCCTTCCTGGCTTGCTTCCTCCTCAAGCAAGTAGGATCTCTCAGGATCCCTCCCTTCCTGCAGGGTATCTGGACTTCTGTGGGAGCTCAGTGCTACAAACAGAACAAAAGCAGATGCTGCTTTCCCAGATGCCAAAGTCAGACATTAGTTACAATGGTAAGAATGGATTAATTCCGGAATAACTATTCCAAGAGGGACGAGTCCGGCATGAATTGAACTGAACTTCACAGAAAGAAAAGGCAGGCTACTTTAAAGTCTGGGATGCTAGGAGGAAGGCACGGAGGGGTAACAAGTCTAAGTGACTGAGCCTCTGGGTTTGCAATTTGGCACCTACTCAGAAGAGAAACAGACTTCTCATACCTTTATGACAAGACGCAGTGCTGGAGCCTAACACAGTTCATTTCAGTTCATTTCAGTCCCTCAGCCATGTCCAACTCTTTGCAGTTCCATGGACTGCAGCACGCCAGGCCTCCCTGTCCATCACCAACTCCCGGAGCTGGCTCAAACTCACGTCTATCAAGTTGGTGATGCCATCCAGCCATCTTGCCCTCTGTCGTCCCTTTCTCCTCCTGCCTTCAATCTTTCCCAGCATCAGGGTCTTTTCAAATGAGTCAGTTCTTTGCATCAGGTGGCCAAAGTATTGGAGCTTCAGCTTTAGCATCAGTCCTTCCAATGAATATTCAAGACTGATTTCCTTTAGGATTGACTGGTTTGATATTGCTGTCCAAGGGACTCTCAAGAGTCTTCTCTAAAACCACAGTTAACTGAAATTAGACCCTTATCTTACCCCAGAAACTAGCTAGAGCAACAGTTATCTCCCTGAACATTTGCATTCCAAAGAGAAGTTTCTCAAGTCCCTGGAGAAATAGTCTAGGTAGCAGATTTACATCTCAAAAGGATTTTATAATTGCAAGCTTTCTAAAGTAACTGCTCTAGAGAGCATTGAGGTTTGGGGTAGAACAAACAATAAATTCTCCTGGTGGTGTTTGAGCTTCCTCAGCCAGGTGTTTTAAGCAGAGGCTAGGACACGACTGAGTGACTGAAATGAACTGTGCTGAGGATCATCTCAGAGACACACCTCTTGTTCCTAAAAGCCTTGCCAGTGTTTTGTCTCAGTACAGATGAAACCGAGCAGGACCTTGTGGCCCTCCTGGGCACAGAAGCCTTTCTGTGTCTCCTATTTCTTATTTATAGGGAATAGACTCCTGCCTCCTTGACCTTCCCTGAGTTCCAAAGGGCAGATTCAAACAGTTGCTAATCAGGGCAGGAAGGGGATATGGAGATAAGGGAGGAGCAGCCAAGAAACAATACTGCAACCTTGGTTCAGGGTCCTGGTTCCACCTCAAGGGATACACATAACAATATCTTTGAGCTCTTCCCTAAAACTAAGACCCCCAATAAGTGAACGATGTTAACTTCTTGATGAATCACTCTTCATTCCAGAGAGAAGGTCCAAGTTTGATAACCTTGAGAAGCACAGAAGCTCATCAGGAGACCACTGGAGACCAGATTAAAGAAATGCAGGCTCCGCACACACTCGGACCCTTATCAGCAACCTTGGCCTTGAACCATTGCTATAAAACTCCTCACCAAATCGGCCTAAGGTTGGGACACAGTTTTGAGGGCAATAGTCCACTGTGACCCCCTTTGCCTGGCAGAGCAATAAAACTATTCTTTTCAACTTCACCTCAAAATTTGTTTCCAAGATTTAATTTGGCCCTAGAGCACAGAAGCCGAGTTCCAGCGTCACAAGGGGTTTGGATGGAGCCGTTATGTGCTGACAGTTTTGTAGCTCTCACTGGCAGGCATTCTTAAGTCCTAAGTCCCCAAGTCCAGAGCTTAAATTCTGCGGCGGTCCTTTGATTAAATCAAGTCATTAGGCCCAGCCTAGATTATTCAAAGGGAAGGGAGTGCCCAAGAGTGAACACTAAGAGACCTTGCTTCTTAGATCCTCAATTGTAATTAAGCCATGGCTGCTTTTGTCACTGTGAAACATAGGCCACTTTTATGGGGCAGAATACTCGTGCTGAGGCCACCAGCCAACTCATAGGCAAATGCCTCTCCAGCTCCACTCAACTGTGGCAAAGGTAATTGGAATCACCACCATTAAATATAAATCAAGCAAGAAAGTCTACACTTACGACAGTCCTCCTGGGAGCTTTTGTGATATCGGTGTTCCGACATGACAGGTTTTCAGTATTTCAGGAGACTGCTCAGTAGTGACAACGAGCCTGGAAGTCAGCTCTGATTTAGACCACCGAGAACACTTAGGTGCTGTGTACTAGGTATTCAGGAAAGGGCAATGGCGCCCCACTCCAGTACTCTTGCCTGGAGAATCCCATGGACAGAGGAGCCTGGTGGGCTGCAGTCCATGGGGTCGCTGGGAGTCGGACACGACTGAACGACTTCCCTTTCATTTTTCACTTTCATGCATTGGAGAAGGAAATGGCAACCCACTCCAGTGTTCTTGCCTGGAGAATCCCAGGGACGGCAGAGCCTGGCGGGCTGTTGTCTATGGGGTCACACAGAGTCGGGCACGACTGAAGTGACTTAGCAGCACTAAGTATTCAGACAAAACAGACTGTTGCAAATTATTATAGTCTAAATGTGGCCAGAATTTTTGCTGTGGATGTAGTTACTGTGGATTTTTACTGCTTCACAAAGTCAGCAGGGAAGGACTGTTACTGGAAAGACTCAGAACCCTATTTTTCCAGCTTTCTTCTTACTCAGGTCAGTTTTACTGGCACATATGGCAGAAGAGATGTTTAATGAATAACCAATTAAAGTTGACACAATTTAATTTGGGTGTAACTTGAGTTCAAGTTTACGTATACTCTGGAGCAATGAAGCTGAGCAGAACCCTTCAGGACTCCTGGGCACAGAAGTCTCTCCGTGTCCCCCCATTCTTGTAGGAAATAAGCTTCAGTCAACTTCTTTGACCTTCCCTGAGTTCCAAGGGGCAGGTTCAAACAGCTGCTGATGGGGGAAGGAAGGGGATGTGGAAACAAGGAAGGAGCCGTCGAGAAGTAACAGTGCAGCTGTGGGGCCAGGGTCCCGGGTCCCCCTCCAGTGTCACACGGGACAATATCCTAGTTTTTCTGCAGAACTAAACTGCCCCCCAGGCAGAGGATGGTAACTTCAGTCTGACCGCAGGATTCCTGGACTGTAACCCTGTTACCACCAACCAATCAGAAGAGAGTCACATGCCCTGCAGCCCTCCCCCCACATTTTGTCTATAAAAACTTTTCTCCCAGAATCATTGAGGAGCTCAGGGATTTTGAGTGTGAGCGACCAGTTCTCCTTTCTTGGCCCTTCGATAAAGCTTACTCTGCTCCAAACTACAACCTCTTGGTTTGTTTGGCCTCACTATGTATTGGGCCAAAAGTAAAAACTTACCAAAAGTTTAGAGAAAAGATGTCCTACATAATCGACTTATTTAGGTTTATATCAACAGTAGCAACAAGGTAGAACGCCTTAAGAAAATTTAGACATTTTAATTTTCCTATTTATATTTTATTTGAAATAGCCACAGGGTTCTAACCTGTACTTTTCAAAATAAAGTTTTGGACAGAAAGCATACTGTATAATATATTTCACTGGTCAGACACTTTTTTGTTCTTTATTATTAATCCATGAGAAGAAAATTGTGGATATAATTGAAAAATATATCACTGACTTTTGTTCTTATCAATTATTAATAACAGGGTGGCAGAGTGGTGGAAGAGACATAGGCAGGAATAGAGGCACAGATGTATTTTTGAGATAGTTCTAAACCTAACATAAATGTATATATATTTTGGCCATTTGTTTTCAAGGAGCCTTAAGAGTTAATAAGTTCTTCATTAAAGATGTGTTGATGGTGATCTGCAGACATTGACTCTACAACACGTCTCTATCACCTCTATCCACCCGAAAACTCTGGGGGCAAGACCACTCTCACAAACACGACATATAGACCAGGAAATCCCACAGCAATTGCTGCCCATCTTGTCAATTTCTAGGACATTTGGAAGTATAATTATTTCTCTCTACCTGTTGTTCTGTTCTCCAGTTAACTCTGTTTCTTTCACCATTAAATTTTCTTCCTCTCAAATTCCCAGCAGAAAGCAGTTTAATAAACTCACTCACAGGAAGGTGCTTATAATTGAAACAAGAAGAGTAAATATCATCTATTGAGATTGAACAATGGTCCAAAACTTATCACACAACATCACAGAAAAGGTAATATTGCTTATCCTTAAGCTACAGATGAAAAGATGGAAATTTAGAGAGACTCCATAACATCTTTAAAATTATAGTTAGGAAATGACAAAGTTAGGATTTGAACCAAGTCATGTCACTCTGAAGGCCATATTCCCATGACTGCCATTCTAGGATTTTTCAAGAGGAAGAAAATATCTGAAGCATGAAGAGTTAAACTAATTGAGATTATCTCTAGTGATGGAATTTCAAAAAATGTTGGGAAGTGGTACTTTAGAGTATTTAAAAATTGCTGTGTCTCTAAATGCCATTTTGGAAACACACAGTAGAAGGGAGAACCCAAGCTTCACGTGAACCTTCTGCTCTCCTTCTCCATGTCATCCTAGCCTGTAATCATGGTCCAACACAGAGGTTACATCTGGACACATCATCACATCATTTCTTTAGTTTAAATGATATTTCTCTTTTTTACACCTGAACCAGTTGTCAAGATTTTCAAATATGTTCATTATGCCTAAAAAATTCTTATTTCCAGTTTCTTTAAAAAAAAGAGAAAAACGGGCTTGCAGTTCCTCATGGCAAAAAGAAGCCAGAGCTGAATGATGTCGGCTCCTGGGTGGGTCAGTGTCTTCGTGGGTCCTCACAGTCCTTGCCTGACCCCTGCCCGCAGGCACACTACCCGCCTTGGCTCTGAGTGGCACTGGCTCAGCTGCACACAGCTCCCTATCTGCTGGAGGCGTCTGAGATCCCTGATCATTCCATCCCTGTTGTGCATCCAGTGGGAGTTAGATCCATAACACATCAAGTCTCGGCAGACAAGGACTTGTCTCAGATGACGATTTTCTCTTTCTGTGGTCATTTACTGCATGCTTGGAGCTGTGGTTCTCAGTCTCTACCATCCAGCAGAATCACCTGGTGGGTGTTTTCACACATGGGTTAGCTGGGACCCAGCCTCGGTGCTTGTAATTCACGAGGTCTGGAGTAGAAATTGGAAATTTGTGTTCCTAGCAAATCCCTGGGTGATGCTGAGGCTACTGATTTGGGAAATGCGTTCTACTGCTTTAGGAAGACATTTTTTATGCCTGTGGACTGGATCGTGGTAAAACCAGTGTTCTTTCTTCTACCACTTTTTATCCTTTCTTACATAACTTCTCGATTTTTGAAAAATTGTGTGTTTTATTTGCCACTCAAATAAAACCTTTCTCTTTTATTCTCCTGGAATTTCTCTGAGGCCAAGGCCGACAGTCATTCACCTGACATGGCTTAGAGACAGGAGGGTGATATTGTTGTGACACATAGACTTCTTCTCTTGCCTTGACTTTATATTTTTTCTTTGTTTTTGGTATCTTTCCATGTTCTCCATCATGATAACAGTCAACCTGTGGCTACTGTCCAGATGCCCCCTGTACTGCCACAGTCTCAGCCAGATTTGAAAACTAGGGGCATTTCCACCCCCAGCAGTTCACAGACCAGATCCTTATCTTCTTGCAAATCTATTTATACTACACAGATGGCTGGAATCCTCCAGCTGAGTCACACTTAAAAATTCAGAAAAGAAAAAACAATTTGGCAATGGTTTTTTTTCTCTTGGCTATTTTCCACTGTGTGTATTTTTCCCTAAATATTGTTATATTCTTAATGATCGCATTCAACCTACTTTTTCCCAAATATGTGGTTCATCTCTCAAGCTTCCTTTTAAATACATTGCTACATGTATTCAGATCTTTCTCAACTCAGTCCAGATAAAGTCCTAAGAGATATCAGGAATGGGAGGAGGTGGCTAAGAGAAAGTGAGCCTGGTGTGCAGTGGTTTCCAGCTTACGCAGAGGACAGAAATCTGTGCAGCTGGAGTCATTAGAGCTAAATTTCCTGTTTTCCTGCCTTGCACAGCAACTCCCCAACACTGACCTTTCACGAAAAAGAAGACCACAGGGATATACTTGTTCAAGGCTTCATTTAACAGTAATGCTTCATGAGAATATGTGCAATGACCAATATGAGGAAGCTGTGCCCACATTGGGATTTTTTTTTTTTTTTTTAGGTAGCAGCTATTGTCAATTACCAGTCCCTCCAGCTGCAGCTGTGCACAAAGCCCCGCAGAGCACCTGGTCTAGAAAATGGGGAAACAAAGTGTAGAAATGCATGAAACAAACAGGGACATGGAAAGGAGGTGATGCTGTTTATTAAGCAGCAGTTTTGCAGCAGGTTCCGTATGAATCATAGACCATCAAAATGACTTCACTTTCTATTTCATTAGAAAGGTGTACGTTCTTGCAAGAAAACTTATTATGTAGCCTTTAAATTTTATGGAGCAGAGGATCTAGGTTTTAATCCTCAATTCTAAAAAATAAGTCTGAGGCAAAGATAATCCAATAAATGGAGAGTCAGCCTAGTGCATTTAAATTTTTATTTACAGACCATAAGCTATTTGACTTAGAGGTGGGACTGGACAGACTTGAAATTAAATCATTAGGATTTCAAATTGGAGATGAACAATGTCTGAAATCACAGAGTAGGTTTTTGATAACTTATGATTTAGGTGACAATGGCTGATTAACGCACAGCTTTTCAGACCTACCTATCATCAGGAAAGGACAAGTATAACTTGAACTGGAAAGAAATAAACTATTAATATTTAATGTAGCCAGAGATCAAGATGATGGAGGAGGAGGATGCTGAGCTCAGGTCCCCAGCAAACTCATCAAAAACATGGGACACGTGGAGCAGCCCCAGCAAACTCATCAAAAACATGGGACACGTGGAGCAGCGCTCACTGGCAATAACCCAGAGTCTGGCAGAAGGGCTCTTCTACAACCAGGGCTACGAAGAAAGATCCACATGGAGTTGGCTTCCCTGGTAGCTCATCTGGTAAAGAGTCTGCCTTCAATGTGGGAGACCTGGGTTGGATCCCTGGGTTGGGAAGATCCCCTGGAGAAGGGAAAGGCTACCCACTCCAGTATTCTTGCCTGGAGAATTCATGGATAGAGGAGCCTGGCAGGGGATGGATGGGGTTGCGGAGTCGGACACGACTGAGCCACTTTCACATGGAGTTGGGAAGGATGGGAGGAGATGTGATCTGCTACACCCCTAGCGGGGACCCAGGAAAGGAGGGGACCTCCCCGGGTTTCTGGAGGGGACGCCACAGGCTTGGGGATCCTCCCTGGTGAGCTAGGGGTTTGAGCCACATGCTGGGCACCTCAACCCTGGGGTCTTCCAAAGAAGACGTACAGATAGCCAACAGGCATAGGAAAAGACGCTCAACATTGTGAATTATAAAAGAAATGCTAATCAATACTACAATGAGATATGACCTCATAACTATTAGAATGGTTATCGTCAAAAAGTCTACAGATAACAAATGTTCCTGAGGATGTGAAGATAAGGAAACTGTCCTGCACTACTGGTGGGAAGGTAAATTGGTGCAGTCACTAAGGAAAATAGCATGAAGGTTCTTTAAAAACCAAAAATAGAACTACCATATGATCCAGCAAGCCCACTCCTAGAGCTGTACGTGAAGATGATGAAAACACTAATTTGAAAAGATACATGTGCCCCAGTGCTCATAGCAGCACTATTTACAACAGCCAAGATATGGAAGCATCCTAAGTGTCCATCAACAGATGAATGGATAAAGAAGTGCCATGTATATGTGGCTGTCTAAAAAGTTGGTTTGGGTTTTCCTTATGATGTTACAGAAGGACTTGTGTATGGAATATATATACACACACACACACACACACACAATGGTATATTACCAGCCATAAAACAGAATAGAAGTTTGCCATTTGGAAGAGCCATGGATGGACCTGCTTAGTAAAATAAGTCAGAGAAAGACAAATACTGTGTGTTATCACTTTTATATGAAATCTAAAAAAATAAAATGAATGATATAACAGAAACAGAAACAGATTTGCAGATACACAGAAGGGAACGGTGACCCAGACCAGTGTTCTTGCCTGGAGAATCCCATGGACAGAGGAACCTGGTGAGCTACAGTCCACAGGGTTGCAAAGAGTCAGACACGACTGAGCGACTAACACACACACACACGTAACAAACTAGAGGGTAGACGGAAGGGGAAGGGGCAAGATTGCTGCTGCTGCTAAGTCACTTCAGTCGTGTCCGACTCTGTGCGACCCCATAGACGGCAGCCCACCAGGCTCCCCCGTCCCTGGGATTCTCCAAGCAAGAACACTGGAGTGGGTTGCCATTTCCTTCTCCAGGGAGGGGAATTCAGAGACAAACTACTGTGTGTAACACAAATAAGCAATAGGGTACTTTGTGCAGTGTAGTAGGGAGTATAGTCAAAATGTAATAACAATTGAAAATGGGGTATAATCTGTAAAATTAGTGAATCCCTATGTAGTTCACCTGAAACTAATATCATTTGTAAATCAACTCTATTTTATTTTATATTTACCTTTTTATTTTATTTATTACTATGTATTTTCTGTGCCGAGTCTTAGTTGTGGCCTACGGGATCTAGTTCCCCGACCAGGGATTGAAATCAGGCCCCCAGCATTGGGAGCGTGGCGTCTTAGCCACTGGACCCCTAAGGGTCCAGGGAAGTCCCTCAACTAAAACTTTAATAGAAAAAAAATTTCTTTTAAGAAGAAACTATTTAATGCAGTAATATTTTTCAGTGGGCAACAAACAAATGAAGCTTTTCTCCAAGTTTTCTCTTTATAATGTTGTTCTGCCCCGTGTTAAGCGTAGGATTTACTTTCGGTCAAATGCACTTCAATCTCAGACATTCTTAGCTTAACTTTACTTATGTTAGAAAAAGGCCTGAAATGTCTGCTCCTTCTTTCTCACAGTTTGTATTTGAAACAAACAGCGAGGATACCTCAAAGTGTTAATGTCCAGATAGGATATGTGTTCTAGTGTGAACTGAATAATCCTGGCTACATCTTAACAAGATTCCAATAATGAGAGTTTAGGACTAGGAGGAAGATGCAGGAACAAATGAATTCTCCCCCAAAAGCTTCTTTCTTCTGTGTCATACAAGGAAGCAATTACTGAAGAAAATGCTAGAAGGTTTCTAAAGATCATCTCAGCCCTCAATCTTTTAAATCATCTCCTAGCGACTATGGTTCTGCCGGGATGGAAACGTGGACATAAAAGTCTGGAAGAGAAGAAACTGACCTGGCGACCCACATCCTTCTGGCCCGGAGATAGCAGTGTTACTTCAAAGTCACGTCTCTCCTCACTTGAAAATGTTTCTTTTTCTTCTTTTTTCCCTCTCTCTTTTTAAGTAAAACTCTGTGAAGAAATACAAAGGGCCCTTGAGAATCCAGCCCTCTTTCTGAGCTTTTGATCATGAGTACATTTGGTGCTGTGATGAACCAAACAAGGTTTTCTTATCACTCTTCCCACAAGGTAAGAAAAATGAATTTTCATCCAGGAGACCCTCTGTATATGTGTGTGAAGCGATTTGTTAAAGGATATCCCAGAAGTCTTCATCTTCTGATAAGGGTGAGTGATTTGTTTAATTTAGGAATGTCTTATCAGGAGATACTAACTGCTACAGATCAAGAGTCCTTTGCTTTTTGCAAAGATAGAGCAGTCAGAAGATTCTCGCACCTTTTATTCTATAGTCTGAGGACTACCAACTATCCTTACATATCAGCCCAAATCTGCCTGGATAAATGACGGTTTATATTTCATTTTCTGACATTCTCTTGTGCACAAAAAAGTCGTTGCTTTGAACTTGATTAACTTTCCTTTGAGGCAGCAAATAGAAGCTGTGCTTCCTTTAATGGGCGATGAATTTATACTGTCATTATATTGAAGAGCTAATGAATGAAGATATACATAAATTCAAAAAGGGTTAAGAAAAAATAAAGAGTTAAAGCCTTCACAAAGATAGACCTCAAATCGATCATGTTGGGAGCTATTTTAGGCTTAAATAACCTAGAGAATGACAAATACCACAGCCCATGAGCCTGCTCCTTTGGTATTTGTGTCTTTGTCCTTTTTCACATGCTGAATATGACAGTGTGATATTTATTTGAGGCTGACGTTCTGATTGTTTCCACAGGATTCGTCAACAGGACATTAAGCAATATTGGCTAGAGTAGAAGCGATGACAAAACTGAAGTGTGCCTAACAGCGGGGTGATGGTATTTACAGATGCAATGGGTTTCACGTACTGAATTCAGAACACTTAGATGGAATTCAAGTGACCTGCTCTCCTTGACAGTGCACGACAGTGTACCCTTCAACCTGCAAGCTAGAGAAGGCGCCCCAGCTGTGACGCTAGGTTCATTTAACAAGGATGGGCGAAGACTTTTTTCACAGTAAAAGCTTTCTGAGTGGTCTCTTGTAGTTACCATTACCAGAATCCAGCTGAATCACAGATGCAAATCTCATTACTGGAAATTTTACTAATTGATGACACAGACTCTCTCCTCCCCCTGCCTTTAGCCAGGCTTCTCTGAGCGCTCTTCTTGGCCAGAACTAGTTTCTAACAGCTCAAAACATCAACCCCATCTCTAACAGTTCAAAACATCAACGCGATCTCTAACAGCTCAAAACATCAACCCCATCTCTATAGCTCAAAGCATCAATCCCATCTCTAACAGCTCAAAACATCAATCCTATTTCTAACAGCTCAGAACACCAATTTAGTTTCTAACAGCCCAAGTCTACACTCCTCTCCCCACTAAAATGCATGCCTAGAAAAGTCAAGTTTTCTGCCCTTAAATTTAACTATTTATTTCAGCCAATCTCTGAGGATAGGGCTGGCAGTACCCAGCTCTGCGGGGGGACAGAATCCTAACTTCGGTCTCTGCCAGCGGGCACAGCAGACCAGTGTCCCCTTTACGCTGATTAACCCTTCCGCATTTTTCACTTCTCTACCTCTACCGAGCCCCCCTGGCACCCCTCTTTATGCCCCATTTCCCTTTTAAACGATTCTCTTCTGAACAACTGGAGAATGAGTTCTGTTCCGGCCAGACTCATTCCTGTTAACATGATTATTACTGTTGGAAATCTGTCCTTCCTGCATCAGTGAGTGTGTGGTTTCGTTTATCTTCGATGGGTGTTTACTGCAAGTCGTGTCATCTCCCAAGACCTCCGTTCCTTTCATATCAAAATGGTTGTCAGATGAAGGCAAAGTGGCTGCCTCTTCCAGGGAGAGATGTTTTTTCAGATTTCACTCCAAAAGAATGGAGCACTTCTAGGCGCATACCAGATTTGCATGTGTGTGTGTGTGTATGTGTGTACAGGCATGTGTCTATTGCAGATTAACAAAGGAGCTCCTTCAATCTCTACTATTCTCCATTTTCTCTTTTTTCCTCTATCTCCCCAAAAGCTTGATAAAAAGAGATATATATGGACTGAGAGGTAGACATACAGAGACATACACACACACACACACGCCCACAAAGAAGGCTTCTGTTAGGAATAATAGCCGATAACTACTGAGTGTGCATGCAAGAGCAGATGGATGCATCTTCCGAAGTCCTTTAAATGAGCACCTAGCCCAGAGCTTAGTTCATAAGCATTCAATAAATATGCTGAAGAAATTTCAACCATTTGAAATTCATTTAAAAAAGTGTCTTCTTCCTTCCAACTTCCCAATGAATTGTCAGTTAGGGTTCTTTTTCCTGGCAGAAGTGCTTAAGTATACAAATATCTATTTGTCATTAGTTTTCTTTAATGTTCAGCTAAACAACTAATATAATTAATTTCAAATCTTAGTTTTTCCTTAGCCTCTAGTGTCACCTTAAAAGCCTCGATTAAAAAAATCCAAGTGGTTTTATGTAAAGGTAAGAATACTTCCACTTACATTGTTATTAATGATCAAGCTATCTAAAAAAGATACAGATCTTATAAGGCATCCTATTTAGGGACAATTAACGCTATTTATAGGGCTTCCCTGGTGGTTCAGACAGTAAAGAGCCTGCCTGTAAGGCAGGAGACTTGGCTTTGGTCCCTGGGTTGGGAAGATCCCCTAGATCTATGGACAGGGGAGGCTGGCGGGCTATAGTTAGTTCATGGGGTCTCAATGAGTCAGACACGACTGAGCAACTGACACTAAACTTCAACCCCATTTATACACTGAATTGAACAGAGTCCCTTAAACATCTCAAACTATACTTATAGCCTACTGTAGCCTATTATTCTCTCAAACATTTCAAATATTAATATCTGAACGGAAAACATGACTTTAACGAGCAAAATCTAAGCCTTTAAAAAATTAGAATATGTTAATGCAAACTTTCTAATTTATTTATGTTAATATACTCATGCTACTATACATAAAATAGAGAATCAACACGGACCTACTGTAGCACAGGGAACTCTACGCCATACTCTGTAATAACCTATAAGGGAAGAGAATCTGAAAGAGAACATATTTATCACTGAATTGAATCACTGTGCTGTACTCCTGAAACCAACACAACTTTGTAAGCAGTGAAGATACATACATATACGTCTAGATCCAAAGAGCATGTGCCTTTAAACTTATTTCAGTTGTTTCCTTTGACTTAGTAAATCCCCACCCACATTCTTCTGGATCTAATTGGAGTCACAAAATACAAGGTAAGATTCACAGAATTTAGACCAGCCCTTTAGAAGTGCCTTTATTTTTTCTGTTTAAGCTGCTTTGTTTTCATGCTGGAGGAATGTTCTGAAAAATGTGAAACTCTTTCATCCCTGTAATTTTGGCTCAGTGTGTCAGAGTACTGAATAAGATGCATGAAGGTGAACACACATTTTTAAAATCGTTTCTCCTCTTTTTTTAAACATATAGTCTTTCTCTTCTTTCATTTGAGCAATTTTCATGCACTGGATAATAGCAGTTCATGTAAACTTTTGCTCTAGTCTAGCAATGCACTTCTTTATTCTTTTGTTTGTTTGTTTGTTTTATATCCTTACGGCTCTTTTGCTTTTATTTTTCTTTTCCTTGATTCCAGTAAGATGTAAATGCCATCATTATCTTGTATTTGCTCAGTGCTTTTGTGACTTTCAAGCCAGTTGGCCTGTTTTCTAATCCATGAGTTTAGTGTGATGGTGAGTGAGACGATCTGGGGAAAGAACTAGACAATTATAATGAACGGCCCCTTTCTGCTTAAGAGTTCTGTAAAACTTTATCAGTTTTTGTACCAAAACAGCAACTCTTGTGTTAACTCAGAAGTAATGTTACTATTCTTAATTTTATAAGACTTAAAAATTTGATGAATCAGTGGGAATTTGGGGCTAGTAGATACGAATTATTATATACAGGATGGATAAGCAACAAGGTCCTACTGTACAGCACAGGGAACTGTATTTAATATCCTAGGATAAACCATATGGAAAAGAATATAAAAAAGGATGTGTATATGTGTACAACTGAGTCACGTTGGTGTACAGAAGAATTTAGCACAACATCATAAATAAATTATGCCTTAATAAAATGTTTTAAATTTGATGAATCAAATGTGTTTGTGGTAGGAATATGAAGTATATGTATTATAATAAGAGAGTGTCTTAAGAAAAACATAAAGGACATTTGGCTTTCCCTTTCTAAGGAAAAGTTGACACTGGCCATTTAGGATCTAAACCTGATAGACGTTAATATTACTATAAAAACTGCTGAATTCAATTCAGTGATGGGAAATTATAAATGAGATATGAGACACTCAAGAGTCTCTTTACAGCATCCCATGAAGAGAGAGAATGAAATAGAGGGTTCCTTCTATAAGATCCACGATCTGTAATCTATGTAACTTTGTTTTAAAATATGTGTTCTCCAAATTGCTTCATGACTACTATGAACCAGGACTCATACAGAAAATAGGTGATGGGTAGATTTACACATTCTCTACAAATCAGAATTGCAAAAGTTGGCTTCAGAAGGCAAGGTGTTGAAATTTAGGGAACTGGTCAAGTGGGGAAAAGAAAACCTCTGCTGGTGAAGAAATAGAGAAAAACGATGCTAGCAAAACTCAGAGGGGGGTTCCCATAATATATGTCTTCTTCCTGCTCTGGGCCATGGAAGGGAATTGATACAAGATGCTGAATACAGAAGAGCATTCCCAAGGTTTTGTAAGGGATGGTTTACAAGTTGTCATAAGGAATACTATCTAATGAGATATTATTGGCCCTTACTATGCTAAGGCATTTTGTTACATATCAAGGCCAGCTTGGGATTACTTTGTAGTTTACAGTCTATCATCACATACTTGCTCTCACTGGAATCTTACACAAGCCCTGAAATCAGAGGAAACAGCTGCCATGTGACAAGTAAAGAAGATGCAACCCATGAGCTTATGTGACTCCACTTAGTCATAGAGTAGATATGAGTCGTGCTTTTATTAAAATCTTTGATTCTGATTCCTTATCCAGCTGGCTTTCTACCAGCGTCCCTTTCTTTTCTTTATTTCTTTTTCTTTTTTTGCCACACCAGGTTGTCATGTGAGATCTTAGTTCCCGGAACAGGGATCAAACCCTGCATTGGAAGCTCAGAGTCTTAACCACTGGACCACCAGGGAAGTCCTAGCATCTTTTCCTTAAAGTAGTAGTACCAGTGGAAAAACTTAAAACTCAAGGACGAAAACATGAAGAAACAGCCATACTTCATAATTATGAAGCTCCTAAATAAAGCCTATATTTGGAAAACAGACCCATGGACCAAATATACCCCACTACCTAGTTTTGTAAATAAAGTTTTATTAGAACACAGCTACTCTCATTTGTTTATGACTTGTCCGTGGTATTTTAGCTACCACAGTAGAGCTGAGTAGTTGCTGTAGAGACAATATGGCCTTGAAAAATAGTATGTGGAGTATCTGCTATCTGGAGCAAGTATGTGAACCAACAGGGCTTCCCAGGTGGCTCAGTGGGTAAAGAATTCACCCGTCAAAGCAGGAGACGCAAGAGACATGGGTTCAATCCCTGGGATGGGAAGATCCCCTAGAGGAGGAAATGTCAACCCACTCTACTCCATGGACAGAGGAGCCTGGCAGGTCACAGTCTATGAGGTTGCAAAAGAGTCAGACACAACTTAGCAACTGAGCATGAAGGTGAAGGGTTAGTATTTGCAAGAAAACACAAGAGAGATGGACTTCCATGATGACCAGAAGGAAACGCGTCCACCTCCTGTGGGAGACTGGAAGGTCTGGGCGCCTCTCCTTCCCTTTAACTGCTGCCCGAACTGTTACGCTGTGAGGGTGTAGAGGTTTGGACAGGCAGTGTGGGTGTGCTCCATCCCTCCTGGGCTCTGTTTCTTTACGAAACAAGTAATTGAACTTTTCAGGAAGAAATATGTCAAAACATGAGAAAAGGAGAAAAGCAGATTGATTCTGAGGAAAATGAGTTTGATGCATGTTTGGCACTTTGCCATATTCTGAGACGAAAGTACATCTGTGTATAAACAGTTCCTCAAACCACTAAGCAATTGAAGGTCAGAAGACTGGAAATGGCATCCCAGTAAGCGAAACATGCGCTCAGAAACGGGATTTTCAGAGGGCTCTAGACAAGGTCAAATGATGGCTGTATAAATAGTTATCTCCATGGGACGAGAGGAGAAACCCGCACGTCCTAAGCAGGTGCTGACAACCAGGGATATATACTTTTACATCCAACACTTCTTCCAATATTGAAACGACTGTGTGAAGGCTGTATTTTTAAACCCTTTTAGAAGTAAATTGCATTTCAGAGAGGTTAACCGACTTGTCCAAGCTCACACAGCTTGTAAGTACAAAGCTCAGGGTTTGACCGTCTGTCTGCCTCTAATTCATCCTGTGCCTCTTCTCCCCTCTGCCTCCCACGAGGAAGAGGGAAGACCTATTTCAGGGACGTGTAGAGCTGAGACACAGGTTCAATCCCTGGCTGGGGAAGATCCCCTGGAGAAGGAAATGGCAGCCCACTCCAGTATTCTTGCCTGGGAAGCCCCATGGACAGAGGAGCCTGGCAGGCTACAGTTCAGAGGATCACAAAAAGCTGTTCATGACCAAGCACACACACAGCCGAACACATCAGGGGTCACGCATCTGTGCAGGAAAGTTCAGGGTCTGTTTAGAGCTGAGGCTGCTTGTTGGCCTAAGATCTTAACTGATGATTCATTTAGATGGATGTGGGGGATCTGGGAAAATGCAAAGAGGAACAAGTTCAGGGGAGACCTCCCCAAATACACTGGAGTTGTGGGACTTGAGGAGAGAGGGTGTCAGAGGGTAAATAAGTATTTTTGTCTTGAGCCCTCTGCTGTCTAAGGAAGCTGCTTCTTTTGGGACTCATCCCACCACTTCAGATCATTTTCATAGAACTCGAGGACTGAGGTGTGAGCCAGATCCTGGGATGTAGATTGCTTGGGAGCACCTTTATCACTAACTACACCTTCATAAGGCTAGCTTGCATTCTCTCTCCCTCTCCTTTCCTTATATATATGGGATTGTTACCATATATATTCTTCAGAAAAAAGAATATATGTGATGTACATATATAAACCCATAAAGTTATGTATATTCACATATGCATACATATGTATGTACAATTTTATGGGTGGAATTGCACCCCTCCAAAATTTTTAGTTGAAGTTTTAAATCCCAGCACTCAGAGTATACAACCACCTTTGAAAATAAAATCATTGCAGATATAAGTAGTTAAATTAAGATGAGGCCATTAGTGTGGGCCCTAATCCAATATAACTAGGAGCCTTATAAAAAAGAGAAATTTGGACACAAGAGACAAGCACAGAGGGAGAACTCCTTTCTGAGACAAAGGTAGAGATGCTTTTGTAAGTCAAGGATGCCAAAGATTGCCAACAAACGTGTGTGTGTGTGTGTGTGTGTGTATATCTATTCCCAATGGAGAGCCCAAATTGTTAGGGAAACCATCTCATCTTACACCCTGATTAATATGATGTTTTAAATTCTTGTTGAGTATGTGTTTCCTAACTTTGTGCCAGCTTCCCCAGATCACAATGAAAAGGTCAGCAAATACAATGTGAAATATAACAGATTAAGGTGAGCTGCCTGACTTCCATCTGAAGTCCACCTTTTATTTCGTGGCTGTCATCAAAGTGTGTATGAGAGTTGAGTGATAAGAGTTAGAAAAGAGTGAAAGTGGGCAAATGACAGAGAGAGAAAGAGAAAGTCGGGAAAGGTTGTGTGTGGTCCAGGAAGAGGATGCATCTGATTTCTCACTGTCTGGTCAATGCTTCACAAAGAGCACAAAGCAAGCTGTGTGTGAGAACACACTCACCACCTGCGTCTGCAGGAAGACTGGCTTTTCTCTGGTGATGGAAATAATAAATCGCCTTAGAGAAGACTGTTTATTGTTATTACAATGGTGCATCCACTGAGGGCTTGGTCAGCTCTCTTGGAACAAAATGGACCAGCTGTCCATTCTGGTCTTCAGAAGTTTTTTGTTTTTTAAGAGGAAGGCATTCTATTGGCAAAGTCACGAGAGACATAATTCATATCACAGTCTAACGTTTGGAACTAGGCTGCAGGTCTCCTGGTGAATTGCGCT
Source organism: Tragelaphus eurycerus (assembly GCA_935064755.1). Lineage (NCBI taxonomy): Eukaryota > Metazoa > Chordata > Mammalia > Artiodactyla > Bovidae > Tragelaphus > Tragelaphus eurycerus. The sequence continues at coordinate 16,792,796 of CAKXYN010000034.1, read as the reverse complement.
CCTTTCCTGTTGCTTCTCAGACCCTGAGGTAAGTATAAGAAATCACATTTTGTAGAACAGAGAGGTCTAACCTCTTTAGGGAGCTAGAGATGGACTTCAGATGGAAGTCCGTAACTCCGCATGAAAGTGAAAGTGGCTCAGTTGTGTCTGACTCTTTGCAGCCCCATGGACAGGCCAGAATACTGCAGTGGGTAGCCTTTCCCTTCTCCAGGGGATCTTCCCAACCCAGGGGTTAAACGCAGGTCTCTTGCATTGCAGGCGGATTCTTTACCGTCTGAGCCACTAGGGAAGCCCGTACCTCCACAAATGATGTGCAAAATATTTCCTCTTTATGCATATGCACATTTGAACAGTGAGACCACATGGATGCCCTAAAGGTTCTCTGATCACTTTTGCCCCCACAAAAATAAACATAGGCCAATATCAATGTAACTCTCAGAGTATGTGTCCATTTGGCCTCACTTGTCTTTTCACTGATGGTAATCAAGAGGAGGTGACTGGGGTATATTTTTGTGAACATCATGCTGAAAAGCAACAGAGATCCCAGGCGTTGTGCATGCGATGTACTATCCTAGGAGAGAAAATTGCTCCATGTTACAGATGCACGGTGGAACCCGAGAAAGACTGGACCACATAGTGAGCTTCACTCTCTTGGGGCCAAATGGCACTGCTTGCTGAATACATCAAAACTCCAAATCTGTTAGGAGATGCCATGCTTAAATTGTGTCTTGTTTATACCTATATCAAGAGCTTCTGTTTTTAACAGGAAGTAGACACAATTCTAAGCCATTGTCATTAGCCAGATGTCTGCAAATCAATGTCTTGTCAGAATTATTCCTGCTTTTACACTGGAGGCTGGATTTAAAAGTGCTATCATGAGTCTCATATGTTGGCTAGATTCATCAAAATTGCAAGTATCCTTTGTAGAAATCTGAGACAAAATACAATTTAGAGAAATCTTCCTGTCTTACTGATAACAGAGCTTGAATTACAGGGTCAAACACTATGATTGTTGCTATTCTATTATTTTTTGAAGTTGTAAAGGAAAGGACCAGATATAAATCTTTCAGGGTGGTGTTAGAGTTTTTCCACTTTAGGAGAAAAAGTTCAAGTTAGACTTTGGTATTATCCAGCTTAATACTTATAGGAATAAACTTATTTTAACAATTTTTCGAGTTGGTTTGGTGTTTAGGAACTTAAAAAAGTGATATGTAAAAACACTAATAAGATTCAAAACAAATGAAAATCTGGAAAAGTACTAGTTTCATTTATGGCAAGAAAGGTATTCATATCCTAAATATATATCGGCAACTGTTGTTGCTTAATTGCTAAGTTGTGTCCGACTCTTTTGTGATTCCATGGACTATAATCCGCCAGGCTCCTTTGTCCCTGGGATTTTCCAGGCAAGAACACTAGAGTATAGTGGGTTGACATTTCCTTCTCCAGGGGATTTTGCCGACCGAGGGATCAAACCCACATCTCCTGCATTAGCAGGTGGATCCTTCACCACTGAGCCATCTGGTAAACCCCAAATACAAAACTACTTCAAATTAAATATGAATAAAGTTACCATAATTAAAAAATAACAGTAAGAAAGTCATTTGACAAAATAATACATACAATTTAATTATAAATAAATGAAAAAATTTCAATTTCACTAATAAAAAAATTTAAAATACTTCGTTGTTATTTTTATAGTATGATATGTAAATGTAGCCATGAAATTAAAAGACGCTTACTCCTTGGAAGGAAAGTTATGACCAACCTAGATAGCATATTCAAAAGCAGAGACATCACTTTGCCAACAAAGGTTCGCCTAGTCAAGGCTATGGTCTTTCCTGTGGTCATGTATGGATGTGAGAGCTGGACTGTGAAGAAGGCTGAGCGCCGAAGAATTGATGCTTTTGAACTGTGGTGTTGGAGAAGACTCTTGAGAGTCCCTTGGATTGCAAGAAGATCCAACCAGTCCATTCTGAAGGAGATCAATCCTGTAATTTCTTTAGAAGGAATGATGCTAAAGCTGAAACTCCAGTATTTTGGCCACCTCATGCGAAGAGTTGACTCATTGGAGAAGACTCTGATGCTGGGAGGGATTGAGGGCAGGAGGAGAAGGGGACGACAGAGGATGAGATGGCTGGATAGCATCACTGACTCGATGGATGCGAGTCTGAGTGACCTCCGGGAGCTGGTGATGGACAGGGAGGCCTGGCGTGCTGCAGTTCATGGGGTCGCAAAGAGTCGGACATGACTGAGCGACTGATCTGATCTGATCTGATCTGATGTAAATGTTAAGAGTGATAATACTAAGTGTTGCAGAAGGTTTAAATAAATAGCTCTCAGAGTAAACAATGTTGAGAAAAAAATAGTGCTATTCTTTTGAATGGTAACCTGGCAATAAATCACAAAAGTTTTAAAATGTGTACACCTTTTGAGCAAGAAATCATATTTATAAACAGGTAGCAGAAGGAAATGATTGGGAATTTAGTGAAAAGATATTCACCATTATTATTCATTAGAATAATAATAAATAGTTAAAATATTTTCAGTCTCCAAAAAATAAAAGATTATTTAGTTGTGCTACTATCAATTAATGGAATATTAAACAGACTTTAAGGATAAAAATGTAGAATTACATTTATAATATAGATGATTTTTATGTGTTGCAGAGAAAGAAAAAACAGATTGTAGCATAAAATTATTTTTTCATAATCTAGCTACAAAATGGGGAAAAAAGTCTAAAAGAGTATATACACCAAATGCTAACAGTGGTAGGTTCAATATAGTGAAAATATGAGACACTTTTATATCCAATTTTGCTTCTGTTTGTTCAGCTTTTTCTACAATGAACATGCATCATTTGCATAATGAAGTAAAAATGAATTTTAAAAAATTGTATATGTTTTCCTTCATTCTTTTAGCATTAACAATCTATTTGAAGAATTTTTAGATTCTACTGTTTAGATGTATTTATGTTGAAGATAAAAATACCAAAGCACTTTCTGTTCTTCAACTCCACTGAAAAGGAGAGTTTTGACAATTCATGATCAAGTACAATAAGTAAGTAAAATTATAGGAATCTTGGTGGTGATGCAAAAATTAAGTAAACCTTAATCAGAAGCTTAGGAATAACAGAAGTTCCAATCTGATGAAGTCAGATTCACCAAGTATCTGTGGTTTAATCTAAGCAGTACCTACCTGGCTAGTTTCACCAAATAGAAAATTGTTCTATGACAAATTGTTTCATCTTTCAGGTTGTATTTCTCCCGTAATTGTCGTCTTATCCATTGTTAATTATGTGGACAGTTGAAATCTTTTATGAAGTAACTAAAATATTTCATCTTTTATGAAATCTTTCATGAAACTTCCCTCGTAACTCAGTCCGTAAAGAATCTGCCTGCAATACAAGAGACCCAGGTTTGATTCCTGGGCCAGGAAGATCCCGTGGAGAAGGGAATGGCAACCCACTCCAGTATTTTTGCCTGGAGAATCCCATGAACAGGGGAGCCTGGCGGATTACAGTCCGTGGAATCACAAAAGAGTTGGACACAGCTTAGCAATTAAGCAACAACAGTTGCCGATATATATTTAGGATATGAATACAGTCCGTGGGGTCAAAAAGAGTCAGACACGACTTAACGACTAAACCACCACCATGAGGTAACTGATGAGGTAAGCAAAGAGTTGCTACTGCAGCCGTAAAAAGAAAGAATAAGTTTTACTTGACTATAGGAACAAGATAGAAAGCTCTTCTAATTTCTATGGATTCAAAACCTGCTTCAGAATTTGCTGTTTTGGTGTCAGCTGACCCTTAAATAGCTCTGCACAGACTTTAGCTGATTTCTGTTAGAAAAATTTTCTTCATGGCAGCCACGTAGCTTTGAAGGGCAGGAAACTTTTTGATCAATAAGAACCCTGACAAGGATGGTTTTAAAGAATCCTGACTTCTCCAAATTGTTCAGAACAAGGTTATTTTGAGTAACTCCAATTCATGGAGCCAGAATTTTATAGTGTGCCTTAGGAGAGTATAGGTATTCAAGAAAGCTTCTTTTCTTGCTTTGGCCCTGGCCTAGTATCACTTAGCAAGATTCTATATGTGGATTGCCAAAGAGTTCTAATATTTCCAAACCTTAGTTTAGGAGTCAAGCTGCGGAATACGTCTTTGTGAAAGACAGAAATGGGAGAATCCTTTCCAAAGGATAAACTACCCACTTAGAAATTTTTTTGAAATACTTATTGCTTGTCAGTTTTTTTCCTACTTATTCTGCTTGCTAGTCAATATTCAGCAAAAGTAATTGAACAAAACCATAATTATAGTCAGGCTTCCCAGGTGGCTCAGTGGTAAAGAATCCTCCTCCCAATGCTGGAGACACAAGAGACAAAGGTTCAATCCCTGGGTCAGGAAGATCCCCTGGAGAGAAGGGAACGGCAATCTGCTTCAGTATTCTTGCCTGGAGAATTCCACAAAGGAGCCTGGTGGGCTGCAGTTCATGGGGCCTCAGAGAATCAGACACGACTGAGTGACTAAGCATGCACGTACACAATTATATTCAAATCAGTAAGTCTTTTAACAGTTGACAATTATTATAGCCTTGTAACATTTTGTTTCAGAAAAATAGACAGGCAGAAAAGAGTATTAATCATCTTCCCTCCCAGAGATGACCCCTCTTAACGTGGTTATATATTCTGATCTATTTCTTCTTTATATGTATATGTATATACATATATCAGAGAAGGCAATGGCACCCCACTCCAGTACTCCTGCCTGGAAAATCCCATGGACGGAGGAGCCTGGTAGGCTGCAGTCCATGGGGTTGCTAAGAATCGGACACAACTGAGCGACTTCACTTTCACTTTTTACTTTCATGCATTGGAGAAGGAAATGGCAACCCACTCCAGTGTTCTTGCCTGGAGAATCCCAGGGATGGTGGAGCCTGATGGGCTGCCATCTATGGGGAAGCACAGAGTTGGACATGACTGAAGGGACTTAGCAGCAGCAGCAGCAGCATATACATACATACATATATATATGTGTATATATATATATATAAACATTTTTACAAATTGGTATCAAAGTTACATGCTGTTTTATAAACAGAGATTCTGAATTTTCATCAAAAAGAATATTGAAAACTAATCCTGAAATAGTATTTGAGAGAAAAAAAAATAGCCACATAATATTTCTTCACTGGGGCTTCCCTAGTGGCTCAAAAGGTAAAGAATCTGTCTGTAATTCAGAAGACCCAGGTTTGATCCCTGGGTAAGGAAGATCCCCTGGAGAAGAGAATGACTACCCACTCCAGTGTTCTTCCTTGGAAAATCCCATAGACAGAGGAGCTTGGTGGGCTACAGTCCATGAAGTCACAAAGAATCAGACAGAGTTGAGTGACTAACACTCTCATGCCTTAAGTTACTCAGCTCCTATTCTTCAAGCATGTGAAGGGGGAACCATCACAAGTGATCTAAGGAGTGCGATGAAGGCCTCAGTCCACCTGTGTTCTCCTACTGGGGGAGCCAGAGAAGCGTGAACCAAAGAGGGTGCTTACACACAAGAGGTGTTACAGGAAGAGGGCCCGTGTCGTGTCCGGGGATGAGTGAACGCCTCTGATTTGGGGATCAGAAGGGAGTGTTATCATGGGCCGAGTGATATCGGAATGCTTCTTACCACGTGATGCAGAACTTGTGGTCAAGTTAAAATGAGTTAAAACCTATGAACTACCTACAATAATGCTTGACATGTACTAGGTATTCAGTTAGGCTCCACTAGTGTTACTGTTGTTGCTATTGTTAGCATGATACTATAACCACACGGCGATTTCAGGGAAACACTGGCTCTGATGCCGTCTGTTTGAACTTCAGCATGCCAGCCCCAAACTCAATAGGTTATGCATTTTCTATAGCAAATGGGCCTTGAGACTCAGAAGCTGTGTCCACTGATGTCATGAAGTCCAGTTGTTCGTCATGCATTAGACCTGCTCAACATTTCCCTTCCAATTTTCAACTGCTTAAAATGATCCAAGGTCCCCCAAACTTAATAAGAGTATTTAATTACTTCAATAAAATAAGCCCATGATCCTCCATGCTGGGGTAATAACTGCATTTCCATGCATTTAGAATCACTCACAATATGCATCCTAAACCCGGACAATTATTTGCTTTTATTATTGTTCCCACTTTGTTAATATGTGTTTATCTTAATTTCAGTCTCTGTGGCCTAGAAAGAAGTACTTACTAGTCGGAAGCCATTTAAATGCTGATACGACATACTCTACATTAAGACAACTAAAAGAACACCAAGCAGCCAAGCACACGTAGGCTCTTTTCCTCTTAATTAAAAGCTGGTTTGTACTTATAACTCTTCCCAGGCATATTACGTGAAAGTGTTCAAACTAGCTTCAATTAGGATGGGGTAAGTACAGGCATCACTTATGAAGCTTTAGCTTCACAAGAACCTTGTTCTAGGGACTTTACTCAGTTCTCCCTACAAGGTAGTATGCTGTGACTAGGTGTTCACGAATGGACTTCTGCAGATTTGTAGAGCGAAACCTCCACTTGTAGCAAAGCTATTCCCCCCACCTTGACTTAGAGTACAAGGATCCTAAAGACAGTCCCTGCCCCGCAGAGCATCTCCACGTTTGTGTCCTGATTGGCTTTCAGCCTTCCTATAGGCCCCTATGTGTATCTTGGAGATGTCTTGTTCATGATTTAAATCGTACTACATGAAGAAGTTAGTAATCAGGGGTCGGGGGCTTCCTGAAGGGGCAGAGGACATCCCTATATGCATGTAGGAAACAGAGCCAGATCTTGTAAATAGTCATGTGCATTTGCCTGAATTTCTACATGCAGGATTTTTGGCAATAAAAATCTTGGTTATGAGAGGAGAAGGCATCTAAACATTCTCTACCATAAGACCCTCAAAGCCAAATACTTTTATTCTTGTAGGTTATTTATTTTATGGAGCAGCCCAAAAGATGTGGGGAGTATTTGAGTACACATGGGAATACCAGACCACCTGATCTGCCTCTTGAGAAATTTGTATGCAGGTCAGGAAGCAACAGTTAGAACTGGTCATGGAACAACAGACTGGTTTCAAATAGGAAAAGGAGTACATCAAGGCTGTATATTGTCACCCTGTTTATTTAACTTACATGCAGAGTACATCATGAGAAACGCTGGACTGGAAGAAACACAAGCTGGAATCAAGATTGCCGGGAGAAATCTCAATAATCTCAGATATGCAGATGACACCACTCTTATGGCAGAAAGTGAAGAGGAACTAAAAAGCCTCTTGATGAAAGTAAAAGTAGAGAGTGAAAAAGTTGGCTTAAAGCTCAACATTCAGAAAACGAAGATCATGGCAGCCAGTCCCACCACTTCATGGCAAATATATGGGGAAACAGTGTCAGACTTTATTTTTCTGAGCTCCAAAATCACTGCAGATGGTGACTGCAGCCATGAAATTAAAAGATGCTTACTCCTTGGAAGGAAAGTTATGACCAACCTAGATAGCATATTCAAAAGCAGAGACATTACTTTGCCAACAAAGGCTTGTCTGGTCAAGGCTATGGTTTTTCCTGTGGTCATGTATGGATGTGAGAGTTGGACTGTGAAGAAGGCTGAGCGCCAAAGAATTGATGCTTTTGAACTGTGGTGTTGGAGAAGACTCTTGAGAGTCCCTTGGACTGCAAGGAGATCCAACCGGTCCATTCTGAAGGAGATGAGCCCTGGGATTTCTTTGGAAGGAATGATGCTAAAGCTGAAACTCCAGTACTTTGGCCACCTCATGCAAAGAGCTGACTCATTGGAAAAGACTCTGATGCTGGGAGGGATTGAGGGCAGGAGGAGAAGGGGACGACAGAGGATGAGATGGCTGGATGACATCACTGACTCGATGGAGGTGAGTCTGAGTGAACTCCCAGAGTTGGTGATGGACAGGGAGGCCTGGCGTGCTGTGATTCATGGGGTCGCAAAGAGTAGGACACGACTGAGCGACTGCTCTGATCTGATGTTGGGTGTTTAGCAAGGACTCCAGGAGATAGGAGATAGGCACTATACGAGTATAAGAAATAGCTTCTGTGAATGTGTGGTTTTGAATCCCTCCCGCCTTATACATACATACATACACAGAGGCGTACACACACACACAGCGCTCTGAGCATTTTTCTAGGTTCTTTGCTGGGCTTGATAGGGACAGCGCAAAGGGACAAAGTAGGAGGTTACATAGTTAATCCTGCTAGAGGATTTAAGTAGAGAAAACAGCATGGGAGACCCTGTAAGTTAATAATCACTCAAGCAAGCAGGTTTGCTTAACCACAAAGCCAAGCAAGCTTGCTTAGTAACAGAAGCATGGAGTATGTCCCCAAACAATAAAACAATGGCGGGATGAGACCCACATCCTGCCAAGTGAGCTCAGCAAGTTAGTGATCCCTAGGATATGCTCTCTGCACACTAACAACAAAAATATAAGAAAAGAGTAATATTGTGCTGAAACTTGAGATGATTTACTGCATTTTAGCATGTGAAAGTGAAAGTCACCCAGTCATGTCTGATGCTTTGTGACCCTATGGACTGTAGCCCACCAGGCACTGCTGTCCGTGGGATCCTCCAGGCGAGAATACTGGAGTGGGTTGCCATTTCCTTCTCCAGGGGATCTTCCCAACCCAGGGAGCGAACCCAAGTCTCTGTATGTTACTGCCTTTTTGCTCATTTCCATTGCCCCATAATGGAGAAGGCAGTGGCACCCCACTCCAGTACTCTTGCCTGGAAAATCCCATGGACAGAGGAGCCTGGTAGGCTGCAGTCCATGGGGTCGCTAAGAGTCAGGCATGACTGAGCGACTTCACTTTCACTCTTCACTTTCATGCATTGGAGAAGGAAATCGCAACCCACTCTAGTGTTCTTGCCTGGAGAATCCCAGGGACGGGGGAGCCTGGTAGGCGACCGTCTGTGGGGTCACACAGAGTCGGACACGACTGAAGTGACTTAGCATTGCCCCATAACAGTCCTGTCTTGACCATTTAGGGACAAGAAAACTCCCCCTTACTTGGAGAAAGAGCTGGTGATGGAAGGGTGACGTCTACTTAAGAATGAGGATGAAGGTGGTCTTCTCCCCCTCCCCCCTTTTCCACTGATTATAAAACTGCAGCTCACTAAGTTCTTGTGGTGGCACCGTCTTGCCTGCCTGTAAACCTCACAAGCATCCGCAAGCATCCTGTTCTAATAAATCATTTCTTAGCTATCACTTTGCCTCTCATTGGATTCTTTCTGTGCTGAGACATAAAGAACCGGAGCTCCTCGGAGCCCCCTGAGATACATTTTCTAGTGGCTTCAGCATGAAACAGGTTGCGGGGGGAGTGTGGCCAAGCCATATTTTTGACTCCAAATTGGGAGAGTTGTGGTATGGTGGTAGCCATACCACCCTCTGAGATAGCACACCTCCCTTAACATTTCACCGGCAGAGATTTATGGTCATGAACATGAAAGCAGCAGAAAGTTGTTTTCTATGACATTCTCGAATCATAGCAACAAATAAATTCTCCTCTCTCATCTTATCAAATCCCAGGCACCTGCTTCTGGAACTGGCAACAGAAAGATTTTCTGTGCTGCCAATGACAGGTTTCCCATCAGCTTGCCAATTTGCTTTGTCTTCACAGCCTGGCAAAATATAGCTATTGGCAGGAAAGTGAGTATTTGAAAATAATTACAGTATATGGGGATTTTGGTTCCATAATGTGTAATTAAGTAATTTAAATACTGTTTTAGCACTAAGGATAGATTTGCTTTCTGCTTTATAATAGGCAACATGTTCTGTAATTTGAGCTCTTTAGCCACCAGTTCCTCAAAGAAAGAATTAGAATGAGGATCTCCATGAACACGATCCATTACAAGGGAAATTTAGCAAAAATATTCACGACCTCTGTACTTTGTAGTTCCATGACCATATCCTTTGCCGCCTGCTGCTGTGGAGAAGTGGGCTCAGAAAGCAGAGAGGTGTGTTGTTATATCAGGAATGCAAACAGAAAGTTCATCTTGATCTTCTGAAAGACAGAGTTCATCTTTAGTTGGACCAAAATATGATGCTTCAGAAAGACAATTATCTTTAAAACTAGGCTTTCATTAGAAAAACAGAATTTTCCAAATACCTTGAGCATTTTTCCATCCAGATTTCCTATAATGTGTACACGTGTGCATACATGTGTATTATGGCTGAGACCCTTTACTGCTCACCTGAAGCTATCACAACCTTGTCTTGGCTATACCCCAATACAAAATAAAAAGTTTAAAGAAATGATATGTAAAGGAAATACCCTGCCTCCTCATGGCAAATGTGTTGCTTGGCTTGTTGCTGAGGGTGGGAGAATGTTACATACAAGAGGAGATGAGTGAGAAATAAAGCATTGCCTGCCATATCAGTAAGCAGAGGACGCACAGTCATCAGCTGTTGTGGGCACTGCCAACAGTGGGGTGGTGAGCCCTGAGGGAACTCGGGAAGGAAAAAATACCTGCCCTCTAGTAGCCATCAGGGGCTTTCCCGGTGGCTCAGTGGTGAAGAATCTGCCCACCAATGCAGGAGACAAGGTTTTGACCCCTGTGTCATGAAGATTCCATGGAGAAGGAAAGGGCACCCTCTCCAGTATTTTTGCCTGGGAAATCCCATGGACAGAAGAGCCTGGCTCGCTACAGCCCACGGGGTCACAAAAAGAGTCAGACATGACTTAGCAACTAAACGACAGTAAAACAAAGCATCCATCAGACTGATAAAGATGTGGTATAAATATAATGGAACGTTACTCAGTCATTAAAAAAAAAAAGAATGTCATTTGCAGCAACGTGAATGGTCCTAGTGATTATCATATTAAATGAAGTAAGCGTAAGTGAGTGTGAAGTTGCTCAGTCGCATCCGACTCTTTGCGTCCCCGTGGACTGTAGCTCACCAGGCTCCTATGTCCATGGGACTCTTCAGGCAACAATACTGGAGTGGGTTGCCATTTCCTTCTCCAGGGAATCTTCTCAACCCAGGGATCAAACCCGGGTCTCCTGCATTGCAGGACATACCAGGGAAGCCAGGTGAAGTGAGTAAAGTGAAGTACGCCAGGCAAAACAAATATCATGTGATATCACTTATATGTGGAAACTAAAAAAAAAGATGACACAAATGAGCTTATTTACAAAACAGAAACAGACCCACAGACTTCAAAAGCAAACTTACGGTTCCAAAAGGGGTAATGTTTGGGGGCGATAAATTAGGACCTTGGGATTAACATATACATTCTGCTATATATAAAACAGATAACAAATAAGGATCTACTGTATAGCACAGGGACCTCTACTCAATATTCTGTAATAATCTATGTGGGAAGAAAATCTGAAAAAGAGAATGGACAAGTGTATATGTATAACTGAACCTCTACGCTGTCCACGTGAAACAGACACCACATTGTGGTCAACTATATGCGTGTGAGCATGCTTAGACACTCAGTTGTGTCTGACTCTTTGGTGACCCGGTGGACTGTAGCCCACCAGGCTCCGTTGTCCATGGGGATTCTCCAGCCAAGAACACTGGAGTGGTTTGCCATGCCCTCCTCCAGAGGATCTTCCCCACCCAGGGATCAAACCCAGATCTCCCACCTTGCAGGCGGATTCTTTACCAAATGAGCCAGCAGGGAAGCCTGTGAATCAACTATACTTAAATGAAAATTTTTTAAAAAAAGAACAGAAGAGAGGTTGAGACCACCCGGAAACACCAAGCCTTGACCCAGATGGGAGCCATCTACCGCCAACTTTAGGTGTAAATGGCACCTGAATATCCATCACACAAGCCACCGCTGAGGGGCTGTCTGCTTAGAAAGAGACCCGAGGAAGCAAAGATGCCCAGCACTGCAGTGACCACTCCCCTCTCTGGATGTTGTGCTGGCGACCCCTCTCAGCTCATGCCCCAGATACCAAATACCATCCTGGAAAAAGGAGATGGAAGGGAGAGGAAAGATGAAAGCCTAGCCATCTTATCTGAACAGTCATGATCTCCCCCACACCCCTGAGAAACAAATAAGACCATTTTTGGGTCTCAGCGACCTGATAAAGGGTTCAACTTGGAACGACCTCAAGTTTATGCTGAGCGGAAGATACTGAATCAGAAGACTCAGGCCCTTCATTAATGAGCAGGGCTGAGTTGTCCCCATCCCTCAGGGGAGCAGGGCTCTTTCGGAAGCTCCTGGCAGTGTTGGATAAAAATAAACTATACGCATAAAAGCAGAATGCAGGACCTTGTAACTATGCTATGCACTTTGGCAACTTTATAGTACAGAGCTTGCATTTTTTGCCGTCCAGAAGACTCTCTGGAAAGCAAAATATTTCAGTAGAGAAATGATAGAATGAAATCATTTTAAAGGTTCTTAAAATTATGAGAACTGATCGTGACATTTTTTACAGTTCGCCCTTGGCAAATTCTCCTTCTCCCCCTCTAACAGATAAAACATCAAGCCAATTTGTCAGCAGAGGCCTGACTCAGAGCCCTCGGGTGGAGAGAGTTTGGCAAGATCAGAATGGCAGGCATATCGAAGAGTCCGGCAGGAATTCAATGTTCAGAGCTCGTTTGAGTGAAATGAATATGATGGGCCTAAAATAAAGGAATATCAAATAAGACAAGAGGCCAAAAGCAATGGATTTCTTTGTTAGTAGGATTAGTTAATCTGCACTGAATGTTTCAATTGCTTCCATGTCCAGAGCCTGAGCTCAGAGAAGCATACCAGAGGACTTCTATTGGGAAGTATTAAAAGCTCTCTAGAAATGTATCCAGACAGTATGTTTAAAAATTTATGAACAATTTCTATAAATGACTCCTGGTCAGTTGTAATCATTAGATGTACTCAGACAATACGATAATCTTCCCACTGCCTGAAAATGTGCTGACTATGTAAAACCCTGAAACAGGTTTCACTTAGTGTGCTGAGACTGATACTTTTCTTCCTGGAAAGTTTACCTTTTTATTAATAGTTACTTTAAAAAAGAAAACTTTTTAATTGAAGTGTAATTTTATAGAAACCAATGCACAAATATTTATCTATAGCTCAGTGGTGGTGGTGTGTGCTCAGTCATGTCTGACTCTTTGTGACCCCATGGACTGTAGTCCGCCAGGCTCCTCTGTCCTTGGGATTCTCCAGGCAAGGACACTGGAGTGGGTTGCTGTTTCCTCCTCCAGGGGCTCTTCCCAACTCAAGGATCGAACCTGCGTCTCCTGCATATCCTGCATTGCAGGCAGATGCTTTACCACTGAGCCACCAACTTTAAGACAATGGCACCCGACTCCAGTCCTCTTGCCTGGAAAATCCCATGGATGGAGGAGCCTGGTAGGCTGCAGTCCATGGGGTCGCTAAGAGTTGGACACAACCGAGCGACTTCCTTTTCACTTTTCACTTTCATGCACTGGAGAAGGAAATGGCAACCCACTCCAATATTCTTGCCTGGAGAATCCCAGGGACGGGGGAGCCTGGTGGGCTGCCGTCTATGGGGTCACACAGAGTCGGACACGACTGAAGTGACTTAGCAGCAGCAGCAGCATTCTCACATGATCCCCACCCAGATCAAGATATTTCTAGAAAATAAGTTCATCCCTAAACCAAATATTATTTTGACTTCTATTACTGATGATTGCTTTTTCCTGTTTTTGAACTGACTTAAATTGAGCTAAATATTAATGATGTTTCAATGACTGGTTTCTTTCACTCAAAATTATGGGAGATTCCTCTGCTTTGTTGCACTTGGCACTAGTTTGTTCCTTTCCAGTGTGTAGTGTTCTGCTGTGTAAATATATCACTGTTTTCTTTCGATGGACTTTGTGATTGCTTCCAGTTCTTCACTCTTACCATGACGCAGCCGTGACCACTTTTGTACTGGTCTTTGGATAATAAGTTAACATTTATTTCTATTGGGCATAAATCTAGGAGTGAAATCACTGAGTCCAAGGATATGTGTTTATTTAGCTTTAATAAGCACTGCCAGATTCCCCAAATTACCGGGCTAACTTATATTCTCACCCTGGCTTTTTAAACAAGGGAAGGTCTATTGTATGCTTTCCGGATGGGCCAGCTTCACCCCCAGCCGCCTAAGGATGCCTTGTGTACAGTTGTGCAGGCAGAGCATACATGCTCTAGAGAGAAAAGCTTGGCATTGGACTTACTTATTTTCAAATTCAAACACGTAAATGCTCATCAAGGATATATGACTTACCCAGAAAACCATTTTAACTGCTCTAGAACCATAGGTATCCATTCTGTGGACAGCTTTCTCTCTACAGTGAGCAACACATGTAGTCATATCACCTTCTCAGTGCTCCCCTAACCCCTACATATAACACATTTCTTCTAAAGCCTTCATTCTTTTTCCATATTAAATATATATATATGTGGAAAATGGAACAGGCTTTGCATGTGTTGGAATAGGGAATACATGGGAAACCTCTGTACCTTTCCCTCAATTTTTCTGTGCACCTAAAGCTGCTCTAAAAATACAAGCTTAAAAATAGCATATATGTTCACTGTGGAAAATTCAGAAAACATAGGACGACATATAGAAGAGGCTAAAGACCCACCATCTGACTAAGAATATTCTGGCTACATCCTTCCAGAACTTGCTTTTACATGAAAGTGTTTCAGTTATATAGAAAATGTTTCTTTACAAAGATTTTGTGACTTGTTTTCAATTTTCTTTAGTCCTTTTGCTTTACCTCTATTCATAGACATCTTTTCATTTCCATAACTATAAATATGCATCACCATGTTAAATAGCAGCAGAGTATCTCATTGTACATAAATACTATAACTGATTATTGATGTTTATTGATGATTATTGATATTGATTTAATATAAATATCCACCTTTATTGATGGATATTTATATCAAAATTTGGTTTCTCTTTTAAAAACAGTGACAGAATCACAAAAGACCAAATACTCTCCAAAGCCAAAGAAGTACTGAAGAAAAAGAACAAAGCAAGAGGTACCATATATCCTGATTTTTGAGCTAACCTATAAAGCCATAGTAATTAAAGCAGTAGGGTACTGACATAAAAACAAATAGATGAATGGAACAGAATCAAGAGCCCAGAAACAAATTCAAGTATATATGATGAACTCATATTTGACAAGGAAAAGCCAAGAAAACTCAATGGAGAAAAGACATTCAATACACAGCGCAAGGAAAACATGTAAAAGAATGAAGCAGCCACTCCCTTCCTTCACTCACAAAAATTAACTCTAAATGGATTAAAGACTTAAATTAAGATTTGAAAACATGAAAATCCTAGAAAGAAAGCTTCTATACACGGGTCTTGGTAATTATATTTTTGGAAATCATACCTAAAGCATAAGCAACAAAATATAAAATAAATGAGTAGGATGACATCAAGCTAAAAAGCTTCTGCACAGAAAAATAAATCATCAACAAAGTGAAAAGATAGCCTATGAATTGGGGGAAAGAATTTCAAGCCATATATCTGATAAGTAGTTAATATTTAAAATATGTTAAGAACTCATAAAACTCAACAGCAAAAGTACATTTAATTTTTTAAAAAATGGGCAAAGGACCTGAATAGACATTTTTCAAGGAAGATATACAAACGACCAACAGGCACATAAAAGACGCCCAGCATTACTAATAATTAGGGGAATGGAAATTAAAACCACAAGGAAATATCACCCCACACCTGTTAGAACGGCCATCATCAAAAGGACAAGAGGTAACAAACGCTTGAAGGATGCAGAGGAAACGGATCCTCACGCACTGTTGTGGAATTAGGGGAAACATTATGGAGGCTTCTCAGAAAATTTAAAAATACAATTGCCGTAATGCATGCATGCTTAGTCGTGTCTGATTCTTTGCGACCCCATGGACTGCAGCCTGCCAATCTCCTGTGTCCACGGGATTTTTCCAGCAAGAATATTGGAGTGGGTTGCCATCTCCTCCTCCAGGGGATCTTCCCAACCCAGGGATCAAACCGGTGTCTCCCACATCTCCTGCATTGCAGGCAGATTCTTCACTGCTGAGCCACCGGGGAAGTCCCTTAGAATTACCATGTGATCCGGCAATTCCACTTGTGGGGATATAGTTAAAGGACATGAAGTCACTGTCTTGAAGATGTCTGCATCACAGTGTTCATGGCAGCATTATTCACAAAAGCCAAGAAATGAAAATATACTGTGTTTATCAACATATAAATGGATAAAGAAGATGTGGTTTATTTTCTTTAGGTTATACTCCCAGATTTTAATTTCTAGGTTAAAGTTGACGTATATATTCAGTTTTAAAGTGTGTTTTAAAAGTGCCTCTCCAAAGGCTGTGCCAATATATATTCTCAGGTATATATGAAAATGCAGAATCTCAAAACTCCCAAATGATTAATTGCAGTATTATTTTTAATCATTAATAACTTCAGTTCAGTTCAGTTCAGCCGCTCAGTGTCTGACTCTTTGCGACCCCATGAATTACAACACGCTAGCCCTCCCTGTCCATCACCAACTCCCAGAGTTCACTCAGACTCATGTCCATCGAGTCAGTGATGCCATCCAGCCATCTCATCCTCTGTTGTCCCCTTCTCCTCTTGCCCCTAATCCCTCCCAGCATCAGAGTCTTCTCCAATGAGTCAACTCTTTGCATGAGGTGGCCTAAGTACTGGGGTTTCAGCTTTAGCATCATTCCTTCCAAAGAAATCCCAGGGCTGATCTTCAGAATGATCTCCTTGCAGTCCAAGGGACTCTCAAGAGTCTTCTCCAACACCACAGTTCAAAAGCATCAATTCTTCGGCACTCAGCTTTCTTCACAGTCCAACTCTCACATCCATACATGACCACTGGAAAAGCCGTGGCCTTGACTAGACAGACCTTTGTTGGCAAAGTAATGTCTCTGCTTTTGAACATGCTATCTAGGTTGGTCATAACTTTCCTTCCAAGGAGTAAGCGTCTTTTAATTTCATGGTTGCATAGCTTATTGACCTGTAAAAATAATATCCATTTTATTAACATTTGTTTAACTGCAAGTAAGACTAAAATTTTTTCAATAATTTTGTTGGCTATTTGCTATTATCACCTTATAAATTACTTTTTACTTGCCTCGTTAATCTGATTTCTTTTGCTGTGTGAAAATTATTACATGTAGAAAATCTATTAAAACATGTTTCCAGGCTTCCTCAGTGGTAAAGAATCCACCTACAGAAGAAACAGGAGACACTGGTTCAATCCCTGGTTCAGGAAGATCCCATGTGACTCAGAGCAGCTAAGCCCTTGCACCATAGAAGCTGAGTCTGTGCTCCAGATCCTGTGAGCCACAACTTCTGAAGCCCTTGCACCCTGGAGCCGTGTTCCGCAATCAGAGAAGCCACTGCAATGAGAAGACCGTGCTCCACGCGTAGAGAGTAGCCCCTGCTCCCCACAACCAGAGAAAGGCCCACACAGCAGCAAAGTCCAGCACAGCCAAAACTAACACGTACATAAATAAATGCAATTATTTTAAAAATTAGAAAAATAAAATCTTTCCCACATTGGTTTTAAATATTTTACCTTTTTATTTTTAGCAAATTAGTATTTCCAGTATTCAAGTCGTCATCTATATTCTTCAGTGGAATGTTGTATTATTTTCATATGCATAGTTATTCTTCCCAAACCTTATAAAATTCAGTCCTGATGTATGTTGCACCATTGCTAGTAATTGAATTGAATTATTTTGGTGATGTTACTTTATTTATTATGATATATGCAAATAGTATGCATATGGTATATGCTGAAGCTGTAACTCCAATACTTTGGCCACCTGATGTGAAGAACTGACTCACTGGAAAAGACTCTGATTCTGGGAAAGACTGAAGGCAGGAGAAGGGGACGACAGAGGATGAGATGGTTGGATGGCATCACCAACTCTATGGACATGGTTTGAGTAAACTCCGGAAGTTGGTGATGGACAGGGAGGCCTGGCGTGCTGCCGTCCATGGGGTCGCAAAGAGTCAGACACGACTGAGTGACTGAACTGAACTGATATGCTAATTATTTATTAAAATAATTGGTCAAGGGACTTCCCTGGTGGTCCAGTGGTTAAGATCCACCTGCCAACGTGGGGACAAGTGTTTGATCCCTGGCTGGGGAACTAAGACCCCACTGGCTGCACCACCATGAAGCCCATGCTCCACAATAAGAGAAGCCTGTGTGCTGCAACTAGAAAAAGCCCACATACTGCAATGAAGACCCACTGCAGCCTAAAAAGAAAAAAAATCACATAAAGGTAACAAAGAAGTATATGACAATTTTTAAAAAAACGATTAGCTGATTTTTTAGCTAGCTTTGTTAGCTTATTAGTTGAGTTGATTATTAATATATATATTAATCTATGGTATCAGTTTATTTCTGTGGTTAGCACTTTACCAAACACTTTTTTTAATTTGCAAACATTTTTTTATTGATTATCTTGTTTTTCCCAACTAAATAATCAAATAATAAGCAAATAATGATACTTTCCTCATTTTCAATATTTATAGTTTTCATTTTGTTTTGCCAGATCACAAGGGGGGTTTCTAAAATAGTGTTAGATAATAAAAATTAAAAATGCCTATCCTCATTCTAATTTAATTTATTTTAATTCACTATGGGGCTTCCCTGGTAGCTCAGCTGGTAAAGAATCTACCTGCAAGGCAGGAGACCCTGGTTCGATTCCTGGGTCAGGAAGATCCCCTGCAGAAGGGATTGGCTACCCACTCCAGTATTCTTGGGCTTCCCTGGTGGCTAGCTGGTAAAGAATCCGCCTGCAATGTCTTAATGCTGGCATTAGATTTGAGATAGAATGTTTTTCTTAAAAAAATCACATTAAAATGTGTGATTTTAATCACATTAGTTTTCCTTATCTTTTGAAGAGTTTTTGCCAGATATGGATAACATTCATTATCAAAAACATTAACATGTTGAAATGATCATAGGAGGCTTAAAGTCATTTGTAAGTTCATTTGTATAAATAAAGCTCCTAGTACTGAACTAGTCTTTCACTGAAAATATACTTTGTCATGGAACATTTTCCTTTTCATAGACCCTGGGATTGATTTGCTCATGTTTGATTGAAAACGTCAGGCTTTATATTGATAAGTAAGATAGTAAGTCAGTTTTCTTTCTTGCTAATCCTCTTAGCTTTTTCTATCAGAGTTATGCTAACTTTTCTTTTTTCTGTGAAATATTTTCAATAGCAAATGCTGTTTCTAACTTCTTCTGATCACACCTGGATTAAACCTTAATATATGCCAGGTGCTGTTCTGGGGATTAGGTAGGAGATATTGTGTCTCTTTGAGGACCCAGTGCCAACTGTCCTTCGGAATTTTGAGAGAATTAGCTTGGCCGCATTCTGGAGGTGGAGGAAGAGTGGATGGAGTTTTGACAGCCTTTCTCACGCCTTCTACTTTGATGGGTATATTTTAGCTTTTCTACTTTTGTCACTCATATTTTCTTAGAAAATTATCCCTCTCAGGGAGAGTTTGATGTTATCTTTCAACAGACAAATCTTCTTCATCTGTGGTTATTTCCCGTCTCCTAATTTGTGTGTTTCAGCTTTTCCTCTTTTTCTGTCCTTTGTAGTGATTGTTATAGTATATTTTTCCTTCTCTAAAGCAAGGAAAAAATTACCCTCCTGTTACCACACACTCTGTTTCTGTCACATTATTGATAATATGTCAAGAAGATTTGCCAACTTTGAGAGATCCTCAGAAATACATTGAAGATGATGTTTTTTAAAGATCACTGTGCTGTTGACCTTGAGCAAAGAACTAAATTGCCTGGGATTCTGTTCCTAATCTACTACTCGAGAGGAATGTGAATTTCTCAAGACGAGGGGCCGCGTTTTCTGAATCTGCCCCAGGATTTAGGACAGTTACTCTTACCATGGCAGGATTTCAGTAAAGATTTGTTGAATTGGGCTTTTGCTGAAGGGCAAAGAACTGGTTACACAATTTAGAACTTTCGTTTTTATGACTCATCCAGCAGCAGCATCACTCACCATTTAATCACTTACTCGCCACATTGTTGGAAAGACATTGAATTATTTTATTCTGAACCCAATAAGACTGATTCTTTTGCCATTTTTAAAGGGAAAATGAAATAGTTTAACCATATGATGGAAAAATGAATAATAAGTTGTTTCACACTCACGCTTAATCTCTGAATTTTCTGGTGTCAGTAATTCTTGTTAGTTGGTTTTTCCAAAGCCCAATCTATAGTGTGTGTCAAGTGACTAATTCACATGATTTTGAAAAAGAGATAAAAGAAAAAAAAATATCTCACACTTCAATGCATCCCCAGTTCCCTATTAAGCATTAACTTGAGAGGGGATTTAACAATTATATATTTTTTTAAAAAAGGATACTTCTATACTATTCTCTCTTACCAGCACGTTAATCCAAGGATATTATTGTGCTTTTTATTTGCTTTCCCTCATGGAACATTTTCTTCCACACTGAAGGTTATATTTCTGAAAGCAAAGTCTAATGGCTTTATTTTAGGATTTCCATTTATTTTAGCTATCAGTGGTAAATGTCTTCTCTCAAACTCAGCTAAAGTAAATAACTGTGGATCATCAGCCCTACATCCGGGGCAAGATGTGCCATATCAGACTCTCCTTCCAACTTACTGAAACTTCCAGGAGATATAATCATATTGAAAAACTCGGTGCTGTTATAATCTTGTGAACACGATTGGTCACATTAATGCTTCTTTTTTAAAAATTGGGGTGTAGTTGCTTTATAATGTTATATTAGTTTCTGCTGTACGACGAAGTGAATCAGCCATATGCACGCATATGTCCCCTTCTTCTTGAGCGACCCTCCTCCCCCACGAGCCCCCCATCCCACCCCTCTATTGAGCACCAGGCTGAGCTCCCTGTGCTAAACAGCAGCGTCCCACAGCTATCCAGTTTATAATGGGAAGGGGTACATGTCAACCCCAACCTCTGCAGTTCATCCCGCCCCTCTCTTTCCGAATACCCCATGGAATCCACAAGTCTCTTCTCTGTGTCTGCATCCCTATTCTTGCCCTGCAATAGGTTCACCTGTACCGTTTTTCTAGGTTCCATATATGTGTTAATATGCAATATTTGTTTTCCTCCTTCTGACTTACTTCACTCTATATGACTTAGTAAGTAAGTAAGTGTTAGTCGCTCAGTCGTGCCCGACTCTTTGCGACCCATGGACTGCAGCCCACAGGCTCCTCTGTCCATGAGATTTTCCAGGCAAGGATACTGGAGGGGGTTGCCATTTCCTTCTCCAGGGGATCTTCCCAACCCAGGGACTGAACCCAGGTTTCCTGCTGTGCAGGCAGATTCTTTACCAAATGAACTACAAGGGAAGCCCTAAGCCCTATATGACTTAGAGGATTGTGTTTATAAGTAAGTTAGAAAAACAAGATCATCTGATTGAGCTCTTTGGAGAATTGTGTTAAATTTGTAAACCATTATTTTGACTAATTATATTAATGTTGTTGTTGTTAGTCACTCAGTTGTGTCTGACTCTTTGTGACCCCGTGGACTGTAGCCTGCCAGGCTCTTCTGTCCATGGGATTCTCCAGGCCAGAATACTGGAGTGGGTTGCCATTTCCTTCTCCAAATTATATTAATAGAGGCTGTAACATTGAAAGGACTCTTACCTTGGACCCAGGCCCACTCTGCCTTTTAAGAGGGCGGAGAAACGTTTTTGTTGTCATTCAGTTCCTCCCTCTCCAAAACTGTCAGCCTTCCCTTTGAAATAAAGTAAATGCATGTGATCCTCTGTAAGTCTCATTTGACTAAACACAACAAGGACACTCTATAGCACCTTTCCTAGAGATCCTTCCAGCAAAACGATAAAGAAGGGCAGACACTGGCTTATCTCTGGGCAATAGTGATCACAGTGTTTTGGGAAGCAATGACTTGAGATAAAGGACCTATCTGAGACAGCAGTGTGGAGCTTACCTCTAATGGGATGGATACACAACAGCATGATGGCAAAATCAACTTCAGTTCTCCATATCCCTTGCTGTAAAGTGAGGTGTAGGTAATTCCTGAGGTTTCTTCCAGTTTCCTATAGTTGGTGATCCATGAATTTGTTTCTATGAGCTCTCATAACTGACATTCTTAATTGGACCAATTATTGGGCGAATAAAGATAAACTGTGACCTGAAGAGCTAGACCTGAAGTGCAGTGGGTGTGTGTCCTTCCCTGAGGTGCTCGTCTCCTGTCTTCTGTTCAGAATTGGTGAGAAATATTTATGCATGGTAGGAAACTGAAGGGGCACAAATCAGAAGGTGCAGGTGGACTGTGAGTTCATGATTTGCATGATGGAGAGAAGCATGAAGGGCATTTTAAAACTGATTTCCTCCACTCACCTTCTGTGAATGACAAACGCTCATTGATGGACGGCAGAGATTTTACTGACTTCTGGGGCAAGCAGAAGTTTCAAGTGGAATGTTACCTGCAGAATCCTCCTCTGGAGCCCTGACACTCCCCTTCTCTTCTCAGGGTAATCCACGCTATGATGGCACTGCAGCACGTAAGGGAGTTTTTCAATTCATTGCTTGCTAAATTGAAGCTATTTGATAAATGGGATACGTATCACCCATTCATACAGCAGTGTCTACTAAAGCTATGAATTCTGACAGAAAGCAATTGTAAAGCTTTTGCTTTTATATATATATATATATATATATATATATATATATATACACACACACACACACACACACACACACATAGTTCTGGTCCATGTTACCTTGAGAAGAAGCCAGGATATCAGATCATATGCATTCCAACATAGGCTTGAAGATACATTTCAGATTGGAGGCAAGTATGCAGTGTGTTCTAGGTGGTGCAGTGGGAAAGAACCCATCTGCCAAAGCAGGAGACACAGGTTCGATCTCTGGGTTGGGATGATCCCCTGGAGGAGGAAATGGCAACCCAACCAATATTCTTGCCTGAGAAATTCCATAGACAGAGGAACCTGGTGGGCTATATAGTCCATGGGGTTGCAAAGAGTCAGACATGACTGAGTACACAGGTGAGGTTGTGTTTTAGTGGCAAATAAACAAGCAGATAAAACAATTATGTATTTATTCATTCACTATATGATACCAAACATCATATGCACTTTGGAGTTAGAATCATTTTATTAGAAATTAATCTTGTGTACTTTTTAGAAATAGAATGGATTTTAAGCATAACGTGGTTACCTCTCATAAACTAATGGTGAAGTGAATGATGAGATAATTTATACTTTGCTGTTGCTTGGCTGCCATTCTTCAAAAATGTAGCTCTGAAGATCATCAACTCAAAAAAAATTGTTGACAGTGTACAGGAGTTTTCATCTTCTGCTATCATATTCTTTTCTTACATTTCCGATGTTTTGTTGTTAAATTTAACCTCCTCTAGTACCTTAGTGGGGCTTCCCTGGTGGCTCAGACAATAGGGAATCTGCCTGTAATGCAGGAGACTCACGTTCAATCCCTGATTCAGGAAGAGCCCCTGGAGAAGGGAATGGCTCCCCACTCCAGTACTCTTGCCTGGAGAATCCCACGGACAGAGGGGCCTGGTGGGCTACAGTCCATGGGGTGGCAAAGAGCTGGACACGACTAACACCTTCACTTTCAGTACCTTAGTAAGAGAAAAATGCTTAGTCGCTCTTGAGACAAATTGGATTAAATAAAAGACCGATGATATCTGACTTACTTCACTTGGTACGATAATCTCTAGGTCCATTAATGTTGCTGCAAATGGCATTATTTCATTCGTTTTCATGACTGAGTGATATTCCATTGCATACATGTACATCTTTATATCTATAGCACACTTCTCTATATACGCACCATCTTTGTCAGTGGACATTCAGGTGGCTTCCACGTCTTGGTTATGGTAAATAGTGTTGCAGTGAACACAGGCGCATGCATCTTTTCAAAACATGGTTTCCTCCAGATGTATGCCCAGGAGCAGGATTGCTGGATCAAATGGCAGGTCTGCTTTTAGTTTTTTAGAGAAAGACAAATGTCACTGGATCCCACTTATATGTGGTATATTTAAGAAAAAGTGATACGAGTGAACTTATTTACAACATAGAAACAGACTCAGAGACTAAGAAAACAAACTTATGGTTACCAAAGGGAAAAGGGTGGGGGAGAGGGATAAATTAGAAGCTTGGGATTAACATGTATACATTACTATATGTAAAATAGATAACTAATAAGGACCGGTATAGCAAGGGAACTATACTCCATATTCTGTAATAACCCATATGGAAAAAGAATCTGAAAAAGAATAGCTATATGAATAACTAAATCACTAGCTGTACACCTGAAACTACCACGACATTGTAAAACAATTATGCACCAACTTCCAGATTTTCAAGCTGGTTTTAGAAAAGGCAAAGGAACCAAAGATCAAATTGCCAGCATCCTCTGGATCATCGAAAAAGCAAGAGAATTCAGAAAAACATCTGTTTCTGCTTCATTGACTATGCCAAAGCCTTCGACTGTGTGGATCACAAGAAACTGTGGAAAATTCTGAAAGAGATGGGAATACCAGACCACCTGACTTGCCTCTTGAGAAACCTATATGCAAGTCAGGAAGCAACAGTTAGAACTGGACATGGAACAACAGACTGGTTCCAAATAGGAAAAGGAGTATGTCAAGGCTGTATATTGGCACTCTGCTTATTTAACTTCTATGCAGAGTACATTATGAGAAGCGCTGGGCTAAGAGAAGCACAAGCTGGAATCAAGATTGCTGGGAGAAGTATCAATAACTTCAGATATGCAGATGACACCACCCTTAAGGCAGAAAGTGAAAAGGAACTAAAAGCTTCTTGATGAAAGTGAAAGTGGAGAGTGAAAAAGTTGCTTAAAGCTCAACATTCAGAAAACGAAAATCATGGCATCTGGTCCCATCACTTCTTGACAAATAGATGAGGAAACAGTGGAAACAGTGTCAGACTTTATTTTTCTGAGCTCCAAAATCACTGCAGATGGTGACTGCAGCCATGAAATTAAAAGACGCTTACTCCTTGGAAGAAAAGTTATGACCCACCTAGATAGCATATTCAAAAGCAGAGACATTACTTTGCCAACAAAGGTCCGTCTGGTCAAGGCTATGTTTTTTCCAGTGGTCATGTATAGATGTGAGAGTTGGACTGTGAAAAAAGCTGAGCACCAAAGAATTGATGCTTTTGAAGTGTGATGTTGGAGAAGACTCTTGAGAGCCCCTTGGACTGCAAGGAGATCCAACCAGTCCATTCTAAAGATCAGCCCTGGGATTTCTTTGGAAGGAATGATGCTGAAGCTGAAACTCCAGTACTTTGGCCACCTCATGCGAAGAGTCGACTCATTGGAAAAGACTCTGATGCTGGGAGGGATTGGGGGCAGGAGGAGAAGGGGACGACAGAGGATGAGATGGCTGGATGGCATCACTGACTCGATGGATGTGAGTCTCAGTGAACTCTGGGAGTTGGTGATGGACAGGGAGGCCTGTCATGCTGTGATTCATGGGGTCACAAAGAGTCGGACACGACTGAGGGACAGAACTGAACTGAACAAGGACCAGCATAGCCAGGGAACTATACTCCATATTCTGTAATAACCCATGTGTAAAAAGAATCTGAAAAAGAATAGCTATATGAATAACTAAATCAGTAGCTGTACACTGAAACTACCACGGCATTGTAAATCAATTCTATGCCAATGTAAAGTTTAAAAAGCAGTTTTAAAAAGATCGGTGATGGAAGTTCATAAATGACAGCTACTTGTCAGAATTGGTTGCAAGTCAGTTGCCGCAACCTGTCAATCAGAAGAATCCCAGTGAGCTGATCACGCCCTCTTTGAACCATCACTACCCGCTCCAGGTCAGCACACACAGCCTTGAGGGCATTGGCTCACTGTGTCTCCTTTGTCTGCAAAGCAAGGCAGCAATTCACCCAAAACTCTAGTTTCCGAGATTTAATTCAGCATCAGGGTACAGAGGCCAGAGACAGCGTCCTTTTGCCAGGCTTCATTTAAGATGCCATTGTTTTGTTTTCTGTCTTTACATTTTCTTGGCAATTATTTTTCTCCTTTGGAAGTGAGCTCCAAATCAAAATAAGATTATTTTCTTTGGCATACAGGACTTCAGCTAGAACAGATTTGGGGCTGGATAAAGAAGTGTAACCTTATTGTACTCTTTTGTGAGCCAAATACTTCTGTTTTCATGCTTATAAGAGACACAGAACTACTGAAAAGTTGAATTTCATCATTAACTTAAGTGCAGGTTCTTCCAGTCATCGTGTATTAGAAGATAATCAAATTCTAGTGGTAAGGAAAGCTAGCACTGTAATCAGTCAAGGACCCGCGGATCTTTACTTCTGTGTGGGTTCCCCTGGTGGTTCAGACAGAAGAGAATCTGCGTGCAATGCAATGGCACCCCATCCCAGTACTCCTGCCTGGAAAATCCCATGGACGGAGGAGCCTGGTGGGCTGCAGTCCATGGGGTCGCTAAGAGTCGGACACGACTGAGTGACTTCGCTTTGACTTTTTACTTTCATGCACTGGAGAAGGAAATGGCATCCCACTCCAGTGTTCTTGCCTGGAGAATCCCAGGGATGGGGGAGCCTGGTAGGCTGCTGTCTATGGGGTCGCACAGAGTTGGACACGACTGAGGTGACTTAGCAGCAGCACCAGCAGCAATGCAGGAAACCAGGATTCAGTCCCTGGGTCAGGGATCCCTTGGAGAAGGGAATGGCAATGCACTCCCCATGGGTTCTGGAGAATTCCATGGACCAAAGAGCTTGGTGGGCTATACAGTCCATGGGGTCCCAAAGAGTCAGACACCACTGAGCGACTTTCACTTCCACACAGATTATAGATAGTTTACAAGGTGATCATGATGATTCATTAAACACCAAGCCAGATTTTAGGACGAAGGTTTATAATTGTTAACACCATTATGGATTAATTTTGAATTTGAATCATAATGGTTTATTTAGGCTAACTGAGACTAAAAGTACATTCATTAAACATAAGTCTTTACATGGTGGTTTTGAGGGAAACTGTGATTCCAGATATAAATTACTTCCTGGACCGTCCCTATAGAACTAAAAGAGGAAATGATATTTATTATATCTTTACCATTGTTTTGCTCCCCTTTAAAGAATAGTTGCCTCCAGATGATTTTGAAAAACTGCCCACTCTCAAAATGGATCATAGCCTTTCTTGTTTCATATTTTTATTAATAATATTTGAGTTTTATCTGACAAGGTGATGTGTATAGATGGCTTACTTTCTCTGACAGAAAAGCAGTGCCTGTTTGTAAAATACAGAGGAAATACAGAAACGTATAGAGAAGGAAAATGAAAATCTCATCATGATGTATTAGCTACTGTTAAAGCATTTTCGGTTTTTGATTGTTTATTTTTTCGACAGTCACGTTCACATTAATATACAACTTTATAATAAGATATTGTCACTTTGGTCTCTGACATATGTATTTCTCTAGAGACATAGACATAGAGAAGAATCATATGGACACCATGCTGGTAAGGGAGGGATGAACTGGGAGACTGGGATTGGCGTATGGACACTGCTGTGTATAAAGTAGATAACCAGGGAGAACCTAGCGTGAAGCACAGGAGACCCTGCTCAGCGCTCTGCGGCGACCGAAATAAATGGGAAGGAAATCGAAAACAGAGGGGATATGTGCATATGTGCAACTGGTTCACTCTGCTGTGCAGCAGAAACTGCCACAACACCGTGAAGCAACTATGCTATGCTAAGTCACTTCAGTCGTGTCCGACTGTGTGACCCCATAGACGGCAGCCCACCAGGCTTCCCCGTCCCTGGGATTCTCCAGGCAAGAACACTGGAGTGGGTGAAGCAACTATACTCAAATTAAAAAAAAAAAAAAGATATGGAAAAGGGTATATTGCATAGCCCAGGGAATGATAGCCATTATAATAACTTTTACTGGAGTACAACCTGTAAAAATACTGAATCCCAGTGCTCTACACCTGGATCTGGTACCATACTGTAAAGCAACTATACCTCAATAAAGTCCGATGTAAAAAAGCCCCAAGAAACATATATATTTCTCCATCTACTGGAAATGTCTTGGAAATATGACTTTAATTGATATATATCATTGTATACTTTTATTTCACCATTTTTTTTACTTTTTAAATATTAGACTATTTACTCCTCACTTTTTAAAAATTTTGTAAGTAGTACAGCAATCAATGTCTATTAAATAAATCTTATTTCTGAACTTTAAATTTTTTTCTTTTCAGTGTATATCTGAAAATATAGAAATGGGCATAATCCTTCTAAGGTAAATTGAATTTTCAAAGGACTATGCCCATTCCCTCTCCTGTGAGTCCTATGCAATCAACTTTTGCCCGCTGCTCAGCTAGCTTGGAGACCTGTGGCATTCATTTACTCCTTTCTAAGTTAAAAGGTCCTTGAATGGACTGAAAAATCTCCATGTCAGCCTTTCTTTGTTCTCAATATAGGAACAGTGAAGCCCCACATGAGGCAAATACTTCTTAACTAGTGTCCCCATTTCAATGCAAGTTTTTTTTTTTTTTAAATTCTACTCTTCACAGAGCAAACATTAAAAGAATCAAGTCATGTTATTCATTTGCTCAAAATCTCAGAGTAAATTCCTTGGTTGTAACAGCAACTCCCAAGACCTTACCCAGTCTTGCCCAGAACAAGTTAATGAGCTGTGGTTTTTCACTCTGTGGGAACTTACCTTAGACACTGAGAGGGAGCATAGCTGTGCTCACCAAGTGCTGGCAGGTAGGGAGAAAACTGACAAGCGCATGATTAAAATGGTTAACTCGAGAAGATAAATTGGATTGGGAGAAAGCACGGAGGGTAACGGACTGAAGTGATGTGGGAGTTTCCCAAAACGATGCTGTGAGTTGGCGTGAGCTATCTCAGCTTTGATTCAACAGGGAGTCGTGGCGAATGGCGGTGATGAGGAGCTAGGTACAGTCGTGGCAAGCAGGTGCTGAGTTCCTGGAACTGAGGTCTGTCCTGGGCATCATAAGTGTGGGTCTGGAAGCATTCCTGTGGAACACGGGCTAAATGGAGTCAGCCAACTCCAGCACCATTGGTCTGTGAGGTTGGGAAGGACAGCTGGCTTGAGCAGGAGGCGCAGAAAACAGTCTTCAAGGCTCACACGTCATTCCATCAAATGCAGGCATTGGAGGGGCTGTTCTAGAAAGAGAGTGAAGAAACAGAGGCTATTATCGTGGAGTAAGAATTGAAGCAAATTAAATAAAAGGATTGTGGAGAGAAGGAAGAAATCTATTTTTAAAATTTATTTTTAATTGGAGGATAATTACTTTACAATTTTGTGTTGGTTTCTGCCATACATAAACATGAATCAGCCATAGGTATATATTCCTCCTTCCTCTTGAAGTGCCCATCCTTTCCCACCCACTGGATTTGCGTTCCCTGCTTCATACAGCAAATTCCCACTGGCTATGTTACATATGGTTCCCTCTGTGTCCAAAAGTCCGTTCTTTATGTCTGTGTCTCTGTTGCTGCCCTGCAAACAAGATCCTCAGTACCAGGAAGAGCTCTATGAAGTGAAAAAGCAAGTTTCAGAAGAGTGTGTATGATGCAATTTGATTTTAATTAAACACATATCAAACCTCTGATCTGTATGTAGAAGGATGTAAACACCAAGCCCTGACAATAGATTTCAGAAAGTTTAAACTGCCAGCGATGTGTGTTGATATTTCTGTCCTAGATTTAGTTTTTCAGCTATTATGTGCACTTCTGTGATTGGAGTAAATAAAATACAATTTAAAAAATTACCTGAAGCAAATCAGAGTGAATGTGATTGCGCCTCTACAAGGATGGAGAATGTCATGGATTTGTCACAGCCTTTGAAGAGGCAAGTGATAAGAGCTTTCTAATTCAACGGGGAGGTTCGTCTTTTGACTTAGAGGTTTATGGATAAAGTTATTCTGCTGGATGCAGCAGAGGCAAGTACAATGATCTTTTAAGAAATTTTATGTTCCTTTAAAGAGGGGTTAGGACATCACTCAACTTTCTGGAATGTCAGCTTATTAGTTAAAATACAGGTTGTTGTGTGATTTGGGGGGGTTGTGTGTGCTTTTTTTTTCTTTTTGTAATTAGAGTTTTATACTCAAAATTTGATTCCACCTGTGACTGGTTTTGTGACCATGGGTAAGTCACTCAATTTTTCTGAACTATAGTTTTTGTGTTTTTTTTTATCTGTGAGATGGAGCTATAGGTTTGTTGTAAGAATTGAGACAAGAATATAAGACTTTTCAGTTATGATGCCTGGCTATGTAAGCCCTCAACAAATTAAGCACATTAGTAGCTATTATTAGTAGCCATATGCTGCTGCTGCTGCTACTGCTAAGTTGCTTCAGTCGTGTCCGACTCTGTGC
This sequence comes from Tragelaphus eurycerus, assembly GCA_935064755.1. Lineage (NCBI taxonomy): Eukaryota > Metazoa > Chordata > Mammalia > Artiodactyla > Bovidae > Tragelaphus > Tragelaphus eurycerus. Next base: position 16,762,376 of record CAKXYN010000034.1, on the reverse strand, counting down.
GACCCCATAGACTGCAGCCCACCAGGCTTCCCCGTCCCTGGGATTCTCCAGGCAAGAACACTGGAGTGGGTTGCCATTTCCTTCTCCAATGCATATGAGTGAAAAGAGAAAGTGAAGTCGCTTAGTCATGCCTGACTCTTAGCGACCCCATGGACTGCAGCCTACCAGGCTTCTCCGTCCATGGGATTTTCCAGGCAAGAGTACTAGAGTGGATGCCATTGCCTTCTGAGTAAACTGAAAGTATTGTCAATATGTCAGTTCTTCATTAATTGTATTATATTATCAAAAATTTGACAAATATAAGCAGAATAAAGCTATAACACTCAGACATCTATGCAATTTGTCAAAGAAAAACATTGATCTGTTAATACGTCAGTCATCACTATTACTTGAAATGAAAGAAAACTGGAATTTTAAAACTAACCCTTTTAATAATCTTTCTTTATCATGTACTGTCATGGGATTTCTTTCTAAAATTTAAAATAAAACCAGAGACATTTTCAAATGTCTCATTTGTGCTCAAGTGATTTTCTTCCAAACCAGAAGACACAATTTATAGTTTATCATCCAAAAGAAATTGTGAGTATTTTAAAACTTTTCAGGGATATAACAGTGAAATGTTAAAGTCCCAAGTCTTCAAATATTTTGAGGGCAAAAAATGTGCTTTTTAGACGAGAAAAACAATTATAGTTTTCCCATGTTCTATTTTCTTAATCCTTAAATTCTAATTAAAGGAAATTTTAAAATAGGATGCCCTATATCAAAATTCGACAGCAGTGCATTCTGGAAAAGTGTGATGTTTTAGGCTGATAGCCATTTTATAAATTCAAAACAAAGGATATACTGCTGCTGCTGCTGCTAAGTCACTTCAGTTGTGTCTGACTCTGTGCTACCCCATAGATGGCAGCCCGCCAGGCTCCCCAGTCCCTGGGATTCTCCAGGCAAGAACACTGGAGTGGGTTGCCATTTCCTTCTCCAATGCATGAAAGTGAAAAGTGAAAGTGAAGTCGCTCAGTCGTGTCCGACTCCTAGTGATCCCATGGACTGCGGCCCACCAGGCTCCTCCGTCCATGGGATTTTCCAGGCAAGAGTACTGGAGTGGGGTGCCATTGCCTTCTCCAGGGGATCTTCCCCACCCAGGGATTGAAACTGGGTCTCCCGCATTATAGGCAGACGCTTTACTGTCTGAGCCACCAGGGAAGTCAGGGAAGCTCAAAGGGAGGCGATATATGTATAAAAATAGTTGCTTCACCTCGTTGTACAGCAGAAACTAACACAACATTGTAAGCAACTATATCGCAATAAAACAAACAAAAACCAAGGATAGTACTGCAAAAAGTAGAAATGACAGAAATTACCTGGAGTCAGGGACTCCTCGGACAACCATCATATCCCATGGTTACCTATCATTGCATGATGAACAACCCCAAACTTAAATGCCTTGCACAGCAACCATTTTGCAAGCTCACAATTCTGTGGGGCAAAAATTGGGACCGACCACAGCAAAAGTGGTTTATCCTTGTTCTATGTGATGTCTGCTGGGGCTGGAAGATCCAACTTTGCTCACATAGCTGGACCACACAGCCAAGGCAGCTTAAAGAGCTGGGACCTCTCCAAGGGAATGGATACATTTTATTATTATGGGTGTAGCAGTGTGTGTTGCTGAAATCCAGCTTCTCTACTCAGGTGACGGATAAAATCTCGGAGACAGAGTTTTGGGTGAAGTCGACAGAAAGAGCTCTATTGTTTTGCCAACCAAAGGGGTCACAACTTACTGCCTTCAAGACTGTGTGTCCTGCCCTGGAGGGGTAGTGAGTAGTCTTATCGTGTTTAAGGAGCAGGGTGTGATCAGCCTGTGGATGTTCTTCTGATTGACTGATGGTGAGGTAATTGGGAGTCAGCATCATCAGCTTTCTGGTTCCAACCGGCCTGGGGTCCACGTGCTTGTGGGCAGTGTGCAGTGCGCTTCTCCACCTCGTGGGGGTTTCAATATTTGCAAAGCAGTTCAAAGGCCAGGGCTCAGAATATTATCTATAGCCCTCAAGGACGAACTAAAGGTCCTTGACTTTTTTTAATGACTAAAAGTACTTTTTGTCCTGCTTGACTGTCTTCCTTTCTTTCTGTATTTCTTACTTCTCTGATTAAAGTTGCTCTTTGACTAACGTTTTTCTGTGCACAAAAGGCAGGCAGAGGGCATGGGTGGGGATCTATCCTGTGAAGGTCTCCTAGGGTCCGGCTCGGTTACAAGTGTGGGCTGGGTTACACAGGTGAAACAAATAACTCCCACATCCTACAAGCTGTCTTAGACGAGCTGAAGCTCTGCTCTAAGTTGTCATCCTTCTGGAACCCAGATGGAAGGAACAGGCACTCTTTGAGACACTGCTAGCTTTGCAGAAGAGGGAAAAGAGAAAGTGACAGCAGCTCAGATGGCTCTTAAAATTTCACCTGGAAGATGAGCCTGTCACTTCTGCTCATGGTTCATGGGCCAAAGCATTTTTCTTTGGCTTCCTTCATTCCCTTGGCTGAAAAGTTAGCATATTCTGGAGCCTCTTCTTTATTTTTCTTAGCACTTGTTTTTGCAGAGCAATCCACTCACATTTGTGTTGCAGAATGTGGGGATTAGTAACAAGATGCTGTACCTTGGGTATTTGTGTCATAGGTTTCTTGCCTTCTTTGTTGAGGGGTTTTCTCACAACGCACTGGCAGACATCATCTTTTATGAAAAATTGAAAAGTCTGAGGATTCTGCTAGATCTTTGGGGGGACAGGTGCTGAGACCCAGTAATATCAGTGAATCCAGGAATATTGCAAACCTGCTAGCAACAAGGCAACGATATATAATCCTCTACAGGGAAACATACTGGATATATGGAATAATCACAGAACCCATCATATCAAGACATTGGTAACAGTACTTTACTCTTGGGTTTACTTTTTTCTGAACAAAGCAGATTGTAGAAACATTACCTTTCATAAGGATTGTTAGCGTATGATTTTCTCAGGGTATTGTTCCAGATGCTCTTTAAAAACAGTCACTGAGTTGTGGCACCTTCCTTGAAAGGAGATGCTCATACATGATCACAGCAGAACAAGTCCATTAAACTAGAGCTTGATGGATAGTAACACATTGGCACATTGCGACTAAAGGTAATCTTTTCATTAAAGTTAATAGAAAATAAATGTTCATCCAATTCAATAACATGGTTAGCATGGGCAGCTGCTTCCTGAAATTGAGTTGTCATGAAGGGACAGGTCTGCAGCCAGGGTGGGCTTGTTTAAATAAATAAGTTTGTTTAAAATTTGCTGTTCCTGCTCGTACTTCTGCTCAGTGGCGTCAGTCATGTCCGATGCTTTGCGAGCCCCGGGACCGCAGCCGGCCAGGCTCCTCTGTCCATGGGATTTCCCAGGCAACAATACTGGAGTGGGTTGCCACTTCCTTCTCCAGGGGATCTTCCCAACACAGGCATTGACCCAGAGTCTCCTGCATTGGCAGGAAGAATTTTTTTTATCACTGACCTACCAAGGAAATTCAATTTTTCAGCTGCCTTTGTGCAATTCTGGTTTCTATGAATTCCCCTTTAGTTCCACTAAAGGCCTGAAGACGTGCATGCCCGTTGGTAGCTTCCAGAAGAATGAGGACTTCTGAAAACTGTTACAGGCAATTGATGGAACTCCATGAGGCACCCGGCACTCTGTCTTTAAATACATGCAGTGGCCATAATGTTGGTATTTACCGACATAGGATATTTCTCTCCCACAGGTAAAAACTCAGACTGGCTTCAGAAAATATTTTCAAAGGATTAGCTGAAAAATGCTGCATGTGACTGGGAACCATGGGAGATCATTACTAGATTTCATCCTTTGCAAGAGCAGATTCCATTCTTTTTCACCTTCTGCCTTTGGACCAAAAGCCACAAGGCATGGCAAGTAAATGACCTCTTTTAATCATAGATGCCTGTCCCATCACTTCCTTCCCTTTGTGTTTCCAAAAAAAAAAAAAAAAAAAAAGGAACAGCAGTTCCACTGGCCAGAGTACCAGTTCTGCTCTGAAGTTGGTTGGCAGGTTAGGTTACAGATTAACAAATGGTGGACACATATTTATGGTTTGGAATCCCAAGTACTCACTTTATAATAGAATGTGAGAGAGAGATGATCAAGTATCACAATCCAGCATGGCATTCCCATGGCAACAGTATCACAATGAAAAGTTCCTGCTGATGTAAAGGCAAGATGCTTTCCTCCTTGATGCAAAATACTATGCTGATGGACGGGCAGGTTGGTCCTGAGGAATGGACCCAGGTCCCCAGAGCAGATAGATCTGTGTTCAAATCCCAGCTTCACCACTTGTGAGTTTGATGAATTAGGAAGATTATTTGGCCTGAGTGATTATAAGAGTATAAACCTAACTACTGTCTTGGATTGAGTTTCCCTGAGAGCAGAGTCCAAGATAAGGACCTGGGTGCAAGTGTTTTCTTTGGCAGATAATCCCAGGAAGCAACAATGAGGCAGTGAGGTGATCGAAGAAGGAAGGAGGAGAAGGCAGCAGCCCAGTGGTTCCATGGCCTCCTGAGAAGAGTGCAGATGCCTCCCAGAATCACTCATCGGGAAGACATGAGCCTGGAGCCTTTGTCCACGGATACTCAGTCCACTTGGCTGAAGCTTGCCCTGGAGTGTTGTCTCCTCACTCTGGGCTGCTCCTGCAGTGCTGCGTAGACCAGACTCTGTGACATCAGCGAGATGGGATGCAGAGTGTGCCGAGGTGGGAGGTGGCCAAAGAGGTGCCTCCGAGCCCGTCCAGATGGCCAGGGCAACCGTGACTTAGACAGGAGCGAGCTCAGGGAGTGCTTATTGGATTCAACAACTCCAAAGCATGTCAGACTGTAGTGGAGAAGAGTAGTCTCTCATTCTTCAAGGAGACCAATGGTCAGTGGCCTGAGGTTTCAATTGCTTATTCTTCTACTGCCACTGTTCCATACTTACCTTGTTACGGTGAAAATATGAGCTTTGAGTCATAAATTGTATTACACTAAAAAAAATTCAAAATTCATCATCTACCTAAACATAAAACCTAAAACTACAAAATGCTAGTAAAGAATATAGAAGGGAACCTTTGTGATCTAGGGTTAGGCATAGGCAAAGTATGAATTCATTACAGAAAAAATAGAACTTCATCAAATTCGAGAACTTTGCAGAAGTCACTATGTTACAAATGAAAGGACAAAACATAGCTGGGGAGAAAATATTTGAAAATAAGATACTTATAAAGAACGTGTATCCAGAATATAAAAAGAACTCTCAAAACCCAATATAATAACAAAAAAAGGCTATAAAACAATAAGCAAAAGTTTTGAACAGACTCTTTACCAAAGAAGATATGTAAAAGCCAATGAAAATATATTCTGCATTATTTGTCCTCAGGGAAAAGCAGATTAAAACTACAAAGAGATGTCACCACACACCCACTTACAGTAAAAACTCTGAGCACACCAAGTGTTGGCAATGCCATCAAGCATCTGGAATGCTCATACACTGCTGGTGAGAATGTAAAATGATACGACTTTGGAAAACAATCTGGCATTTTCTTAAGATGCGTACCATGTGATCTAGCCATTTCTCTCTTACCCAAGAGAAATGAGATCATATGTTCATACAAAGTATTGAATATTAATGTTTAGAGCATCTTTACTTGCAATTGCCATAAACTGAAATCCCCATCAGTAGCTGAACCAATAACAAATTATACTATATCAATACAATGGAAAATATTCAGCCCTAAAAATAAAAAAAATTATTGAGACAAAAAAGACAACATGAATTAATCTCAAAATAATTACACCGTGTTTTAAAAAGCCAGACAAGAGTACATACTGCATGAATGCAGTATGTCTAAAATGCAAACTTATCTACAATGATAGAAAATGATAAATTAGTAGTTGCCTGGGAAGAAGGAGGGGTGGGAAAAGATCTCCGAAGGAGTTTAAGGATATTGGGCCCTGATAGATCTGTTCACTATTCTGATCATGGCGACAGTTTTCATGGGTGTCTTCATATGTTAAAATTAATCAAACTGTATAGCCTAAGCATATGCATACACAATAAAGCCTGAGCATTATTGTGTATTAATTAAAGCCATTAAAATAAAATGATGAAGTTTCCCCTGATTTAAGCTGGAGGAATTTCTAGTGCAGCCTCTTGTACCCAGGTATGGCAGTTCTCAAAATGTAGGTTGTAAATGGCACCTATTTTGTCTGCTCACAAGCTCATGTTTAACACAGTCCCTCCAGATTTCTCATAAAAGGAATTTAGCCCCTGAATGTGTACACATGTTTATATTTTTGCATTTCCAATTACATTGGGATTAGTGCTTTAAAGGTCTTATCTTTATGGTCATTAATCCCAAGTCCAGATGGCACTGTGTCCGGAGAGAGATGAAATTTCATCCTCATCTGTCTTTGGAAAAATGGAAAAATGCTTCTACTCAGAGATGTTCCAACTCACTGGAAAGAAACACACTCATCAGGAGGAAGCTCACTCTTAACAAGGAATCCTGCATTAAAAAAATAACGTAAACACCCAATTTTTGGTGGCTGTTTCATATAGCCCATGTTGCAGCCACCACTGAGCTGAGCAGCTGTGGACTCACACCCTGGCCGCTGACACCATCCCCCTGTTTTTCTGCCTCTAGGCTTTCTAGATGCTAGGAAGCCCTCTCAGCTAGTGATCCAGGGACTTAACAGGATTTACTGTCCTGTGGTCAACCCTCAATTAATGGAGCAAGAGAGTTGACAGAAAATGCTACTTACATTCGGTAGACCTTCAAACCGGAAAATCTAAGGCACACACCACAGGACGCTGAAACTGAGCAGGACCCTGTGGGGTTCCTGGGCATGTCCCCCATTTCTGGATTACAGGAAACGGGCTTCCTTCAGCCTCCATGGCCTTCCCTGAGCTCTAAGGGGCAGGCTCTAATCAGGAAAGGAAAGGGAGGCAGAGACAAGGAAGGAGCAGGTGAGAAGCAGAGTGGCCCGGCCCTGGTCCCCCTCAACGGATACTCAGCAATATCTTCGAGCTCTTTAGCAGAACAAAAACTGCCACCAGGAGGTGACCTTAACTGTGTGCTGCCCACAAGCAGGTAGACCCCAGCCCGGTAGGAACCAGAAGGTTGATGATACTGACGTCTGATCACCTCTCCACCTACCCGTCAGAAGAATGTCCACGAGCTGATCACATCCTCTTGAACCCTTTCTATAAAACGCACTACATCCTCCAGGGCGGGACAGAGTCTCACGGCATTAGCCTGCTGAGGCCCCCTGTGCTTGGCAAAGCAGTGAAGCTATTTCCTTCTACTTCACCCAAAATTCTGTCTCTGAGATTGACCTTGGGGTTGGGGTACAGAGCCTACACTTGGCTTCAGCACTTCAGAGGTACCCTGGCGAGACCAAACCCCAGGACACAGGGCTAGACAAGTGCGTTACACACTCCGATGGCCTTTGGTAACTTCTCTGTCTCCCTCTTCCTAGCTCCTCATTCTTGCTTCCAGGAATCACCTCCCAGATGAACTTCGATCCACCTCAGTCCTCATCACAGGTTCCAGGTCTCATCTTCATCGCATCAGAGGCTGCACCTTCAAGCCATGAACAAGTTCAACCCTGAGCTCATGGTCGGTCTGTAAGATAAGTTGCGCCCAGGGCAGGAGTAGAGTGGAGTGGAGGGCACTTTCAAAACCTAATGCCCGAGAGAAATTTTGACCTTTTATTTTTCTTTTAACTTAATCCTTAGTGACTCAAATTTTGACCTTCTGCTGCTGCTACTGCTAAGTGGCTTCAGTCGTGTCCGACTCTGCAACCCCATAGACGGCAGCCCACCAGGCTCTCCCGTCCCTGGGACTCTCCAGGCAAGAACACTGGAGTGGGTTGCCATTTCCTTCTCCTAGTCACAGTTAAATAAAAAACTACTTGAACAAGGGGAATGGGGAATAAATATTTGTATTTAAAATCAGAATAAAAGAAACTCTAACCAACCAGAGAGGGCCCTTTCGGCTCATATTCATGTGACAATCAATGGCACAGATAAGCAGGGAAACATTATCTGCTTGGAAATCGCATGGCAGTGGCCCAGCCTGGCATGTTGACATCAGGATTCTCACTACAAGCTACTAGTCTGTTTCTGCCTCATATACTGACTTTGTTTTGCTTAAAAGATGCTTGCTATCACTGGATACACCTGTGGATGGAATTAGCACACAGGAAGATTAGGTATTTATTACAAATAGGCTCAAAAGTGAAAGGAATTGTGGTCATATTGAAAAGAGAAATAGAAATATAAAAAAAAGAACCAAATGAAGCTTCTAGAGCTGAATATTACAATTTCTGAAATGAAAGTTTCACAGTATGGGCTTAACTGCAGACTGGATGCTGACGATAAACGTCAGTGGAACTTGAAGACAGAGCAGTAGAAATGATCCAAACTGAAGTTCAGAGAGGGAAAAATACTTTAAATAAATGAATAGGACCACACAGGTCTTTGTGACATTATCAAGTGGTTTAACGTATAAGTAACCGAATTCCCAGAAAGAGAGAAGAAAGAAACACCAGAAATATTTGAAGAAAAAATGACCAAAGCTAACAAGTTTTCAAATGTGTTGAAAAGTAAACCCCACAGATCCATGACCTCAATAAAAACCAACCAGAATAAATACACAGTAAATTATACCAAAGCACATCATAACCAAATTGCTGAAAAAAGAGAAAATCTTAAAAGCACATCTATGAGAGAAAGAGCACATTATATACAAAGGGAAAAAAAGATAAAAATAAATGCTTACTTTTCATCATAAATAATGCAAGAGCCAAGATAATGAAACAACCTCTTTACTCTGTTTAAAGGAAGGAAAAAAAAATCTGTCAACCTAGAATTTTGTGTTAAGGGAAAACATACTTCAAAAATAAAGCCAAAATAAATATTTTTTTAGGTCAAAGTAAACCGAGTTAATTTATCAGTAAACCTTCACTAAAAGAAATACTAAAAGATGTTTGGCTGATGATAAAATGATATTAGATAGAAACTCTAATCAATAAAAGAATATGATAAAATAGCAAATATGTGGTTAAATCCAAAGATGATGACCTAATTGTTACTATCTTCAAGATATTTGGTTACAGTTATGAATGATCCTGATCATTTTTGTAGATCCTAGCAGTTTTTATCCACACAAATCTTAAATAAGTTGATGTTCTCCTTTAAAAAAGAAAATTGGTTAAATCAAAAATAGTAGCAATTAATAGCAACACGTTGTTGTTGAGTTGCTAAGTTCTTTTCGACCCCCATGAACTGTAGCCCTCCAGGCTCCTCTGTCCATGAAATTTCCCAACCAAGAATACTGGAGTATATTGCCATTTCTTTCTCCAGGGGATCTTCCCAATCCAGGGATTGAAACTGCAACTCCTGCTTTGGCAGGTGGGTTCTTTACCACTGAGCAGCCACCAGGAAAGCCCAATAGCAGCATGCTGTGGGATTATAGTATGTATATGAGTAAAACTACGAAAACTATTAAACAAAGTACCGGAGAGATGACAGGCCTGGGTTCACTGAGGTAGCATTATAAATAGGTAGCTGTATTAACAAAAGAAATGCATTCTACATTTTAAACTCTTAGCAACAATTAAATCATTTTTTAAAATGACATGTAGCTAATAAACCAACAGAAAGGGGCTACTAAATATAAGCATTAATTCAAAAGAATGAAAGACTGGGACTAAACAGATGGAACATACAGAAAATATAGTAAAATGCTGGGTGTAAACTCAACTTTTGACCTTTTAATCTACATTTTAATGTAGATAACAGTGTAGTCACCCAACAGTTCAGATAAAAGCAGAGATTATCAGATTAAGCTAAAAAGCAAAGCTCAGCTGTATATTTTCTATATAAACTGTATTTAAAATATACTCATTCACACAGGTAAAAATTGAGAACAGAAAGCATATATTGCACAAAACACAAATTCTAAGAATAGCGATACTAGTGCCAGGAACTGTAGACTCCTCAACAAGGAAAACCATCAAAGAGTAAGAGAAGCATTTTGCAATAATATCTAGTTTGGTTGATAGGACTGTATTGAAGGTAACTTCTTATTTTTGATAAAGGCATCACAAATGTAAGATGTCAATTTTATAGGAACACCAAGTAAGTCTTTGTATAATCCTTGAAACTCTTCTGTAAATCTAAAATTACTATTTTTAAAATGTAAAGGTATCCTGATTGAAAAGGAAGATGAAAAATGGTCTTTATACACACGTAAGCTGGCTCAAGTGGTAAAAATCTGCCTGCCATGCAGGAGACCCAGGTTCAATCCCTAGGTTGGGAAGATCCCCTGGAGAAGGGAATGGCAACCCACTCTAGTATTCTTGCCTGGAGAATTCCAAGCACAGAGGAGCCTGGTGAGCTACAGTCCATGGGGTCACAAAGAGTCGGACACAACTTAGTGACTAACTCTTTCACTTTCACCATAATTAATTCGAAGAAAATCTCAAAGAATATACAAAAATGTTCCTAGACCCAACGGATAAATTCAGAAAATTGCAGGATCAAAGATCAACATACTAAAACAAAGATCAGTATACCATATATTTAATATATACTGGTAATAAACAATCTGGAGCTGAAGTTTGATAATACCATTTGCAATGCCATCACCATATAAAATAGGGATAAGTGTGATATAAAATATGTAAGACCTGTACATAGGAAGCTACAAATATTGCTGCAAGAAAATAAAGAAGATGGATTAAGCAAATGGAGAGATGTACCTTCATTGAGGACTGGAAGACTTAATATGTGTAAGATGTCATTTCCCCTCAAATTTATCTATCCATTCAGTATTATACCAAATAAAATCCAAATGTGTGTGCTCAATCATTCAGTCACCCAGTAGACACTTAATAGGAATTGGCAAGCTGATTCAAACCGTTGCTTGAAAATGCAAAGGACCTAGATTAGCTAAAAACAACTTTGACAAAATATGACAAATTTAGAAAGGTTGTACTACATGATTTCAAGACAGTATGATGCTGGCATAAATTTAGACAAATAGATCAGTGGGACGAAATATAGTGTCCTGAAGAAGACTTGCACATATAGGATATACTGACTTTTGACAAAGGTGTAAGGCAATACAGCGGGGAGAGGATATGTTCTTTGATAAAAGGACCTGAAAATTTTAGCATTCAAAAATGCAAACCAAAATTGATGTCCAAAAAAAAAAACGCCTTGATTTCTATTTTAAACCATACACAAAAATAACTCAAGGAGGTGATAGACTAAAAGTTAGACTAAATGTAAAAACCTAAAACTATAGAACAAATAAAAGAAACACTGAAGAAATCCTCTGTGACTTTAGGTTAGGCAAAGATTTCTTATAGGCACCAACAGCATAATCCATAAAAGAAATGTATAAACTGGATTTCATTGAAAGTAAGGATTATCTTTCTGGATGTCATTCTTAAGAATAAAAAGATATGTTTCTACAAATCATGTATCTATTAAAGTACTTTTAAGCAGAATATATAATGGACTGTCTAAATAATAACAAAACAGGACAGTCTAAAATATGGGTGAAAGATTTAAAGACATCAGATCAGATCAGTCGCTCAGTCGTGTCCGACTCTTTGTGACCCCATGAACTGCAGCACGCCAGGCCTCCCTATCCATCAGATGGCCCAAAAGTCACACAGGACGGTCACGATCACTAGTGATTAGCGTGTGTCTGTGCTCCGTTGCTCAGCCGTGTCTGATTCTTTGCAACCCCATGGACTGTAGCCCACCAGGCTTCTCTGTCCATGAGATTTTCCGGGCAAGAATACTGGAGTGGGGTGCCATTTCCTTCTCCAAGGAACGTTTCCTCTCTAGGGGTTGAATCCCTGTCTCCGGCCTTGTAGGCAGATTGTTTACCACTAAGCCACCTGGGAAGGCCCAAAGCAGGACATTTGAGCTCAGTTCTAGTATTACATTCCCTGAAGTGCGAAATAAAAGAAGTATATAAGTTGAAAAAAAAAAAAAAAAAAAACTAGACAGATTAGTGTTTTATGGCTTCACCGCTAACACTGTTTTTGAAAAGAACAAATTCTTCTGGGAAAGATAGCATCAGAGCTTCTGGATTCGCATATTGGACTGTGCTCTTGAGTTTCCATAATATTGCAGTTGGATCCTCATCCAAATAAAAGGTACTAAGTGCCTATTTGTGTGGAGTAGACTCTGAACAGAGAGCGTGTTGGGTACTGCACACAATTACCTCCATGCATGAGGGAGTTACTGTTTCTGAGAACATGTACAAAGTCCAAACTGAACAGCCTTGTCAAAAAGGAAAGAATAAAAGATACCAGACACGGATACATGGCAGGGACTTATCTTTTCCCTGGTGCCATTAGGTCAGTGTGGGGGCATCATTTTTGAGACAGATTCACTGGTTTTTGACAGAATCATGTGTTTAAGTGTATTTGGTTAGAGAGCCTGCCTTCATTTTAACATTTTTCATTTTTGCTCAGGCTTTTAGCTAGATGTCCAAATAGCTTTTCCAATCAGCTTTGTATTCTCCATGAATACTGAGAGCAGAAGCTGATAAACCGGACGCAAACCCAAGGATTTTTAGGAAATCTGTAGGCCTCAGATGAAGCCCCTAGAGAGCTGGGACAATATACTCAGGTACCTAGCTCATTTCCTGGTCCACGACGAAGGAAAGAGAGGGAGGGAGGAAGGGAGAGAAGGAAGGAAGGAAGAGATAAGGGAAGGTATTCACGCTTCACAACAGTAGACTTCCACTTGGGAGATGTATATACGGAAAGGACAAATTCTTCTGGGAATTATATATATATGTAGGTGGTTTACCACGTGTAGTAGTTATCTATTGGTCCTTAAAAATGGACCCCCTAATTTAGCAGCTTAAAACAACATTTCTTGTCTCATACAGTTTCTGTGGAACAGAACTTCCAAAGTGGCATAGCTGAGCTGTCTGGCTGTCCCGTGGTTGAAAACTAGCAGGACCCTGTGGGGCTATTGGGCAAGAAAGCCTTTCTATGTCCCCCATTTCTTTCAGCAGTTATTTAATTTTATTGGCTGTGCCAGCTCTTAGTTGCAGCGTGTAGGATCTCTGATCTTCATTGTGGCATGTGGGGTCTTTAGTCATGGCATGTGGTGCCTGGTTCCCTGACCAGAGATCAGACCCAGACCCCCTTCATTGGGAGTGTGGAGTCTTAACCGCTAGACCACCAGGGAAGTCCTGCCCCATTTCTTAGTTATAGAAAACAGGCTTCATCCAGCTTCCATGACCTTTCCTGAGTTCCAAAGGGCAGGTTCAGACTCCTGCTAATCAGGGGAGGGTGGGAATGCAGAGACAAGGGAGGAGCAGGGAAGATAGAACGGTGCAGCCTTGGGGCAGGGTCCTGGTTCCCCCTCGAGGGACACATGTAACATTGTCTTTGAGCTGTTTTGCAGATACGGAAACCCCCATCAAGGGGAGAAGTTTTACCTGTTTGCTGCCCACAAGCATGTAGACCCAAATCAGTTGGAATCAGAAGGTTGATGATGCTGACTCCCAATTACCTCATCACCAACGAATCAGATGAATATATTCAGTACTGAATATTCATTGGAAGGACTGATGTTGAAGCTGAAACTCCAATACTTTGACCACAATGCGGAGAGCTGACTCATTTGAAAAGACCATGATGCTGGGAAAGATTGAAGGCGGGAGGAGAAGGGGATGACAGAGGATGAGGTGGTTGGATGATATCACCAACTTGATGGACATAAGTTTGAGCAAGCTCAGGGAGTTGGTGATGGACAGGGAGGCTTGGCAGATTGCTGCAGTTCTTGGGGTCGTGAAGAGTCAGACATGACTGAGCGACTGAACTGAATTGAACCAATCAGAAGAGTGTGTGTGAGCTGATCGAGCCCTGCTCCTTGAACACTGTAACTCCTCACTGCACCCTCCAAGGCAGTTTTGAGGGAATTAGCCCACTGTGGCCCTTTTGGCCTGTCAAAGAGGTAAAGTATTTTCTACTTCACCCACAACTTTGTCTCTGAGATTTACCTTGGTGTTGGGATACAGAGGCCTTATTTGGCTTCAGGGTCTCTTATCAAATATTATAGTCAAGATGTCAGCCAGAACTGCTCAGAGGAAAGCTCTAGTTGGTACTGGAAGATGCACTCCCCAAGTAGCTCCCTCCTCACAGAAATGTGAATGCCTCTAGCTCTTGGTAAAGGCCACGGTTCCTTAGCAAACGGGTCACCTGCTCAGCTGCTCAACTGCGTGTGTTCCTCCCATGACACCGTATCTGATTTCCTCAACAGTGTGTTGTCTCTAAGAACAAGATGGACGCGACAGTGATTTTTGTGACCGAATCTCATAAGCGATACCCCATCCTTTCTGTAGGATCTTCTTGGATTCACAGGCCAACTCTATTCAGTGGCACAGCCTAAGTAAGGGCGTAAAAGAGCAGGAAAGGGGGTCACTGGGGACCATGTTGGAGTCTGGCTACCACACCACGCTTTCAATTCTTTAGAGCATTTCGCTAGCTCTGGTAGTATTCCATGTGAGTATTGCTTGAGCTTTGCAGGAAGCACCAAGCTCATGATCACCTGGTCTTATGACCTCAGTTTTCCTGTCTGCATCAATGACAGCTTCTTTTGGTAAGTTACTGACAAAGGAGCCTATACCTGTTTATTTGAAGCATAATGAATCTGCACAGCTCACACTGGCCGTATTCCATCTAGACCTCCTCCAGTCCCTTTTTACCATTCATGCATTCCTTTTCCATTTTCAGGTTTTTCTTTTGGTTTTTAGGGTTTATTTTGCCTTGGGCTGCTTATGCCTGCTACTCTCTTTGAATTACTATTCTTGTGCTAGAAGCCTGTGAGAAGCCCTGTTAGCAGCCCTGAGCCCGGGTTACCGAGCCTCCCCAGTCACCATGTATAGTTCAAATGAAAACAATTCTAGCATGGAAGGAGGGTTGATAAAATTGTGCTATCTGCCACGATCACAGTTTTAGTGCTTTTTCTCTTAAAATCTTTTTTTAAAAGTATTCTTACTACTCTAAGCCCCCCTCGGTGTTTTTGAGTGATTCAACATGGATCAATCTCATAAAGTTGAGTGTGGCAATCAGGATCAAAATCAATGAACACAGTGAATAAATAGGGCAGCTGCAGAAGGCAGATGCATGGAAAGCAAGGGCTCAGTCTCCAGACTTCCCTGGTAATCCAGTGGTTAATCTGCCTTGCAATGCCGGGGACCCAGGTTCGATCCTTGGTCATGGAACTAAGATTCCACATGCAGAGCAAGTAAGCTTGTGGTTTGCGACTACTGAGTCTGAGCCACAACCAGAGAGTCTGTGCGCTGCAAGAAAGATCCCTCGTGCCACAACTAAGACCCATAGCAAGTAATTTTTTTTTTAAAGAATGCAGTTTCTATGCAAGTATTACTGAAGCTTTCTATAGCCAATGCCCATCCCCAGATCTTGTCAGAGGTCACTATTCCCATGCACCCCAACAGCTTCTACTGCCAGCATCAGCAACTCTGTGCTTGAAGGCTTTCTTTGGCCAAAGAAATTTACTCAGCCTGAACCACGTCCTGTGCCGTTAATCCCCTGGGAGCAGTCTTCAGCCACCTAGGAAAGTAATAAGTACTGTCCCGGCGGACAGCTCCGAGGCAACCCCACAAGGTCTTTGAGAGCCTTCCAAGGGGATTGAAGCTCAACTGACCACAGAGGCCTCCTCCCTTCTTTGACTTATTCCTCTTCTTCCCTTGTGCTCCTAAGGGTCAACTCCAAAATGAACTAATTACAGTCAGGATGTTATCTCAGGATGCTGTAAAAATCCAGCCAAAGACAGACCAAGGGAAGGCCATGGTCTGGCCATTGCAAAGTCTCCCAGGGTACCATTTTCCAAATGAATTGATAAACACAGACTGGGATTCAACCAAAGAGATAGAGAAACTAGACATCTTCAGTTTATTGGCAGGATCAGTGTTTAGTGTTAAACACCTTTTACCTAAGTACACGTGACTATATTGAATCTATATTCAATGCCAAAAATTCAGTGAATAACTATGGTGTTCCCAATGAAAGTGAGATTTGTGTCTTGTTGCATATTTTTACTCCTAGAGAACAACCTTCTTTCCAAATATTGAGTGGACCACTGCCCCCACCCCCACCCAACACACACACACATATTGCCCACAAGCAATTTTTTAAACTTTTAAAAATATCTCACTCTTTTCTAAAAATAACTTAAGATAACTCACAATAATGCATAAAATGTCACTGCTGCTAAGTCGCTTCAGTCGTGTCTGACTCTGTGCAACCCCACAGACGGCAGCCCACCAGGCTCCGCCATCCCTGGGATTCTCCAGGCAAGAACACTGGAGTGGGTTGCCATTTCCTTCTCCAATGCATGAAAGTGAAAAGTGAAAGTGAAGTCGCGCAGTCGTGTCCGACTCTTCACGACCCCATGGACTGCAGCCCACCAGGCTCCTCTGCCCATGAGATTTTCCAGGCAAGAGTACTGGAGTGGGTTGCCATTGCCTTCTTTAATCAAATGCCACAAGAGAATGTAAATCAGGAAAAGTGAGGGGAAAGGTAGGTAAACTTTAGGAAAAGTACCCCAAAATGAAGCTAGGAATAATGTTAAAATCAATACGACAGGCCATTTTAACTCTCAGCTTTTTTAATACTGAGAAGGGATGAAAGCGACACATATAAAGCCACCAGTGGGAATTCCAGTATCCACAGTTTCTGGATCCTGACTGTGCTCTGTCTTGGACACAGGCCCTTTGCTGGCCCACACAGGACCATTCAGGAGCCTCCATCAGATGAAACGGAGCACAGTTCAAAGAGCTTACAAGCCTTCCTGCCCCTTGGGGTCGGGGCAGCAATAGGAAAAGGCAGAGTTGTCTCTACTCCTCCTGTCCTCTCCTGCCAACAAGAAACAAGAGTCACAGGAGCAGCAGGAGAATAAACAGACAGTGCTGTTTGCAGACAGCACTTAGATGACAGCACTCCGTCATCTAAGAAGCAAGCTGAAAATATGAATGGCTCTGCTGCCATTCAAACTAACGCAGACATTGCGCCCTCCTCCCTTCTCTACTCCTTTCCCCATTTATTTTCCTGGTGACAGTTTCCAGAGCTTTTCTCTTTGATTTTCTTATAATGAAATTCATGAAAGGGCGAACAGAGAGATTTTCGAGGAGAATTATAAGCTTGACAGACGATGGCTATTTAGGCTATTTTAATTAAGTCCTAATGCTTCAAGAGAACACAGGGCATCAACCACCACCACAAAGAAACACGGGAAGGGTGTCAGCTTTAGAGCCAGGGAAACAGATAAAATGGCGTAAGGCCATCCTGCCCAGCTCGAATCTTCTGTCCTTTATTCCTCAGGCTGTGCTCATCTTGCGTCCATCCTGTTCTATTGTTGTCGCGTGGCCCGAGGCAGAGCTGTCTAAGAAGCAGCTTCCGACTCTGTTCTCATCCCTGGGATCTGAGGTCTTTGCAGGCTGATAGGCGTCTCTGGCTTTCCTTTGTTGGAACAGATAACTGCATTTCCGAGATGCAGGGAAATCTGACTTTGCAGGCCACACTGAAAGCTTCCTGGGCCCCTCTGATTTCCCCCACAGGGCCTGCTGACATAGGCCTGCTCTTTGACATCAAATTTAACCATCATTTCGCTGAAGAAGCTATTATTAAAACAATGTTCCCTTTCTGAAATTAAAATTTGATTTTATTCTCAGTGAACTTGCCACATCTCTACAATTACGGTACAGCCAGTACCTATCACAGAAGACTAGTGTGAAAATTAAAAGAAAAAAAAAAAAAGGAAAGTGCTGTCCTGTCTGAAATATAGTTAAGTACTCAGTAATGTTTAATAACATTTTCTTAGTTTTTGTTTATCTATTTTTAGGTTACTCCACACAGCATGAAAGTGAAAGTTGGTCACTCAGTTGGATCCCACTCTTTGTGACCACATGGAGTGTAGCCCACCAGGCTCCTCTGTCCATGGGATTCTCCAGGCAAGGATACTGGAGTACGTAGCCATTCCCCTCTCCAGGGGATCTTGCTGCCCCAGGGATCGAATTTGAGTCTCCTGCATTGCAGGCAGATTCGTTACCATCTAAGCCACGCAGCATGTGGGATCTTAACTCCCCAACCAGGGATCAAAACCTTTCCCTGCTTTGAAAGTACAGAGTCCTAACCACTGGAACACCATGGAAGTCCCTAACGTTTTCTTGGTTTTTAAATGATCATATGGAATTAGCGAACTAAAATGGACTGGAATGGGTGAATTTAACTCAGATGACCATTATATCTACTACTGTGGGCAGGAATCCCTCAGAAGAAATGGAGTGGCCATCATGGTAAACAAAAGAGTCTGAAATGCAGTACTTGGATGCAATCTCAAAAATGACAGAATGATCTCTATTCGTTTCCAAGGCAAACCATTCAATGTCACAGTAATCCAAATCTATGCCCCAACCAGTAACGCCGAAGAAGCTGAAGTTGAACGGTTCTATGAAGACCTACAAGACCTTTAAGAACTAACACCCAAAAAAGATGTCCTTTTCATTATAGGGGACTGGAATGCAAAAGAAGGAAGTCAAGAAACACCTGGAGTAACAGGCAAATTTGGCCTTGGAACTCGGAATGAAGCAGGGCAAAGACTAACAGAGTTTTGCCAAGAAAATGCACTGGTCATAGCAAATACCCTCTTCCAACAACACAAGAGAAGACTCTATACATGGACATCACCAGATGGTCAACACCGAAATCAGATCGATTATATTCTTTGCAGCCAAAGATGGAGAAGCTCTATACAATCAGCAAAAACAAGACCAGGAGCTGACTGTGGCTCAGACCATGAACTCCTTATTGCCAAATTCAGACTGAAATTGAAGAAAGTAGGGAAAACTACTAGACCATTCAGGTATGACCTAAATCAAATCCCTTATGATTATACAGTGGAAGTGAGAAATAGATTTAAGGGCCTAGATCTGATAGATAGAGTGCCTGATGAACTATGGAATGAGATTCGTGACATTGTACAGGAGACAGGGATCAAGACCATCCCCATGGAAAAGAAATGCAAAAAAGCAAAATGGCTGTCTGGGGAGGCCTTACAAATAGCTGTGAAAAGAAGAGAAGCGAAAAGCAAAGGAGAAAAGGAAAGATATAAACATCTAAATGCAGAGTTCCAAAGAATAGCAAGAAGAGATAAGAAAGCCTTCTTCAGTGATCAATGCAAAGAAATAGAGGAAAACAACAGAATGGGAAAGACTAGGGATCTCTTAAAGAAAATCAGAGATACCAAAGGAACATTTCATGCAAAGATGGGCACGATAAAGGATAGAGATGGTAGGGACCTAACAGAAGCAGAAGATATTAAGAACAGGTGGCAAGAATACACAGAAGAACTGTACAAAAAAGAGCTTCAAGACCCAGATAATCATGATGATGTGATCACTGACCTAGAGCCAGACATCTTGGAATGTGAAGTCAAATGGGCCTTAGAAAGCATCACTACGAACAAAGCTAGTGGAGGTGATGGAATTCCAGTGGAACTATTCCAAGTCCTGAAAGATGATGCTGTGAAAGTGCTGCACTCAATATGCCAGCAAATTTGGAAAACTCAGCAGTGGCCACAAGATTGGAAAAGGTCAGTTTTCATCCCAATCCCAAAGAAAGGCAATGCCAAAGAATGCTCAAACTACCGCACAATTGCACTCATCTCACACACTAGTAAAGTAATGCTCAAAATTCTCCAAGCCAGGCTTCAGCAATATGTGAACCGTGAACTTTCTGATGTCCAAGCTGGTTTTAGAAAAGGCAGAGGAACCAGAGATCAAATTGCCAACATCCGCTGGATCATGGAAAAAGCAAGAGAGTTCCAGAAAAACATCTATTTCTGCTTTATTGACTATGCCAAAGCCTTTGACTGTGTAGATCACAATCAGATCAGATCAGATCAGTCGCTCAGTCGTGTCCGACTCTTGGCGACCCCATGAACCGCAGCACGCCAGGCCTCCCTGTCCATCACCAGCTCCCGGAGGTCACTCAGACTCCCATCCATTTCTTAAGAGATGGGAATACCAGATCACCTGATCTGCCTCTTAAGAAATCTGTATGCAGGTCAGGAAGCAACAGTTAGAACTGGACATGGAACAACAGACTGGTTCCAAATAGGAAAAGGAGTACGTCAAGGCTGCATATTGTCACCATGTTTATTTAACTTATATGCAGAGTACATCATGAGAAATGCTGGACTGGAAGAAACACAAGTTGGAATCAAGATTGCCGGGAGAAATATCAATAACCTCAGATATGCAGATGACACCACCCTTATGGCAGAAAGTGAAGAGGGGCTAAAAAGCCTCTTGATGAAAGTGAAAGTGGAGAGTGAAAGGGTTGGCTTAAAGCTCAACATTCAGAAAACGAAGATCATGGCATCTGGTCCCATCACTGCATGGGAAATAGATGGGGAAACAGTGGAAACAGTGTCAGACTTTGTTTTTCTGGGCTCCAAAATCACTGCAGATGGTGACTGCAGCCTTGAAATTAAAAGACGCTTACTCCTTGGAAGGAAAGTTATGAGCAACCTAGATAGCATATTCAAAAGCAGAGACATTACTTTACCAACAAAGGTTCGCCTAGTCAAGGCTATGGTCTTTCCTGTGGTCATGTATGGATGTGAGAGCCGGACTGTGAGGAAGGCTGAACGCCGAAGAATTGATGCTTTTGAACTGTGGTGTTGGAGAAGACTCTTGAGAGTCCCTTGGACTGCAAGAAGATCCAACCAGTCCATTCTGAAGGAGATCAGCCCTGGGATTTCTTTGGAAGGAATGATGCTAAAGCTGAAACTCCAGTACTTTGGCCACCTCATGCGAAGAGTTGACTCATTGGAGAAGACTCTGATGCTGGGAGGGATTGGGGGCAGGAGGAGAAGGGGACGACAGAGGATGAGATGGCTGGATGGCATCACTGACTCGATGGGTGTGAGTCTGGGTGACCTCCGGGAGCTGGTGATGGACAGGGAGGCCTGGCGTGCTGCGGTTCATGGGGTCGCAAAAAGTCGGACACGACTGAGCGACTGATCTGATCTGATCTGATCTGATGGGCGTCTGACACAACTCAGCAACTAAGCCACATATTCTGTGTCATGCACTCTAACAGACACTTTCTTTTGGTACAATTATCTTTTACCCTCACAAGAGCCCTGAAAAATGGGCTTTATAAAACTTGTCTTTTTTCTGTTTATCGTGTAGTAGGAAAAGAGCGAATCAGCCAAGAAGGCGCGGTCACGCTCTCTGCCCGCGGCCTGTCTCTCTCGCCCGGCGCTTTGTGAACGATGATTACGTAGCAGCTGAGCGCGCACATAGCACTGCGCATGTGCCTCACAAGGTACTCGCCTGGCCCCGGCTGCTTTCGCTCTGTAGGTATATACGGGCTTCACCCGGAAAACCCCAGAAGGCTCTGTGCCCTTAAGTTGTGTTACGTTATGTCTGCTGCTACGACTCCTGTGCCAGCCAGGAGAAAATAAACACGTCTGCAGTTCCTAGGGCTCCTCGCATCTTCTTGCAGCCTCTTAGCTCATGCCTTGCCTACCATGGGTTCAGGGAACAGTGCGCACCATGAGACACAGCAAGATAAGGGGCGTTGTGAGCAGGGCCAGTGACACAACAGTAATGCATGCTCTTTGCAGAAAACTTTTAAAAAGAAGAAATGATAGAAGTGATTTATTGTCTCATCACTTAGAATTAATCACAATCTTTTAAGTATGATTTGTCCTGATGAGTGCCCTTGTGGATAAAATATTCGGTACTTTACAAAATTGGACTCATATTGCAGATAAACGTGGCTTCCTATGTTCATTAAGTGAACTCTATAGCATGAGTCTTTCCTCAGGACCTTTCGTATTTTTGAATAACATTGGTTATTGTATATGCCATCAGAAAGATGCATAATAATTTATACTTAATATTCTGCCAGGTAGCTATTGCTGTCCCACTTTGCAGCTGGGAAAATGGATGACAGGACAGCTGAGCCATGTGCAGACCCAGGCTAATTATTATTTTGTATAATTTCCTGTTGAATGTCATCACACATAGATCCTCTGTTAACCATTCCTGGATTGCTCCATATTTTACAGCCTGAAATAAAAAGAAGCTCTGGAGAAAAAATATTAATTGGTTAATTAAAAATTAAATAAAATGCTTAAAATCCTTAGAACTACTAAGTGTCAAAGTCTTTCCCGTGAATTGAATGAATTAGTAATACAGTTTGAATAACAATGCATTTAACCTTCTCTGCTAAAAAAGATGAATAAAATATGAAAAATGAAAGGTCACAGTTTTCAAAGGTGTCTCTCCATGTTATGTATACATTTTCTTTTCTGTCTGACAAAACGTCTGGTTAGAGCTAATTGGTCAATATCAGGAAAGTGTATAGATGGCGTTTCATTCTGAATGGAAGATTCTGAACTGATCGCATGAAGCAGAGTTGCTCTGGGTGAAAGGCTGAGATTTCAATCTCAATAAAACCACGCAGGAAGCAGCTCACTGCTACAGCTCCCTCTGTTGAGGCTGCCTGAGAGCCTGAGGCTCTTGGCTCCATTTTTTCTTGGGTTTTCTGTCTTAGAAAATCCATCACCCCCATCACTATGCTCTTCTTTAGATGTTTTCTTAATCCAAATCTCAAGCTCTCTTTCATTCAGACTCCAATCTCTTTTCTTCAACTACCAACTAGGAATTTTTATTTAGATAGCCTAGAATGGCTTCAAACTCAAGGCTTTAGAAGCAAACGTTGATGTATCTTTCCAACATCACTGTCTATGGCTACACCTTCCTTTGCTTGGAAATGGTGCATCTTCTCTGATTCATTCTTCAATGTTCTCCATCCCCAAAGACTGATTTTTATACTTTTCCCCATCCAGTCTAGAGATTATCATACTGAGTGAAGTAAGGCAGACAAAGACAAATATCATATGACATTGCTTATATATGAAATCTTTAAAAAATGGTACAGATTAACTTATTTACAAAGCAGAAGCAGATTAACAGATCTCTAAATCAAACTTATGGGGTGTGGGGAAAAGTGATAAACTGGGAGATTGGGATTGATATATATGTACTTCAATTCAGTTCAGTTCAATAGCTCAGTCATGTCTCATTCTTTGTGACCCCATGAATGGCAGCACACCAGGACTCCCTGTCCATCACCAGCTCCCGGAGTCCACCCAAACCCATGTCCATTGAGTCGGGGGTGCCATCCAACCATTTCATCCTCTGTTGTCCCCTTCTCCTCCTGCCTTCAATCTTTCCCAGCATCAGGGTCTTTTCCAATGAGTCAGCTTTCGCATCAGGTGGCCAAAGTATTAGAGTTTCAGCTTCAACATCAGTCCTTCCAATGAACACCCAGGACTGATCTCTTTTAGGATGGACTGGTTGAATCGCCTTGTGGTCCAAGGGACTCTCAAGAGTCTTCTCCAACACCACACTTCAAAAGCATCAATTCTTCTGTGGTCAGCTTTCTTTATAGTACAACTCTCACATCCATACATGACCACTGGAAAAACCATAGCCTTGACTAGACAGACCTTTGTTGGCAAAGTAATGTCTCTGTTTTTTAATATGCTGTCTAGGTAGGTCATAACTTTCCTTCCAAGGAGTAAGCGTTTTTAATTTCCTGGCTGCAGTCACCATCTGCAGTGATTTTGGAGACCAGAAAAATAAAGTCAGCCACTATTTCCACTAATTCCCCATCTATTTGCCGTGAAGTGATGGGACCGGATGCTGTGATCTTAGTTTTCTGAATGTTGAGCTTTAAACCAACTTTTTACACTCTACTATATATAAAATAGTTAACTAACAAGGACCTGCTGTATAGCACAGGGAATTCTACTCAGTACTCTGTAATGACCTATATGGAAAAAAAAATCTAGAAAAGAGTGGACATGTGTATGTGTGTAGATGATTCACTTTGCTGTATGCCTGAAACAAACACAACATTTTGGACCAACTATAATAAAAAAATTTTTAATTAAAGAAATTTTCCCATCCAAAATGGGATCTCATTGCCCAAAGTCCTATAATGATACCTGTTCCGGTTATCTCTGCAGCCCTCTCAGCCCACTCAGCCCGCCTCTTGCTCCAGGTGCCATCAAGGCATCCCTCTGACCAAACTCCAACAGTGCTTCCCCCTACCAAGTGCAATTTCCTTTGTTGGATTCTCAAGACATTTCCTACTACGTCTCCATTTTAACACAACCCTATTCTTTTTTTCGTTCTGCTGTGTGTACTTTCTCTGTTCAGTGTCCAAAGACCCATGGGGTTCCCTGGTGGCTCAGACAGTAAAGAACCTGCCTGCGATGCAGGAGATGCAGGTTTGATCCCTGGGTTGGGAAAATCCCCTGGAGAAGGGAATGGCAACCCACTCCAGTATCCTTGCCTGGAGAATCCCCATGGACAGAGGAGCCTGGCAGGCTACAGTTCACAGAACTGCAAAGAGTCAGACACAACTGAGCAGTTAAGCACTATCCCCATGGTGCTATCTTGATGGTTTCCAACTCTGAATGCTCATCAAAATTCTCTGAGGATCTTTTCTAAAGAAATGCACATGCCTGAGCCCCACTCTGAGCTAAACTCATTAGTATCACCAAAAGCACCCCTCCACTTCCCATGACCTTGATAAACAGCCAAGGGGTTTGAACCACAGACTTGGAAACAAAACTCACTACCATTGACACCCAGCTTCTAAGTGGTCAAATTCAAGCATCACTTGACTCAACTATAAGAGATTTAACTTGTAAAATGAGGCCTCATGCAGTATTTAAATTGCTTTCCTGTCTACGCATACAACATGAATTTTCCCTTTCTTCTATAGTCAGGAGAAGAGAGCTCGTCTAAGCAAGGATGAGGTTTAGGTTGAATGAGGAGAGGAGATTGGAGGCAAGTTTGTCCCACCAGCCACTCCATGGAAAGAACAGTGAGCTTTCTGCTCTTCTTCAAGGTTTCTCCAGCCACAATGAGATCAGGACAGATGGGGTGTGAGCGGATGCTCGGGAGCTAGCCCCTGGGATCCTGCACCAACCCAGGGCAGCCCACTGCTTTGTGCTTGCTGGCTGCCACACTCTGGACCTAGACAACAATGTATTTTTCCCTGGGGTGTGGGCTGCAAGTGACCCTCTCAGCCTATGAGTTCTGAGGCAATGCATCAGCTATGATGCTTATAAGAACCAACACAAGAACTCAGTGACTATAATTTGTATAAAGTGAAACTTATTCTATGGCCTAGGATATTGGTATGATAGACCTGTTTTTTGGCATCTATGGTGTGTACTCTTTTCTCTCAAAAATGAGGATTTAGCATTTAAACTTAATGAGTCAATGAATGATTGTGGAATTTCTACTGTGCTTCACACTGTACCAGGCACTTTAGTGAGCAGAACATCGAAAGTAAATACCCTGCCTCCAGAGAACATGTGTTTTGTGCACCTGTATAAGCTAATGAAAAAATTGTGAGTTGAAAGAGCAGTGCTCTCTGGATCTTTGAGAGTGTGTTAGTCGCTCAGTCGTATCCGACTCTTTGCGACTCAATGGACCATAGCCCGCCAGGCTCCTCTGTCCATGGAATTTTCCTGGCAAAAATACTAGAGTGAGTTGCTATTTCCTCCTCCAGGGGATCTTCCTGACCCAGGGATTGAACTTGGGTCTCCTGCATTGCAGGTGGATTCTTTACCTTCTGAGCCACCTGAGAAGCCCTGCCATGGGATAGATATATGTGTAAGCTCCTTTTTGTCTTAGGAGTCTATGATTTGACTGAAAAAAAAACAAGTTCTGTGTCAAAGAAGGTAATTCTGAGCCAGAAAAACATAATTTGGTGGGGAAAAAATTGTTCTTTAGCCCATATCATTAAATTATATTCTTCCACGTAGTGGATGATAACACAGCTATATGTTTAAGCTACTCTCCTTCCAAAAGTTAAAGCAAACAGGTCTACTGGTTGACCTGTTGGGTTCTGAATAGCTACAATTTTCAACATCTAATGGCCTTCCATTTCAGAACTAAGAAGTATTTTAAACCTAATTAGAAACACTCTGTGCAATATTTTCAAGTAGGAAAATTCAAAATTGAATCAACAAGTAGGAAATGTTTAAGCAGAAAATGTGTCAATAGGGACTGACTCAAAGGAAATTGACATATTTTAAACCGAGAGAAAGAAAAACCACTGTTTTCTCAAAATAGTGAACTCCATAAGTCCCCTCTCATTCCTAAAAGGTTTGTCACTTTCTCCAGTTCCCTTCCATCTTCCTATTCAGATAATATGTTTGGATTTCCATATAAAATGTCAAATTACATCACTAGTCCACCACTAACAAAGTTACATGAAAATATTTCGCTCTTTCACAAAGCTTTCATTTATTTTTGCCACTATCTGCAGTGTGCCTTCAATGTAAAGCATCACCAAATGAGAAGTTTTCATTCTGATATGGATGTGATCATTCTCTGAAATAGGAGAGGGCTTTATCTCAGGACTTAGTTGGCCCTATGATTGGTCTTGAAAATGCACTGCCTGTGATCCTTTTGGGAGTATCTTGTATAGACCACCTCTTAGCCAATCAGTGGAACTTGATGCCTTGGTTTCTGTTGATTTAGAGTAGCCTTACAGAAAGGAGGGTTTCCCAAGTGGTGCTCCTGGTAAAGAACCCTCCTGCCAATGCAGGAGACATAAGAGACACAGGTTCGATCCCTGGGTCTGGAAGATCCCATGGAGGAGGGCATGGCAACCCACTTCAGTATTTTTACCTGGAAAATCCTATGGACAGAGGAAGCTGGCAGGCCGAAGTCCATGGGGTCACACAGAGTCAGACACTACTGAAGTGATTTAGCACACACAAACAAAGAGGAAGGGCTTCCCCAGTGACTCAGTGGTAAAGAACCCACCAGCAAGGCAGTAGACTCAGAAGACATGGGTTTGATCCCTAGGCAGGAAAGATCTCCTGGGGGAGGGCATGGCAACCCACTCCAGTATTCTTGCCTGGGAAACTGCATGGAAGAGGAGCTACAATCCATGGGGTCGCAAAACTGAACACGACTGAAGCAACTAGGCACACACACACAGAAAAGAAAAAAATGTATTTTCCATTTCAAAATAAAGTCCTGTGGATCTGAAACTCCACATAATATATTCATTTCTTTGGATTAATTTTTTTGCTTCATGTGAGACAGCTAAACCTATTCAAAGCCATTTACACCGTGGTGTGAGCTAGTTCATTAGCCACTTTCTGCTGTGGCTGCCAGCTGTGATCTTCATTTGGGTCAGAGAGAGTAAGATGGATAGTGTTACTTCTAGGATAGCAAATTGCTGTGAAGACCACCAATCCCTTGGGACGAGGGCCGGGATCCCTCTGTAGCAATTAAAGACTTGTGTCTGAAGCAGCAGTGAAGTCGTACAGCCTGAGGTCAAGGAAAACGCTCCTCCCACCGCTCTAAGAAACGACCTGAGGCCTTCCCTGATGGCTCTGTGGTAAAGAATCCTCATGCCAACACAAGGGACATGGGTTTGATCCCTAGTCCAGGAAGAGCCCACGAGCCGTGGAGCAACTAAGCCCGTGGATCAAAACTACCGAGCCTGCACTCCAGAGCCTGGGAGCCTTAAGTACTGAAGCCCGTGCACCCTAGAGCCCATGCAAGCCTGTGAGCCACGAGTAGAGAGTAGCGTCCGCTGGCCTCAGCTAGAGAAAGCACGCGCGCCGCAGTGAAGCCCCGGCACAGCCAAAGATAAATAATTTTAAAAAGAAATGATTTGAGACGGAAAGGCGTGCCCTTAGCTTCTTTGTCTACACCCTTTAGCTACCAGCTAGAAAAAGAGAATTGGCGAGCTTCTAAAAGCCGTGCCTGGATTCCTGGGATTCTCTGGATGAATTGTGCAGGTGCTTTCCTCCCGGGGTTGGTTTCCCTCTGGCCAGTTCTCAGCTGTTCAACAGCCGTGAAGTGAGGAGAGAGCAGTCCAGTGGTGGTGTGGGATCTTCCTGGGCAGGGTGAGGGGTTTGGATTGTGAACGCGCTTCCCCAGCCTTGTGGGGGCATCCTGAAGGTCAGAGAAACCTCAATATCAGAGGAGGAGCCTAGGAGAGGAGGCCTAGACATGCTCAGAGGAGAGAAGTGGAAACATCACCTGGAGATTTCTGTCTCTGTGGTGCCATTGTTCTTCCTCTTACTCAGGTTGAACCTTTCTTTCTTAATGCTTTGTTTTTTGACCCTGATGTATGGTGTGCAGAATCTTAGTTCCCCAACCAAGGATCGAACCCACACTGTCTTGTGTTGGAAGTGTGAGTCTAACCACAGGACCAACAGGGAAATCCCCAAGTTGAACCTTTGGAAGGCATTTTAGATTCTTTTTGTGAAGTCAGTCTCAAGTGTTCCCTGAATATTTCATCAGTGATGTCTCTCCTCCATGTCTCCACAGTGGGTCACAGTCAGACCTGCGTCACCCGTAACCTGGGCAGTGTCACCCGTCACCTGGACTGTGTCACCCGTCACCTGGGCAGTGTCACCCATCACCTGGGCAGTGTCACCCATCACCTGGGCAGTGTCACCCTTCACCTGGGCTGTGTCACCTGTCATCTGGGCTGTGGCAGTTTTCTTCTACCTGGTCTCCTGGCCAACAGTCGCAGTCAGTCCCCATCAATTTGGCCCTCACAATATAGCCAGAAAGATGTCCTCCAAGGGTAACTTTTCTTCCCCCAAACCTTTAAAAGATCTTCCTCTCACTCCTAAAGGGTTCCCCTAATTGGGGCACCCTTAGCACTGGTGGCTCTGCGGGCCCCTTTGGAGACCTGTGGTGAAGGCCCCACTCAAGATTCTGCATCACCAGGCCCGTTCCCTTTCCACCTTCACCTCCATCCTTCTAGGTGAGAGGTTTGCCAGACGTGTTCAAAGGCTTGCACACTCTTCAGAAGCCTGCTGGCTTCCCTTTACAGCCCAGAGACAGGAGGCTCGGAGCCTTTGCAGATAAATGTGCATTGATATTACAGTTCATTTCTTCCTTTCCTTCACCATCGCATTTTCTTAGTTCCTGAGCTGAATTATGTCCTCCATGTTATGAGAAAAACTGTACAAAATCTGACGGTGAGTCTGTGTCCAGGGAATCTGGAAAAGCAAGCTCTCTATCTCTTTCTGTCTCCTGTCAAAAATGGGTGAGTGACACAAATGAACTTATTTAAAAGACAGAAACAGATTCACAGATTAAAAAAAAAATATGGTTACCAAAGGGGAAGCGTGGTAGGGAGAGGAATAAATTAGGAGTTTGAGATGAACAGATACACACCTACTATATATAAGACAGATAATCAACAAGGACCTACTGTACAACACAGGGAATCCAACTCAATATTCTATAATAAACTATATGAGGAAAGAACCTGAAAAAGAGTGGATGTATGTTTATGTATAATGGAATTGCTGTGCTGTACACCTCAAACTAAGACAACATCGTACACCAACTGTACTCCAATAAAAATAAAGTAATACAGCTGGACAGAGATTGAAAGTATTTAAGGGTCAAAAATATTATGCTGAGTAAAAAAGAGTCAGGTGGGAAAGAATATGTTACATGACTCCATCTATTTGTATGTTGCGTGTTTGTTAGTCGCTCAGTCATGTCCAAATCTTTGCGACCCCATGGACTGTAGCCCTCCAGGCTCCTCTGTCCATGGGATTCTCCAGGCAAGAATACCGTAGTGGGTTGCTGTGCCGTCCTCCAGGGAATCTTCCTGACCCAGGGGTCAAACCCGAGGCTCCTGCGCTGGAGGTGGATTCTGAACCACCTGAGTTAGGAAAAGGCAACTCCAGCAACAGAAAGCAGATCACGCTGGGGTTGAGCACAGGAAGAGCGCTGACCACAAACGGGTGCTTTTGGAGCTGGGGTGGGCATGGAATTTTCTAAAACTGAACTGTAGCGCCAGTGACAAAACTCTGTAAGTGTAACGAACTGCAAAAGAAACATTGAATTTTGCATGTAAATGAGTGAATTTTATGATATGTAAATTATAACTCATCAAGGATCTCAGTAAAAAAAAAAAAAAAAAAATGTGTGTGTCCTAAGAAGAGTTAGCTGCTGTCAACTTATCACATGTTACCTGAGGCAGTCTGAATGATGTTAAAAGAGAGAATTTTAGATAGCACGCCTCCATTCCTGTTTCCTGGAACCATGGGGGCTGTTGGGTCCCTTTCAGGTGCTGACATCAAACGCTGGCGGGTGATGAAGTCCCACAGGCTTCCCCATGGCTCAGCGGTAAAGAATCCACCTGCAATGCAGGCTACAATGTGGGAGCCTTGGGTTTGATCCCTGGGTGGGGAAGATCCCTGGAGAAAGGAAATGACAACCCACTCCAGTGTTCTTGCCTGAAAAATCCCATGGACAGAGGAGCCTGATGGGCTCCTGTAGCCTGCCAGGCTCCTCTGTCTACAGGGTTGCAAAGAATCAGACACAACTTAGCCCAATAAACAACAATGAAGTTCCACATCCGTGACTTCCCACGAGCCCACAGCTGGCCGTGTCCTCACGTTCCACAGGGGCTGATCTCCGAGGCCAATAGCATCTTAACGGAAAAAAGTGCCTGTCAGTTCTGAGATTCACTCAGACACATCCTAGAGCTTTCATCTTGGCCAACTTCTCCCTCGGACGGTTCACTCAGAGGAAGCCAGGTGTCACCTTGTCAGCGGCCCTGCAGGCAGGCCCACCTGGTGAGGCAGTGAAACTCCCACCGGCACCGGCACCGGGATCTTCTAATCCAGGGAAGGAGCGGGTGACCGCAGCCCCAGGAAACCTCCTGACTGTAACGTCTAGGGACACCCCGTCCACCAGAACCACCCAGCTGAGTCTCCCTGGCTCCTAGCCCTGAGAAGGTGAATGAGGTCATCGAGGTTTGTTATCTTAAGCTGCTGAGTTTGGGAGTAACGTTCATGCAGAAATAGTTAACTAATACAGCATTGCAGCTAGATCAGGAAGTCAAAAACCAGCACACAGGGGCTGGCATGGCTCCTTTCTGGCTGTGTGACCTCTGTGGGCTCTTTACCTCTCAGAGCCCGAGGTTTCTCATTTAAAATATCCACTTTCTCTCAAAATTCTGACCTCGTAGAGATATGATTAAGTGGGGAAAAAGGTAAGCGGCACACTTAATACTGGGCTTGCCTTGTGTCGATGACAGTTCAGTGTTCATTAATTCAGAACTAACTTAAAGAAGCACCGGCTATTAATCTAAATTTTTTTTTAAATTTAAAAACATCTCCTTAATCTACCTTTGGCATGAAAATAGTTTCCAGATTGGAGAAAACAGATTGACTAGCAAGAATCCAATGAGCAATATAGATGAAATGGACAGAAGGCTGGTAAAAATAGTGATTGTGTGGTGACCCAGAAGGGGCCCCCAAGACCTGATTCATTTATGCATGAAATATAAATCCTCATGGAGAGATTTTTAGCTTGCCAGCAGGACCTGAAAGGTTTCTGCTTGGTGGCCCTGTCCTGGTGGGAGGTCTGGCTCAGGGAGATGTGAACAACGTCTTCTCCTTAAGGATGTTGTGTTGTAAATTGTTAAGGAGATTGCTTCTATTTTCCTGGCACTTCCACACCTCCTCAAGCAGGCTGTGAGCACCTCTCCCAGGAGACCAGGTACATAGGTGTTAGAAGGTGGATCCCTGCCACGAGTTCACCTTCTTGCCCTCCTCTGCTGTGACCTGGTGACATTCAGATGCACCAGGGACACCCCCTCCTGTCCTTGTCTCTTGCTCTCCTGCCTGAGCTCCTGGACAGGCAGTTGCTCCAGGTCCTCACTCTCTCTTGGCTTCCCTTCTGTTTGGTGGAGTCGGCTCCCCAGTCCTGAGCCAGGCAAGAGATGGGGGCCAGTGCAGACGGTTACAACCAGCCTCCTGTTTATACTCTGAAGTAGAAATAATAACAGCAACAGGAGTAAATCACTGAGCTTTGTCTCCTGTGGACGCTTTAAGATAACAGAAAAAGCAAGAGAGTTCCAGAAAAACATCTATTTCTGCTTTATTGACTATGCCAAAGCCTTTGACTGTGTAGATCACAATAAACTATGGAAAATTCTGAAAGAGATGGGAATACCAGACCACCTGATCTGCCTCTTGAGAAATCTGTATGCAGGTCAGGAAGCAACAGTTAGAACTGGACATGGAACAACAGACTGGTTCCAAATAGGAAAAGGAGTACGTCAAGGCTGCATATTGTCACCATGTTTATTTAACTTATATGCAGAGTACATCATGAGAAATGCTGGACTGGAAGAAATACAAGTTGGAATCAAGATTGCTGGGAGAAATATCAATAACCTCAGATATGCAGATGACACGACTCTTATGGCAGAAAGTGAAGAGGGGCTAAAAAGCCTCTTGATGAGAGTGAAAGTGGAGAGTGAAAAGGTTGGCTGAAAGCTCAACATTCAGAAAACGAAGATCATGGCATCTGGTCCCATCACTGCATGGGAAATAGATGGAGAAACAGTGGAAACAGTGTCAGAATTTATTTTTCTGGGCTCCAAAATCACTGCAGATGGTGACTGCAGCCATGAAATTAAAAGACGCTTACTCCTTGGAAGGAAAGTTATGACCAACCTAGATAGCATATTCAAAAGCAGAGACATTACTTTGCCAACAAAGGTTCGCCTAGTCAAGGCTATGGTCTTTCCTGTGGTCATGTATGGATGTGAGAGCTGGACTGTGAAGAAGGCTGAGCGCCGAAGAATTGATGCTTTTGAACTGTGGTGTTGGAGAAGACTCTTGAGAGTCCCTTGGACTGCAAGAAGATCCAACCAGTCCATTCTGAAGGAGATCAATCCTGGAATTTCTTTGAAGGAATGATGCTAAAGCTGAAACTCCAGTATTTTGGCCACCTCATGCGAAGAGTTGACTCATTGGAGAAGACTCTGATGCTGGGAGGGATTGAGGGCAGGAGGAGAAGGGGACGACAGAGGATGAGATGGCTGGATGGCATCACTGACTTGATGGGTGTGAGTCTGGGTGACCTCCGGGGGCTGGTGATGGACAGGAAAGCCTGGTGTGCTGCGGTTCATGGGGTCGCCAAGAGTCGGACACGACTGAGCGACTGATCTGATCTGATCTGATCTGAAGGGCTGGTTTGGGCTTCCCTTGTGGCACAGAGGTAAAGAACCCACTTGCCAATGCAAGAGACATGAGACATAGGTTGGATCCCTGGGTCAGGAAGATCCCCTGGAGGAGGGCATGGCAAGCCATTCCAGTATTCTTGCCTGGAGAATCCCAGGGACAGAGGATCCTGGCAGGCTGCAGTCCATGGGATCACACCCAAGGAGTCAGGCACGACTTAGTGACTAAACAACATCAGCAACAATGGCAAGAAGGATATAGCGGGGCTAAGCTCTGTGAGGGTAAAATGTCAAGAGGTCACAGATTCGGGGGGGGACCTCCCACTGCACCTGCACAGACAGGCTCCCTGGGGGTCAAAAAAGGAGCAGACGCCAGACCACAGTAAGTTTTGCCATTAGTAATTTCCCAAAGGCCCTTGGGCAGAAATCCATCTTGCTAAAGGATGCATATGCACAAAGAGGAGGGCCCTGAGTCAAAGAAAAAGTAAGATGGTTGACCAGAGGGAAACAAAGACTGCCCCCAATAAATGACTTAAACTTCCCCGAGGCACACCTGTCTGAGCTCACCCACGCCTCCGTCCACATTCTTTTCTGATAAACACCTTTCTTTCCTGTCTACTTGCTGTCTCCTTGACAATTTTTTTTCCAATGCAGACAAGAGCTGGGGCCGAGACTCTAGACTCCGGCCCAGGTGGTCTAGCGGTTGGGATTTGGCGTTCTCACTGCTGTGACTAGGTTTGATCCCTGGTCAAGGAACTAAGATTGTGCTTCAGGCTGCTGCTCACTGAAGTGAAGTGTAAGCTACTCAGTCATGTCTGACTCTTTGCAACCCCATAGACCGTAGCTCGCCAGGCTCCTCTGTCCATGGGATTCTCCAGGCAAGAATACTGGAGTGGGTTGCCATGACCTTCTCCAGGGGATCTTCCCGGCCCGCGTCTCCTGCATTGCAGGCGGATTCTTTACTGTCTGAGCCTCCAGGGAAGCTGCACTCTGGTGCTGCCCCAAATCTGCCCTTCGTCCCATGTGGCCCCTGAGTGGTGAGCTGTGCCCCCCTCTCTACGATCTGCAAGTGTAATAAATGTCTCTCTCTTACAGCTCTTGAGTTATTTTGTGTCTGCACCTAACTGATTAGGAAAAGAACCCATTTTAAGTAACATAATGATTACTTACAACACAAATGGTTTATCCTCAAGAAAAATTTTCATCAGAGATGAGGCTGAGTCCCCAGGGTACAGAGAGAAACCCTGAAGCCTTCTGGCCGGAGGTTTCTGGAGAGACATCCGTGGAGTGAGAAGCCTGGTCCTGCTCTCAGACTGTGAGTCTCTTATCTCATCTCTGAACCCCAAGGACACACCCCAGAGCAGCTGAGGCCCTTCCAACCTCCTTTTCTTGCTTCAAAAGAAAGCTGAGCATAGCAGTGTGTGCCCAACACTTAAAGTCAAACTCAGGCTGAAGGCTTCACCTGGGACTTCTGCTCAAGACTCTGCCTCCTTTTTTTTTTTAATTTACACTTTTTATTTTGTACTGGAGTATAACCGATTAACAATGTTGTGATAGTTTCAGGCGAACAGCAAAGGGACTCAGCCGTACATATACACGTATCCTTTCTCCCCCAAACTCCCCTCCGATCCAGGCTGCCACATAACATTGGCAAGGCTCTGCTTCCTGATGTCCATGTGCAAAATGCAGGCCAGCAGAGCTCCTGCAGACGAAGGCTCTGCATCCAAGTGACCCTCCGGGGTCCCAGACGCGATCTGGACCAGCTTCACCATTCAGGTTCATTTCTGACACCCTGATGCTCTGACACCCTGACACGCTGCCCTCCTCGTGGCTCTGTGATGCCATGGGGGGCTACAGAGCTGGTCACAGTTCCAAAGCACTGGGGACGCTGCCCGTTTTCTCAGGTCGGGAGGAGCTTGCTGGAAAGCACACGGCTTCCCTGTGCAGACAGTACTGGGGAGATTCTCCAGCTC
Source organism: Tragelaphus eurycerus (assembly GCA_935064755.1). Classification (NCBI taxonomy): domain Eukaryota; kingdom Metazoa; phylum Chordata; class Mammalia; order Artiodactyla; family Bovidae; genus Tragelaphus; species Tragelaphus eurycerus. The sequence continues at coordinate 16,727,222 of CAKXYN010000034.1, read as the reverse complement.
CACAAGCCCCTCTCCTCCATGTGGTGACCTCAGCCCTAACAGAAGTTCAAGAGTCTGCAATGGCGGCCAGTTTTGCAGAAGGGGGTCTCTCGGGCTGCCAGTTTCATGCCAGATTTTTGGGTCATTTTCTAAAGTTTCTCAAACTGGGGTTCCAGATATGCAAGAGGCTTATGTAAGGGAAGAGATCATTTTCCTCCCTTCTCTTAGGGTCCCTGGCTGGGTGTGAAAACTAAGTTCACAAAGACAGATTAAGAGAAAAGCATACACATTTGCTTGAATGTCTACATGTACACGGGAGCCTTCACAGGCAAGGGAGACCTGGAGGAATAACTAGAGCAGGAAGACAAAGAAACAATAAATTTGTAAAGAACTGCAAGAAGGTTCAGGCTGGGAGTAGGAAGTGACGAGGGAACTAGGAGGGGAAGGGTGAGTTGTACGAGGCTTGTTTGTGCGGCTGTCTCTACCCCTGATCCCCTGTCTCAGGGGATGAGAATGCTGACTTCCTTTCTGGTTCGGGGGGCACCTTCCACAGGGCAGATTTATCTCCTGCTTTCTGAGAAGAAGGGTGAGGGGTGGGGTCAGAGTGATATTTTGGCTTCTGCCATTAAAATAACAGTCCTTCAGCTGAAGATATTAATATGCTGGAGATATAGTATTTGGGGGACTAGGTCCTGAATCCCAGGCTTTCTAGGTGGCTCAGCAGTAAAAAAAAAAAATCTGCCTGCAACGCAGGAGACCTGGGTTCAATCCCTGGGTTGGGAAGATCCCCCGGAGAAGGACATGGAAACCCACTCCAATAGTCTTGCCTGGAGAATTCAATGGACAGAGGAGCCTGGCAGGCTATAGTCCATGGGGCCACACTGAATTGGACATGACTGAAGCAACTTACATACACACACATCCTAGACCCCCCTGTAAGTTACAATAGCAAGTCTCGGAAATCAGGGCCAGCTGAGGCCACTTTTCTTTCTGCTGACCCAGACTCTGCTTGTTGCCAAGGCAAGCTTGGCTGGTCACCAGTTAGCATTTACCACCAAAGTGTATTTCTTGAAACCCCAGACTGCTTGACCACTTTGAGTTATTCCTTCAAGGTCTGAACTCTCAGTTTCTCAAGTTTTGACCCAAATGACACCTTCTCAGGCGGGTCTTGACTAGCCACTCTATCTAAAATTGGAACTGGCCCTCCAATTCTCTTCCCTTCTTTTCTTTCCCCGTAGGACTTGTCATCTCTAACAAATTAAGTTTTTGCTTATTTTGTCCATACCAGGATGTGTGATAAGAAATTGTTTTACTTACTCCCTGTCGTCAGAGCCTAGAACATTGTTTGGTACTTCATGAGCGTTGAATGCTTTTGAACTGTGGTGTTGGAGAAGACTCTTGAGAGTCCCTTGGACTGCAAGAAGATCCAACCAGTCCATTCTGAAGGAGATCAGCCCTGGAATTTCTTTGGAAGGAATGATGCTAAAGCTGAAACTCCAGTATTTTGGCCACCTCATGCGAAGAGTTGACTCATTGGAGAAGACTCTGATGCTGGGAGGGATTGGGGGCAGGATGAGAAGGGGACGACAGAGGATGAGATGGCTGGATGGCATCACTGACTCGATGGATGTGAGTCTGAGTGACCTCCAGGAGTTGGTGATGGACAGGGAGGCCTGGCGTGCTGCAGTTCATGGGGTCGCAGAGAGTTGGACACGACTGAGTGACTGATCTGATCTGATCTGATGTACTCCCTGAATATTTGTCATATTAATATTGGCAGAGCCTGGGTATCCTGTAGTGCAGGCAGATTCTTTGCCCTCTGGACCACCAGGGAAACCAGAATTAAGAGCAGATATATACAACATGCTTTGTAATGTTGCAATTCCCCAGCATCATAGTACTTGCGACATCTTTCGCAGGTCCTGTTCCGTCATGATCCCCCCTTAGGCTGGTATAGCCAGCACTGCTGTAACACAACCCCATTTGGGTCTGCTCACCCACATGCAGGGAAGCCAACCTACTGACGTGGGGGTGTGAAGAAGGAAAGTGCAGTGTTTACCACAGGAGTCCAGAAAGGAGTGTGGGCAGCTTCTCAAGATCCCCTCTCCCCCACCCCATGGGTTTCAGGCAAGGTTTTTTAAAGGCTGGAGGAAGGAGAAAAGTCACAGGGTATGTGATCAATTCCCTGATTGGTTGACAGTGAGATTGCAGGGCAGTGTCACAGGGGGTAAATTATCATCAACTTTAGGCTCCAGTAGGTCTTCGGGCTGTGTGCTCATAGTCATCATGCAGTCAGCTTCTTCCATCTGGTGTGGGTTTTTGTGTCTGTGAAACAACTCAGGAGTGTGCATCAGACACTGGTATGCATGTCCTTCAAGGAGGAACTAACGATTCTGTGACTGCTATATGTCTGATCTATAGTTTAAACTATCCTCAATTCTATTGATGCCCAAGTGCTACTTTTTATTACCACCTGATCATTCATTAATTCTTGAGCCAGGCTTTTGTGACTCAGCAGAGGCCTAGGAGACTGCAGCTTTTCTGCAAATAAGAGGCAGGCAGAGGATGAGTGGCAACCCACTCCAGTGTTCTTGCCTGGAGAATCCCAGGGACGGCGGAGCCTGGTGGCCTGTGGTCTATGGGGTCGCACACGATTGAAGCGACCTAGCAGCAGCAGCAGCAGCAGCAGTAGCAGATATGAGCAGAGTCGGACACAACTGAAACGACTTAGCAGCAGCAGCAGCAGCAGCAGCAGAGGATTTGAGGGTCTATCCTGGGAAAGCCCCATAGGGTCTGCCTCCGTTTCACTATTACGACCCTCATTTTGTGAAAAGCCAGGCTCAGAGTGGTGAAGTGGTTTCCCTAAATTCACAGAGCTGAGAAGGACTATAACACCCCGTGCCCATGCGCTATGGATCTCAAGTGCTTTCTTCTTATAGATGTGGTGAGTGATTCAGAGGAGATACAGAGAAGGATGCTGAAGCCCTTTGATGTTTTTCAAAGAAGGCTTTGATGTTTTCTTAAAGCCCAAACCTTACTCTGTCTCCCCTGCTCTTCTGAAGAACAATAAATTCATCAAACAGCATTTTTGCTGGTAGGATCAAGGATCAGAAACTTTAAAAGCAAAATCTTTCCTTTTTTTCTTGTTAAGGAATTTCACATTTTGAGAAACATCCAGGTGGGAGCACAGACAGGGTTGGGCTACATGGTGCCTCGGAGGTTCCTCCTGTTCTACTGTACAGGCTTGTTTCCCTCTCAGCACGGAATTGTGCGGTGGAGTGATGCTGACCACCTCTGAATGGGGCTCCAGGTGATATTTCCAGCCTTGACCCTTCAGAGAACCAGGCTGAATGCATTCAGAGACCTCCAGGGGATTTTGTTAATTATAGCAGCCAACGTGCAATAGCTGCAGACAGACGTGGGGTTCTGATCTCCGGCTTGTCACTTACCATCTGTGTGACCTTTGGCGAGTTAATTAACTTCTTTGAACCTTGATTTTTTGTATAAAAATTAGCACTGATTCTTGTGCCCAGGCCATTTGCCTAGAAGCCTGGTTCCTCTGTAACCAGGTGGGTGACCAAGGATAAGATAGTGTATGTCGTGCTTCACGATGGTGTAAGATGGGAGGATGCAGGACTGATGAGAGCCGGCTCTGCCAGCTCCAGCTCGGGCTGCTCCCAGGCTGGAGGCTCACTCAGACGGGGGCAGGTAGCCCGCTAGGTCAACTTAATACCATTACCCCTGGGGATTCATTATTGCAAGGCGGTCCTGGTTGCAACTGGTTTGGAAAACATGGGAACACCTCAAACCCATAAGAGACATGCTAGGAGCTACAGGACGTGGATGGTACCTAGAGTTCTTCAAGGAGCTAGAAGTCTATCTGAGATGATAAACATCTACAATGGACAGATATTCAGCAATTCTCTGCAACATGAATTGTGTCAGAAAAGGCATAAATAATAAAAATGACCTCAGGATGCAGAGGACAAACAGGAGAGAGTCCGTCAGCTGATGTGACCAAGGTTCATCACCATGATAAGGTGGGATCCAAGCCGAGCCTTGAAATTTAGGTCTGTGGGACTGAGGTAGGTTGAGAAGAAGCTGAGAAGGAAGATAAAACACACCTACTCAGAAAGCCCCCACCATCACAAGGCAAAGCCTGGGCTTCTCGGTCAGTCATGTGGGGCCTCTCCTATCCGTCTGGCTAGCCTGTCCTGATCCTAGAACCTCTCAGCACGTGGTCTCCCCCCAGCATCCCCAGGGGATTGGGTCCAGGACCTCCATAGGGTCCAAAATCCTTGAATGTTCAAGTCCCTTATACTAACCTCCCAGACACTTTGAATCATCTCTGTACTACTTATAGCAGCCAAAAACACAGCGCAAACCTCTGTAAATCATTTCCTACATGTGGCAAATTCAAGTTATTCTTTTTTGGAACTTCCTGGAATTTTTTTTCTGAATGTTTTTGATGTGTGCTTGGTTGAATCCACGAATGCAGAACGGGTGGATTTGAAGGGATGACTATACTCTGCACGGGTGGTATCTTGGGCACCGCAGATACAACAGGCAACTGGACGGGGAGAGCTTGTGCCCGGACGGCGTAGAAAGTGGTGGATCCGTGGACAGTTTAGCCAAGGTGACATTCGAGATTGTGGTTAGGGTGGTGTCTTTTGAGGAGGTTTGTTGGGAAGAGTTTCTCTGAAAAAGAGTCCTTGTGTAGTCTTTTTTATATATAATTTTATGTATGTGTTTATTGACTGACATTTGGTTGTGCTGGATCTTCCTTGCTGTGTGGGCTTTTCTCTAGGTGCAGCAAACTGCGGCTGCTCTTTGCTACCCTGTGCGGGCTTCTCTTGTGGAGCACAGGCTCGAGGCAATCAGACTTCAGAAGTTGGGGCTCCCAGGCCCTAGGGCACAGGCTCAGAAGTTGTGGCACGGGCTTCACTGCCCCTCAGCATGTGGGACCTTCCTGAATCAGGAATCGAACTCATGGCTCCTGAACCAACAGGTGGATTCTTTACCACTGAGCTACCTAGGAAGCGCTGGGTTGAGTTTTGAATGATGAGGAGGTAACCATCCAAAGAAAGGAGGAAGAACTTTATTTAGCCAGAAGAAAAGCAAAGATAAAACACAGAGGAAGTGACAACCTTCTCCTATTCCAGGGACACGGTCATAGGGCTGGGACGGGAGGTGTGGTAAGGCAGGTGTGTTACAGTGAAGGCAAGATGGAGGGAAGTCGTGCAGGCCAGAGAAAAGGGTTTAAGTTTATTATAAGAGCAATGAGGGAGGAGATAGCACGATTTCTACTTTGACCAACACAGAAAAGCATGTGAGCTGGGCACTAAGGGCAAAAGCAGAAGCAGGAAGGGTCCACAAGGAAGCCTTCGCAGCATTCCATGGGAGCGATGTGTCCTGGGCTGGATCGTGTACATGGAGACAAATGAATGGATACGAACTTTCTTTTAAAGTAGAGTGGACAGGACTCTAGACTGCTCACCCCTCACCAACCCATCAGTAACTCAGGTCTTACCCAACTCCTCACCCTTCTACACATGTTTCACTGCAACAGACAAAGCTCTCTTCCTCCAGCCACATCCACCCCCCCCCCCACATGGCTCTAAAATAGACCTTATTCATCATTACTGCCTCTCAAGGCATCTCCCATTCTTCAGGGGCCAGTCAAATCTGATCTTCTCTCCAAAGACCTCCCAAATCCTCTGTTAGAATTTTCCTTTTTAAATACTCCCTTTGCACTTTATTCATAGCCATCCTGACAATCACTTTAAAGTGGAGGTACTAATATGGTATTTTGTTAGCTCTGGAGGTACTACTCAGGTTTCACTGAGATTTCCCTTGATACTGCTTTGGGTGCCGTCGGCCCTCAAAGAGTGTTACGTTGCACTGAATTAAAGTGAATGACATGAAGAGTCCAAGTCCAGTGTTTCAGGGTGGGGAAACTCCCTAGCAATGACAATGTCCTGATGAGGGCCATAATGATGATTATGATGATGCTATTGACAACTGTTAATGATGACCTTGATCAGGACAACCATTCACTGGGCACCTGCAATATGGACACTTTGCAAGATGGACACTTGGCAAAGCACGTTAGACATTTCCTTCTCACCACAATCCTATGACACAAGAGGTATTCTCATTCCCGTTTTCTAGATGAGGAAGCTAAGGGCTAGACAGTTTAGGTAAGTTACTCAAGTTCATACGCCTTCAATCTCAGAAATCCCTGCTCTAGGAAGATTCCTGTGACTCAGAAGGTGAGATGTAGGGAGATGGGAACCGAGGCAGGAAAACCAGGTGGGAGACTCTTGTGAGAGTCCTGGCAAGAGGCGGTGGGTGTGCACATGAGCTGTTCCCCCAGTGACGAGAGGGTGACTCCGAGGCCCAGCCCTGATGACTAATTCCATACAGCGTGTGAGAGAAGAGGTGGAGATCCTCTCAAGGCTTCTGTTGAGGCAGTTGAGTAGCTGTTGGTGGCAACAACAGACTCTATGGAGAAAGCAAGACTTTGCAAAGAAAAATAGTTGGACATTCTCTGGTGTGATGTGTTGACACTGTGACATCTGTGAGGCATCAGTTCTGCTCTGACAGTTATTTTGAAACTTGTTTCCAGTGTTATCAATACATTAAGAAACAGTTTGAGCATAGCAGGAATTTTGTGTTTGTGCATGTGTGACTTCATCCACAAGAAGTGTTAGGTGAATGCTGAAAACGGAGCCTGGCTGGACCAAGCCATGCAGGAATATCAGAACTCTCTCTCTCTCTCCACACACACACACACACACACACACACGCTTCACACAGGTACCAGCCACCTGAGGTCACATGTGTTACGAGCCACACCCATCACATCCAGCGCTGCATATTTCTTTCTTCTTTTTTTTTCCTGTTAAGCCTTTGACTATATGGAGGCTACTCTCCAACACTTTGAATTTTCATCAATATAGTGATAAGTATTATTAATAATCATACACTTTGGTATAACTGCAAGTTCAGAAGTATTTCCCAAATTATCAGTGACAAAATGATCTGATATTCATTACAATTTCACTAGTAAATGTATTTATTGGTTTTTAAACCTTTTGAAAATGGGTATAAATGAAATTAATTAATTAATTAATTAGAATATAATTAAATACAATAAACTCATTCAGGACAAGCTTTTATCCAACCATAATATACACTAAAGTGTTTGATATAAATAGAAGAAAATACTAGGATTAATGTTTTGTATCTACAATTTGTACCTAGTTAACTGGAAATTGCAACATAATACTCTGTTTCATGCCCTATTAATGCAATAAATATCTGACTGTGATAGAGTCAGTTTCTCTGAATGTTCACAGGAAAATTATATCCAGCAAGTCCATCATTTATGTGTGGGTGAAACCATGATGAGCGATAATGCTTTGTGGGCTGTGTTAGTCGCTCGGTCGTGCCCGACTCTTTACGACCCCATGGGCTGTAACCCACCAGGCTCCTCTGTCCATGGAATTCTCCAGGCAGGAATACTGGAGTGGGCAACCATTCCCTTCTCCCCGGGGGCTTTGTGTCCTACACCTTTCTGAATGATCTCACAAAAACCCTCTTTCCACCACTTTATAGTAACTCACAAAATACTGATTCCAAAGCACATTTCTACAGGCAAACTTCAGGTTTTGTTCAAGGTCAAGTGCTATATTTATTGTAGTATTGTGAACTTCTTAGCCATTTAAAATGTGTAAATCACTTTCCTGCTGGCTCAGTGGTAAAGAATCTGCCTGCCAACACAACATGGGGGACATGGGTTTGATCCCTGGCTTGGGAAGATCCTCTGGAGAAGGAAATGGCACCCATTCTAGTATTCTTGCCTGGGAAATCCCATGGACAGAGGAGCCTGGTGGGCTACAGTCCATGGTCACAAAGAGATGCAGCTGAGCGACTGAGCAAGCTCTTAATTCAAGGAAGAATTGTGCCCTGAGGACTGGACTTTACAGGCAGACCAACAAAAGGCTGTCAACTATCTCTGGCTGTTTCTCTTAGGGTATTTTTCTTCCCAAGTCACCAACTGTCTTTTTAGAAACTGACCTGGCTCTCCAACTTTCCAATACCATAGATTGCTTCAGTGAAAGTTCCAGCCCCATCATTTTCTGCTATTTTGGGGAAATTAGTTAACCACTCGCTGCGTCCGAATTGTCATCTATACATTGAGGATAGATAGTCAATAATCTGTACAAAGTTCTTAGAACAGTGTCTGATGCATGTTTTAAGTGTTCAGAAAATGTTATTTTAAATGCCTATTTAACTTTCCAACATACTTTCCCCAGAGGATATTTAGTAAAAGCTGAAAGGGGAGAAGTAAGAGTGACATCTTTTCCAATCAGAAGCAACTAGTTTTTTTCTCTATCTTTCTTAGATCTTTGAAGTTAAATTGTGCCTCCCGTCCTAATTGGCATTAAATGGCCCTTCAATCACTCCTTTACCCATAAGAATGCTTTCGGAAATACTTTAGTCCAGAAGGAAGACGAGAGTGGTGACCCATATGGATGGACTTGCCAGGTCAGGCCACAGAGTTAGCCACTCGTCCTACCAGGACTCCAAAGGCCATCTGGGTTTCTTCAGCCTTATTGATGGTTCCCATCCAGGAACAATTTTGCTGTCGAGGGGACATTCCATTCGGCTACATGAGGGGATGGTGGTAGGGCAGGGATGCCACTAACCTCTAGTAGGCAGAGGGAAGGGATGCTGGGAAGCATCCTACAATGCCCAGAATGTTATCTGTCCCTCCAGTTATCCGTCCTCCAGTTTTCCATCCCAAATGTAAATGGGGCTAAGGCTGAGAACCCTGGGCAAGATCGTGTTGCCTCAGAGATATTTCATTACATGCATGTAATGAGACAGACTGGGACCCGGGACCCTCTGTGTCAGTGCTTGTACCCTGGACAAACATCTCCTGGAGCAACAAAGTATTGATGCAAAGAAACTAGAAGGGATCAAAAATAACTGCATGCACGTGCAGCTGGGCCGAAGTATGGGCAAGAAGATACAAAAAGACTGAAGACCTAAATGCTGCTTGTCTAGAGCCGGGAGCAAAAGAAGGGGATGGGAGGCAAAAGCAGAATACTATCCATGTCCCCTGCACTCAACACCACCAAAGGGGTGAGCAGACCACCTAAGCCACGACTCCAGCCCAACTCCTGGACATACCCTTACACCCTTACCCTCCTGCCATGTGAGGAACCAGCTCCTCGCCTCAGGGGAGCAAGCAAGGAAACCTGTTCCTTGTTCTCAATCCTCTGTATGTAGCTGCTGCTGCTGCTGCTAAGTCACTTCAGTCGTGTCCGACTCCGCGTGACCCCATAGATGTCAGCCCACCAGGCTCTCCTGCCCCTGGGATTCTCCAGGCAAGAAAACTGGAGTGGGTTGCCATTTCCTTCTCCAATGCATGAAAGCGAAAAAGTGAAAGTGAAGTCACTCAGTCGTGTCCAACTCTTAGCGACCCCATGGACTGCAGCCCACCAGGCTCCTCCATCCATGGGATTTTCCAGGCAAGAGTACTGGAGTGGGGTGCCATTGCCTTCTCCCTGTATGTAGCAGGGGCCCCAATAAAGCTTTGCCTGAATTTCTTATCTGGCCTCTGATCAATTTCTAGTGATCGGGCAAGGCCAAGGGCCCTTGTTGGTAGCAATAATATTTCTAAAGAACTTGCTGAAATGGTTTCAATTGATTATTATTCAAAGCTGCTGATGAAATGGGACTCTTTTAAAAAAAATCTTTAAGTTAGATGATTTAACATCTATTTTTATAACCTCTTCCACTGCTGTCTGAGACTTGTTAATATGGCTTTTCTGGAAGATGCGTGGAGCATTTCAAGGAGAGAAGGAGGTGTTATTCAACATTGCAAATACCATGTGGACATTGCCCTACATCAGCAGAATACCCTGAGAAGAAACTCAAGGGACCTGGCATGATTCTTAGGGCACTGTGAATAATGCTGTGGCCAGCAGGGATGCTTAGAGGAAGGGCTCTGGGGAATTCTTTTAAAAGCTCTGATTCCTGTCCCTCTGGGACTCAGGCAGACAAGAATCAAATGCTGCTGGTGCCTCATCCCAGTCCCCTCACAGGACAGCGCATCCAGCTGCTGTGATCAGTGATTGCTGGGGTCACAGGTGACCCCACGGAGGTCATGTTCCATCCTGCTGAGCAGAGGCCCAAGACAGACTGGTTACCAACCAGGGGTCCTTGGTCTTCCCCAATCACTAGAAACTGATCAGAGGCAAGACTAGAAATGCAGACAAGGCTTTGCTGGGGTCTCTGCGGCAGCAGGAGGAAGGAGAACAAGTTGCAGGGGCCCTTGCTCACTCCCTGAGGGGGAAGGTTTGGGAGGGTCCTGTATGAGGCGTGGATAAGGGTGGGTGAGGGGTGGCTTAGGTGCCTGCCCACCCCTTTGATGTTATTGAGTACAGGGGGCGTGCCCAGTACTCTGCCTTTGCTCCTGGCTCTTCACAACTGGCAGATGTGTGGTTTTGTCTTTTTGTATCTTATTTTTCATAATCTGGCCCAACTACAGCAGGCTGGCAGTTACTTTTAGTCCTTTAGGGTTTCTTAGTATTTTGTTGCTGGAGGCGATGTCTGTCCAGTTGCGGGTTCCAGGTCCCAGGTCCCAGCCTGGCTCCGACTGACAGAGGGATGAGAGGATGGCACCCTTGCCTAAAAGAACACCACCCCGGGTACTCCAGAGATCTTCCCCTGAGGTCTGCTGGAGGCCGGACTCCAGCTCCGATTCCTGCCCAGTCTCCTGAGAGCAGCCCCCAATACACCACGTTCCCAAAAGGACCCGCTGGGGCTCTGGGTCAATAGTACCTGGCCCCAAAACACGTGGGGTCCGCAAATCCAAGGGATGAGGGGTGCGCCAGGGCGTCCTTCTTCGCAATACACTCGCCTCCCTCCTTGAGGCTCCTCGACTCTGGCCTGAAGTAGAAGCGGGGGCCAGAAGTAGATGCGGGGCCGGAAGCAGGTGTGGGGGCCGGAAACTGGTGCACAGTAGCTCAGGCAGGTGCGGCGGGAGAAGATGCCAGGCTCTACCTGGGCAAAGCCCTGTTGGAAGGCTGTCTCTCCAAACTCAAACTTTTCCCTGAGAGAGCAATTTGTCTCTTTGGCCCGAAACTAGGCCCAAGGCAATCGGAGCTTTGCAAGACACCCAGGTCCTACGCAAGTTAATGGGGAGGAATTTTTCTTACTTTTCCTATTCAGTTTACTCATTTAGGATTATCCACACAAAATAGTCCATGAGACTGCATCCCTTAACAATACTAATAGTCATATCTTACGTGAATAGATCTAACTGAATGTTATTCTTTTTTTCCATGATTTTTGAAGTTCTAGAGAAATAGAATAGAGAAATTGAGAAACAGCTTTGACCTATTTATACTACTCTGTTCACAAAGACAGGTTATGGTCACCATACACAGCCATCAGGTCCAAAGGAAATTTATGCTTTTTTTCCTCTTTATCCTTACCAACATCCTCTGGATCATTGAAAAAGTAAGATAGTTCCAGAAAAAACATGTATTTCTGCTTTATTGACTATGCGAAAGCCTTTGACTGTGTGAATCACAACAAACTGTGGAAAATTCTGAAAGAGATGGGAATACCAGCCCATCTGACCTGCCTCTTGAGAAACCTGTATGCAGGTCAGGAAGCAACAGTTAGAACTGGATATGGAACAACTGACTGGTTCCAAATAGGAAAAGGAGTACGTCAAGGCTGTATATTGTCACCCTGCTTATTTAACTTATATGTAGAGTACATCATGAGAAATGCTGGGCTGGAAGAAGCACAAGCTGGAATCAAGATTGCTGGGAGAAATCTGAATAACCTCAGATATGCAGATGACACCACCCTTATGGCAGAAAGTGAAGAAGAACTAAAGAGCCTCTTGATGAAAGTGAAAGAGGAGAGTGAAAAAGTTGGCCTAAAGCTCAACGTTCAGAAAATGAAGATCATGGCATCTGGTCCCATCACTTCATGGGAAATAGATGGGGAGACAGTGGAAAGTTTCAGATTTTATTTTTTGGGGCTCCAAAATCACTGCAGATGGTAATTGCAGCCATGAAATTAAAAGACGTTTACTCCTTGGAAAGAAAGTTATGACCAACCTAGATAGCATATTGAAAAGCAGAGACATTACTTTGTCAATAAAGATCCATCTAGTCAGGGCTATGGTTTTTCCAGTAGTCATGTATGGATGTGAGAGTTGGTCTGTAAAGAAAGCTGAGTGCCGAAGAATTGGTGCTTTTGAACTGTGGTGTTGGGGAAGACTCTTGAGAGTCCCTTGGACTGCAAGAAGATCCAACCAGTCCATCCTAAAAGAGGTCAGTCCTGGGTGTTCATTGGAAGGACTAATGTTGAAGCTGAAACTCCAATACTTTGGCCACCTGATGTGAAGAGCTGACTCACTGGAAAAGACCCTGATGCTGGAAAAGATTGAGGACAGGAGGAGAAGGGGATGACAGAGGATGAGATGGTTGGATGGCATCACTGACTCAATGGACATGAGTTTGGGTAAGCTCTGGGAGTTGGTGATGGACAGGGAGGCCTGGCGTGCTGTGGTTCATGGAGTCGCAAAAAGTTGGACACAACTGAGTGACTGAACTGAACTGATCCTTACCACACTCACAATTTCCGGATGGATTTTTTTCTAAGTAAACACATGCCACACATGTATTTATCTATTTCTCACCAGTCAGTGGGCCAGGCACTGTTCTATGTACTGAAGATACAGAGATGAGTAAAACAGACAAAACCCTGCCCTCTCGGAGCCCAGTTTCTAGTGGGGAGACAGGAGACACAGTACACTGATAAATATATATTTTACTATGGTATAGACGTTGATAAAGGAAAAGCGGAAACATTTAGCAAAATAGCATCCCACCTGAACATAGGGGATGCTAATTTAGATAAGACTGTAACACTGTTTCTCATCAGACAACAAATTAGCTGAAACCTGGATGAAGTGAGAGAGGGAGGCTTATGGGTTTTGGGGGAAGAGCTTTGAGGCCAGGAATGACTGGTGCCAAACCCTTGAGATGCCAGTAAGATTGGCAGATCTAAGGAGGATCAGTGGTGCTGAATGCAGCACACAGCACTGACAGCCGGATGGAGAATGGGGTTGACAGGGAGGCCACTGTGTTTTACCAGGGATGATAAAGAGTACGAGCAAGTCAGTTCTTTTTAAAAATTATTTCTATTTTATTATTTTTATTGAAGTACAGTTGATTTACAACGTTGTCTTATTACTGCTGCACTGCAAAGTGATTCAGTTATACATACATATATATTCTTTTTTATATTCTTTTCCATTATAGTTTATCATAGGATATTGCACATAGTTCTCCGTGTGGACCTTGTTTATCCATCCTATATCCATCCATTATCTAACATCTGCTGACCCCAACCTCCCACTCCAATCAATTCTTCATAATCCCTTCTAGTAGAGAACATTCGGCTTCCTCTGTTCCCATTACTAAAGGCTAGTAGTGCCTCACTTGTCATGACTATCAAAAATATGCCCACTCATTTCCAAAGGCACACTGGGATGTGGGATTAGTCCCAGTGGAGACTAAGCTTTCCAGCAAGGAAGTGACATGATCAGTTTCACGCAATTAAGGTCACTGTGCATAGGAAAGAGATTGAACACCTGGAGAGTTGAAGAAGAGAAAACTTTAGGAGGTTATTGCAATGGTCCAGGTGGAAGAAAATGATGGCCAGGCTAGGAGGTATCAGTGTGGCTGGTGAGAAGCAGCCTGTTTGGCAGCAGAAGGGGAAAGTGGAGCTAGGAGGATATGCTGATGTTGGGAATTAAATGAGGGAGAGAGAAATGCCATGGAAAGCATCAGGGTGGGCTGTTGCTATGACCATTCTTGTTTTGCTCGTCATGTTCAAATTAATGCAGATGGCTATTTTATCCTTTTCTGAATGCTGTGTGTGTGTGTGTGTGTGTGTGTGTGTGTGTCTGCAAGCCTTTACACTTGAATGTCACTTCTATCCCTGGGTTCCTAATGTCAACCATACCAGGTTGGAGAGCTGTTCTGTGAACTGTAGGATGTTTGACAACATTCCCGGCCTTTACACACTAAATGCAAGAAGGCAGGATGTGCATGGAGTACCTTCCTCCTAGCTTGACAACCAAAAATGTCTTCAAACACTGTGGAATTTTTCTTAGCAAAATGGCCACCAGTAGAGAATCACTGCCCTAAGCAAGAATCTCACTGAGGCTGTGACCTGGTTCTGCCTCTAATGGGGTGACTTTGGGCAAGTCACCCAACCTCTTAGGGCTTTGCGTGTTCATCATAAGTGTGAGTTAGATGCTAGCCCAGGTTGGAAACCATATACTTTGGTGAACCAACTCTGTCTTTCTGAAAAATTAACTTCCACTGAATTTCAGATGCACAGTGTCTCAAAAATATCTTAGTAAAAACATAACAGTTTTTCTTCTGGGAGTGAACAAAATGCCCCCACCAATTATAGCACTGATTTTCTCAATGTAGGCCAATATTTGAGCAGGCAAAATCTGCTAATAGGCATTCCCAGCTTCTGAAAAATCATCTGCAATTTCCTTGTTTTGCAAAGGACAATTGAGGACTTATAACCTCAGCTGTCCATATGTGGTTTCTTGCGATTCTTATTGGGTAATTTGGTCCAACAAAGTTTAGCTTTCAGCTGACAACATTGAATTATGGCAGGTGCTGTTGGGGGTTCTTTTGTTACATCACATCTATTTCTTTGCCCAATTAGAGCTCTAGGTAATAATTGTATATTTTTCCTTATCCACCCTGAAATTTGTGGCTGAGAGGTGTTCATCATCAAAAAGATGGTATTCATTTGAGTAAATTGAGACTGAGATGGGCTTGTGTCTCTCTCTAAGCAGTAAGGAGTTGGAACCACAGACTGGATCTCTTCTTCCAAGGTCTGGGCCTTGCTCAGCACACCTGCAGGCTCTGCTCTTTTGCCAGATGTTGAGGAAGAAGGTTGGAGAAGGCAATGGCACCGCACTCCAGTACTCTTGCCTGGAAAATCCCATGGACGGAGGAGCCTGGAAGGCTGCAGTCCATGGGGTCGTGAAGAGTCGGACACGACTGAGCGACTTCCCTTTCACTTTTCACTTCCATGCATTGGAGAAGGAAATGGCAACCCACTCCAGCGTTCTTGCCTGGAGAATCCTATGGACGGGGGAGCCTGGTGGGCTGCCGTCTGTGGGGTCACACAGCGTCGGACACGACTGAAGTGGCTCAGCAGCAGAGGAAGCAGGTCAGCACACAGATTCACCGTGGGGTTCTGAAGGTGTATTTGCAAAACTGTGACTCCAACAGGAAGTCAAATCACATTATTATATATTTGTGTATGTGTTGTAAGATGGCTGAAGGCTAGTCTTGTGTGTGTGTTTGTGTGTGTGTGTATTCTCTATTTGGATGACCTATATGCAGGGTTTCTACTTTATGAAATCTATGGATGCTTTTTATTAAATGAAAAAGAGAAATCAATTTTCTATATTTAATCCCTGCATTTGAGCTTCTCCCAGCTTGGCCACTGCCAGAAACTTTTAAGGAAAGCAGTGTCAGCTGAATGTGTCTGCCCTTTTTGGCTTTTCCTGAATTCTAGATGGCCAGGGATTTCCTTCCTGGCTGTAGTTGGTGGTCAAGGTTTTATGCTAAATGGTGGATTGATTTTTGGCGTTGATTACTTTTAATTAAGCAGCATATGTACAGAGTGGTCCCAAGAGGACTGAATCTGGTGACTTTGATGGGGATAACCTTGAGATGACTTTCATTATTCCAACAACTAAGCTCCTCAGAGATGGCAGTGATATGGTCCAACATGGGGCAGACCCAAAATTATTTGAGCATCTGGAACCCTGAAGAGCTCTATCAATCAGGGTTCTACCTGGAAAAGTGGTTGCATAAGAAAACAGAATACATTATAGCCCAAGGCAGGTCATCAGCACACCTGAGAAGCCACTAGGTCTGCTTGTTGGAGGTTCTAAAAATTTTTGTTGGCTAGAGAAATTGCAAAGAAATGATTATTCCTTTATTCTTTCATTCAACAAATACTTGAACATTCATGGAGCTTAATACTAGGCAAAGACAAAGGTCAGTAGGACACAGGGCCTTATGTTAAGGAGTTCGTGAAGTTGTATGGATCAGACTGTCATGGATAGTTCTAAATGGATGACATACACGTGACAAAACAAAATGCAGCCTGTGACAGTGGGAGAGCACATATGTAGAATAACAGAAAAAAAGTGCAATTGATTATGAAAGCTGTATTTAGTATCTTAATTTAGATTCTTCAACCACGAGTAACAGAACACAGTTTGCAATTAAGAATGACTTATACTGGTGCTAGTCATCTTGTTAAGATGCAGATTCTGATTCAGCATTTCTGGGGTATTGCTCAAGATTCTGGTGTTCTAACATGTTCTGGATTTTGTTGATATGGTTGGTCCACTGGCCACCCTTTGAGCTGAAAGAACTTTCAAAACAAGATTTTCTCTTATCTCCTATAACAAAAGTTTGAAGGTAGTTAGGTGATGACGGGGCTGATTCAAAAGCTCAAACAGCATCAGGATGGACCCAGGTGCTTTCCAACCTGTTCTCAGCCTTCTGGCTTTGTCCTCAGGCTTCTCCCTCAAGGTCTCAAAATGTCTGCTGGGATTCCAGGCATCACACACAGGCATGAAAAAGTGTGTGAGAAGTAGAAGACAAATTTATCCCTCTTTTTATTCTTTTCATACAAAGAAAGGCTTTTACTAAAACAATTCTTGGCTACAAGCATCCACTTAGTTTCCATTGACTGAAATAATGTCTGATGTCATCCCTCACTGCAAAGCCTTCTGGGAAAGCAAGTATTCAGCCTCTACAGTGAGATATAGGCTTGTTAGAAGAATGGTGGGAAGGAGAATGATCACTTTGTTGGACAGCCAACCACATTTGTCAGTGGGGTTGGAGTTCTTTTGGCTAAGGAAATCTTGCAGGGCTAGGAACACCCTGCTGAGTTGGCGCAGGGCAGGGAAATTGTCAAGTGTCACTTAGATGATGCCAGAGCCATCTTCCTCTCTAGGTGCACACCTCACCGCCTTCCATTGTCTGGACTCAGAGTCCATAGGTTTCTCACCTAGAGGATTTAATAGGGTCCTAAATGATCTCACCACCCCATCCCTCCATTTACACCTCTCATCCACTCTGCATAGAGAGTCAGAGACTTCTAGCATGCAAATGTGACTGTGATATACCTTGTTCAAAAAACTGTAAAGGTTCCTCATATCATTCATGATATATATTAGTATTAAAATGTTAACTCCATAGTATTGTACAGTCTTCAAATCTCATTATAATTTCCTCTCTACCACTTATCCTGTCTCCCCTCCCAACTCTCCCCATTAAAAATCCATGTCTTCAGGGAGTTCCTTGGTGTCCTAATGGTTAGGATTCTGGGCTTTTATTGCCATGGCCCAGGCTCAGTCCCTGGTCAGGGAACTGAGATTCCAAGGGACAGAGATCTCACAAGCTGTACAGGGTGGCCAAAAAAAAAAAAAAGTCAACACCTTCAATGTTACAGAGAATACTAATTTTACTAGAACCAACTCTGGGTATAAAATCATCTACTTAAAAATTTCTTTCAATATCTCTGCAGATCATGAAAAGTGATTACTGGGATCCCTCTGATTTGGAACGTTGGCATTTTTCTGATCTACTCCATATGCTAGATGCTTAATTATCAAGGTCATCTTCAAATATGCCAGGAGGCTTTAAGATCAGGACTCCAGGACCTTTTCATTCCTTGAGGGAGTCAAAGTCATTTGGAGTGCATGGAATATGCAAGTGTGTTCAGGTGTGTCTTTGGACTGTAGCCCACCAGGCTCCTCTGACCATGGGATTCTCCAGGCAAGAATATTGGAGTGGGTTGCCATTTCCTCCTCCAGGGAGGATCTTTCTGACTCAGGGATCGAACCCACGTCTCCTGCATTGCAGGCATATTCTTTAGCTGCTGAGCCATCCTAAAAGTCTTGGAGCCAATGTTCTTACTTCTTTAACACTCCCCTTAATATGTTCTCCATTTCATGAGTAAGTGCTGCCCAAGACTGGAGGACTTGCCCACTAACTGACTTCTCACTAGGCATGGTTTTTCATTATTGATGTCTCTGTCCATCCTCTGATCACTCTTTTATTCCATCAGGTGTGGGTCATAGACTGCTTCCTCCCCTTCCTGTCCTTCACCTCCCCCTTCCTGTCCTTCACCGCCCTCCCCACTGCACCAAACCCAGCACGGAGCTGGTCATGTCTTAGGTGCTTAGCAAATACTCTTTTCATTTCCTTTTTCTTTTTTTCCCAAGCTCAAAATTTAATTTAAAAACATACAATGGAAGTTACTCTGTTTTCCTGTACATGTACATTTTACTGAATTTTTTTTGTGTGTATGATTTTATACTATTAAAATAATAAACAAATACACACCATGGTCATACTTTATCAACAGTGAAATAATGTACTTACTAGACAGAACAAGGGAGATCAGTCCTGAGTGTTCATTGGAAGGACTGATGTTGAAGTTGAAATTCCAATATTTTGGCCACCTGATACAAAGGGTTGACTCATTTGAAAAGATCCTGATGGTGGGAAAGATTAAAGGTGGGAGGAGAAGGGGACTACAGAGGATGAGATGGTTGGATGGCATCACCAACACAATGGACATGAGTTTGGGTAAACTCTGGGAGTTGGCGATAGACCGGGAGGCCTGGCGTGCTGCAGTCCATGGGGTTGCAGAGTCGGACATGACTGAGGGACTGAACTGAACTGACTGAACTGAGACAGAACAAAGGTTATATAAAGAAAATAGTACTGTAATTCAGTAGTCATAAGACTTTTGTTTAGTAAGCTAATTTCCTAATAAAAGAAGCAGAGAGCTTTTATTTACCTTTTTATTAATCCCTGCCTTGTTTGCATGTACACCTCTTATCTGTTTGATGCCAGGGACTTAAACATCTGACACATGGCTCCAGCCTTGAGACGATCACATGTGTGCTCTCCATGACCATGCTAGTTCGATGATGGCCACCTTGAAGGAGTTTCCACGGGGCACTGACAATGGGGGAGCGGAAATAGCCCTTAGGTCTTCCGGTGAGTTAGGAAAGACAATCTGGGGAGGGTGTTGGTCACAGAAACCTACAAGCAGGGAGACCTGGCTACACAGGTGGAGATGCCCGGCAGCACCTTACTGAGAGGCACCAGCGGGTGAGGAATTTGACGGAACCCCGAGTAGCTAAGCGTGACCGAACCAGAAGAAGGGGGTGTGGCAGAGGGCGAGGCTAAGGACACAGGCAGCAGAAATGATAATGAACTTGGAGGCTGCACAGGGAAGCCAAGATTTTTAATCCTGAACCACTGAAGAATGCTGAGCATACATGTCTCACATTTGCAGGTTCGAGGGTCGTTCCAGCTGCTGTGCCGAGAAGAGAGGAATCAGAAAGTGAGCCTTTCAGCAGGAAGTTCAGGGTTCAGGTGAGAAATGATCGTGTTCCGAAACCAAGCCAGCAGTGGAAGGGGCCTGACAGTGTGGTGGGGACTGTTAGAGAGCCACAGGGAGGAACACTTGGTTCAATCCGGTGATTCAAACGCAAGAGAAGAATATGCCTTTCAGGTTCTTTCATTTTGAAAAGATTTCCCTTGCTGCAATTGCTGGCCGGCTTCTGGTGTACACAGGTGTGTGCCAGGCACACCCCGCAGCCCACAGCTGTAACTCAGGCTTGATTGCTGGTCAAACTCCCTAGCAAATGCCTCTCCACGTTTGACTCTTAAGGAATTGAATACCATTGCTCACAGAAGCAGAACATTGGCCACGTGTGAATATTGCACTCTTCCTCCTGGGTATGATCTCTATTTTTATTGAACAACTGTCAGTAGACCATGCAGCATTGCCAACAACACGCTGAAAATAGAATGAAGGCAATTACCTCAGCAAAGATTAACGCAGAAAGTAAAATTGCACTTATGTAACGCTCATCTTCCAGGCACGGAGACCAGCCCGCCTCTGATTTCTCTGTCTGTCTCGGCATCAACGGCACCACCCAAGACCACACCGGAAGAACCAACTGTCTCCGCCCTTCGCTCTTCCTGTGTTCGCCAAGCCTTTTCTCAGAGCGGCCCGCAGAACACGGTGGTGCTCTCGGGGATGTTCCCCTCAAGACGCCGCCAACAGATGAGAGATAGTATTAGCTAAGAAGGCAATGGCACCCCACTCCAGTACTCTTGCCTGGAAAATCCCATGGATGGAGGAGCCTGGTAGGCTGCGGTCCACTGGGGTCGCTAAGAGTCGGACTCAGCGACTTGACTTTCAGTTTCTAACACTATTTCCGCACTGTTCTTCTACTGCTTGGCAATTACTTGTCAGTGAACTTCAGGAAAATACTTGTGCTTTGGAGAATGTCAGGTCTGAGAGGAACTTTGCAGATGACTTAGGCCAATCCTCTCAAGGTACAGAGGAAAACACTGAAGCCTGGGGGATTAAATGACTTGACTGTGACTTCCTTTGTGACTTAAATTTAGAAGAGAGGCCTGAAACCCAAGCTGCACTCCAACAAGGGCATTTCCCCTGTGCCCTTGGCTTCTTGCAAAGAAAGAGGGATGGTAGGAAAAGCCTCCTTGTCAAATCCCCAACACCCCCCAGTGGGTGGAGGAGACTGGAATACAAAAGAAGAAAATCAACCCCATAATTAGATACAGCGCTGACTCCAGACCAACAAGCTGAAATATTGTGTTGGCTTCCATAAAAGCTACAGAAGGAAGAAAACAAAGCCTGCATCAGCAACTTGAGACCCACGTGTAGGTCTGACAGAATGATACCATTTTCATAAAAGCCAAATATGACAAAAATAGCTCTTATGGGATGCAAGAGAAACAAGAACAACTAATTGCTAAGGATGGCTACTTGGGTATCAATTGTCAGTGTCACCCTGCTTTTACCCCCTAAATCTCTGACATTGCAAACTGAGCTGGCTCATTGCATCTATTGAAGTGCAGCCATATTATAAAAATATTAACCTTGACTTCCCTGGTGGTCCAGCAGCTAAGACTCTGTGCTCTCCACGCAGGGGGCCTGGGTTTGATCTTGAGTTAGGGAACTAGATCTCACATGCTGCAAACTAAAACTCCTATGCGTTGCAACTCAGACCTGGCACAGACAAATAAATAAATAAAATACTAAAGAAATACTAACCTCACAGTTGGAACTCTGACCACATCTTGTCAGGCCAAATCTTGTATCAGAAAATTAGCAAGGGGACATGGAGGATAATGGAAATCTTGGAAAGAAATGGGATACCTGAGACACAATGGTGATTCTGTCCTGTGGACCCAGGTCACTATTTAATTTTGCTCAGAGAGAGGCTATTTGTAAATACATTGATGGCATATACTTTATCTCAATTAACTCCTACAGCCACCTGATGAGATGACCATTAGAATAGTGTTGCTTCTTATAGAAAAGGCATCCGTTGTGGTTCAGCTGGTAAAGAGTCTGCCTGCAATGCAGGAGACCTGTGTTCAATCTCTGGGTTGGGAAAATCCCCTGGAGAAGGGGAAAGGCTACCCACTCCAGTACTCTGGCCATGGATCGGGTAGTCCAGAATTACATGGACTTCGTAGTCCACGGGGTCACAAAGAGCTGGACACGAGTGAGTGACTTTCATTTCACTTCACTTCATAAGTAGAAAAACTGAGTCAGAAGGGTTTTGAACCTTCTCAGGTTTGGACCTTCTCAAGTTTGTGTGTATGCATGCTCAATTGTTCAGTTGTGTCCAACTCTCTGTGACCTGATGGGCTGTTGCCCGCCAGGCTCCTCTGTTCATGGGATTCTCCAGTTAGGAATACTGGAATGGGTTGCCATTTCCTCCTCCACGGGATCTTCCCAATCCAGGGATCAAACCCACGTCTCCTGTGTCTCCTGTGTTGGCATGCAAGTTTTTTTTTTTACCACTAAGCCAACTGGGAAGCCCTCTTCTGAAATTTAGATCCACTTCAAAATTATTTTGCAATAGTTTCACCTTTATACAAGAGTTGCCAGTTTAGTACAGAGTATTCTCATAGACTTTTTACCAGCTTCCCCTAATCTTAGCATTTAGCATTACCAGGTAGTTCTAACTTTGACAGGTTTCTTGAGATGTGATTCACATACCATATAATTCACCTCTTTAAAGTGTACTTTCAATGGCATATTAGCACGTATGGGCAACCAGGGCATCCCTGGTGGCTCAGACAGTAAAGAATCCACCTGCAATGCAGGAGACCTGGGTTCGATCACTGGGTTGGGAAGATCCCCTCAAGGAGGGCATGGCAACCCACTCCAGTATTCTTGCCTGGAGAATCCCCATGGACAGAGGAGACTAGTGGGCTATATAGTCCATGGGGTCACAAAGAGTAGGCCATGACTGAGCGACTAAGCACAATACACACGTGTTCAACCAACCCCCCTGTTAACTAGGACATTTTCAGGACCTCAAATAGAAACCTCATACTCTTTACCCATCACTTTCTCTTCCCTCCTCCATCCTAAAGAATCTGCCTGCAATTCAGGAGACCTGGGTTCAGTCCCTGGGTTGGGAAGATCCCCTAGAGAAAGGAAAAGCTGCCCACTCCAGTATTCTGGCCTAGAGAATTCCATGCACCGTATAGTCCGTGGGGTCACAAAGAGCTGGACACAACTGAGCGACTTTCACTTTTCCCCATCCTAATCTTCACCTGACCTGCCTCTTGAGAAATCTGTATGTAGGTCAGGAAGCAAGTTAGAACTGGACATGGATCAACAGACTGGTTCCAAATAGGAAAAGGAGTTCGTCAAGGCTGTATATTGTTACCCTGCTTATTTAACTTATATGCAGAGTACATCATGAGAAATGCTGGGCTGGAAGAAACACAAGCTGGAATCAAGATTGCCGGGAGAAATCGCAATAACCTCAGATATGCAGATGACACCACCCTTATGGCAGAAAGTGAAGAGGAACTAAAAAGCCTCTTGATGAAAGTGAAAGTGGAGAGTGAAAAAGTTGGCCTAAAGCTCAACATTCAGAAAACAAAGATCATGGCATCTGGTCCCATCACTTCATGGCAAATAGATGGGGAAACAGTGGAAACAGTGTCAGACTTTAATTTTTGGGGGGCTCCAAAATCACTGCAGATGGTGATTGCAGCCATGAAATTAAAAGACACTTACTCCTTGAAAGGAAAGTTATGACCAACCTAGATAGCATATTCAAAAGCAGAGACATTACTTTGCCAACAAAGGTTCGTCTAGTCAAGGCTATGGTTTTTCCAGTGGTCATGTATGGATGTGAGAGTTGGACTGTGAAGAAGGCTGAGTGCTGAAGAGTTGATGCTTTTGAACTGTGGTGTTGGAGAAGACTCTTGAGAGTCCCATGGACTGCAAGAAGATCCAACCAATCCATTCATGGGATCGCAAAGAGTCGGACACGACTGAGCGACTAAACTGTTCAGTCGCTCAGTCAGGTCCGACTCTTTGAGACCCCATGAATCGCAGCATGTCAGGCCTCCCTGTCCATCACCATCTCCCAGAGTTCATTCAGACTCACATCCATCGAGCCAGTGATGCCATCCAGCCATCTCATCCTCTGTCGTCCCCTCTTCCTACTGCCCCCAATCCCTCCCAGCATCAGAGTCTTTTCCCATGAGTCAACTCTTCGCAGGAGGTGGCCAAAGTACTGGAGTTTCAGCTTTAGTATCAGTCCTCTAAAGAAATCCCAGGGCTGATCTCCTTTAGAATGGACTGGTTGGATCTCCTTGCAGTCCAACGGACTCTCAAGAGTCTTCTCCAACACCACAGTCCTAACCTTAAGAAACCACTAATCTGTTTTATGTCTCCATAGCTCTCCTGGACATTGCATATGAATGTGATCATATAATATGCCATCTTCTGCGACTGGATCCTTTCACTTACCATACATTTTTCAAGGTCCATGCATGTTGTAGCATGTACCACTGCTTCATCTCTTTTAATGGCCAACCGATCTTTCATTGCATGGATACAATATATTTGCTATATTTTTCACTTGATGTATATTTGGGTTGCTTCCACCTTTTGGCTTTTATGTATCATGTGGCCCTATTCTAGACAGAATCTAAATGTCCACTATGTTGCTAGCAAAGCTGATGGGAGCACATGATTTTAGATCCGTAAGGACCTAGAGGGTATCCTCATACATTACTCTTGAATTAAACTGACTTATCCATCCAGTTGCTAGTTAAAGACCTTCCCTTGGGGGCAAGACCTCACACATGGCAGGAGGCAGGACAAATATGCATGGCCTATGGACTTGCCACCATCAAAAGAGGGGTGGTAAAGGGTAATGCCCAGTTTCTCCTTTAAATTCATCAGTCAGGTAATCTGACTCTCTCCTTTAGGGACTTATTGTCCCAGAAGCAGTCTTGACATAGAGATGAGAGTTCATTTTCTCTGGAAAGTTTTATTAGAGGTCTGGGAAACCGAAACAAAGAAGCCAGTAAAAGCTTCCCTTTTGAGTGAGTTAGTGTTGCCGGTAATTGGGGCACAGTGATGTTGAGGCCCCCCGGGAGACAGTGTGGAACATGCCTTAGCGTCACATCAGCAGAGGAGTCATGTAGACTTTCTACCCATCACCTGGCATGAGTCACTGGGGGAGGGGCAGTCGGTCCCCAGCGCTCCCAGGCTGCCCCCCATGGACCAGGCACAGAGTAGCAGGTGCTTGCAGTTGGGAGATGTGGGTTTGAGGATGCGGATGCCACCGGAAGGTGGTGGAGGGGCAGCAGTGACCAGGGACTGAGAATCTTCTGACAGCCCCTCATGGAAAAGCAGGGGGAGGAGGGGGAGGCCTTCTGTCCCGATGATGAGATTTCCACGGAGATGCTGATTAGTGACTATGGGAGGCAGGATCGCAGGCCTGTGTTAAGTGATCTGTAGAATGAGGACTCATTCTGTGCTCACTACCCCCTTGATAATTAGGGCTGAAATCATATATGAAGCAATATTTCAATCCAGTATTCCTACCCTCTTTCAGTCTACTGCAGATGTTTCTGCCTATAGATAAATAGGTTGGTACATGATTGTGGGATGGTAAAGAGAGTATACATTTCAAAGACTGATGCTTCTGGGTTCAGATCTTGACCCCAATGCATATCATCTGCGTGTAAACTGAGTGAACAATTTAATCTCTGAGCATGAAAGAAGTTGCGAAGTTGCCCCCCACCCCCATGCCAAAGCCGGGTAACAAATTACATCAGACATCTGATGATACTTACCCCATGGCTGGTTTATAAAGTAAGTTCAATACATGGTCATTTTTCTTATTTCTTCCTGGGAGCCAGGAAGAAATACAACAAAGAAATACATTGTCACTCAACAAATATTTACTAAACCCCTACATATGTGCAGAATTCTGTTTTCATCACTGCATAAAATGGCAAAGAATCCAAACCTCTGCCCTCATGAAGCCACCATTCTAATAAATCACAGACACTCAGATCCCGTTTCTACATGTCAGGTCCTATCTTTATTGCCTACGAAAATAGGGTTCAATTTACGTTACTCACTGGGCTTTTAACTTCTCAAAACAGAAGCTTCATATCAAAGTATCCCCAACTGTTCTCTCTCCAACTTTAATCAAGTGTATTTTGGGAAGCATTTCTCAGATCTCTTTGATGCTGCATTGGTTGGAATCCTTTTTGGTCCCAAGTGACAGAAACCAAATTTGAGCTCGTTGAAGCCAAGAGGCACATTTATTGAAGAGAGGATGAACAGAAAGCTGTGGCTGGACCTCCAAACCGCTGGAACCAGGAACTCAATTGCTCTTCCTCTCAAATCTGTCCCTGGGGGCAGCTTTATGTCACATGGAAGTGTGGCTTTCTCCACGTGGCAGACAGTATTCCCGCCCGTGGCTTCTACGATTCACTAACCCTCTCCTAGCAATTTTCCTGTCCAACATTCTGATAATTCCAGCTTAGAACAGGGATTCCCTCCTGGGTCATTGAGCTTTGTAGTCACATGACATTTCCTATGGTAACTGCATGGCTGGGGGAATACGAGGGCATATCACTCACATGTGGAATCTCATTGTAAAGTGTGATACAAATGAACTGATTTACAAAACAGAAACAGATTTACAGATGTTGAAAACTTATGGTTACCTAAGGGAAAAGGGGAAAGATGGGGGCGGGAGGGATAAATCAGGAGCTTGGGATAAGCAAACACACACTACTATACATAAGATATTGAATGGATAAACAATAAGGGCCTACTGTATAGCACAGTGAACTCTGCCCAACCTTCTGGGATAATATATATATGAGAAAAGAATCTGAAGAAGAATAGATAAATGTATAACTGAATCACTTCATTGCACACCTGATACCCAACACTAGTTGGGTTGTTGTAGTTGATCATAAATCATTAATTGTAGTTGATTGTAAATCAGCTACACTCCAAGACAACTTTTTTAAAAAGAGGGCACTCCTAGAACTCCATAGGTGCCCACACTACTTGTCAAGACATAGAATCCCCAGGAGGCTGGTTCTCACATCACAGTCACCTTCCTGGCAGGAAGTACGTATAAACAGCCACTCTGAAAGCTGGAGAAATGAACAAACAATAGAGGCAGAAGAAGCCACAACTTATTCAGTCCACACAAGATGTCCATCAATAGAAGTGAACCAACAATGCATTACCACCTGTACATTTATCTAGTGTGTTCAAAACACACACATTAAAAAGGGATTGCTCACTATTTATGTGTCAGGAAAGTAATAATATCTTTATTGCACATATTAGTGTTCTTGAGTGCTTCCAAAGTGTTGTGGAACTTGAAAACATTTTCCGGTTTCAGAGAATTAATTAGCTCCCCTGTGGAGCAACTCACGAGCAGTACTGCCATGCTGGAGATAGACTAATTGAGTCAGAAAGGGGAGCAATACTGAGTTATTCATCTTCGCAATAAGTGTACATCAAGCATCCACCCCATGTGTGGCTCTGGGCTGAGGGCTGTGAGCACATAAATGGATTGAAATAAAGTCCTTGCTCTCAAGGAGCTTGCAGCCTAGTTGGTGGGTGGGACGAGTTGGGGGAGGGTAGTGAACCTGTCAACAGCTGGCTCTAATCAAAGCAAAGGGCCCAGGTAAGAAGGATAAACATTGAGATGCTGGAGGAGACTATGAAATAGTGTGTAAGATAGGTCTGGGAAGAAAGTTAAATTGCCGAGGCTGATGAAAACCGTGATTAGGAATTTGGTCTTTTACTAAATGGAGCCATTATTAATGATTATGTATATATACTTACATATTTATTTGTTGTTTTTCAGTCACCAAGTCATGTCTGACTCTTTGCAACCCCATGGACTGCAGCACGCCAGGCTTACCTATCCTTCACTATCTCCCAGAGTTTGCTCAAACTCAAGTCCATTGAGTTGATGATGCCATCCAAGCAGCTCATCCTCTGTCATCCCCTTCTCCT
This sequence comes from Tragelaphus eurycerus, assembly GCA_935064755.1. NCBI lineage: Eukaryota > Metazoa > Chordata > Mammalia > Artiodactyla > Bovidae > Tragelaphus > Tragelaphus eurycerus. Next base: position 16,699,706 of record CAKXYN010000034.1, on the reverse strand, counting down.
CCCGCCTTCAATCTTTCCCGGCATCAGGGTCTTTTCCAGTGAGTCAGCTCTTTGCATCAGGTGGGTGGCCAAATTATCAGAGCTTCAGCTACAGCCTCAGTCCTTCCAATAAATATTCAGGATTGATTTCCTTTAGGATTGACTGGTTTGATCTCCTTGCGGTCTAAGCAGCTCTCAAGAGTGTGTGTGTGTGTGTGTATTTAATTACTTTGAATTCATTTCAATGGATAATCTTAAAATTATTGTTATTTTTTGGTACTAAACAATAAACTGATTTTTCCCACCCATCAAACCCTTCCTTTGGCAACCACCAATCTCTTCTCTGTACCTATGAGTCTTGTCTTGTTTGGTGGATTCCATAAACGCTGGGCTCATGCAGTGTCTTTCTCTAACTTATTTCACTTAGCATAACACTCTCAAGACACGCCATGTTGTCACAAGTGGCAGGATTTTTCTTTTTCATGGCTGAGTACCATTCCATCACACATATATACTCTACATTGACTTTATCTTTCTGTTGATAAACACAGGTTGTTTCCATGTCTTGGCTATTCAAATAATGTTGCAGTGAACATGGGGGTATAAATATCTTTCCAAGACAGTGATTTCTGTTTCCTTCAAATAAACACCCAGAAGTGGGACTTCTGGGTCATATGGGAGTTCTCTTTTGAATTTTTTTGAGGAACCTCCATACTATTTTCCATAGTGGCTGCACCAGTTTACATTCCTAGCTAGTCCTCCAATTCTTAGTGAAAAATCTCCATCCATGGAAGGAAAATCGATTCACTTGCCTAAATTATTCAAATGATTATCTTTTTAAATAGTTTGCCTGGTGAGTTTCAGATCAAAATGTACACTATTGTGTGAAGACTGGATTGTTTGTAGAATGGGCAACACTTAGTCTAGATTTTCCACATTCACAGAAGATCTGATTTCTGTTGATGCTCCTTTTATTGTGAATCAGACTGCCATGAGATGAAATCTGTGAGAAGCTGTGGACAGGGACACATGGAGAGGTGAATGCGGAAGGACAGTGAGGACCCCACCCTCAGCTCCTGGTGACCCCTGAGAGCCTGTAGCCCGCCAGGCGGGAGAGGAGGGAGTGAGCCGTCTGGGAGGCAGAGAAGGTGTCTGTTCTGAGTGCAGAGGCCCTGAGTTCACACAGCAGAGGCCAGAACTCAGTCTTCCTCCCTGGCCTCGTCCAGATTTCAGATTCAGCACAAGGAAGGATTGTTATTTTAAGCCAAGAAGTTCTAGGGTGGTTTGTTATCAAGAGCGGTTAACCAGCACAACTTCCACAAAGAATTCATTTCGCCTTGATCCCATTCATTCCTTAGATGCCAGAGTTTTTGACACCCCAACTCTTCAGATTTCAGAAATTCAACTCAAGGGCTCAGAGAAATGCATTTCTCTTTATGTTGAGAGTTTCAAAGGGAGACAAATTCAAAATTCAAAGACTTTACATGCAAAATTACTGAAATATATTCCTTTTAAAACAATTGACCCCTATTTTTTAAAAAACTTGCACTAAGGACACCAGTAAATATTGTTGGCCATTACATTTCTGTAACATTTGTAATATACTCAGACAAGTTTTACAAAAGCTTTACCTCTAACCCACAGGGACTACCGCTGTACATGTGAGGATCACAGACACTCATGGCCCTTCAATGCCAGGCTTTGTTCCCTAATTCACTAATCAAAAGTTACAAATATAACTTCCCTCTCCTCTTCTTTTTTTTTTTTTTTTTTTTGTGTTGGCTCTTAAGACAAAGTGGGAACAGCAACCAGTCAGCTCTTCATATTAAGCAGCATATTTTGCTGAGCTGGACTTGACTCCTGGTTGCTACAAAACAAATCCAAGTTTATATGGAAGGTGACAAACTCCATGCCCTGTCATTCATCCTTTTTATAGCCTGGGTGACACCAACAGTCAGCAAGTCTTGTTGATTATGTGAATCGACTAGAGCACAAAGCGTCCTGGTCTAGAGATTTCCTGTGTCAATAGTTAGAAATTGTTTGTTTTAATTAAGAGAAAACTAATTCCACTGCTTTTGGTTACTACATAAATTTTTAAAAAGAAACCCATAATCCCAGTATTAAGAGGGATAAACAATGCTTATCGTTTCAGCTGCGTATTTATTATCTAGAGTGCATATTACTCTACGCAGAAGTCTAAATGCATATATATGCAACAAAACATGTATTCAACTCATCTTTAACAGTTAATAATGGCCAAAAGGAAAACATATTGAGATTTTACTATGCCTTAGGCATTGCACTGTTTTTCATAAATACTATTTAATTTAAAGCACAAAAACACCATGAGGTAAATAACATCAATCTGATCATACAACCAAGGTATTAGAGAGGAACAGCACAGCTGGCAAGTAAAAATGTCTGACTCCAAATTGAGATCTGTCCATTTCAGATTTTAATTTTCACTATTTTCTCATCTTCTGCATCTGATTTTCTCAACTAAAATTGTATTATAACCATCATTCCCGGCCATATTCACCTATCCACTTACAACAACAGTTCAATGTCTGACTAATATTGAAATAGTTATTCAAATGATTTCACCATTTCTTTCTTGTGAGATATGAGTTTGGTTTTGATATTCTACTAGTAAAAGCAACACAGCAATAAACATCCTTGTAGATAAATCTTGTTGCACATCCTCAATTATTTCCTGAGGATGAATTTCTAGAAATAGAGTCATGAGGACAATGACATGCGAATATTTTATGATTTCAGTAGTAATGCCAAATTTCCCTTCAGAAAAAAACTATACCAAATTACATACCTGCCATCCATATTTACCTGTGACTTTATCTAAAAAACAAAACAAAATAAACAAAACTTCAAACTACAACCTTTCCAATCACAGTATCATCTTAGAAAATATCTTAGGAGTCATTCCCCCCCCCCCCCAATCTCCTACACATTTATGGACCCTTTTCATAGTGCAGCCCTGATCTGGGGTAACTGTCCTATAGTTGATAGAAAGTGAGGGCAGAAAATAAAGGATTATTTAATATATCCCTAAGCCACAAAGCACAAACTCGGCAATGAAATATTGCTCAGTTTGAAGATGCATCCAGAATAAGAGAGCCACACTGGAAATGAGGAAATCTTGGCAGGCTTCCAACAGACTTGACACGGGTCATGAAATGATAAAAATTGTCTGGTCCTTCTCACCTGGAATGGGTTTGCTCTAGGTGTTAGTGCTGGGAATGTACCTCTCACCCTGTGCAGCTGTGCAACTGCTTGGTTTCCTTTGCCTTCGGAAATTCTGCAGACAGAGGTGGGGTGATCAGTGAGAGAAGATTACTTAGAAACAAGACTGAAGCACACAGTTGCACGTTTCTAGCTCACAGAGGTGTGAGTTTAACTGTCTGTGTCTTCTGTCCCATCCAGACTCTTACAGATTTCATCACTGGGTCCTTGTGATTCTAGAGACACTGGGATTTAGCTGCTTGAAGGAGAAATCGACCTTCCACTGGTTAAGCTTTTCTTGAGAACCTTACCGGTTACATACAACACACTGCTGGATGTTGCAGTGGAGAAAGAAAAATTAACAATACTCACAGGTGAATGAAGCCATAGAAATCTATAAACAAATCTATAAATATGTACGGAGAAGGCAATGGCACCCCACTCCAGTACTCTTGCCTGGAAAATCCCATGGACGGAGGAGCCTGGTAGGCTGCAGTCCATGGGGTCCCTGAGAGTCGGACGAGACTGAGCGACTTGACTTTCACTTTTCACTTTCATGCATTGGAGAAGGACATGGCAACCCACTCTAGTGTTCTTGCCTGGAGAATCCCAGGGACAGGGGAGCCTGGTACGCTACCGTCTATGGGGTCACACAGAGTCGGACACGACTGAAGTGACTTAGCATAGCATAGCATAGCATAAATATGTAAATCCTGCAAGTGACTGGCAAATGCAACGGTGACAGCAAAGAGAAGGGAAGATTAATTCTGCCTGGGGTGAGAGTGAGGATGGGCTATAAAAGAAGGTGCTATCTGTAGACCCTGGGGAGGCCAGGTCCTCTGGCCCAATTTTTTATTTTTTTCCTTTTGGTATAGATCTGATAAATAATTTACATCATGAAACAATACCGTTATGAAAATCAGTAAGTAATTCGCTTTAATCTTACACACACTTTCTTAAGGGACTAACAGACTCCATTTCGGCTGCACATACATGCACAGTCCTCCCCGGGAGAGGAAGGAAAAAATTAATTTTCTAACACCGTCTGCTTTGGGAAATTGATTGGACTGGCTGGGGGGGGGGGGGCGCGGGGAGGGTTCTGAGCCTAAAACTTTGGGCTTCCGGAACTGCAGGGGGCCTTTCCAGGGTCTTATCTTGGAGTCTTGGGGGGTGGTGCTGGGGTGGTATCCCACTTAATCATCCTCCGGCAAAATAGCTGAGCGCGATACTCTGCACCCAGTGGACCATCATCTGTCTAAAGCATCCTCCTTTCTTCCCATTTAGAGGTTTACCCACCCATATCCCCACGTTGTGTTGTTCCGGCCAGCTAAATTCGGTTCTGATCTCGAGAGTTAGAAAAAAACAGAGGAGAAAGGATCGGGCCGTAGCATGCTGAGAGTGGAGCTATGCCAGGAGGTGTGAGAGAGGGGGGCGAGGGCGGCGCGCCGAGCGAGCGCTCGCGCCCCAGCTCCGCGGCTCCTGCGGCGATCGCTCAGCCCCCGCCCCCTCGCTCCCTCGCGGACCCCCGCCCGGGAGGCGGGAGGGCAGCGCCCGCGCCGCCGAGGCTGGGCTCGGGCTGTCGCGCTCGTCCCCTGCTGCTCTTGCCGTCCCCAGCCGCCGCCTCCTCCTCCTCCTCCCTCCTCCCTGGCCCGGCTTTGGAGGCGATTCCCCTCTAGCGACCGAGCCGATCGCTTCTGGGCTGGCGGCGCTTTGTCTGCTCCCTCCAGCGAGGCTCCGGGCCCGGCGCCGGGTCTGCAGCGACCGCCGCTGCAGCGGGAGCTCGGCGGCGCCTTCTCGCGCCCCCGGGGGCCGCGCCCCTCTCCCCGCCGAGGCGCCGGGGCACCGCGGCCCAGCCACTCACCGCCCGCGTCCCGCGCACCAACGCCGCCGCTGCCGCCGCCGCCGCCGCGGGAGAACCGGCCCAGCCGGCCGGCCAGGTTCGAGGCAGGCAGCCCGGCGGGCAGTCGGGCGGGGACGGCGGCTGCTGCGGGTCTGGCAGCGCGCACGCCGCCCCGCAGACGCACCCAACGCCTCCTCCGTGCGCTGCGAGGATGGAGCAGCCGCCCCGGCCGCGGACTGGCGCAAGGTAAGGTGCAGCCGCCTGTTGCTTTTGGCCCCTCTGCCCGGGTACCTAGGCCGTCCCCTCCCCGGAACCCGTAGAGAAGAACCATCATCACCCCATTTCTGAGCCGTGTCCAACCCCCAGGCTCCCTGGCGCAGATCCTTGAGAGACCCCCTTCCTGGCGAGTGGCGGGAGAGTTGGGGGGGGGGGGGTGTCGACCCTCTTTGCTCGCGTGCCGCTGGCTGCAGTGCCACAGTCTGCAAACTTTTGTGCCCCCTCGCTGCGCGGCGCTCAGCCAGTGCGTGCAAGTTGCACGTCTAGTTCTCGCTTGCGCCCTTCCCCCCATCCTCCCCCACCCCGCCCCCCTCCCCGCCTCGCCGGAGGCATCTGTCTATTTCTCTGTGTGTTCTTGCCAGTCGACTTTTCGCTCCCTGCAGAGGGGCGAGGGTCTGGGACCCAGCGGTGCTCATCCTGCCTGTAGGGGTTGAGTCGGAGCCAAGAGGGTGAATAGAATTAGTGGGACGTGGCGGGGAGGCTGTCCCCTCCCCTCGCCCCGGGGCTCCGTCCGGCGCGGCGGGAGTCGGTCGGTTCTCCCGTGTGCCACCCCCAACTCGGTCATGAAACCCTCGGAGTGGTTTGCGGCTGTGCGCCGTGGGAAGGCAAGTGCAGATCCGGGTGGGTGAAGTAAGTGGTTTGGGGGGGCAAAGGTGGCCGGCGGGGTGTTGTGGAGGGCAGTGGGAGGAAGCTGACGGATCGGGTTGAGGGGAGACGGATCGGGTTGAGGGGAGACCCAAAAGCTCGGCTCAAGTGGGCGAGGGGCCGGCTCCCCAGCCGTCTTCTGGGAATCTGAGTGTAGAGGGCACCGACTGGGTGTGTAAATACGGCTGGGGGAGGGGGGGAGGTACCCGGGGAAGCGCCGGGGGTTCGACCCCAGCCGCCGAATGCTGGGCCCGGGGTGGGGGGCGTGCGAAGGCCGGCTTCTGGATGCCTGGACTGGGGCGATCTCCGTCTCCGGGTGGAACAGACCGTGTCCGTTGGCGTCTTGGGCGGTGACTGAGTGGTCGGGGGACGCTTTCCCAGCTCCAGGAGGACCCCGTGTTCCCTCTTCCCCAGCACCCGCGGCTGCACCTTTCCCCTTCCGCAGCCAGGCGGGCCGGCCCACGCCCACCCTCCAGCCCGGCGCCCGGGAGTTCGGGGTGTTTCCGCAGCCGCGGGGTGGGAAGGGGATTCCGGAACTCCGGGGGAGGCTTGTGTGCTGCTTGGGGAGTGTCCCCGGAGCCTGGGCTTGGAGACCCGGATCCCAGGCTGTGGGAGGACGGCGCAGGGGCTGCGGCTGCAGCGTTAGCCCCCTCCCCCGCCTCCCGCACCACCCCCTTGGGCAGAGCCCCCGGGCGGCTCCGGAGCGCTGCTCCTGGAGGGGATGCGGCGAAGGGCGGGACGCAGGGCGAGGGGGTTCGGGTCTCAGGGGGAGGGGGAGGCCTGGCTCCCAGACCCGGGGCCCCGGGCAGAGGGAATTCGGTCCACCTCTCTGCCCCCAGGTAGACCCTCTGGGCTGTTTCAGACGTCTTGGCGGATGCGGGAAGGAGAGCCTCTCTCCTCCTTGGCACTCCAGCAATCTGGTGGAGAAGGCCATTGGGAGGGGGGTCCCTAGAGTGCTGTGAAGAAGAAAGGAGAGCCCCCCTCACCCCGCGGCCCCGCGAAGGCCGGAAGGGGACCCGCTAGGCTGTCAAAGGCCTGGCAGCTCCTGGTTTAACCCTTCCTCTCTGAGGAGTGCACGCCCCTCTCAAAGTGGCGCCTTTGGCTGAGATTCCGGTCCGGGTCTCTTCCTCCCGGCTGCAGAGCAGAGGGGTTTGAACGTTGCCTGGGTCTAGAGCGCCCGAAACCCTCGGGTCGTCCCTGCGCAGCTCTCCCACGTGCAGGCTCGGAGGGGGACCCCCGTCTCGTCCCTGCGGTTCCCCTGCAGACATCTCTGGATCCGAGCTGGGAGAAAGCAGAGCTCCGCGCAGACCCCTCTTTTGGGCCTCAGGCTTTGCAGACCCTTCTGGAAGAGACATCGACTGGCCCGGACTCAGGGAGGAGTCCTGAGTTGGGTCATTCCCCTCCATCAAGGTTTCCCTGCGGCCGCGCACTCCTTGCCTCCCGAAGGCAAGCTCCAGAGCCCCAAGCAGCTGTCGGGGGAACGGCGGGGGGGGGGGGGGAGGGGGCGGGGGGAGGTGCCCTAGGATGAGGCTGGGGTGCAGCTTCTGAGCGCCAAGGCCACACTCCACAGGCCCGCTTTGGTCTCTTCCGAATTCCCCAGCTCTCCAGGTAGGATCCTAGAATTAAGTCCCTCGCTCAAGCTCACCATGGAGCTTTTGACTCCCAGGGCCTGCTTCTCTCTGGATGCTTATGGCCTGGTTTGTGTTCCGCTCACTTGCTTTGCTTGTAGAAAGAGACGGAATGTGTCCTTGGGCAACTCTTTTGAAATTGTTCCTTTGGTTGCTGTGAGTCTTGTGGCGGGCAGGCTTTTTCTAGGTGCAGGAGAGTGGGGCTACCCTCCCTAGGTGCCAGGTCCATGGAGCCCTCAGACTTCAGTAGTTGCCGCGCTGGGCACAGTTGTCCCTGGCATGTGGAATGCTCCCGGAGCAGGGAGAGGACCTGTGTCTCCAATGATGGCAACCAGATTCTCAACCCCTGGACCGCCAGGAAAGTCCCCTTGGCAACTGCTGATGGAGGACTTAAAATTCGCACCAAGGTGCTTGTGCAGGTTGCTGGGGAGCTCTTCTGAGGGGCCAGGTAGCAGGGATGATGGTCCACACTGGCCTTTACCCTGTGCCAGGCTCTGATGGTTTCCTGGGCACAACCCTGCTCACAACCCTGCAGAAGAGTTATTTTGAAAACTAAGCAGTGGAGAAGGTAATCGGTTTGCTCCTTGTCACCCAGCCAGTAAGTGGTGGGACAGGTTAGTCTTGGGTGGAGGACAGTTGGTGTGTCCCTGCTTTGAACCCCACTTGCTCCCAAAGACCCTTTGACCACAGGACGGGGGTGAGGCCCTAGTTTTCTACTGCAACCCGGGGCTGTGTTGGCGGCGCCACGCTGGCCTGTGAGGTTTCTGGGGCTGTGACACTGATCGGTCCTTTGGGGCGCACCTCGGCAGGGTGGGATCCTGGCACTGAAAGCAGATTTAGGGAATTGGCCACTGGCACTGGACTTCTTTTCTGATTCTTTTGGAGAGTGTGCGTGGTAAGTCACTCAGTCGTGTCTGCCTCTTTGCGACCCCATGGGCTGTAGCCTGCCGGGCTCCTCTGCCCATGGCATTCTCCAGGCAAGAATACTGGAGTGGGTGGCCATGCCCTCCTCCAGGGATCTTCCAGACCCAGGGATCGAACCCGTGTCTCTTATGTATCCTGCTTTGACAGGCAGGCTCTTTACCACTAGCACCACCTGGGAAGCCCCTTTGTGAAAGTGAGGAGATACAGAAGGGGGGATATGAGTGTGAGCAGGGTCTGCTCTAGAGACAGAATTGTAGGGACTGGATTCTGCAAGAGTATTTCTCATGACGGAACCACAGAATTTCAAAGCAAGGGCCTTCTCAGATCTGTCCCTCCCAGCCCAGAGGTGGAAGGATATTCCCTGATGAAGGTCATTTTTGTGTGTTTCTAGCACTGTTAGTACTAGAATCACTGTCTTCTCACCCTTGGTTGAAATAGCCCATGTTGCTGCATGCATGCATTGGGTTCACTGCGGTTGTTTCTCAGCATCTTAAAATTAATTTGTGAAAAATTGATTAGGGAAAAACTTTATTAAAAAAGTAGAGCCCTTTGCTAATTTGGCATAAATGCCTCCATCTGCACAACCAGAAAAAAGCTGCGATTGTAGAGTGGTTAAACCACCACGAATGTATGTGTTTTGCCAAAAATTGCAGTAGACCATTTATAAGTCTTCTGGTAAAAGACTAACTGTGCAGCCTTTTCAGTAATTCTAAAGAAAATTAAAGGCATTCTCAGCCATTTTAGCCAGGTCCTTCTGTCCAGTGGAGTGCATCTGTCTTCCCCCACCCACAGGTATTTGTGAAAATAGGAGAAAATGTCAGACCTCAGAGGGAAAAATCCTTTTGCATCCTATGATGCGATTTGGTATTTCTTCTGGATTTCTGATCATTGGTTTCTGATTTCTGATCCTAAACTTTAGGCTGCTGTCAACTTGAGGCAAAAACCACATCTTTCTGGTGAACATACTTGGGGATCAGAAATAGACATACTTGGGGCTCAGAAAAGGGAAATTATTCTTTGCCACGTAGTTTGGGCATTCCTTATACCCCTCAGTGTTCTCGTAGGACAGAATTCTGATTCCTAAGAATATCCCTTTGTCTTCTCCCCTGCAGCTACAGTATCAAGATGCTCTTCCTCTGGAGCTGAATCTACAAAAAGTAAACAGAGAGGAAATTGGGAAAGCCCGTTTCTCAGAGTCACACTGAGGCGGGGGAGGTAAGAGTTGCAGGCAGATGGTGGAGATTTGGTGCCTTTTATGTCCCCTGGAACAAGCTTTTCACCCCTGTTGCTGTGACAAGCCAGGATGGAGGCCCTTAGGCAGCAAGAACACCCATGTTGGGGTGAGGCAGGGGTGGGGGAGATGGAAAGAGGCTTGGGTGACAGAGGGCTTTGGTGGGCCCTGCCCAATGCTGTCCTTCCCGCCTCCCCTTCTGCCCACCTCTGCCTAGGGCTGGGCTGACTGATCTGAATCCCAGAGTCCGCGGTTATCTCAAGGGAAGCATTCGCTTTCTAGAGAGTTCATTAGAAACGCATATTGTTTTTACTATAAGTAGGGAAAAGTATGTCCCGGTGCCCCAGTCCGCAGGGAGCTCCCTGAACCTCAAATCATCCCAGAAGGGTGATTTTCTGAAGGAGGGGCTGCTGCTTTAGCTGGATTCCTGCAGTGTTGGAGCAGTGGCATTGAAATTGGGCACAACAGCCTCCCAGAGAAGGGGTCTCTCTCAGGAACCACAGGAGGAAGACACTGCTCGCCCCTGCGTGGACATCCTGGTTTCCAGTTCCTAGCTTTTCAGGCGTGCCAGGGGAGTTCCTTGTCTCCTTGTCCCGCGTATGTGGTCCATATCCTCTCTGCTGACTCATGCACTCACTGCCCGAGGCCCACATAGTGCTTCTACGGGGACAATTCATTGGGGGTATATTTATCTTAAACCATATAAACACAAGTTTGTTGACAGAATAACTATTATTATTGAACAACATGCTCTGGGAAGAGGTTATGAAACACATGAAACCTTTTTATTTGGAACACAATGAATAACTATTGTTATACAATGCATAGTAAGAATTAAAATTCTCAGTTTTGGTGAGATAGTTAAAAATAAGAAAATCAAGAACCACAGCATCTGAATTTGACCAGTTTTTATTAACAAGAGAATCCGAATAATAAGGATCTGTGGAATTTGAAGGTGATGACGGGGGAAAATAAGGAAAAGAAAATATAGCCAAGTAGAACCTGAGAAGCTATTTCTTCATTGGCTTTATTTTAAATAAAAATATAATATCTTAATCTAGATTTAAATAATACACAGGATTTATCTTCAGGTTGTGGCTATGACGAGCTTTATTCTACAAGTGGTTGGGAACCGTAATGGCAGCTCTTAGATCTGACATACTGGTATATGCCTATCTGTGCTTTGTAAAAACTCGGGGAATTAATGCATCACAACATGACATATGAAATGGCCATTTGAGGTAAGAATGAAGTCTGCAACCTTCTCAAGACCTGACAAGTTTGGACCATATTTTCCCAAAGTGAGTAAGTTAAGGGTAAGGACTGTATAATATTTAAATTTTTTTTAAAAAAATATGAATTAAGTATTGAAAAGGGCTTCCCAGGTGTTGCCAGTGGTTGAGAACCTACCTGCCAATGCAGGAGACTTAAGACATGCAGGTTCAATCCCTGGGTTGGGAAGATCCCCTGCAGGAGGGCATGGCAACCCACTCAGAATTCTTGCCTGGAGACTCCCATGAACAGAAGAGCCTGGTGGGCTACAGTCCATAAGGTCGCACAGAATTGGACATGACTGAAGTGACTTAGCATGCATGCATGCATGTACAGAAAAAGAACCACTCTGATAAAGACTTTTTTCTTTTGGAGGATAAATTAACAGATATTATAAAATTTATGGTTTCAATTTCTCCTAAACTCTCTGAGCTGCTTGTTATGTTAATACTTGTCCAGGGACAGGTTTTGAAAAAAAGATTTGAGACAGTGTTTGAAAAAGGATTTGTGCCTTTTAGTACAGGTAAAATGGAGACAAATATAAAAAATAAAAATATATAATATTGTGAGTCACAAGCATGGAGTGACAAAATTTAGATCGATTCCTTCTTTCTTTCTTTCTTTTTTCCTGCCTTCTTTCCCTCTTCTTCTTTTCTTTAGATCATTGATAGACTTTTCAGTCTGCATGTAAGTCAGTTCCTTTGCTGGGGGAGATGGCTGTTTTAGGACACAAATTTCCCCTGGTGGGAGGAGGGAGAAGGTGCAAGGCCCTTGTATATTTGTCCAGAGCTAAAGCACAAAGGTTCTTAAGTCACACTGACTTCTCCTCGAGTCTGCCCTCGGTCCTGATCTAGAAAAGCAGTGCTTCTATAGGCCTGCATACAGAGGGCTCACCCGGATAGCAGTGACTAAGCAGGATCCTTTCTGTGGCTACACTGGGAATTTATGCTCTGCGAGGAATCCTGGCCCCAGATTGCTGACCTTCCCTAGACATCTGTTCATGAGGGATTATCAAGCAGGAATGCTTGCCATCCTTTCTACAGAGTACGTTTAAGCTTGGGTTGTCAGAGTAATAGCATCTCCTGCCGTGGACTGTTTCGGAGTCATTTATTTGGGTGGGCAGTCTGTTTTTTAGTTGCTTCTCAAAAGCACTTCCTATCAACAGAATGAATACCCTGCCCCAGTGAAAGATAGTATGAGACCCTTGGTGCACAAAGCACCTGCTACAAAACCTTTGGAAAAGGGAAGGCTGAGAGCCTGCAGGGTCAGAAGGCCCAGGAGAGAGGTCCCGGAGAAGCAGTGGGGGGGGGGGGGTAGAAAATAACAGGGGTGGGGGAGCAAGCGTCAGTGGAAACGGACCACCCAAAGGAAGAGGGTCCAGCAATCAGCAACGGAAGATGAACGGATACTTGGTTTAAGCCAAACCTGACAGATAAAGAAAGGCATAAAAATAAGAGAAGATGAAGAAAGCTAACAGGAGTGCTCAAGGCCTGCAGAAGAGGTGTGCAAGCTGTCAGGGTGCGCCTGCGTAATTCCTCAAGGTCTGGATCAACTCAGTGGCAGGCTGAGACCTCACCCAGAGGGCAGGATTTCTTTCCCACATCCTCTGTCCTTGGCGAAGGTGGCTTCTGCAACGGCCAAAGCCTCTTAATCTTATCTATGCCATGGTGCCCTTTGGCAGTCTGTCAAGTTTAGGGACCCTGGAACGATGTGTTTCAATGTACACATTGCAATGCGTAAGATTATAACACAAATCTTATTGAGACCATTTTACATTCTACATAAACCACTGTGACCTACCAACGTCAGTGTAACAAGATCAGACATAGACCAATAATTGGGTAAGCGTGATGCTGCCTTGGCTAACTGCAGGCCTGAACCACGATAGGAAAACATCCCATTTGTATGTTTGGGTGACAGCGTCGCTGGTACCTGTACTCCATCTAAAGTTTGTGGCCTGCATTTGTTTATAATAGAATGAAATGCTACATTGTAGCTCATTGTTGGGAAGCACATTCATGACTGTTGTCATATTCAAGTTCATGGATTCTTGGAATTCTGTTGATAGATGCCTTGGAGAGGTCTGTGGCTAGGGTGACCACAGACGATCGGGTACTTTCGAGAATGAAAGGGAGCCTAGTTGTTGCCGTACAAAGTGGGTGTGAATTGGGATGGGCCTGGGCAAATGGTAACAGAAGGTCCCTCCTCTGCTATCCACCACTTCCCTGGTGGCTCAGATGGTAAAGCATCTGCCTGCAGTGTGGGGGACCCAGGTTCGATCCCTGGGTCGGGAAGATCCCCTGGAGAAGGAAATGGCAACCTACTCCAGTATTCTTGCCTGGAAAATCACATGGACAGAGGAGCCTGGTGGGCTACAGTCCATGGGGGTCACAAAGAGTTGGACACGACTGAGCAGCTTCATTTTCTTTTCTTTCTTTCAGCTGCCATCACCTCCCCGGGGTCTCTCTCTCCAGATCAGTTTTCCCTTCTCTGGCCCAAGGGACTGTCATTATCTGCCCTGTTTGCAGAGGTCACTGTGGTGGCTACTGATGGGCTTTGGGAAGTGGAGAACAACTCTAGCTGAAAGAAGCCACGAGGCAGGCTGCAGCCAGGCTGGAGAAAGCCTTTGTAAGGACTGGACAATGGGCTTCCTTGGAATAGCTGCAGCCTCTGGGTCCTGGCTGGGGGAACGCTGGTCTGCATTTCAGTTCCCGATTGCTGCCTTGGCTAGATGTCCTGAAGCCTTGGCCAATTTCACCTGAAGCGAGGCTGAATTATTAGACTACGGTGCAATTCAGCAGAAAGTTTCACCTTCTCCAACAATCTTTTTTTTTTTTTTTTTTTTCCCCAAAGCAGAGCTGGCACAATGGCTTTGCAAGGTGCATTTCCTGTCCCTGCCCATCCTACTTACCAGGAAATGGCCTTAGTGCAAGCAGGTGGAGGGAGGCCCAGGACCTGGAGAGTTCGTAGACTGGATCATAAGACCTCGAGTGAGGGAGGTGGACCGAGGTCACAGCGTGTTCCCTGAGCAGATGGCTTGTGTTGTCCTGTGCTGGGGGAAGTGACGGCAGGTCCCTGCTTCTGGAGATTGCCTTGTGTCTGTCTGTTCCAGCTGGTGAAGTGGAACCAGCTCGGTAGAAAAAAAAAGACTCTTCTAAGAAAGACTTCGACTCTGTAGGGGGTACGCAGCATCTCAGAAACATTGTCTTTATGTGCACGTAGAGTATTTGGCTGGGAGCCGGGCAGCCTGGTTCTCAGTCCAGCTTTGGACCTTACCAGCTCGGGGTCTTTGGGCTGGCTTCTGCTCTTCTTCCTCGGTGAGAGGGTATTTGGAAGCCAGCTGGTTTCGAAAGCCCCTTCCAGCACTGTGGTCTGCGGTGGCATTGTTTTCGTTTATACTCCCCAGACCAGGCTCCCTCTGTAAGATGGTTCAGGCTCACTGCTTTGCGCTGCCTTCCTTAGATAGCACAGATCCGGAAGTGACAGCTGGAGACTCCCCCCTACCCCGAGGGACTGCGACTTGAGTGAGGGGATGGAGGAGAGGAAGCCGGCAGGCACAGGGATGGAGTCGGGAAGGAGCAGGACGGTTGATAGCTTTTCTAGCAACAAGAGTAATTGCTCAGAAGAGACAGAGGAGGCACTCCTGAAGTGTGGACGGTGTGCTCATCTGCATGTAACCTTTCATAACCATGGAGTCATGTCCCTCCCTGCTGAAAACGGCTCAGGTGCTCCTGGTTGCCTCTAGAAGTAGATCCTCATGATGCTTTAGTGGGTCCTTCCTCACCTGCCTGTGTCTTCAGCTGGCATTTTCCACTTCTGCACCCTGAGGCATTCAAGCTGGTGTGCTCGTACTATTTAGTACTAGCTAGTAAGTGTGTTAGGCTTCACACGTCTTCTCTCAAGCTCTGCACTGAGTGGGTCATACGGTAGCTTGCCACCAGCTGTGGTCAGCCATCTACACCCTGGAAATTGACTGAGGTTCTAAAGCAGGGCAGTCTTCCCAGAGAGTCTACTGTTCAAAATGACTAGCTCAGACCACAGCCCCTGCCCCCACCCGAAGACTGCAGTTCCTGCCATGAAAACGCCTCCATCTGCTGTTACCAACTCCTGACAGCTCATCTGTCTTTCCTTCTCTCTTGCTTTCCCTTCATCTTTCCCTCCCTTCCTTCTGTCTAAGGGTCCATCCAATCCACCTTCTCATCCAGAGGTCGCCAGACTCCATTCTCTTGCCTCTTCTGCTGCTTAATGGTTAGGTCAGAGAATCTGGGAGGCTGTCCTAACTTTTAACACACTTCAGTTTTCTCTACATCAAATGGGTATAACTGGTCGTCGTGAGGCTAAAGTGAGTTAGTATGCATAAGGCACTTTGAATAATCTCTGATGCATGGTGAGTCTTTCACTTTAGTATTGATCACCACATTGGGGATTGCTTACTCTGTACCCAGAACTGAATAAGGCATCTATGGTCCAATAAAACGAGCACAAGAAAATGTCAAAGAGACTTAAACAAAGCCTGGTTAGCTCTTCCAGGCATATCAGAATGGACTTTAAGGAGCCAGGGGCATTTGAAGCGAATCCAAAAAAGACATGATAAAAGCCTGTGTAACTGGCAAGACAGGTGGCAGCCTCTCAGGAGAAGGAGGGTCCCGTGACCAGAGGCGCTGAAGAGAAGAGCAGCACGCTGTGTGAGGCTTTGTGCGGCTGAGTGTGAGCCAGTGGGAGGAGTGGGGCTTTGGTTACATCTGGGTTATGGGCGGAGTGCCCCACGGCCTCCTCTTAGCCCTGCCTTCCTCTTGCCCACAGCAGCACAGGTCTAAGCTTTGGATTTTCCCCAAAAAGTCAGACATCTGGATTCACATGCAAAAGCTCCTGATGTTTAATGATAGAACTAATTCAATTAAAAAAATAAGCAAAATAAACAAAGCAAAGCATATCCAGAGGCTGTATCCAATCTCCTGTAAGAGACGGGGACTCCAGATCCCCAAACTGTGTCCCCATAAGGTTGCAGTTGAACACTGAATCCCATTTTGAATGTGGTTCTGACAGTCGCATCCCTGGTAGCTCAGCTGGTAAAGACTCTGCCGTCAGTGCAGGAGACCCAGGTTCAATCCCTGGGTCAGGAAGATCCCCTGGAGAAGGGAATGGCACTTCACTCCAGTATTCATGCCTGGAAAGTTCCACAGACAGAGGAGCCTGGAGGGCTACAGTCCATGGGGTCGCAAGGAGTCTGACACGACTGAGTGGCTGGCTATGTGGCCACAGGTGAGAGACCCTCAAGGTCTCGGAGCTCTGGTTTTCTGCCATGTGGCTCTGCTGTTCCTTGTCCTACCGGCCTTGGGGTGAGGAACCTTTTGGACTACAGAGATAAAAGCCCTTCCGAAGTACCAGACATGGGTTAGAGTTGGGCCCAGGGCGCCATGTGCTGTGGGCAGAGCCCCACACTCAGTGCCCCCCCAAGCCTGATCCCATCTCATTCATCCAGAGCTTCCTGGGTATCCTCACCTGCCTTTTTAATTTTAACAATCAATGGGGGAAGAGAAATGTAGGAGTGTTTTTTCTCCTTCATTCTGTTGAAAACTTCGCAGAGGAGCTTGACATGCCATTTGGAAAGGCTGGATGTCATAGATCCAGCTGAGAGCTATTCATTGCTTCTGCTTGGATTCAAGATTGTGGGGAAGAGGGGGCACGCAGCCTCCACGCCGTGTGTGGTGACTGTTCCTTCGAGGTGCAGTCAGCCCTGAGAGGTGTTAGTTGGGGTCATGTCAGGATCTGCACTTACATTTGTGCAGTTTCCTCTCTTTGGAGTCCTTTCCATTCCAGGTTGGCTTTGACCACGCAGGCTTTTACGGGAATGATCATACCTTAAGAGGAGAGTAGAATTATTTATTTCTAGCTGAGGGAGCTTGGTGGATGCTGGCTTCTGTACAGTAGAGAGGTGGACAGGCCCCCAGCCTACTTCATCAGGCCTGGTGAAAAGCACTCTCTCACTGCAGCTTTGTGAAAACTGGCTTTGCTGGTGGTCCCGGATGGTAAAGAATCTACCTGCAATGCAGAAGCCCCAGGTTCTATCCCTGGGTCAGGAAGATCCCCTGGAGGAGGGCATAGCAGCCCACTCCAGTATTCTTGCCTGGAGAATTCCATGGACAGAGGAGCCTGGTGGGCTACACTCTGTGGAGTTGCAAAGAGTCTGACATGACTGAGCAGCTAACACTTTCTTTTCAGGCTGATTATAATGCCTCGAATCCTGTTGTTACTCTGATTTTGTGTTATCTATATTCATTTCGTGGCATTTCCTAATTGAACTTGATCAGGAGACACTTCAGAGTTGCAGGCGGGCCTTGAAGTCAGGACAGCTGTCTTTGAAAACTGGATCAGAGCTAGATTCTGGCCCCACTGCAGAACACTGCCGCCTCCGCTCCAGGAGCTGACCCGAGCCTTGGTTTGCCTCAGTCTGCTCCAAGCACTAAGCCACCTGGGCCCTCAGGACTGACGTGTCTGATGCCACTGGGGCCCTCACCCTCTGTCGGTGCCTCTTCCTCACCAACCTCTGCAGGAGCCAAACTGCAGAGAAGCCAAGGGCTTACTCTTCTGAGGTGGATATGGAATACTTCCATGCGTGTGTACATGCTAAGTCGCTTCAGTGTGTTTGACTCTTTGCGACCCCCTGGACTGGAACCTGCCAGGCTCCTCTGTCCATGGGATTTTCCAGGCACAAATATTGGAGTGGGTTGCCATTTCTTCCTCCAGGGGATCTTCCCCACCCAGGGGTCAAACCCGTATCTCTTACATTTCCTGCGTTGGCAAGCAGGTTCTTTACCACTAGCACCACCTGGGAAGCCCTATGAAACACTTCAGTTCAGTTCAGTCGCTCAGTTGTGTCCGACTCTTTGCGACCCCATGAATCACAGCACGCCAGGCCTCGCTGTCCATCACCAACTCCTGGAGTTCACTCAGACTCACGTCCATTGAGTCAGTGATGCCATCCAGCCATCTCATCCTCTGTCGTCCCTTTCTCCTCCTGCTCCCAATCCCTCCCAGCATCAGAGTCTTTTCCAATGAGTCAACTCTTCGCATGAGGTGGCCAAAGTACTGGAGTTTCAGCTTTAGCATCATTCCTTCCAAAGAAATCCCAAGGCTCATCTCCTTCAGGATGGACTGGTTGGATCTCCTTGAAGTCCAAGGGACTCTCAAGAGTCTTCTCCAACACCACAGTTCAAAAGCATCAATTCTTCGGCACTCAGCCTTCTTCACAGTCCAACTCTCACATCCATAAATGACCACAGGAAAAACCATAGCCTTGACTAAACGGACCTTTGTTGGCAATGAAACACTTAGATCTATAGAAATTAACATTACGGGTCAAATAGCATATTTACTGTGAAGGAGGTGTTGGAGCCGCAACCCCTAATGTGATTTTGTTTGGAGATGGGACCTCTGGGTGGCGATTAGGGTTGCGAGAGGTCAGGAGGATGGGGCCAGACAGTGAGAGTTCCCTTCCTCTCTTTACATGGACATACACCCAGGAAGGGCCACGCGAACATACAGGAAGAACAGGGTCTTCTGTGACCCAAGGAGAGGGTGCTCACCAGACACTGCCCATGCTGGCACCTGATCTTGGACTTCCAGTCACTAAAACTGGGAGAAACAAAATTCCGGTTGCACCCATTCTATGGTCTTCTGTTACGGCAGCCCGAGATGACTAGTACAGGAGGTTGCTATAGAGGCACCCATTCTATGGTCTTCTGTTACGGCAGCCTGAGATGACAGGAGGTTGCTATAGATGAGCCTGGTACCTAGCCACCTTGTGAAACGTCTCTGGGAAAAGATGTGCCTTTTTCCTAGCATGATATCCCATGCTCACTGCCAGCTTGGCACTTGGTAGGCTCTCAGTAACTTCTTGTCGAATGAAAGAATGAATGGACACACTAATGAATGAAGTGGGAAATGTTCAGTTGATAAACGAACATTTGGAAAACAGTTCATTTGAGTGTTGGAAATTTCCTGCATTTGTGGTTTTGGAGATGAAGGAAAAATAATTCTTGTAGAGAAGAAGCTATGAATAGTCTGAGTTTTTCCCTCGTTCACCCCACATCAGGTCTCCTGGACCGATTCTCCATAAGAAAATGCTGAGTTAAGCTGCTGACCTACCAAAACATCATTACCTTTAGTTTAGTCAAGTAACAAAGAAAAACCATTTCTTTATAAGAGAATCTTAGGACCTCAAAATTGGAAAGGACTTCCAAGGTCCTTTTTCACTTTAAATACCCAGTGGGCAGGTTGTCACAGAAGGATGTGATTTTTTCTCTGAGAACACGGTGGCTTTTGGGGTCTTTCTTGTTCCTTCAATAACTTCCCTCAGACGCTAAGAGGACTTTGCTCCACGGCTCTTGCCATTTGAGCATGGAGATGCTATTTCCTCAAGATGCTCTTCATCTTTATTCATATCTGGGTGCAGACGAGTTCACAATGTGTGGGCGTGGGATTTGAAGAGTCTGACGTGCTTAGGTAACAGTTGGCGTGTCAGTTGTGTAGTGAAGAATATGTATTGACAATGTTAAATTGTGGGCTGAATCTTGTTTTTGGTGCTTAAAAAAAAAGAAGAATAAAATTTCTAAAAGCAACAATGTTGTTTTTAAGCCAGGGGTGTTTCCAAATGTTGGGACAACAGCTCTGAGAAATGTGGGCTTCCAGCAGGCATCGCTTTCTTCTGCCCAGCCTGGTTTTACTGTGGAAGCCCCACTCAACTTTCTTTTTAATTGGAAGGTGCTGTACTGCTTCTAAATATACATTCATGTTGTACTCAACCGATGAAGGGAAGTCGCTTCAGAAATAACAGGTAAAATTTTAATGCACTTTTCATATTGAGGGTGGAAGAGCCAGCTGGTTTCTAAGAACAATTAATGGCATTTTACTGAATTACTAGGAAGTTACTGTTTGCTCCACGGGCTCCAAAATCTCTCAGTCATCGTCAGCTTCCAGGGCTTTCTCAGGTGAAGCTGTGCACCATTGCTTCTGTAAACAGCCTCATGCCTTTCTCTACCTTTGCTGTGTGCTGGCAAGAATAGAGACTAAAACACAGAGAGACCTTCTGTGACTCATTTGTGGGCTGAGAAGGCAGTGTGAGGGTGATCCTGATAGGCTCTGGATAACCCTGTGGATTCTACCAGAAGCAGGTGCCCTGACTTAAAAACACATGGGTATTTGGAGTCCTGTAAGGCTTGGGTGAACTCCGGGAGATGGTGATGGACAGGGAGGCCTGGCGTGCTGCGATTCATGGGGTCGTAAAGAGTCAGACACGACTGAGCGACTGAACTGAACTGAACACAACTGAAGGCTTGGGTAAGGGGGTTTTACCTTTTTTCCTGCTATGTATTCTTTTGGCAGTCTAGTGAAATCTATGTACACTTACTATTTTTTTTTTTTTACATTTTATTTTATTTTATTAAAATTTAAAATAGTAAATATTAATGTTAGAATTAATACTTTTATTTGTTTAAATAAAATATTAAAAAGTCAAAATATAAAAGGTATGTAGAATTACTAAGAACAAAAAAATACAGAAACACACTTATTTTCACAGAACTTGCAACCTTATGCATGGTCTATATCACTGCCCAATCTGTCACCATATTTTAAAAATGACTTTAAATAACACATTTTAATAGTTAGCCTAACCATCAGATGTGTCTGAATTTCCCTGGTAAAGACTTGTAGCTGACTCACCTATCATATTTCAAAAAACAATGCTAACTTATAAAGAGTTACAAATTCTCATTTTTGCAAAACTTGGTCTTTCCTGTGGTCATGTATGGATGTGAGAGCTGGACTGTGAAGAAGGCTGAGCGCTGAAGAATTGATGCTTTTGAACTGTGGTGTTGGAGAAGACTCTTGAGAGTCTCTTGGACTGCAAGAAGATCCAACCAGTCCATTCTGAAGGAGATCAGCCCTGGGATTTCTTTGGAAGGAATGATGCTAAAGCTGAAACTCCAGTATTTTGGCCACCTCATGCGAAGAGTTGACTCATTGGAGAAGACTCTGATGCTGGGAGGGATTGGGGGCAGGAGGAGAAAGGGACGACAGAGGATGAGATGGCTGGATGGCATCACTGACTCGATGGATGTGAGTCTGGGTGACCTCCGGGAGCTGGTGATGGACAGGGAGGCCTGGCGTGTTGCAGTTCATGGGGTCGCAAAGAGTCGGACACGACTGAGTGACTGATCTGATCTGATCTGAACAAATAATTTAAATAGCTGATTTCTTCCCGTGTGTCCTTGAAGGACAAGCAAGTGTAGACAGGTAAGACCATAAAGCATGTTCCGTGTCTGGATCGCCAGGTGGAGAAAGCACCTCATCCACAATGACCAGGTTAGAAATTGACCAAGAGTTGCCCCTGTGTTATGAGGTGCTGCTCTGCGTGTGTGCGTTCTGAGTTGCTTCAGTCGTGTCCGACTCTTTGTAGCCCTGTGGAGTGCTGCCCGCCAGGCTCCTCTGTCCATGGCATTCTCCAGGTGAGAAAACTGGAATGTGTCATCATGCTCTTCTCCAGGGGATCTGTCCAAACCAGGGATCTAACCCATCTCTCTTAAGTCTCCTGCACTGGCAAGTGGGTTCTTCACCACTAGCGCCACCTGGAAAGCCCATGAGGTGCTATAGTCAGGAAGAATTAACTATCATAAAGTTACGATGTGCGTAAATCATATTTCAGGATTTCTGAAATAATTGTGTTGTTATGAGAAAAAAAAAGCTGTGATTTTTATTGCTGATGTCATAGGTCCTGATAATAGTAACGTAGTTTGTTGCTTGCCTTGAAATTTGAAGTGAGATGACGTGAAAGTCACTCAGTCGTGTCTGACTTTTTGTGACCCATGGACTGTACACTCTGTGCAATTCTCCAGGCCAGAGTACTGGAGTGGGTAGCTGTTCCCTTCTCCAGGGGGTCTTCCCAACCTAGGGATCGAACCCAGGTCTTCCACATTGCAGGCAGATTCTTTACCAGGTGAGCTATTAGGGAAGCCCTGAAATTTGAAGGACATGCTAAATTTCAGCTGGAAATCAGTGGAGAAAAAAAGAAAAATCAGAAAAGACCTTCCACAATTGTGGATCCCATTTATTGTAGCCATGGCTGTAATGTTGAGGAGTGGTGGATGGACCCTGAGTGAGAAACCTCTGTCTCAAGGTGTGAGTAAACACCTGATAACAAACAAAGCGGTTTTCAGATGGATGAGACCTGTTGGAAGGAATTTCTAAAAGAATGTCATTTTCTGTTTGGTAGTTTATTTAGCAAACATGCCAGAATTTAACCTAAGGAGCCGTTGGCTTTGTAACTGGTCCCTTTGGAGAGAGATGCCATTGATTTTATTTAAAATAGTGTTGGGTCTTTTTTGAGAGCCAGCAGTATAATACCCACTCCAGTATTCTTGCCTGGAGAATCCCAGGGACGGGGGAGCCTGGTGAGCTTCCGTCTATGGGGTCGCACAGAGTCGGACACGACTGAAGCGACTTAGCAGCAGCAGCAGCAGCAGTATAATATTTTGAATATTCTTATCAATGCTAGTTCTTGAACTATTTGGGCTGGTTTGAAATAAGCCAAAGTCGTTTGAAAGGACTGCTGCTGGAGGTAGAGGTGCTCAAGGTGCGTAGACACCAGACTGGGAGTTGAAGATCCCAAGGCTCCTTTTCAGAAGGGACTTGTCAGCTACCCTGAAGGCTGCTCTGTCATGGGTGGAGGTGGGGTAGAAGTGAGATCCAGAAAAGACTGAGTTTCCAAAATGGTAGCATCTTTGGATTCAGTCTGTGGTCCTCTGGAATGACAACTTTATACACGCATTTCTGTCTATAGAGTAACATTCCAAGATGGTTTAAAAATATTCAGTGACAACATTCGGGGTCACGGTTTACACAATCTTGACTGCACTGAACTGTCCAATATGAACATAATGCTAGCTATTACTTAATTTCAGCTTCCAGTAGCTACACTCCACATCTAAAAAGAAAAAGGTGAAATTAGTTTTAATAATTTATTTTACTTAAACCCAGTATCTCCAAATTTATCATTTAAACATAAAACCAAATTAAAACGTATTAAATATTTTTCACACGGAGTCTTTGAAATTTCATGGGTATTTTATATCCCACAGCCCATTGCATTTTGGACACTGAATTTTCATCAGACTTATTTGACCTACATTTACATTTCATAAAATGTACGGTTGAAAACTGATTTGCGTATCCAAGTTGTTTCAAATATACCTAAACATTTCCAATAACTGATGAGTGTTAGTTTTTGAGTTTTGAATAAATACAATTAAAATTAACCTTCGGCTTCTTGGTCTTGCCATTTCGAGTGCTGGAAGCTGGTTATTTTACTAGATGGTCAGGTCCAGATTATATGGAGCACCGTTGGAGGGGTCCCCAGACACAGAGCCCACAGGGAAAACTTGGTAGGAAAATTACAGAGACAGCCTGTCCTGACTTGTTCTTTCTGTGAATCTGCTCTATTCGTCTTTTTCTTTTCGTCTTTTTCTTAATCCAGTATTTTCCCAAAGCTCCTGATCGTTTTTCTAGGATCTCTCTGTAACCAAAGGAGACTGCTGGTCACCTACATCTGGGGACAACCCACACCTGTACGCTCTACTTTCTAGGGGGTTCAGGGTAGGGCAGGTGCCAGGAGCTACACCTCTGCCCCAGGGTCTCAGACTGGTCTGTTCCTGACTCTCTGCCCCAATCCTTTCTGTCGAGGTACCTCTGATTCTGATTCTGAGATTGGGTGGAGCCCAGGAACTGCATTTTTATCAGTCTTCCTCACTCTCCCTACCTTCGCCCACCGTGATTCAGGACAGCTTCTCTAGACTGCCGACCTTAGTATCCTTCCCACCACTGTATTCTTTTTGCTGGTGGTTCAGAGGTGTGCTCTGGGACCCTCTTCCTCAGGAGCCCTTGTGTCTCTTTAAACTGGAGAGTTGTCGGCCCTGCTCCAAGCTAGCTAATCATTATTTGAAAGTGTTGCGCTAGGATCTATTCTCGCTCCCCATCTCCTTTCCTACGCGATAGCCCTCCTTCTTAGAAATCGGATTCTTCAATTCCAGCTTTTCTCCTCGCCTTTCCCCTCATGTCTGACCTTTAGAAACACATATCCATTTTTATTACCCCCCTCACCTCTTAGGGTTATTTCACGAATATGCGTTTGTTCCAGGGACTGAGGAAAGAAAATACACTGTCCTGTCTCTGACTGTAGAGAACTTCTGAACGTGCGGGAAGAGACAGATCTATGGAAAACGGAGGTCACAGAGGAAAGCAGGTGGAGTGCTACATAAATGTCTGGACGCCAAGGAGAAAGAGTCATGCATATACACCTGGGCTGTGAGTTGATGAGGATGGCTTCAAAAGGGCTTCAGGACCTGTTACCAACCAGAGTTCTTGGCCTCCTCAATCAGTAAAAATTGATCAGAGGCCAGACAAGAAATTCAGGCAAGGCTTTATGGGGGTCCCTCCTGCATAGAGGGGAGTGAAAACAAGTAACAGGTTCATTTGCTCACTCTCTGATGAGGGTGAGCAGTTCCTTCCACAGGGTGAGAGCAGGGGTGGATCCAGGGTCGGGCTGGAGGGGTGACTTAGGTGGTTTAACCGTCCTTGGGTGTGAGTACAGGGGGCAATGTGCAGTCCCCTGCTTTCGTTCCTGTCCCCAGCTCTTCACAAGTGGCACTTGGGTCTTGGTCTCTGTGTATCTTGTTGTCCATAATTTGCCCCAACTGCTCATGCAGGCAGTCGTTTATAGTTCCTAATGGTTCTATTGTATTTTGTTGCTGGAGGAGACATTTGTCCAGGTGCGAGCACTGCAGCAAAGGGTCCCAGGTCCCAGCCTGGCTCAGACGCAGAGTTAATTGAGGAATGCTACCATTGGGGGGTTTTCCATCAGACAGAGGAAGGGGGCACCCTGATGACTTAGTATGAATTAGAAAGTGGGAAGGGGAACAGGGCCAGCCCAAATGACGTGGCCTAACGCATTCATCGCAGGAGTCAGGCCTCATGGAGTCCTGGGAGAAGCTCAGCATGCAGATATCCACAAGGGCACAGGAGGGAGCAGAGGAAAGCCGCTGCACAGGGCCCAGGGAGGGAGCCAGTGAGACCTCCAGAAAGCACAGCGCCTCCTGGTGATGGGCCCGAAGTTGCTGTAAAGCAGGGCTTGGAGGGGAAACTGGGAAGTGAAGGTTGCAAGGGCCACCGGAGCCTGGGAGAACGAGCTGGAGCAGGGCCCATGGGAGAAGCTGGAGGAGCTGAACTCACACACTCAGAACCGTGGGCCCCTTCCACATTCAGCACCGGGGGAGCCACCGCCTGGGAGCAGCCACAGGGCCATCCAGTCTGATGCTGTGGCTTCACTTCCGCTGCTGGGGTTGACACAGATTTCTGCTGTGGCCAGTCTTCACTTGCATCCCCCAGGCTAGGGAACTCCGGAGAACACGGGCAAACGAAGCAAAGTCAACACAACCCAAAACCACTGGCTTAGGACATCTGTGTGGGGGTGGCTCCATGGAGGAAGGGAGTGGGCAGTAGGTGGGATGTCCAGCCTCAGTCAATCAGTTCAGGACCCCATGGACTGCAGCATGCCAGGCCTCCCTGTCCATCACCAACTCCCGGAGCTTACTCAAACTCATGTCCATTGAGTCGGTGATGCCATCCAATCATCTCATCCTCAGTCGTCCGCTTCTCCTCCTGCCTTTAATCTTTCCCGAATCAAGGTCTTTTCAAATGAGTCAGCTCTTTGCATCAGGTGGCCAAAGTATTGGAGTTTCAGCTTCAGCATCAATCCTTCCAATGAATATTCAGGACTGATTTCCTTTAGGATGTATTGCTTCTATCTCCTTGCAGTCCAAGAGACTCTCAAGAGTCTTCTCCAACACCACAGTTCAAAAGCACCAGCTTTGTTTATAATCCAGCTCTCACATCCATACATGACTATTGGAAAAACCATAGCTTTGACTAGATGGACCTTTGTTGGCATAGTAATGTCTCTGCTTTTTAATATGCTATTTAGGTTGGTCATAACTCTTCTTCCAAGCAGCAAGTGTCTTTTCATGGCTGCAGTCATCATCTGCAGTGATTTTGGACCCCCCCCCCAAAATAAAGTCTCTCACTGTTTCCATTGTTTCCCCATCTATTTGCCATGAAGCAATGGGACCAGATACCATGATCTTAGTTTTCAAGGCCCTGCTAAATTCAAAAGGACTTTACCTCTGGGTAGCAATGGGCCTGTTGGGCTGCCGTCTATGAGGTCGCACAGAGTCGGACACAACTGAAGCGACTTAGCAGCAGCAGCAGCAGCAACAGCTCGTATGTTGTAGGAGTAGCATGATGAACGGATGTTCTTCCAGAACATAAATCAGGCAGTGGTTCTCAAACTTTGTGGCACCAGAAACCTTTTGGACTCTCAACTCTGATGGAGGACTTCAAAGAGGTTTTGTTTACATGGATTATGTTGTGCATATTTACTGAATACTGTAAATTAGAAATTAAAATCGAGAAATTTTAGAAATGGTTACTAATGCATTAAAACTAACAACAACAAGTACATTACATATTAGTGTAAAAACAATTTTTTATGAAAAAGAATTTATTTTCCAAAACAAAAATTCAGGGAGGAGAGTGGTTTCATTTTAGGTTTCTGCACACCATGTGAATATCTGGTTCCTCCACTTGCTCCCGGTTCACTGCTGTGAGAGCCCATGGCAGAGAGACTTGGGAAAACCTCACAATCCACTTGTGACAGATAAAGAGCAGAAAAGATGGATCATGTCTGTAGTGTCCTGTCTGTAGTATTATGGAAACAGTTTCCATCATATCTACAGCCAGGTCATGTCTGCAGTAGTATGGAGAGTCTCATCCCCCTTCATCCCTGGGAAGGGTCCTGGGGGGCCCATGGACCACACAGCCACTGGTAAGCAGGCAGTGTGACCAGGATACTCTGAAGGAGACCTTGTAACAGTGTGTAGGGAGGTGAGGGCTTACTTCAAGGGGTATCAGCGGGGATGAGGAGGGGTACTGGGAGAGAGGCTAAGGAGACGGATGCCACAGAATGAACCAGCTGATGTGGGGATGAAGGAGTGGAGAGGCCCTGAGGGTGTCCTCGATCAATGGAGATCCACCAGCCACTGGTACCCAGCCCTGAGCCAGCCAGGCCTCTAGTTGACAGGGTCATAGAAGACAGGAGAAAGGAAGTGGCAGACCCAGCCTTGTTGTCTGCAGGTCTAAAGCTGCCTTCTGTAGTCTGATCGAGACTTCGCTGGGGCTCAGTGGTAAAGAATCCACCTACCTATGAGGAGATGTGGTTTCAACCCTTGGGGCAGGAAGATCCCCTGGAGAAGGGAATGGCAACCCACTCCAGTATTCTTCCCTGGAAAAACCCACGGACAGAGGAGCCTGGCAGGCTACAGTCCATGGGCTCACAAGAGTCGGACATGACTTAATGAGTAAACAGCAACAAATATTAATAGTATAATTATACACTAAGGGGAACTCCCTGGGTCTGTAGGTGCCTAAGAGGAACTAAAAAGCCTCCTAATGAAAGTGAAAGAGGAGAGTGAAAAAGTTGGCTTAAAGCTCAACATTCAGAAAACTAAGATCATGGCATCTGGTCCCATCACTTCATGGCAAATAGATGGGGAAACAGTGGAAACAGTGTCAGACTTTATTTTTTGGGGCTCCAAAATCACTGCAGATGGTGACTGTAGCCATGAAATTAAAAGATGCTTACTCCTTGGAAGGAAAGTTATGACCAACCTAGATAGTATATTGAAAAGCAACGACATTACTTTGCCAACAAAAGTCTGTCTAGTCCAAGGGTATGGTTTTTCCAGTGGTCATATATGGATGTGAGAGTTGGACTGTGAAGAAAGCTGAGCACTGAAGAATTGATGCTTTTGAATTGTGATGTTGGAGAAGACTCTTGAGAGTCCCTTAGACTGCAAGGAGATCCAACCAGTCCATTCTGAAGGGGATCAGTCCTGGGTGTTCATTGGAAGGACTGATGCTAAAGCTGCAACTCCAGTACTTTGGCCACCTCATGTGAAGAGTTGACTCATTGGAAAAGATCCTGATGCTGGGAGGGATTGGGGGCAGGAGGAGAAGGGGACGACAGAGGATGATGAGATGGTTGGATGGCATCACCGAATCAATGGACATGAGTCTGAGTGAACTCTGGGAGTTGGTGATGGACAGGGAGGCCTGGTGTGCTGCGATTCATGGGGTCGCGAAGAGTCGGACATGACTGAGCGACTGAACTGAACTGAACGGAATTATACACTGGCAGGGATATTAGATGGACAGAGATCCTGAAAGTGTTCCAGGTTGGTTGTGTGGTTCCCGGAAACAGGGTTACAGGGAGAGATGGTTGTTTGGTGAGTAGCAAACACAGTGGGGAGGAGGGGAGGTTTGGAGAATGCCCTTCTCTCTGGGACATGGTGGTGATGAAAGGTGTTCAGGAGACATGCAGGAAGCAGGGACATGGTTTTACATAATGTAAGTATGCATGTGTATACATGTGTTGTATACATGTATATAAATATGGTTTTATGTGTGTATATGGTGTGTGTGTAGGTGGTTTTACATATAAATAGCTATGTAGGCTTAGCATGGGGAATTCCAGAGCGGTGGAATGAACTGACCCGGGCATCTGAATTTGTGGGTGAAGGTCCTGATTCACCAGCATCTCCCAGTGTGGCGCTTGACAGCCCACCAAGCATGTCTGGGTCTCAGTCTCCTTGTCTGGGAAAGGCAGAGGGTGAAACGGTGAAAGTCACGTGATCCAGACCAGGCATTTGACACAGAAGAGTCATCTTCTGAAGGACACAGCGGCTCTGTCGGTGTCAGCGTTTGTGCGAGCAGCGTTGTCCCAGCCCCGGTTTCAGCCTTGCCTGCTGAGGGTTTGGGAAATGAAAGGAGAGGCCATCCATCCAGTGTCGAGGGACAGCAGCTGTCTCTCAGGAGAGGCAGGTCTTGTCATGTTTGAATGTGACCCCGGCTTGGCCTGGCAACCTTGGCGTCTTCTTATTTCCTTGGTACTTGAAAGAGTTTTTGTGCTGTGTCCACACATGCCCACGAGTGCACACAGAGCTGTTTGACCCCCCTCTGGTCAGTATTTCCCCAGTGTACAATGGAAGTTGTAGATGTGTTTTAGATGTGCACAATTTTTTTTGTTGTTGTTGGTATTTATGTATGCTTCGATAGTATAGAAAAATAGAGCAAGAATGGCAAAACTATTTATATTGGTATCATTTCTTAGGATAAGAAAGTTTAAATAAATAAACTGAATTTTTAAAAAGATAGCATAAATGTTAGTACAGTTAAAACTGGATGTATCAGTAGCAAAATTCTTGATGGTACTACTTGAGTGACTGATATGTGGGCAACACTAAATTGCCTTAATGAGCCTTTTAACAAATTCAGACAAGGAGACAGTCTTATCAGGGGATCCTTGACTCTGATACTTAAGTTGGAAGTGTTATTCATCATAGGTTTGCCTAAAAATTCCTTTTGGGGAACCTCATTTTTTTTTTTTGGCCATCCTATGAATCTTGTGGGATCTTAGCTTCCTGACTGGGGGTTGAACCCAGGCACTCGGTAGTAAAAGCATGGAGTCCTAACCACTGACCAGCCAGGGAATTCCTCTGGGGACCTGAGTTTTTATATCTACTTTATACGATCATGTTAGGTACTTTAAACATTAGACTTTAACCTGGATTTAACTAGAGGAGAAAAATCAGGCAACTTAAAATGAAGGGAAATTTTATAAAACAACTGACCCTGTAGTGTACAAAAATGTCTTGTCATAAAGCACCAGCTCTCCACAAAACACACACACACACACTCCCAAAAAAGCATAGCTGGGTGGCCCTTCTAGAGTAAGGAGACTAAAGAGGAATGACAACTAAGCATAACTTGTGATTCTCGGCTGGACCCTGAAAAAAGTAAAAACCAATTGCTTTTTAGACAATAATAGACAACAATTTTAAATTTCCTGAGTGTGACAATCATCATATAGGGGACTGTTCTTGGTTTTAGGAGATTCATGCTAAAGTATTAAGAGATGAAGCACATTAATAATTAATTCCTAAATAGCTAAAGCTAAAATGCACATACATTCATATATACTCACTTGCGCACATAATGTGCATACACACACACACACACACACATACACACACAAAGCACACAGGGGCACACATAGATATAGACATGCACACATACCTGCCCATATATACACACAGATGCAGAAATACAAAAGCACACATATGCACACACATGCACATAGACATGTACACACATGCCCATATGCACACAGATACATATGCATATAGACACTGACATGTACCCATGCTTGCCCATACATAGACACACGTGTATACCTTCATACAGACACACTTACATACAAGGAGAGGGATAGCAAACGTGACAAAAAATTGCCAGTTCATCCAGAAGGCCCAGGGTAGCAGTTCTTGTACTCTTTGGTAGATTTAGACTCAGATATTTTTCAAAATACAAAGTTGGAGAAACTATTAGATTTTGTGAAGTAGGGAATCTCAGCGATAAGCTAAGTCTTTCACGAAGCAGATCAAACAGTAAGTGTTGAGAATTTGGATCACATTTTCTCAGTCTTATTAATGTTACCAAACCAGACTTGCATGCGCTCCCCCACACACAGTAAGGCTGGTCTACTGACACTGGGTGGTGATGAAGGAAAGTGCAGCCTTTCTTGCAGGGCACTCGCAAGGAGAATGGGCAGCTCACACTCAGAAGCCCTGAATCCCCTGATGACTTTCAGGGAAGGGGTTTTAAAGGCAGCGTGAGAGAGGGACTGCAGGGTGGGCCCTCAGCTCAAGCATGGTTCTCAGACTAGTTGGCTTTAAGGTGAAGTTTCAAGCATCATCAACCTTCTGGTTTCAACTGAGTCTAGGGTCTCTGTTCTTATGGTCAGCAGTTTTCATCTGAAGGGAGTCTGCTTCCTGTAAAAACAACTTAGGGACCTGTGTCAGACCTTTTTCTGTATCTTTCCGGGGACTGGGAGTGGTGGATTCCCCCATCTGCCGTGTGGCAGATTTATAGTCCAAACTGTAGCCGGTTCCCTAGCCCAACAGGTATTCTTGGTTTCTACCTATTTGCATTTCCCAATCATTAACTCTTGAGTCAGCTTTTTACTTGAAAAGACAGGGACACAGTGGCTTATACACAGTTTCAGTAAGGAGTAGTCTTACATTGTGCGGAAATTTTTGCAGCTGCTCCCCAGCTAAGATTCCTTCCTCCAAGTAACGTTAGTCATAGTCCGTCTCTGGTCAGCAGAGCCAAGGATGGTTCGTGGTGACAGCCCAGGCTCTCGTTTGCACAGGCTTTGCTACGACAGCTGATCAAACAATGCTGTTAATACAGAATAGCCTCTGGTATAATAAGAATTTTGTGGATTCAAAAGTCCTTCAGTAAACATTCATTGAGGGCCTACAGGCTCTGGGCATCATTCCTAGGGGCTCATGGAAGACTGTGGAATCCTGTTCCTCGTGGAGATTGTGCTCTCGGTGGGGAAACAGAAGTATCTAGGTAAGGAATGCGATGAACTGAGTAATTTTAAAAAATCGCTATGTCTTGGGAAGAAAAAGAAAATCACGAGGGAACATGACAGAGAGTGATGAGGCATGTGAGTATGGTGGTGACCTGAAGGCTTCTCTGAGGAGGTGATCCACTGCTAAGACCACTGGGAAGAATATTACACGTCTCCGTGATGGATTCCTCAATTCCTCATTCTCCCAGCCTTCGAGTCTGCCCCTGATGTCAAGGTCAAGGATCTTCTGAAACCTGCGTGTCTGCTGGGCTGCATGGGGTCTGTCTCCTGGTTCATCCACGTCCAGTGACTGCACGACCCTGGGTGTGCCCGTGTCCTCGTTCCTGTGTGGATGAAGGCAGATGTTCTCTGCGCACTTTTCATCTTTATGATGGACTTTTAAGAAAGTTAAATCTAAAAACCACAGAAAGCCCATCATTTGCTCACCCTGACACTCGGTGATCAAAGTGAGTTATTGTCCCCGAATAATGCTGCAGGAAGCCTTCCAACCAGCAATGTTCAGTAACGCCACACTGGCACCCCTCTGAATTACTAGCTCCTTTTGCTAATTCACTGTGACAGGTTTCTAAAGCAATTTGAGTTCATGTAAAAGCGGTGACAGGGAGATTATTCAAACTTGCGTAAAGGAGGGTGGGGGACAGAATTGATATCATCTTCCTTGTAGCACCGAGCAGGATCCATTCGGTTTCATTTCCTGGAGGCATTAAATCTGTTTTCTTTTTTTTTTTTCTTTTTCAGTCATCTTTTCAGTTTCATCTGATCATTATATTCTATCTGCAGTGCTTGAATTTATCCCAGAGCATAGAACCAGTCAGCTGATTCTCCATCCCAGAGGCCGCCAAAGACAGGAAGTGAACACGATATTCCTTAGTGTTAGAGAAATTCCGATTTTTAAAATCCGGGCCCAAATGATGTCCTTCTTGTGAAATCACTCTGGGGATAGGCCGGCAGGTAGAACGGATTCAAAATGTCCATGTTCCTTTATGTGCCCTGTTTCCACCTGGGTGAACTGAAGCTGGCGTCCCAGATGGCAGAGTGTGGGCTGGGCAGGATGGCATGGTCTGGAGCCCTGGGCCAAGGCACAGCCTCCCTACTCACAACCCTGAACTTGGCTCAAGGCCTGGCTCAGAGTAAACACCCAGCAGACACGAGCCGGTCTTGTCACCTCCCCCCGGCACGCTTTCTTACGCCCGGCGGCTCACACTCCAGCCCACCTCTCACCATCCTCCTGCTCAGCCCGGCCAGTCTGCTGGCTTTCGTTCTGTTTGCAGAAGACACCACCGCTGGGCTTGTTCCTGCTTGGAAGCTGCAGAGCCTGCACTTGCTGCGGCCCCATGTCCCTCCCTTGGGTCCCCGGTGGCTCCTCCTCACGCTCGGCTCTGAGCTCAAGCATCACCACTCAGAGTAGCTCCCATCCTTGGTCGCTGCAACATGGTACCCTGATGGGTTTTCTTCACGTCTTCTCTCCCTCTCCTAAGTCACCTTGATAATTTCTTTGCTGGTTTTGATGCTCTGTCCTGTGCACCCTGAACTTGGTGGGAACAGCAGCCTTGACTACCTTGATTGCCCCGTGCATGGTTATGTACAGTTCATTCAGTCGCTCAGTCGTGTCCAACTCTTTGTGACCCCAAGGATTGCAGCACGCCAGGCTTCCCTGTCCATCACCAATTCCTGGAGTTTACTCAAACTCATGTCCATTGAGTCGGTCATGCCATCCAACCACCTCATCCTCTGTCATCCCGTTCTCCCGCCTTCAATCTCAACAAGTGGCTCGCTAAATATTAATTGCACAGGAGTTACGGGGCACTCCCCTAGAGATGGAAGAGCCTTGTGGACCTGGTCTGCAGGTCAGATGGTATGAAGTTTCCTTTCTTGAACTTTTTATTTATTGATTTATTTTTGGCTGTACTGTGTCTTTGATTCTCTGCGGGTTTTTGCCTAGTTGCAGCAAATGGGGGCTACTCTCTAGTTGTAGTACTCAGGCTTCCCCACGCTGTGGCTTCTCTTGGTGCAGAGAATGGGCTCTAGAGCATGGGCCTCAGTAGTTGGGGTCCCCGGGCTCTAGAGCGCAGCCTCAGTGGTTGTGGCGCACGTGGGCTTAGTTACTCTGTGGCACGTGGCATCTTCCCAGACCAGGGATCAAACCCATGTCTCCTGCATTGGCAGGCAGATTCTTAACCACTGAGCCACCTGGGAAGCCTGGGTGAAAGATTTCTGAGAGGACTTTAGAAGTTGTGAAACTCCATGCAACTAACGCATTTGTCAGTCTCCCCTCCCGTGGGAGCACCCCTTCCCCGGTGGGGAGCACCCAGACCCAGGCACCCTCTTCGCATTCTTGCAGAACTTTCTGTAAAGATCCCGGCAGTTCTGACATCAGCCTTAACCCCTGATACATTTCATTACACCAGTTTCCAATGAAACTCGGAGGAATTTGAAGCAAGAGGAAAAAAATCCTCCAGCTTGGAAATTGGTCGTCAGCAGGCCGGCAGGTGTAGCTGGAGTGCAGGGAACCACACAGAGCCTGCGCCGTTTCCATCGTGGCCGGCACAGCTTCCTGTGCCACAGTTCGCTTCAAAAACCATCCTGTCCCTGGTCTGGGACTTGGAGACAAGCACAGAGGGGTCAGCTCGGAGGCGAGTGCAGCCCTTGTTCCCTGCATTTCTTCAGGACGGCAGTGCGGTGATCTTCAAGGGCAGTTCTGATCAGGAACCTCTGGGTACCTCCCCCTCGGTTCAGTGTAGTTTTTCTTTTTTTTCCCCCATCTACCTACCTTTATGGAAAACTTTCAGCCTTTACTATTGATAACCTTTTCAGGCTTCCATTAAGATGTAGTATGCTGACTTTGAAAGCTGCTGCTGCTAAGTAGCTTCAGTCGTGTCCGACTCTGTGCGACCCCATAGACAGCAGCCCACCAGGCTCTCCCGTCCCTGGGATTCTCCAGACAAGAACGCTGGAGTGGGTTACCATTTCCTTCTCCAATGCATGAAAGTGAAAAGTGAAAGTGAAGTCGCACAGTCATGTCCGACTCTTAGCGACCCCATGGACTGCAGCCTACGAGGCTCCTCCGTCTCAATTTAAATTGCAGGGGGAGAAGAGGGGCTTTCAGGAATCTCAATCCATGATTCCTGGCTAGAAAGATGTGTCTTTATTTTTGGAAGCGTGGCGATCATCCCCAGAGAGGCTGACTGGCCAGATTTCAGACGGCCAGAGCCTTGCATGGCAGCCCCCTTGCTGTAGACACAGCATGCAAGGGTCCTGCGCCCTTTCCCCTCCCCACGCTCAGTTTTCGAAGGAAATGAACAAGGGCTCAGGTTTCCGGGGAAATTGAAATATCCAGTTAGGGAAATGAAAATAAATCTTGAATTTGGGGGAAAAAAATTACTTTACCTGTGGCTCTCAAAATGGATGGTCTCCCTCTGTATTGAAATGTGAAGATTTTGGTAAAACTGAGTCAGAAAGGAAATTGACATTGCATCTGTTTCTCTCCCCTCTCCAGAGAACCAGGTTCTGCCCTCGTCCTGGAATGTACGGTTTCTTTGTCAAACTCGAAAGAGAAACCCTTATATAAAGGCACCTGCATACCAATAAAAGCAGTATATAGCACAAAGATTTTGAAGCTTGATGCAAAACTATTTTCATTATATTCTTTTTAACTTTTAATTTGAATGACTTGAAGAATGAACAGTTGCAATACCCAGGTTTTTTTAAGCAAAAATTTCCCTAGCTTTTTTTTAGAGATATAAAGCTGTGTCTGAAATATAACACTGTGTGAATTTAAGGTGTACAGTGTAATGATTCAGTATATGTACATATTGTGAAATGATTATCTCAGTAAGGTTAGTTAACCCATTTACCACACAGTTAAAAAAATTTTTTGAGAACTTTTAAGATCTGCTCTCTTAATGACTTTTAAATAGACAGTACAGTACTAACTATCGTCACCAGCTGTACATTGCCTCCCCAAAATATTTTCCTATTACAACTGGATGTGGGTACCCTTTGAATACATTCACCGATTTCCCCCATACAATAAGTAGACCTGAAGAACTCACCGTATCTGTTCTCATAAAGTTCTTATGATTGAACTTTGCTTCAGCTACAGCATCCTGATTCTAAGCTATCCTACTAAATAACTGAGCACAGGAGAAGTGATTACATTTATTATCAGTATCCTACTAAGTGGAGACTTAGATATTACAGCTTACAGATTTTCTCTTATGAACATTAACCATTAGACTGTTGATGTTCATAAGAAGCCAAGAGAATCCAAGGGTATTGCAGGTCATGGCTGTGGAAACATCAAATTTCTAACATGGACTCTGACTTAAAATCAGCAAATTATCTGTAATAAATATACTGACTCTACAGATTCTCTTAAGGGCTTTGCTGGTGGCTCAGTGGTAAAGAATCTGCCTACAGTGGAGGAGAGCAGGGTTTGATCCTTGGATCAGGAAGATCCCCTGGAGAAGGGATAGGCCACCCACTCCAATATTCTTGCCTGGGAAATCCTGTCGGGCTATAGTCTGTCACAAAAGAGTCAGACACGACTTAGCTACTAAACAACAACAAAATTCTCTTAAACTTTCATTCCTCCCTTAAGTCAACTCATAAAGAAGAACAGGGCACTTTCCTCTTCTGGAGAATTTTAAGGGTTCTTGAAGGGAACTTTAAAGAGGAGAGGTGATTCATTCCCCAGCATTTCCACCATAATAAAAGGAAAAAAAGAGGAGAGGTGAATTAATTAGCATGGGAGAAATCACAAATTAATCACAGCTCTGAAATACCACTCATTCAGACCAAGGATTAAAGCATACCTCTTTTTTCAATTGAAGTTACTTATGTTTTCAGGGAAGCTTCCCAGGAGGTGCAGTGATAAAGAATCTGCCTGCTGGAGCAGGAGACACAAGAGACGAGGTTTCGATTCCTGGGTGGGGAAGATCCTCTGAAGGAGGAAATGGCCACCCGCTCCAGTATTCCTGCCTGGAAAATTCCATGGACAGAGGAGCTTGGCAGGCTACAGTCCATAGGGTCGCAAAGAGTTGGACAGGACCGAGGGACTGAGCACACGAACATTTTTCAAGGAAAGAAATAAAAGGTAGATGCTAAATTCCTAAGGGGCCCAGGGTTTCCTATGACATCATCTGAACCAAGGCGGGTTGTCTCAGGTGGGGCCAACCTGAGACAGAATGTTCTTGAACACCATGCGAGTGATTCTTCTGGGGGTTTTCTTCTTTTGGAGGATGGAAAGCTTAGTGGCTTTTGTAGAAAAACTGAACATTTGAGCTCTAACTTTCAAAGGGAATCCTTTGTTCCTCTGGCCTCTCTGTGCTGCTTCTTCAGGAACATTCATATCAGAGCATTTCATCTTCTGTTCAGAATCCACATCCGTGAACTGAAGAGAAATTTCCTAGATGACGCTTGCGAGGCTGTTTTCCCCACACCCTTGTCTTCATATTCTCCAAAAAAAAAATAAATGCAAACCCTCTGAGTTTTAATTTTGTGGTGTTTGATCCCTGGTCTAATGTCACATGTGTGTGCATGTGTGTAAGACACTACAGTCGTGTCCGACTCTTTGTGACCCCATGGACTGTAGCCCGCCAGGCTCCTCTGTCCATGGGATTCTTCAGGCAAGAATACTGGAGTGGGTAGTCATGCCCCCTTCCAGGGAATCTTCTGGATCCAGGATGGAACCCTTGTCTCAAGCATCTCCTGCATTGGCAGGCAGGTTCCTCCATCACTAATGCCGCCTGGGAAGCCCCTAAAGTCATACATTTCCCTTCAGTCTGGAGGAGAACCACCTCAGTTCAGGCCTTGATCGCTTTTCACCTTAGGCATCCAAATTTGCACCTACTCCAGCCTCTTCCTCCAGCTCAGTTCTTACTTTATAATTCCACCAGATTCATGTCTCAAAAACACCACTTGAAGTTGGTTACTTATTTGCTTAAAATAACCCTTGGTTGTCTAACTCAGGGGTCAGGAAGATCCCCTGGAGGAGGGCATGGCAACCCACTCCAGTATTCTTGGGCTTCCCTGGTGACTAAGTTGGTATAGAATCCACCTGCAATGTGGGAGACCTGGGTTCGATCCCTGGGTTGGGAAGATCCCCTGGAGAAGGGAATGGCAACCCACTGTGGTATTCTTGCCTGGAGAATTCCATGGACAGAGGAGACTGGCAGGCTACAGTCCAGGGGGTTGCAGAGAGTCAGACATGACTGAGCGACTAAGCACAGCACAGTTGTCTATAAAGTCAGATTCCTAAACCTGGTGTGCGAGGCCCCCCCACGGCCCCACCGTGCTCCCCTGGATGTATTTCAGAGAGCATCTCAGTGTGCATGCTGGACCATCATCCACACTGCTTGACTCTGACCCACTCTGCATTTTCTCTCTCCTCTTCCTCTTTTCTTACGCCCACTGGTGCCATGTCTGTGGGGTGGGGGGTGCAGGCAGTAG
Organism: Tragelaphus eurycerus; assembly: GCA_935064755.1. NCBI lineage: Eukaryota > Metazoa > Chordata > Mammalia > Artiodactyla > Bovidae > Tragelaphus > Tragelaphus eurycerus. Next base: position 16,661,616 of record CAKXYN010000034.1, on the reverse strand, counting down.
GAGAGGCGGGCAGGGAGAGAATTTAAAACTGCTGTGAATGGGCTTAGAGTGGTTCTGAGTCTCATCATCACCAACACTAGCATTTCTAAATAATGTCAGTGATAAAATACTCTTTCCTCCCCAAAATATGCATTGCTGTGGCTACCGTTCAACTTTAATAATACACATGAGCTCCATATGAGCAGACTCTTTTTTTTAAAAAAATTTGCTTATTTTGGGCTGTGCTGGGTCTTCGTTGTTACCTGCAGGCTACTCTCTGGTTGCGGTGTGTGGGCTTCTCACTGTGGTGGCTTGTCTCGTTGTGGAGCACGGGCTCGGGAGCACGTGGGTTTCAGTAACTGCAGCTCCTGGGCGCTAAGGTACAGGCTCTATGGTTGTACAGGCTTAGGTGCTCCCCCGAATGTGAAACCTTCCCAGGATTGGGATCAAGTGTCCCTGTGTCCCCTGCATTGGCAGGCGGATTTTTTTTTACCACTGGATCACCAGGGAAGTCTCAGCACATTCTTCTTATTATGTAATAAAGGCTGTTTTCTACATGAAAGTTGATTCCAAGGGAGAAGTCCCAGTTATGCAGACTGCTCACATGATTTCAGCTATCCAGTCAACAAGGACACAGTTGTTCTGGGATCCTTCTCCTGCTTCACACACAGCTCGGGTCTCCAGCACCTCTGATATTCTGGCATTTATTTATTAAATTTTTTGGCCACCTCACGGCATGCAGGGATCTGAGTTCTCCGACCAGGGACTGAACCCACGTCCCCTGTAGTGGGAGCACGGAAACAATCACTGCACCACCAGGGCAGTCCCTGTTCTCGCACTGAAGCTGTAGCTTTGGAATAAACCACAAGAACACGGCGACTGTAAAAAGGAATAGACTTGGAGTTGCGTGAATTCTGTCATTCCCTGAGACCATCTATGGCTTTTTTTGTGTTTAGCATTTGGCTCCTTCATGTGCGTGATGTCATCTGGTGAGGGCACATTTCATGATTATCACTGAAAATCACTTTTTTAGATAGAGGAGGGATATGTTGAAAATGAATTACTCTGTGAGTTGTGTAGACTAAGAATTTCTGTGCATCAGTTGGGTCCATCTTACTGAAGGACGGTTTCCAAGGAGGTATCCAGAGAAGACTCCACACAGATGTCAGAGGGTCTTGTTCTGTCCATCCCCTGTGAGATGTGATCACTCCGTACCCTTTCACACCCCTCTCTAGCATCCTTACCCCGTGAGTTTTCTCCATACACTCATCACCTGCTGATACATCATACGTGAGCACATGTGTGTGTGTTCCCTTACTAGTTAGTATTTGTCATTTCTTCTAGTCTTGAGTCCCATGGGATCAATAAATTTGTTTTATCCAAACTGTATCCCAGGCACTTATCAGATAGTCCAGCCTATGGTTGATGCTCAGTAAGTATTTGCTGAGCGAATGAATAAATGAATGAATGAGAGAATTGTCAGAACAAATCCCACACAGACCTTTTGTTCATCTTCTTCTCTGTGGAGCCCCTCTGAACTGGGAAGAATGAACAGGCCTTCAAATGAGTTATAAAAGTACCTTTTGTGCATCTTAAAGCACATAGTTTTCTTTTTTTTCTATAAATGAAAGTGAAAGTTGCTCAGTCCTGTCGGACTCTGTGTGACCCCATGGAATTCTCCAGGCCAGAATGCTGGAGTGTGTAGACTTTCTCTTCTCCAGGGGATCTTCCCCACCCAGGGATTGAACCCAGGTCTCCGGCATTGCAGGAAGATTCTTTACCAGCTGAACCACCAGGGGAGCTCAAGAATACTGGAGTAGGTAGCCTATCCCTTCTCCAGCGGATCTTCCTGACCCAGGAATCGAACTAGGATCTCCTGTGTTGTAGGCAGACTCTCTACCAACTGAGCTATCAGGGAAGCCCTTTCTATAAATACTTCAAACAAACTTTAAAATTAATTTTTATAGTTGCTTTACACTGTTAAGACGGGGAAGGCAATGGCACCCCACCCCAGTACTTTTGCCTGGAAAATCCCATGGACGGAGGATCCTGGTAGGCTCCAGTCCATGAGGTCGCTGAGAGTCGGACACGACTGAGCGACTTCACTTTCACTTTTCACTTTCATGCATTGGAGAAGGAAATGGCAACCCACTCCAGTGTTCTTGCCTGGAGAATCCCAGGGACGGGGGAGCCTGGTGAGCTTCCGTCTATGGGGTCGCACAGAGTCGGACATGACTGAAGCGACTTAGCAGCAGCAGCAGCACACTGTTAAGAATGTGGTTGTTCCGAAGTAGATGGAAAATTACTCCAGCTTGCCCTCCTCAACCATGGAACCTGTGCATCTAACTCAGAAAGTACTGGTGTAACAAAAATGACCACATACTGAGAATTTACTCTAGTTAGGTCCTTGACTTTGTCTCCTCTCCTCAACGGGTTCTCAGAAAGCTGTCATATAGATGAGAACAGGATGCCACCGTGTGATCCCCTGGATTGGCTGGGTCCCTGGGTCCGGGCGGGAAGAGCGGCCAGCCTGCAGGGCAGACCCGACCCTTGGTGGCTCCAGCGTCCCTCTCCGGTCTCCTCTGCTCACCCAGCATTGTCGCCGCCACGTGTTAGGTGTCACCACACAGCTGGGGCGTAGAGGGAAGCTAACCGAAGAGCATGGTGGAGCCCGGGAGACTAACACAAGGCTGCAGAGAAGTTAAGCCGGGTCAGCTCCAGGTCCCCCAGAAGATGAGTACCGCCTCGAGCAAGGATGCGCAGGAAGCCTTCAGTCCAGAGAGTGCGCCGTACTCCGGAAGGACCTGCCGTTTCAAACGTGAACTAAGCCCTCCTCCGCCAAGGTGCTCATTACTGTCTGCCTCACTCTTTCAATTACTCACCCTATGAGCCCACTTTTTAAAAGGCAATCCCCACGTATTTCAGAGATAAGTTACTTTTTTCGTGGGCTCCAAAATCACTGCAGAAGGTGAAATGAAAAGATGCTTCTCCTTGGACGGAAAGCTATGACAAACCTTGACAGCATATTAAAAACAGAGACATCACTTTGCCAGCAAAGGTCCATCCATATAGTCAAAGCTGTGGTTTTTTCCAATAGTCTTGTACGGATGTGAGAGTTGGACCATATAGAAGGCTGAGTGCCAAAGATCTGATGCTTTTGAATTGTGGTGCTGGAGAAGACTCTTGAGAGTCCCCTGGACTGCAAGGAGATCCAACCAGTCCAGCCTAAAGGAAATCAGTTCTGAATATTCATTGGAAGGACAGTGGCTGAAGCTGAAGCTCCAATACTTTGGCCACCTGATGCAAAGAGCCGACTCATTGGAAAAGCCCCTGATGCTGGGAAAGATTGAAGGCAAGAGGAGAAGGGGACGAGATGGTTAGAGAGCATCACTGACTCAATGGCCATGAATCTGAGAAAACTCCGGGAGATAGTGGAGGACAGAGGATCCAGGTATGCTGCAGTCTATGGGGTCACAAAGAGTCAGACATGAGTTAGTGACAAAAAACAACACTTTTTAAAAAATCATGCTTTTTTATTCAAAAGTTTAAAATTCGGTTAATAAAGGAATAACAACACTAGCGAAAGTAAAACAAAGCATCTCCCTAAATTTCATAGCAGTACAAAATATTTTCAATTTTTTCTGCATTCTCCCCTTTCCAGTTCTGGTCCTTATATTGTGCCCATTTTTATTAAGGTGTACACCTGTATCTTTAATGTGCTTCCAGACGGAGTTGTTTCCACTACCACCAGTGCGGGCCAGGCATTGCCAGGGCCAAGGAGGAGGTGAAGGGGTGACTGCATCCCCAGTAGGTTCACAAACACTAGATAAAAAGCATAGACCGTAGTGGGGGGCAGAGAATAATGAGGGGTAGAGAAAACATTAGTGGGGCTTAATGAAAGGAAAATGAGGTGCGTCTCCCTGACATGTGGCTCAGCTGCCAGCCCCTGTCTGGACAGCTTCTCCAGGAAATCTGGAATGCCTGTCACTTTTCTACAGGCAGAGTAACAAGATGGCAAAAAGACTGATGGAAAATATCCTCCGAGATGGGCTTGGATACACATGTGAGTTCAGATGTGGCCGACACTGCTCTGCCATTAATAATGTTTTAGGAGAAGCTGACATGTCATTTCTCACTGATTTCAGAACCTGGGAGGCTGAGAGGGATGGTGAATAACACAAAACATGTCAGAAAAACTCAGAGAGTAGAAAGCTCACAATGTCTTTTAAACAACGGTAAGATAACCTGGAGATAGACAGAGGAGCCTGGTGGGCTACAGTCCAAGGGGTCGAAAAGAGTCGCACATGACTTAGTGACTGAACAGCAAGATACCCTAAAACCTAGCAGAGATTCTGAGAGCTCTTGTTTGTGGTGAGTGTTCTAGGCTCTTAAATCATACCTCCAATTACAGCTCATGGCCAAGTGTTAAATTTTGCTTTCTGCCTGCAATGTGGGAGACCTGGGTTTGATCCCTGAGTCAGAAAGATCCTCTGAAGGGAATGGCAACCCACTCCAGTAGTCTTGCCTGGAGAATTCCATGGACAAAGGAGCCTGGCGGGCTGCAGTCCATGGGGTTGCAGGGAATCGGCCATGAGTAAGTGACTAACGCTTTCACTTTTTTTCTTTCATAATGATAACATGCATGCTGAGTTGCTTCGTTGTGTTTGTGACCCCGTGGACTGTAGCCGGTCAGGCTCCTCTGTCCGTGGGGTTCTCCAGGCAAGAATACTGGAGTAGGTTGCCATTTCCTCCTCTAGGGGATCTTCCTGACTCGGATCGAACCCGTGTCTCCTGCATTGCAGGTGGATCTTTATACTTGAGCCACCCGGGAAGTAGTGGCAGGCACTTAAACTCACTCTGAACTGTGTCTTCTGGAGCACAGCCTCTCCCACACATGTGCCATAGTGTCGCCCGGCACAGCCATGATGAAAGATACCAGATTGAAAACAATGGCTCCTCTAATCGACAAGATTTAGTTTACAAAGTTGAATTATATCACGTGGATATTGGAGGAAAAGTTTTTCGTGTCCTTACTCAGTGGCACCAGATAGATATTTCTTTCCACGTTTAATTAGCATCCTAAAATGGCCTGCGTGATACTTCTCCTAGATGTGGAAGCAGTCCAGTGCCTGGCTGAATCGTTGTCATGCCTTCCTGTTCCTGGTGGTCTATTTCTAATAACCTGTGCAATTATGTAATAGAGTCATGACTGAAAAGCCATCAGAGATTTGGATGTCTTAGCCAGCCTAGGCCTAGATGGATTCAGACACTGAAATGGATGCTTGAGGCTTTCTAGGCCATTCCATCTACACGAAGGTGAGCAGACATAGAGACTGATCTTTCAGTAGCAGGGGCCTGGAGGAGATCCCAAGTCTCTACAGCAGTAGTTCTCAGACTTTGCTGCAGACTGGAGTCTGCTGCACAGCTTCAGTCATTCTCTGAGACCTGGGTTGTCCCCTGCGCACAGCAAACCAGGATTTCTAAGGCTGGGGCTAAGGCATTGGTCTTCCCAGGTGGCGGAGTGGTAAGGAATCCCCGTGCCAATGCAGAACACTCAAGAGACACGAGTTAGAACCCTGGGTCTGGAATAGCCTCTGGGGTAGGAAATGTAACCCACTCCAGTGTTCTTGCCTGGAAAATCCCATGGACAAAGGAGCCCAGCAGGCTGTAGTCCATGGGTTCACAAAAAGAGTTGGACATAACTGATCATGCACGCACATATGCAAGGCATCAGTAATTTGAAAAATCTCCCAGGTGGTTCTGATACATGGCTATAACATAAGGTGAGGTAGAATCATGCTCATGAGACATGCAGATTGCTCTCGGAGCCCTTCACAGAAAAGAGAAATAGCAAAGACTTCTTTGGCAGGGAGTACGGATGGTGCTAGGCGGACAGAACTACTTAGACAAAAAAGCAGAAATAAGAAAGCGGGTAGTGGCCCAGTGTGGAGTTCTTTTTGGCTAGAACAAATGTGGCAGCATAAAGGAAAAGCAGAAGAGAAAGCCAGGGAGTGTTAGAATGTGCTAGAAAGAAGGGGCTCGGTTGCCAGGCTTAGTGGAAAACTGGTATCAATTTTCATAAATAGAAGTTTAACCTTAGGAACTAGTGCCATAAAAATAACGCGGAGTGTTTCCTGTTACATGCCCTCCCCTGCTGGTGATTTTTCTTTAACACCTTTAACTCTTTGCACAAGCAAAGATGTGCAAGGGGTGTTGCAGACAGAGTAGCGCTGAGTGCCAAGTGGAGTGGCAAAGATGGAGGGGAGGGACTGGGGTGAGACAGCTTGGGGACAGACACACGCAGCCTTTGGCCAGTGGCCCTTGTGGCCTCTGCATAGGACGAAGGGGATTTTGCCAGTGGCGTCCCAGAGGATGCAGTCAGAGTCTGCTGTGTGTTAGCTTGGATGCCACGATACCTGCACGGGGTTGGCTGAGAAACATAGTTCAAATCACGCCAGCACGTCTCTGAAAGCGCTTTTAGATCTCATCCTCCCTTATATTCTGACTACAGAAAAGGCAGCTCCTGGTGGTGTGATAATCCCAGGAAGGATGTGTTTGCTCTCACTGTCAATGAACTGAACTGGTAACATATAATTTCACTAAACATACCTGGATTTGGAGAATGTCATTGTTTAAAATGCAATATTGAATAACAGGAGAATTTGAAATGTCATGGAATTTGAAAATAATGTACCACATGGCTATAGTTTATAGGGTGCATTTTATGTTGGTGATCATTGAATGAGGTTTGAAGCAATACAAAAACTGTGCTGTCCCTATGTGTGTGAGTTTCCCTTAGAGCTCAGTTGGTAAAGAATCTGCCTGCAATACAGGAGACCCCGGTTCGATTCCTGGGTTGGGAAGATCCGCTGGAGAAGGGAAAGGCTACCCACCCCAGGATTCTTGGACTTCCCTTGTGGCTCAGTTCGTAAAGAATCTGCCTGCAATGTGGGAGACCTGGGTTCAATCCCTGGATTGGGAAGATCCCCTGAAGAAGGGAAAGGCTACCCACTCCAGTATTTGGCCTGTAGAATTCCATGGACTATATAGTCCACGGGGTCACAAAGAGTCGGACACAACTGAGTGACTTTCACTTTATGTGTGTGTGTATGTGCGTGTGTGATGTTCACGAAGCACTAGGGTAAATGGGAACTTTCCAAAGTAAAGTTCTGAAATTACTAGGCAAAGAAAGTAATGAAAGAAGTAAGCCCGAAGTTATAGAACAAATATTATGACCCTATCTTTAAAGTCTGTGGCCAACGGATAAAGAAATGTAATTTTCTCTAACACTCTGATGTTCTCTTAAGGACTATGAGAGGCGTAATAATGTCTGTATTTGGGTTACATGCTGCTTTGATTATGTAGACCATTAGTGAAATCCAATCCACAGCCTCCTACGAGATCGCATGACTAAGGCATTTTGCTGATGAGTAGATCTTACTTGACAGGTTGACCTAGGATTATTAGTGAAGCCAGAAGTACTGCAGACAGATACGCTTCTGCTCTAGTCACTAACTCATTGGCCCATTTACGTCAACAGCACTTAAACCTTTATCTTTTTAATTGTCTTAACTGTCTTTCCTAGCAGTGTCCTCTTTAGAATAACAGATGGAGAGCTGCAGTCTCTACTTCTCCATTATTAAGCACCCATATCACCCTCAACTACAACATAGTTTGTTGTGCTGACGGGAAGCTCAGCAGTGCATCAACTGAAGATGAAAAATGCCTGCTGGTGACCAAATATCCTTCACGCCCTGGCCTGTGCCAAGCATGTCACCTAAGTGATATAGCTTAAAATTGACCATAACATTATTGCTGTTTATTATCACCATGATCATACATGTATTACGCAGAGTGCATCATGAGAAATGCACAAGCTGGAATCAAGATTGCCGGGAGAAATATCAATAACCTCATATATGCAGATGACACCACCCTTATGGCAGAAAGCAAAGAACTAAAGAGCCCCTTGAAAGTGAAAGAGGAGAGTGAAAAAGTTGGCTTAAAGCTCAACATTCAGAAAACTAACAGCATGGCATCCAGTCCCATCACTTCATCACAAATAGATGGGGAAACAGTGACAGTCTTTATTTTTGGGCTCCAGAATCACTGCAGATGGTGATTGCAGCTATGAAATTAAAAGACGCTCGCTCCTTGGAAGAAAAGTTATGACCAACCTAGAGAGAATATTAAAAAGCAGAGACATTATTTTGCCAACAAAGGTCTGTCTAGTTAAGGCTATGGTTTTTCCAGTAGTCATGTATGGATATGACAGTTGGACTGTGAAGAAAGCTGAGCACCGAAGAATTGATGCTTTTGAACTGTGGTGTTGGAGAAGATTCTTGAGAGTCCTTTGGACTGTAAAGAGATCCAACCAGTCCATCCTAAAGGAAATCAGCCCTGAATATTCATTGGAAGGACTGATGCTGAAGCTGAAGCTCCAATACTTTGGCCACCTGATTCAAAGAACTAACTCATTGGAAAAGACCCTGATGCTGGGAAAGATTGAAGGTGGGAGGAGAAGGGGATGACAGAGGATGAAATGATTGGATGGCATCACCGACTCAATGGACATGAGTTTGAGTAAACTCCGGGAGTTGGTGATGGACAGGGAGGCCTGGCGTGCTGCAGTCCATGGGGTCGCAAAGAGTCAGACACGACTGAGGGACTGAACTGAACTGATCACCATTTTACACATGGGGAAACCAAGACTCAGAGATGCTCAGGGACCAGCCAGAGTTTGCATAGCTCATAAATGATAGAGTGGGACTTCAGACTGAGGTGTGTTCACACAGCCTGGTCTCATCTGCCTCTCTGCAGGCCTGGCTCCCCTAGTGCCCTGGGAACCACTGTGGAGATGGATTTGATAGTCTGTGTGAAGTAGAGCCAGAGACAGGGTGCTGCCCCAGACGAGCTGGCCCGCAGGACAGCTTGTGTATCACAGCCGAGAAAATCCACCAACTGACCCACCCAAATGTGACATGACTCAGAATAACAAAAGTTTATTTCTTAACCACGTGATTGCCCAACCTGAGGGTGGTTGAGGTCAGTGGTGGTGAGGTGGGAAGCAGATTTCACTCCGCACAGTCACTCAGGGACCCAGGCTAACTGTGGCTCTGTTTTCATTAATGCATAGTTTCCAAGTTTGCCATTGTCATCTCCACGGCAGCCCAGCCAGGAGCAGAGCAGGCTTAGAGGTGTGTGCCTGGGAGACTTTGTGGTCCAAGTCTTAGAAGAGGCACGCACGTCTTGCATTCCCATTTCATTGGCTAAAATTAATAGTGTGACTATGGCTAATTGCAAGAAACACTGTGGAAGGTAGTCAAGCTGGGTGTCCAAGAAGAAGAAGAAGGGACAGATGTTGGAGAGTATTCATACAGGAAAACAGGGGAACGGTCCCTAGGCTTAAAATCCAGAGATTGAGGTTTTTGTCTGATGACCCACTGTAGGGTCACTTGACAAGTTTTTCGTCTGAAAATCAGAATCACCACCACTTACTGATTTCTGCTCTGTGTGTGCGTGCATGTACACTCAGTCATGTCTGATTTTTTGTGACCCCATGGACTGTAGCCCACCAGGATCCTCTGCCTGTGGAATTTTACTGGAATGAGCTGCAATTTCCTACTCCAGGGAATCTTCCCAACCCAGGGATTGAACCATGTCCCTTATGCTTCCTGCACTTGGCAGGTGGATTCTTTACCACTGTGGCACCTAGGAAGCCCTTTCTATTCCATAGGATAATTTAAGATCAAAATTAGGATTAAATAAGATATCTGGGCATGCAATTTAGCATGGGAGAGTAGGAAAAACTCTATATTAAGACATGGAGTTCAAATTCTTTTCTCTAATTCTTTGTGGCTGCGCAAACACGTCGCCCTCGTGCTTTCTGAGCTGGGAAGCTTTTCTGTTAATTTAGGAGGAAAAGCACTTGCCTTGTCTTCTTTATAGGGATCCAGAGTATGTACAAATCAGTAACCTAAGTGAAAGTATCTGAAAGCCATGAATGTCAAGTTTCTGTTTTGGGTATCACTGCGAGCCATTTTACCTGGAGACTTCTTTCTTTTAAACAATTAATTAATTAATTGCTATGTATTATTATTATCATTTGGCTCTGCCTGGTCTTTGTTGCCGCGAGGGATTTTCTCTCACAGAAAAGAGAAGAAAAAGTGCCTTCTCCAGCAATGGCACCCCACTCCAGTACTCTTGCCTGGAAAATCTCATGGATGGAGGAGCCTGGTAGGCTGCAATCCAGGGGTTGCTAAGAGTTGTATCAGACTGAGCAACTTCACTTTCACTTTTCACTTTCCTGCATTGGAGAAGGAAATGGCAACCCACTCCAGTGTTCTTGCCTGGAGAATCCCAGGGACGGGGGAGCCTGGTGGGAGGCCGTCTATGGGGTCGCACAGAGTCGGACACGACTGAAGCGACTTAGCAGCAGCAGCAGCGGTGGCTCCCAGGCTCCAGAGCTTGGGCTCGATGGCTGTGGTGCGTAGGCTTAGCTGCCCCTGGCACGTGGGATCTTCCAGGACCGGAGATCAGAGCTGTGTCGCCTGCATTGTCCACAGGGTCTTTACCACTGAGCCACCAGGGAAGTTTTAGAGATTTCTTTCTGAGCCCAAACTCCCTGCTTTGTCCTTTCATCCTGGCTAAATGAAGTAGAGTATTTATGCGCAAAATAATATTTTTTTCAAAAAATTGAGATAGATGTCTCAGCACACATCATGAGTGACTATAAACTCCTGAGGGAACAGCCTGAGTCATCTCCATGTTTGAAATTCATACTCACTGAATTACATTCAAGTTTCTTTCTGTTTTCTTGTTTACTTGTTTAATGTAAACAAGTCAAATGGAAATAGTGGTTTTTTTTTTTTTTTTGGAATATAGTTGATCTGTAATGGTGTGTAAGTTTTAGGTGTATGGCAAAATGATTCCTTTATATATACATGCATATCTATTCTCTTTCAAATTTTTTTCCCATTTAGGTTATTACAGAATGTTGAGTAGAATCCCCTTTGGTATACAGTAGTTCCTTATTGCTTGTCCATTTTATATATAGCAGTGAGAATCTAAATAACAAAATACTGAGTTGGCCAGAAAGGTTCAGTTGGGTTTTTTCCATCTTATGGGATATGAATGAACTTTTTGGTTAGCCCAATCTTAAAAATGATACAAATGAACTTATTTACAAAACAGACCCACAGACTTAGAAAACAAACTTATGCTTACCAAAGGGGAGAGTTGCGGGGAGAAGAGTGGATAGACAGAAAGTTTGGGGTTGATACACTGAGGTTTCAAAGAGACTGTCTGGCTAAAGACATGGGAACCATGTGGCTGGCATAGCAATGGTCAGTGGCTCTGGCCCACAGCGTGGGGCTCTCCTCATTATTTGTTCTGTCTTTGAACCGAGAGTTTATCCTAACTGATCACATTCCCACTTTCTGATTTGCTAAGTCACTTCTCTGAATTGTTGGTGTTAGTCACTCCAGCAGACTCACCGTTTCTTTCTTCATTCAGTTCCACAATTAGAGTGATTCATTAGGCTGTTTTCCTCTCTCTCCTATTTTTCCTGTTGTCTCCCGAAACTTCTTAATTCCAGCCAAGATGCCGATTACCTTCCAGGTTGCCTTTGGGACCGAGTTGTGTAGAAGGGGGATCGTCTGTCTGACCTGGCTCTTCATTCATTTCTGGGCTCAGTCAGCCATGAAGTGACGGGCTTGCTCTGCTAATCGAGATGTGCGATGAGTCACTCTTCCATTTTTCTGGCTCGTTGCAGGTGAGGTTGCATCTGCTTTTTCAAACTTTAATAAGTACCAAGAGACAGTAGAGAAAATCCGGGAGGGACTGGCTTGCCTTTCCTTCTAGAATGGTTGCCAGAGTGTAGCACCAGCTATCCAATTTAAGCTAATCTCCACTTTATCCACCCACTGAACAGCTAGCAGCCTGTCCTTCTTTAAACGGCCCCTCCAGGAAAAGAGACACTGTAAGTGAAGCCCTTGCCGAAAGGCCCCTCTGCTTCTCAAATCTTCACCTGCACAGGGACCACCTGGGATCTTCTTGCCACAAAGATTCTGACTCGTTCCATCGGAAGTGAGACCCAGGATTTAGCATTTCAAACAAGCTCCCCAGGGACGCTGCTGATCCAGCGACCATACTTGAGGGGGAGGAGTTGTTGAGGTCGGCCTGTTCTTCACATTCTTCACATACATTTTCAGATGATGGGCTTTCTGGAATAGGAGAAATACCCGGGATGCACTTGTCAAAATAGATAAGCAGTTGTAACCAGGAGGAAAGTGAGATCCTTGATGTCTTTTCATTTGTGAATTTCCATAAGTTGAACAGCTCCAATTCAGTGAAAATTTGCATTTACATTGACAATAAGCAAGAGGGTGGCAGATCCCATTCCATTCGAGGGATGGCATGGGTGTCACTACCACCAATTAATTACCCTTGCTCTATTAATTAAGAGCAAGGGTGTATCAGGGTCACAGGAAACTGAGGATCTGGGCTGTAATTAGAGGCTAACTTGCTAATGATTTTGCACAGAAAATTGGGAGTTTGGGGATATCCACATATAAATATTGGGAACATGACTTGACAAATATATTTGTATGTTTTAAAGGGGAGGTAGAATCAGCTAGCTGTACTTACTACTGGGTGCGGAGCACTTTACAAATATCAACTCATTTTATCCTGACAGCAACCTTAGGAAGTAGGTACTATTATTGTCTCTACTGTTATAGATTAATTGAGTTACAGAAAGGTGACGTTCTCCAAAGCAGCAGTGTTCAGGTTTTGAATCTGGGGAGTCTGGCCATTGGGCTTCTCTGGTGGCTTAGCTGTAAAGAATCCATCTCCCAACTCAGGAGACACGGGTTTGATCCCTGGGTTGAGAAGCTCCCCTGGAGGAGAGCATGGCAACCCACTCCAGTATCCTTGCCTGGAGAATCCCCATGGACAGAGGAGCTTGGCGGGCTCCAGTCCCTGGGGTCACAAAAGATTCGGACTTGACTTAGTGATTGAGCACATGCATGAGGCTGGCTATTACTGGGCTTTTTCTGGACTCAAGTACAGCAAGAACATACTAGTTCAAGGTCAGATTCTGCCATTTGCACTTGCCCTTGTTTAAATCTTCTGGTCTCTTTGTCCTCATGATGCCCTGGGAACCTCTCAAAATTGTTGGGAAATTGAAATAAGATAATGCATGTGAAACTTAATAAATTATATGCCACTGTGCAGACAGATTCAAAGATCAGAGGAATGCATTTGATTGCTATTGTTGTATTTTGAATAGTATTGTGTAAATAGCCAAATTCTGTTTCTTTCATCTCTATGTTTATATTTCTGCTGCTTCCTCAGGAAGAACTCGTTTTGCCCAAAATCCTGAAATGAAAAACAAGAACATCTTTTTGGATTTGTTTTCTTAGGTTTTCTGAAAATAGGATATTTTGTAGAGGCTAAACACCAGTAGATGGCCAATCTGCTGATTTCATCCGTTCTTATTTTGTGATATCGTGCCCTGGAGGTTCTTCTCGGCAGTGTTACCCCATCTGAATTGAAATGATTTTCCTATGCCTCTTGCATTTTGCTATTCATTTGGTAAAGTGTCTTATGATGAAATCAATTTCATCTTAGAACTTTGTGCTCACATGTAAACCATGATTTTTCTTGTTACCTTGCCTCATCGCCGCGTAGTTATCCTTCTTTAAAAACCCTCACTTTTCTTAGAGTTTTAAAATTGCAGCTGCACACATTTTTCCTCCTCTGAATTTTAGCAGGAGTTAATGTAAGATTCCAGCCCCCCATCATTACATTATTACATTCTTCCTCAGGGGACTCGAGATTATGGAATTATGGGAGGATTATAGGGGTGCTTGTGTTGCTGGGGCCAGGATATCTATGTCTCTGGTTCCTGGATGCAGGTGATGGAAGTGCCTCCTAATTATTTAATTATGAAAATTATGATTAGAGATTAATATCCTTTTATTTTTGTCGGAAATCCATGGAAGTAAAGCAAGGAAACTTTATTTATTTAAAATTTTCATTTTATGTTGGAGTAGAGTTGATTTACAGTGTTGTGTTGGTTTCGAGTGTACAGCAAAGTGATTCAGTTGTATATATACATCAGTCATTCATCTTCAAATTCTTTTCCCATGTAGTTTATTGCAGAATACCGAGCAGAGTTCCCTGTGCCATATAGTAAATCCTCATTGGTTATCTATCATATATAGTAGTGTGTGTATGTCAGTCCCAAACTCCCAGTTTATCCCTCCTCTGGAAAGCAAGTCAGTTTTAAACCAGAACTTAATTCTTTTTCATTTAATTTAGCCAGATCAGAATCTGTTTCCTTTTCAGCAATAGATCATGGTAAGTCTTTCAGAGTAAATGTTAGAGCTGGATACAGTTATTAGCTCTCTTGTAAGTCAAGTAGCAAACTCAAACCAGAATTAAGATGCAGTGAATTTTATGCATGCAAACAGGTGACATTTTTAAGCTGATTTAATCAAAGGCAAACCACAGATAATGGCATCACCATTTTCTTTTAACTGGCTTCTAAGATAGGGTTCATTTAGGTTTCTGGAGTGGCTGGTATAAGCAACTCCTGTAGTTGCTACGTGTGTGTCTTCCAGAACATTGCTTGCCTTCTCTGGTATTGTTCTAGAGCAAATGTGGATAAGAGAAGGATGAGGTCGGTGAGGGCCAATTAATTCCAAGATATCTGGGTGTGTATTTCTGGTGTCAAAATAGGCAGACAATACAGAGTAGCAGTCTCAGAGGCAGACCTGAGGTCAGAGAATCTGCAGCTCCATGTCTTAGCTGTGTGACTCTGAGTGAGTCACTGTCTTGCCTAAGCACTTCTTTCTTCATCTGTACAACTGGAATGATACTAGTGTTGACCTTAGGCCTTTGTGCTATGTGGCATATCATATACAGGCATCTCTTAAAAGTACATATAATTCTTAAGAAGAGTTAATCTTGGAAAAAATCTAAATGAGAATGAGTGATATATGAATATGTATAACTGTGTTTGAGCAAACTCCGGGAGATGGTGAAGGACAGGGAAGCCTAGCGTGCTGCAGTTCATGGGATTGCAAAGAGTCCGACACGACTGAGTGACTTAACAACAAATATATAACTGAACCACTTTGCTGTACACCTGAAACCAATGCAACGTTGTAAATCAACTAAAATCAAATTTTGGGGAGGAGCTAAGATGGCGGACGAGTAAGACGGGGAGAATACTTTCTCCTCCACAAACCCATTAAAAGAACATTTGAATGCTGAATAAATTCGATAAAACAACTTCTGAATGCCGGCAGAGGACATCAGGCACTTAGAAAGACAACTCATTGTCTTCAAAACGAGAAAACTAGCCCTGCGGTAACTCCTTTTGTGGAGAAGTGGCGCGGACACCAGCATTTGCGATTGATTGGCAAGCGGGGGCTGGGCTAGGAGGAGCGGCGAGGCCTGCATCGCTTTGAGAAAGGATTTGGCCTGGCTATCTCGGGCACTATCTGAGCGAAATAACCAGACTGTGGGTCATCTACTACATCAAAAGCCAGCCCTAACTTAAGACACCACCAGGACTACCTACGGAACAAAGGGCTGCACAGAGTTGGCCGGCTGTAGGCCGTCCCACTCCGGTGACAGGCAGCCAGGGCCAGAGGCTGGCAATTACAGCCCTAGAGAGACACTGTCTAACGGAACTGTGAGTAGGTTTCTGTGCTGACTCACGCTTCTTGGGGCTCTGGATGGTCAACATCTGCCTGAGAAAGTGCGCTGTTTGTATACCCAGAAAACTGAGTGGCGGAGAGGCGATAAGTCACAGCAGCTGCGCTCGCTGAATATTTCATCACCTGCGCTACTCGGATCTGGGAAGGGCATAAAACGCAGACTCAACCAAGTCTGTGCTTCTGAGGATTATCCGAGTGCCTGAACCTGGCCGGTTTAGATTTGGGTGTTCATCTCCGCCCCCTCTGTAACAAGGCAGAGATCAGATATTGAAAAGACCTGTAAACCGCCTCAATAAAGAGAATTCAACAAACTACTAGAATATAGTAAGGACACTCTAAACTTGGCAATTTTAACAAAATGAAGAGACAAAAGAATACCCAGCAGCTAAAGGAACAGGATAGATGCCCACCAAACCAAACCAAAGAGGAAGAAATAGGGAATCTACCTGATAAAGAATTCCGAATAATGATAGTGAAATTAATTCAAAATCTTGAAATCAAAATAGAATCACAGTTAAAGAGTCTGGAGACAAGGATTGAGAAGATGCAAGAAAGGTTTAACAAGGACCTAGGAGAAATAAAAAAGAGTCAACACATAATGAATAATGCAATAAATGAGATCCAAAACACCCTGGAGGCAACGAATAGTAGAATAACAGAGGCAGAAGATAGGAATAGTGAATTAGAAGATAGAATCCTAGAAATAAATGAATCAGACGAGAAAAAAGAAAAACGTATCAAAAGAAATGAGGACAATTTCAGAAACCTCCAGGGTAACATCAAACGCTACAACATTCGAATCATAGGAGTTCCAGAAGAAGAAGATAAAAAGAAAGATCATGAGGAAATACTTGAGGAGATAATAGTTGAAAACTTCCCTAAAATGGAGAAGGAAATTACCACTCAAGTTCAAGAAATCCAGAGAGTCCCTAACAGGATAAACCCAAGGCAAAACACCCCAAGACACATATTAATCAAATTAACAAAGATTAAACATAAAGAACAAATATTAAAAGCAGCAAGGGAAAAACATCAAATAACTCACAAGGGAATTCCCATAAGGATAACAGCTGATCTTTCAATAGAAACTCTCCAAGCCAGGAGGGAATGGCAAGACGTAATTAAAGTGATGAAAGAAAATAACTTACAGCCTAGATTATTGTATCCAGCAAGGATCTCATTCAAATATGAAGGAGAAATCAAAAGCTTCACAGATAAGCAAAAGTTGAGAGAATTTTGCACCACTAAACCATTTCTCCAACAAAAACTAAAGGACATTCTCTAGATAGGAATCACTCAAAGGGTGTATAAATTCGAACCCAAAACAATAAAGTAAATCTTATTTATCAATAATTGCTTTAAACATTTATGGGCTGAATGCCCTAATCAACAAAGACTGGCCGAATCGATACAAAAACAAGACCCCTACATACCTTGTCTACAAGAGATAACCAAAAGACTAAAATGCGTCAAATGGATACAAAAACTAGACCTCTATATATGTTGTCTACAAGAGAACCACCTTAAAATACGGGATATATACTGACTGAAAGTGAAGGCCTGGAAAAAGATTTTCTATGCAAATATGGACCATAAGAAAACAGGAGTAGCAATACTTATATCAGATAAAATTGACTTTAAAGATTTTGAAAAGGAGACAATGAAGGTTACACATAACGACTTAAAGGAACAATCCAAAAAGAAGTTATAACAATTATAAATATATATGCACCCAACATTGGAGCATTGATATATCTAAGACAAAAATTAATTAATATGATAGAAGAAATATGCAGCAATGCAATAATAGTGGGAGACTTTAATACCCCACTCATATAATCTGACTATAATAGACAAAGTAAAGAGCAAAACATATTTACTTATGAGCCTCAAAAAATTCAGTTCACTCAGGAGAGTTTAAAAAAAAAAAAAAAGACTTATTTGTTCACTCTGTAAAGATTTATTGACTATTTTATGGGTTTGGTACAACTTTGAGTAGTAGGGAGGAAGAGGTGACAAATGTGATCCTGTCCTAAATAATATATGGTGGTAAAGATAGACTTACCAATACAAAATATCAAGATGTGCCTAAAGATGAGGACACCCAAACTGGACTTTTTGTTTCCTGAACTTTTCATTTCGAGAACAAACCTCCTAATATAGGATGAATTCAACATAATTTTTTTAAAGTGTTCTTTGTGATTAAAAACAGAAAGCCATTGGTTAAGAAATTACATATACTCCTCCCCACCATCACTTCCCTTCTTTCTTCCCATTTCCCTCCCACCCTCATTGATCCTTTCCTTTGTCCATTTTCCCCTGCAAAAAATAAAAATAAAAAAAATAAAATAAAATTTTAAGAAATGCTTCCTACCCCAGGGAGCCTGTTCTCCCACACAAAAAAGTTAATTTTGATATAATTTTATCCTTGACCTACTATTAATCTAAGTGAAATCCTAACAGCTCCAATAAATCTTTGTAGACTTCTGAAGAATTTCAAAAACACCCTGAAAGGATGATTAAGTATCTTATGGTGGTGGTGGTGGTCATTTAGTTGCCAAGTCATATCCAACTCTTGTGACCCCATAGACTGTAGCCCGCCAGGCTCCTTTGTCCATAGGATTTTCCAGGCAAGAATATGGAGTGGGTTGCCATTTCCTTCTCCAAGGGATCTTCCTGACCCAGCGATTGAACCTGCAGGCAGGTTCTTTACCGACTGAGCTACCCAAGTGTCTTATGAGTGTCTTTCGGATTATCCCATAGAGATGCTGACCCCAGAGCTTCGTGCATCTTTTAACTGAAATCCCCTGACTACTACAACACACATATACACAGAAAGGCAGACACACACACACACACACACACACCGTATTTACTGGACTTTGCTTGTGGGAGCATCTTGTGCAAAGAACATGGAAAGATGTAAAGTGTCATAGCTTTGAATATGGAGCCAAAAGGGTTAATTCCTCTCTGAAGACCACATTTATTAACCACAGAATAAGTGGAAATGCCTACACTTCATCCAAAGCAGACTCCTGCTTTCAATTCATTATTGCATGGTTATTTAAAGTAAATTGAGAAAATACTAATAGATAAGAAGATCAGATCAGATCAGTCACTCAGTCGTGTCCGACTCTTTGCAACCCCATGAATCTCAGCATGCTGGGCCTCCCTGTCCATCACCAACTCCCGGAGTTCACTCAGATTCATGTCCATCAAGTCAGTGATGCCATCCAGCCATCTCATCCTCTGTGGTCCCCTTCTCCTCTTGCCCCCAGTCCCTCCCAGCATCAGAGTCTTTTCCAATGAGTCAGCTCTTTGCATGAGGTGGCCAGAGTACTGGAGTTTCAGCTTTAGCATCATTCCTTCCAAAGAAATCCCAGGGCTGATCTTCAGAATGGACTGGTTGATCTCCTTGCAGTCCAAGGGACTCTCAAGAGTCTTCTCCAACACCACAGTTCAAAAGCATCCACTAAAAATCCCAATCCTCACCCCTAAATACTGTTGTTATTATATTTTGGTGATTTTTATGATTTTAGGTGGTTTTTGTTGTTAGTCGTGATCATACCATACTGGTAATTTTATCTCCTCCCTTTTACATATATACATATGTATATATATTTTTTTCAGAGAAGGCAATGGCACCCCATTCCAGTACTCTTGCCTGGAAAATCCCATGGATGGAGGAGCCTGGTAGGCTGCAGTCCATGAGGTCGCTAAGAGTCAGACATAACTGAGAGACTTCACTTTCAGTTTTCACTTTCATGCATTAGAGAAGGAAATGGCAACCCACTCCAGTGTTCTTGCCTGGAGAATCCCAGGGATGGGGGAGCCTGGTGGGCTGCCGTCTATGGGGTCGCACAGAGTCGGACACGACTGAGGCGACTTAGCAGTATATATTTTTATGGCTATGTGATATCACACCAAAAGGATGTATTGTTGACTATCTGCTCACGTGTGTAGAGTAAACATTGATGCTTTCCTTATTCCTGACTGTTACACACACTGCAGCCTTGAACCTCTGCTCATACGATGCTGATGCTACAGCATTTACGGCAGCGGCCCGCCCCTGCCCCACAGCCCTGCATACGCCAGACCTGTGAAAGTCAGTAGAGCTGGAACTCATGAAGCTGAACCCAGTTCGCTTCAGTTCAGTTCAATTGCTCAGTCGTGTCCGTCTCTTTGCGAACCCATGGACTGCAGCATGCCAGGCTTCCCTGTCCATCACCAACTCCTGGAGCTTACTCAAACTCATGTCCACTGAGTCTGTGAGGCCATCCAACCGTCTCATCCTCTGTCGTCCCCTTCTTCTCCCGCCCTCAATCCCTCCCAGCATCAGGGTCTTTTCTGATGAGTCGGTTCTTCGCATCAGGTGGCCAAAGGATTGGAGCTTCAGCTCCAGCATCAGTCCTTCCAATGAGTATTCAGGACTGATTTCCTTTAGGATGGACTGGTTGGATCTCCTTGCAGTCCAAGGGACTCTCAAGAGTCTTCTCCAACACCACAGTGCAAAAGCATCAGTTCTTCCACACTCAGCTTGCTTTATAGTCCAACTGTGACATCCATACATGACTACTGGAAAAACCATAGCCTTGACTAGACGGACCTTTGTCAGCAAAGTAATGTCTCTGCACCCCAACACTGAATTAAATCTGAGACAGAGTTTTGGATGGAGAATTGGTTTACCAGGCAAAGAAGGCCACACCAGGTTCATGCCTTCAAACCCGTGTCCTCAGTATGGGAGGATTTGATGAGACATTTTATAGTAATGGTTCAAAGAGTGTGTGATAAGCTCATGGACATTCTTCTGATTGGTTGATGGTGCTTTATTCGGGAGTCAGCATCATCAACCTTCTTGTTCCAACCAGTTTGGAGTCTACATGCTTGTGGGCAGCAAACAGTTAACTTCTCCTACCTGGTAGGGATTTCAGTTTGTGCAAAACAGCTCAAAGATGTAGCTGTGTGTATCCCTTGATGGGGAAGCAGGATCCTGTCCCAAGGCTGTGCTATTGTTTCTTGGTGTGCTCATTCGCTCAGTCGCGTCTGACTCTTTGCGACACTACGGACTGTAACCCGCCAGGCTCCTCTGTCCATGGGATTCTGGAATGGGTTGCCATTTCTTCCTGACCCAGGGATTGAATCCGTGTCTTTCGTGTCTCCTGCGTTGGTAGACAGATTCTTTACCACTGCGTCACCTTGGAAGACCGCTTATCTCTGCATGCCCTCCCTTTCTCAAGTGGGAACTGTTTGAACCTGCCCTTTGGAGCTCAGGGAGAGTCATGGAGGCTGAATGAAGCCCGTTTCCTATAATCAAGACATAGGGGGCTCAGAGAGGCTTTTGTGCCCCGGAGCTCACGGGTCCTGCTCCGCATCCCTTGGTTGATGAGCCGCCATTGGATTCACAGTCACACTGCCTTTCCTGAGGTTCTTAGATTCCTCAGGCTTAAAATCAAAGTCCAGAGTTGCTCTCTGACTTTTCGCTGGTTCTGGAAGGCTGGAAGACCAGGAAAGTGCAGAAAGGTTGAGAATGGAGAGGTGTTCCCCATCCTGCTGATCGCTGTGATCCTGGATGGGGTTACACATCACATCTCCGGGACCCCTCAGGAACTTCTAGTAATTATCCGAGGATCTGAAGTCTCCTTTGAGAAATGCTATTGTCCTTAACGTATCTCCTGAGAATCCTTATCTGTCCCAGAAAACCAGTCACATTCACCTCGTCGTGAAAGAAAGAAACATCTCAGGTCATTTTGTGAAATCCTTCCTTTATCCATCTCTTGAGTTAGATAATTAAGTCCTTTTTGGAAACATCATTATTGTCAGTTTAATTCATTACTGTTAGACTCTCTACCATGCCCTACTCATGCTCCATATTCTGGGATTTGGGGAGTGTAACACGAGAAAAATATTCTTGTTTTCTAGCACTGATAGCCATCTGATTGGTTTGGCACCAGCTATTCAAATATGCGGATGACACCACCCTTATGGCAGAAAGTGAAGAGGAACTAAAGAGCCTCTTGATGAAAGTGAAAGTGGAGAGTGAAAAGGTTGGCTTAAAGCTCAACATTCAGAAAACGAAGATCATGACATCTGGTCCCATCACTACATGGGAAATAGATGGGGAAACAATGGAAACAGTGCCAGACTTTATTTTTCTGGGCTCCAAAATCACTGCAGATGGTGACTGCAGCCATGAAATTAAAAGACGCTTACTCCTTGGAAGGAAAGTTATGACCAATCTAAATAGCATATTCAAAAGCAGAGACATCACTTTGCCAACAAAGGTTCGTCTAGTCAAGGCTATGGTCTTTCCTGTGGTCATGTATGGATGTGAGAGCTGGACTGTGAAGAAGGCTGAGTGCCGAAGAATTGATGCTTTTGAACTGTGGTGTTGGAGAAGACTCTTGAGAGTCCCTTGGACTGCAAGGAGATCCAACTAGTCCATTCTGAAGGAGATCAACCCTGGGATTTCTTTGGAAGGAATGATGCTAAAGCTGAAACTCCAGTATTTTGGCCACCTCATGAGAAGAATTGACTCATTGGAGAAGACTCTGATGCTGGGAGGGATTGAGGGCAGGAGGAGAAGGGGATGACAGAGGATGAGATGGCTGGATGGCATCACTGACTCGATGAATATGAGTCTGAGTGACCTCTGGGAGTTGGTAATGGACAGGGAGGCCTGGCGTGCTGCAGTTCATGGGATCGCAAAGAGTCGGACACGACTGAGCGACTGATCTGATCTGATTCAAATATGGAACTCCATTAGTACTGATTAGTAGTTTCTGCCCCTGAGTCCCTTTGAAGGGCCCACGTTGACCCTTTAACTTCTCCCTGGTGGTCCAGCCTGTGCTCTAAAGTTTTCTACCATCCAGTTCCTCAGCTCTGTGGTATCTATGGCATTGTCCAGGCTGATTGGCTTCTGTTTGTGTCTAAAGATAAGCAGGTGTGTGTGTGTTTGTTAACACCACACTTTGCTTTATTCTCCTTGGAATTAGAGTCTATAACTGCAAAGTTCTTGGAGAGAATGTACCTACTTTGGTGGTAGTGCCATCGCTTGATTCCTACCACTGCCCGATGCTCTGAATGGATCTGTTAGTGGAAGCCTTAGGTTGATGGTAGGATGATGAAGCCAGTTGGCATCTCCATTACTTTTAGGAAAGCCTGAAACTGGTCGTTTCTGTTGCCATTTCCCTCATTTTGGATCCTAAGTAGTTGAAGTCAGATAAAGCAGAAAGAAGGGAAGGTGTGCATCCTTGTTACTCAAGGAGTCTTTCTAAGAATAGAGAGACAGAACCCTTGGGCAGAGGGGAACTGAGTTCTCATGGTGAGTCTGCCCGTCTGTCCCTTTTGCGCCCAGCACATGAGGTACAAGAGGAGGGGGCTGGACTGGATTGGACCATAGGCCCCCCAGACACAGTGACACCAGTGAACGACCTCTTCCAAGCTTCTCCCTTTTGGCAGGCAGCTTCTGGCTTGATCAGGTTCTGTCTCTGGCAAAGGGGCACGTTTAATGGTTAGTCTTTATGAACCACAGGTTGGGTTAGGGTTGGGGCTGTGCTTTGCTTCTGTCCGAATAGTAATCTACG
Organism: Tragelaphus eurycerus; assembly: GCA_935064755.1. Classification (NCBI taxonomy): domain Eukaryota; kingdom Metazoa; phylum Chordata; class Mammalia; order Artiodactyla; family Bovidae; genus Tragelaphus; species Tragelaphus eurycerus. The sequence goes on along the minus strand of CAKXYN010000034.1, from coordinate 16,638,323 downwards.
GGTCTCATTTTGCAGTTTGCCTGTTGACAGATCATACTGATTATGTTTTTGCTCCCTGAACACCACTGTTCATTTTACCATTTCTTCTCCTAGTAAACGTCTGCATGTCTCTCCCTCTACTTTTATCAAAACTTTGAATTTTATTAATTACTTAAATACTGGAGCCTTTCATAAACTTCCCATTTAAAGTAATCATGCCTAAATTGTGTTGAATGAAAGGACTTGCGTATTAATTGTGCCTGGTGTTTCTGTTGATTAGGCAATTCTCTACCAGCGCCAATCAGAGCTGTCTGTGTCTTTCAGCACTGATGAAGTTTTAAATTGACTGCGTTAATTTAAAATGTTAGTCATATTTAACTTTCCCAAGGTTAGGAGCAGGCTTCCCTGGTGGCTCAGATGGTAAAGAATCTGCCTGCAATACAGGAGACCCAGGGTCAGTCACTGGATCAGGAAGATACCCTGGAGAAGACAAGGGCAACCCACTCCAGTATTCTTGCTTGGAGAATCCCATGGACAGAGGAGCCTGGGGGGCTACAGTCCCTGGGGTCACAAAGAGTTGGACACAACTGCATGACTACCACACACACATAAGGTTAGGCCCAACTCTCAGCATGATTCTTTTCATCCTGACTCTGAAGTGGCAAGATGGAAATGACTATGGCTCTATGGCTTTGTCCTTGCCACACCCTCCCTCTCACTCACAACTGCATCTGTTCAGTGGAAGTCTTACCAATTCCACCTGCTAAATCCTTCCTGGGTTCCACATTATCCTCAAGTTCAGGCCTTTATTATATCTTGCCCAGACTGTCACTGTGGTCGTTGACTCGGTCCCCTTGCTGATACAATTGCCTACGTAATTCAGCCAGGAGAATCCTCATGCTGAAAATCCATCATCCCATGCCCCTCATCCACAGAATGAAGGCCACACTACTTAGCAGGACGGAGAAGTCTTTCTGTGCTTTAGAGCGTCTCCATTTTTTCAACTTCATCACCTACCCCTCTTCAGTCTGAATTTAATACCAGAAGGATGCCAAGTGATGCAGCGTTTTCTGTGTTCCTTACCTCCATGTCTTGGCCCATGACTTTGGCTGGAATATTTTGTTTGCTTTCCATATCCTGACACACCAAACCCCAATCACACTTCAGTAGTTAGCTTGGCCAGTTGCCTCGTATGGGAATTTTAGGGGAAATGTTTTCCCAGCACTGTTGAGAATTTCAGCTTTGTTGTATCGTCAAGATCCATTCACAGGTCTGCTCCCCACCACGACTCCACTAGCCCCCAGTGCCCCGAGGTCACAGGGAGTCCTGACCTTGTTATCCTCAGACTCTAGTTAGCACCTGGAGTCTAGAACAATTGACACTGTGACGCCAGGCTGCCGGCCTATCACCGGTGAAGCTGAAGTTTTCACAGAAGGAGATAGTTTTGGCTTGGTTCTCTAGGAGCAGACTCTGAGCAGAGGATTGGGTGAGACTGATTGATTAGGAAGTGGTCCTAGGAAAAACTGGGGGTGGGAAGATGAGACAGGGAGGTGAGAGGAACGAGGCTAAGTGAGGCTGTGTTTTCAGGAGAGTCCTGCGGAGGGCAAGTGTGGCTGAATTCTATAGGGGGTTCTGGAAACAGTGAGGATCCCATCTGCAGTGAGGTGGGGGCGGGGGCGTGTTGAAACACCCACTGTGTCAAAATTGGCTCAGGGCTGCCTCTTCCCAAAATACAAACTCCAAGTCATTCAACTGTCTACATGGAGAGATGAGTAGGTCAGCATTGAGCATGTGTCAGAACAGCCTAAGGGGCCTATTAAAATATGGATGGCAGAACCTTGCTTCTAGAGTTTCTGATTCAGCAGGTCAGGGTGGGACCCAAGTTTGCATTTCTAACAAGTTCCCATGAGATGTTGCTGCCGCTGTCTTAACCCTAACTGTCTGTGGCTACCGGTCTGTGGCTCACACCTTGAGGAGCACTGATTTAAGCAAAAGCATTTATAGCAGCCCAGGGGGGTCATCCTACAATAAAGGCACGGCCCTGACTAGTGTCCAAGAAGACTTGAGCCCCACTGCCCGCCCCATTTCTAATCCAAGGCAGGTCGCAGTTTGCAGGACTGACTCAGCTGAGTATCCAACTTCAAACCAAGCTTCGCTTTGCTGTGATTGAAAATCATACTAAACTATTTCTTCTTAACATCTTTGGCTGTCTTCTTCTCTTCCTCATTCAGTTAGGCTCAACGTATTTCCTGGAAGCATCACTGCTTTGTCTTGTTGGCGTGTTTCTCTTCCTAGCTGACCCTTTGTGAATTCTGTTATTAGAATCGACCAAAATTTCAAGAAGTTGTTATTAGTCAAGAGTAGAAGTCAGTCCCAATAGTTTAGAAAAGAGAGCTGAGGCAGTAAATCATAAAAATATGTACAGTGAAAGAGATAAATAACCAGATATCAAAATGGCTAGATGAGCAAGAAAGAACCTAGAGGGGGAAAAAAAAACGTTGATTTGCCAGACAGTCTTTGGAAATAGGGAGAATTTTTTGGCAGCTGTGGGACGTGTAGTCAAACCTTAAGGTATGTTTTTATTTTGCTAAGACTTTCCTTCCTTGGTTGATTGAAGGAGTTTACACAACTCCCAGAGGCACGTAATATTCACAAGAGGAGCTTGTGTACTGGAAAGTCTGTCTAACCGGGTGCTTTGAAATACATATGAAAGAGCTAAAAGCTTAGTGTCATAATGAAACCTGGCATCAGGCTGGAAGGCTTGCAAAGTTAATAAATCATTCAAAAATCAGAAACGGTCCTTTCACTGTACATGGTGTCCGGTAATTTAGATCATGCTCACATAGAACTGCAGAGAACGTCCTCTGTGTGAAAACGATTCTGTCATTCCTGGAATGCGGCCACGACCTCATGGTCCAGAAGGAGGGAGACCCAGGAGGAGTGGGACGGAGCCCTGTGAAGAAAAGGGGTGCTCGCTCTGTCCCGAGGGTTCCTGTGGGATGCACCTCTTATCACGTGGCTCCTAAATCTAGTCGTAGCTGTGGATGTTTGAAGGTCTACAGAGAGAAGCCTTCAAGAAAGTGTGTGAGAAAAAGCTGACGACACATACCTTAGTCACGGTGGAGAAGGAAAGGGCAGGAAAACATACAGCCATCTTCATTCATGAAAGTTTATGACAAGAGGGTAAGTTACTCAGCCAAGACAGAAGTACGTGTCAAAGAATACCTTTTGATTCCACCTATAGGAGGTAATGTGAAGAAGGGAATGGCAACCCACTCCAGTATGCTTGCCTGGAGAATCCCATGGGCAAAGGAGCCTGGTGGGCCACAGTCCACAGGGTTGCAAAGTGTTGGACACGACTGAAGCGAGTTAGCACACGGCACGCATACAAGATACCTAGAATAGTCAAATTCATCAGGTCAGAAAGTACATTGGTAGATGCTGGGGCAAGCGTCAGGGGGTGGGGAATGGAGTGGGGAGTTAGTGTTTAATGGGGACAGAGATTCTGTTGAGGAAGATGAAAAATTCGGGTGATGGATGATAGAGATACGCAACCATGTGAGTGTCCTTAGCGCCCCTGAACTGTAGAGCTCAGTATGATGAAAATAGTGTGTTTTATATTCTGTGACTTTTACCACAATAAAAAACATTAAAAAAATTTCAAAAGAAGTACGTGTAAAAGAACCTATCTGATCAGTTCAGCTCAGTAATGAAATAAGTTGTTCATCTTGCATCAGTTAGATTCACTTACTTTACAACTGACCCAATATTCTCCCCTAAGGGAAGCAAATGAAGTTCCTTCTGTGGGATCAGAGGGCGGGGGCAGTGAGGACTGACTGGCTTTGTCTCAGGGAGGTTGTTGGGTGATTGTCCCTGGGCTGGGAGGAAGTTAGCCAGTTCTGAGTCTTACCACGAGCCAGGAGTGGAGCTAAGAAAAATGTTCAAGTAGGTATGCATGTATGCATAATGTCATGTACTGCTGGACAGATAATAGATTATTAATCCCATTTACTCACTCGTGTGTGTGTGTGTGTGTGTGTGTACGTGGGCTCAGTTGTGTCTGACTCTTTGAGACCCCATAGGCTATAGCCCACCAGGCTCCTCTTGTCTCAGGCAAGAACACTGGAGTGGGTTGCCATTTCCTTCTCCAGGGGATCTTCCCGACCCAGGGATCAAACCCTAGTCTCCTGCACCAGTAGGTGGATTCTTTACCACTGAGACCCCTGGGAATCCTCATTTCATCGTAGTAAACCGTATACTTGAATGGCACATGAGGAAGATAACTACTTCCTTTTTGGAAATAACATCTCAAACTAACTTATTTTAACACAAAAAGTTTGGTTTGAGGGAGCACAAGACTGTCTTGGGAGCATATGCTCTTTTACTAAAACACACGCAGTTTTAAAAAAAACACCCTAACAGTCATTTTGGGTTTTTTTAAAATGACTTATAGCAAAAGCGATGGGGGGATTTTAAGGGTTTACTCGAGAGGAAGCACATGGATTCCTTGTGCGAGCTTTTACACCGATTATCTCAACAGACCCTTCTGACTACTTAGCAATACATAATGAAATTTTTTAATCTAAAAATTTTAAATTTTTTTCGACATTCACAAAGTTGTAAAGGCAGAACTCAGAGTTTCTGTATAGCATCGCCCAGTTTCCCCTCTTGTTCACATCTGACGTCACTTTCTTTGTCACAGTTACAACGATGGGCGCATCGCTGTCCCCACATTCCAGACTTTATTTGGGTTCTGCCTGTTGCACGCTCCCATGCTTTTCTTTTTCAGAGTCCAATCCAGGAATCCAGCTTACCTTTCACTGACTTGCCTCCTCTTCTCCGACCTGGGGCAATATCTCAGTCCTTCCTTGCTTTTCATGACTTTGACAGTTTTGAGGATTACGATGAGCTATATCATCGGGTGAAAATTATACAGAGTGAAGTAAATCAGAAAGAAAAGTATCGTATATTAACATGTATATGTGGAATCTAGAAAAATAATACAGATAAACCTGTTTGCAGAGCAGGAATAAAGACCCAGACATAGAGAACAGACTCGTGGGCACGTGGGGGGAAGGGAGACAAGCTGAGAGAGTAGCACTGATATATATACACGGCTGTGTGTGAAGCAGCTAGTGGGGACGTGCTGTAGAGCACGGAGCTCCGCTCGGTGCTCTGTGATGGCCTAGAGGGGTGGGATGGGCGCTGGGAGGCTCGAGAGAGACGGGATGTATGTACATTCATGGCTGATTCACCTTGCTGTACAGCAGAAGCCAACACAACATTGTAAAGCAATTACTGCCGATTAAAAAAATTTTTTTTAATACAACTACTGTAACGTTTTCATCAAAGATAGGAATTTCAGCTGAAAAGAGGCATCATTATGGAGAGGAAATGACAAGGTGGTTGTTCTTGCCTGACACTGTTTTTGTGGAATATGTTGTCATGGGAGAATGAATGTTTAGTTTTCTGTAATTTCCTATGATACTTTGCAGGACTGGGTCCCCAGGACAGACTGGGAGCAGATATTAGGGACATTTTCCAAGAATCTGAGGTTGTTTCTTTTAATTGGAGAATAGTTGACTCACAATGTTGTGTTAGTTTCAGGTGTACAGCAGAGTGAATCAGTTCTACATGACGTGAAAGTTGCTCAGTCATGTCTGACTCTGCAACCCCAAGGCCTGTAGCCCACCAGGCTCCTCTGTCCACGGCATTCTCCAGGCCAGAATACTGGAGTGGGTAGCCTTTCCTTTCTCCAGGGGATCTTCCCAACCCAGGCATCGAACCCAGGTCTCCCGCATTGCGGGTGGATTCTTTACCGTCTGAGCCCCCAGTTATACATATTCACGCATTAGTATCTATTCTTTTTTAGAGCCCTTCTTTCACGTCATTGCAGAGCACTCGCTGGAGTTCCCTGTGCTGCACGTAGGTCCTTACTGTTGTCTCCTTTGCGCACAGCAGTGGGTGCCTGTCCATCCCAACCTCCCAGTCATCCTTTCCCCACTTCCCCCTTGGTTAACCATAACTGTGTTTTATGCGTCTGTGTCTCTATCTCTGTTTTAAGTTTGCAGACAAATGCTGGGGCCTTCCTGATGAAGTGGCATGGAGACCTTTCGTTAGGTTTTTTTGTTAGTTTGTTTTTAGTACAACAGGGATGAATAATTTTTGCTGAGAATTTGGAAAATACAGAAAAGCAAACAAACCTCCCTAAGCTCTTGTAGTCGGCAGTGAATACTGTTCATTTCAGTGTGTGATACGCTGCTTCTTTATCAATGCATATAGGCTGCAAACTTCTGCAGGATAACATGCTGAAATGCCTTCCAAAGTCTATTTTTAGACCATGGAGTCTTTAGCAGAAGAGAAAGGGTTCAGTAGTTCCCATCTGGCAGCTGAAGAATCCCAGGGAGCCACGGATTACTTATAAGGGTCTTCAAATCCACATGTTTATCAAACGTTGTCTGTAGCCTGAATGACTTACTGTGTCACACACACACACACACACACACACACACACACACATTCAACCTTTGGGTAAACATACAAGTATGCTCTTCATTGAGATTAATACATGCAAATACATTCAAAAGCCCCACCGAATTTAGAGTAGCTTGCTCCCATTAGTTACTTTTTTCAGTCAATGAATATTAAATAAGTTTAGCTCTTTAATGGAAGGTCCACAGATGTGCTGATGTTCCAGAGGGCTCTTGTGCTTATAAAGGTGAAAACAAAAATGTGATGAGATGAGTGACTGGCAGAATCCTTGCTGTTTCTACCACATCACGCTTCAGCCCATGTTGGTCACACGTGTCCAGAACACCTCTTTTGCTTTTGGTTTTACAGTTTAGCTCCTTTCATAAAGAGTGAGCAGATCACATTGTTGGGTGGTCCTTCTTCCAACTCTGGATTAACAACCTTCAACTGGTGTAGCTAAACCCAGAAAATGAAAGACTGGATTATCAAAGCAAAAATATTACATCAATATGCTAGTATTTGTAAAGTATGGAGAAGGTGAATTTTACCTTTTTACCGCATGGTGACCCCAAGAGTCCTATTGCTAAACCCCAACCTTTTCTACTTGCTTGAAACTTTTTCTTTAAAATTTAGTCTCTTAGTAAAATCGGTCCTATTGGAACAGAACAAACCAGTAACTTGGAAAATATTTTTAAAAGGTTTCTTATTTGCCATTCTAAAGAAAACAACTATTTCACACTTCATTACTTTTCTTGCCCCAAAGTTGAATCTTACTTAAAGGCATATGGTTTCTGATGAAAGATGATTTCTTGGCTTTTCCGTAAGCAGGATGTGTTCAAAGATACCCCTTCCCAGCCAGTTATTTTAGCTTGTTTTAGTTTGCTTTGGTTCAGTCTGTTACTTTGGGGTGGAAACTGGCTCCCAGGTGAAAGATCAAACCCTTCTCTTCCATGCTAAGAAATTCCAATTTAAAGCCCATTTTTGAGCTTGGTGAAATTCCTCTCTTTCCCCCCTACACACCCTGATTAGCTTTCTCTTTGTAAGTGACTTGGCTAACTATTCCCATCCCTCCCTGTGCCTGATGGAGCTTGCTAACAGTTTAGTACCTCTTTCTGATCATTTCTCTCCATCCCATCTACTTTTATCCTGGGTGCTGTTCACTACTTTCATCACAGGAGCAGTGAGGGTGGTTTAGGGAAGGATGCCCAACTCCGAGGAGAAGACATTCCATCACTTTCCCTTTCAGTGATGAGACCCAGGGAGGCAGTCTCCCAGAAAGTGGAGACACAGGAGCGTGTTTCCCAAAATAACTAACAGGACTTAGTTTTGACGCCCACCCCCTCCCTTCTGTTTGCTAGAAGCACATGGTGGGCCATAGAAGGCAGTGTTCTTTGAGGGATGATTCTGAAGGTGTGAGTTCTTGTTCACCCCGCCGCTAGATCCTTGGGCCAATTGTCTTTAGTTTCTCAACTTCTTAACCTATAAGATGGAGCTGAGGCTATTCCCAGGTCGTTAGGGTCATGGAGCATCACATATGCTATGAAAATATCAGGAATTATTACTGCATCAAAGACTTTATGAACAAGCTGAAGGCAAAAGCCATTTATTTCTTTTATTTTTGGAGTGGTTTTTGAATTTTTTATTTTACGTTGGACTCTAGTTGATTAACAATGCTGTGCTAGTTTCAGGCATGCCACAGAATGGCTCAGTTATACATGAACATGTATAACTGAATTTTCAAGTTCTTTTGAAAATTCTAATATTCAAATTCTTTTCCCACTTAGGTTTTTATACAATATTGAGCAGAGTTCTCTGTGTCATACAGTAGGTCCTTGGTGGTTATCTACAGTAGTGTGTATATGTCAATCCCAAACTTCCAATTTATCCCTCCCCTCCATGTTTCCCCTTTGGTAACCTTAAGATTGTTTTCTAAAGCTGTGAGTTTGTTTCTGTTTGTTAAATAAGGTCATTTGTATTTTTTTTTTTTAGATTCACATATAAGCATATCATATGCTTATATCATGTGAAGCATCATATCACATGATATTTGTCTTTCTCTGTCTGACCGTTCACGTAGTGTGGTCATCTCCAGGTCCATCCATGTTGCTGCATATGGTATTATCTCGTCCCTTTTTATGGGTGAGTAATACTCCAGTGTTCTTGCCTGGAGAGTCTCAGGGATGGGGGAGCCTGGTGGGCTGCTGTCTATGGGTTCGCACAGAGTCGTTCACAACTGAAGTGACTTAGCAGCAGCAGCAATACTCCATTGTATACATGAACCACATCTTCTTTACCCAGTTCATCATGGGCATTTAGGTTGTTGCCGTGTCTTGGCTATTGTAAAGAGCGCTGCAGTGAACGCGGAGGTGTGTGTAGCCTTCCACACCGTAGTTTCCTCTGGATACACATGGGATTGCTGAATCGTATGGTAGCCCTGTTCTTAGTTTTTTATTTGCTTCTTTATTGTAGAAGGAGATCATGAGTCCAGGTATGGATTCTCAGTCCTGCTGGCTAACTCTGCTACCTCGGTCAAGCTATCTGACCTCTTTGTGTCTCAGTTTCTCCAAGCATAAAACAGAGATTATCCTAGTAACTGTTTCATTATGGGAGTGGAAAGCAACAGTCTCCATAAAGAGTTCAGTGTGGTGTTGGGAGAGCAGCGAGCCACCCATGAGGTGGAGTGGGGTGAGGGTGCTGAGTGCGAGGTGGGCAGGTGTAACTTGCTGCTCAAAAGTTCTGCTCAGCCCGGCTCACAGCACTTGGGAGCCCACTTCTAGCCTCAGAATCTGTCGATGTTTCCATGTGAAATAAACCTTAGCGACGACTCCTGAATTGTCCAGACAAAGGTCTGTTGTAATGCTGAGCCATCTTTTTGTACAAATGTTATGTCAAAAAAAAAAAAAAAATCAATGTTTGTAGGTTGCCTTCATTTCTTCCTAGAAATCATAACTTTTTTAAAAAACAACATGAAGTGTCTAAAACCGAGCCTATCCCTTCTTTCGTTTCTCGTAGGCTAAGGTTTTCATTTCAAGCAGTGCCTGCAACGCTGTGTCTTTAGAAGTACCCTGTGTGAGACGAAAGACCACCTATGTGGAAGTGGATATTGGTGGAATTTGTAGATGGGGAGAGAAACTTGGCCCTGGAGTTGAGCCACAAGGCAGTGAAATTGCCCTCTGTTAAGGTTTTCTCAGCTTCCAGGGGTGGTTTTGAGGGGCAGGCTTAGGAAACTGGGCCGCCCCATGAGGTGGGGTGGATGCCCAGACCTACTCGTGAGTGTGTGCCTGTTTTGTACCCACTGCCGGGCTGGATTCAGCAGAGAAGAACCCAGGAGCCCCAGCGCCCTGGTGATGGGGGAGATGCCGGAAGCAGTGCCCTCTCTCTCCTTCCTGGCTTGTGTTGCTCTGGCTGCTCTTCCTTCTGTGGGGTTGCAGGCCCTGTGAGGTCCTGATCACCGTTTCCCTGAGAATGTCCCCATCCCTGCTTCAGTCCTGGGACAACATCCTTCTCAGCCTTCCCAGTGAAGAGTCACCAGCCTGGTCCTACCCACAGTCCCTCCTGACTACTTGTTAGAGAGGATACGCACCAGTACAATCCAAGATGGATTCAGAGTAGTTCATATTGGCTCCAGTGTTGCTGTCCCGTGACCTGCCTTGAGATCCTTGGAAACACCCTGGGATTTCCAGTGGAAAGAACAAGAATCCTCCTCTCATCATTCTCTAGATTGGGTGTGTGTTTTCTGTGTCCTGCGTGGGATGCCTTCCTTATGGACTGCTTACCCACCTGATTTCAGACGTGAAGTCTGGATGAGATCTGCTAGCTCTAAGTGCGTTTTCTAAATGCAGCTGCTTGACTTGGTGAGTGACACTTACCCCTCTCCGCTTTGCTGTTTTGAATTCCTTGTTTCTGGGTTGTACACTGCATTAGAAAGCTAGACAGGCTGTGGGAGACACCGTCTCATCTCCTGGCCTAGTGTAGATGGTGTGTGTGTGTGTGTGTGTGTGTGTGTGTGTGCACGCGCGCTCAGTCACTTCAGTTGTATCCAACTCTTTGTGACCCTATGGATGTAGCCTGCCAGGCTCCTCTGTCCATAACAAGTAATAATAAATAACAAACCAAAAGATCTGCTGATGAGAAGATTTTGAACTAAGTTTACTCTGTAATTTGAGAGAGAGTCACTTAATCCACTTGAATTTTTTAGAGCGAGCATACTCTGCATTTTACAGGAGAAGGTATGTTGAGTTAGACTTTGGATTAACGTTGCAACACCATCAGAAATGTGGCTGTGAGGTTTACCATCTCCCAAGGTTAACAGAGATTTCTCTCAGTCTGTGGGAAAACTATCTCCAATTCAGCAGGTTAATTACTCACATTTGGTCAATATATTTTGTCATGCTGTCACAGGACAAGCACAAACACAACAGATGAATGAAAACTATTAAGATGAAATTAAATGGACTAAAATAAAATGTAAGCTCTTGACTAATGTAGCCAGATGAGCAGAAGAAAAGTAAAATATGGGATTATGCAAATTACAGCACTTGGCTTCTATTTCTGTTTTCTCATAAGAAAGAATGAAGGATGCTCTTTAAAATTTCCAAATGAATCATATATTTTAAAACAAGGTTTCTCAGTGAATAAAAGCGCTCTATCAGTTACCTCAGAAATTATTGCTGTGAAAGTCCAGGTTCACTGTGGAAGCAATGCCATTTTCTTTCTTACGCATAACACCTCCCACAGAGTTTGACATTCAGATGGTGTATGTAAATAAATATTTTTAGATAAGTAAGTGGATTTATGAATACATACCAGACCTCACAACCTACAAGTCCCACGAGTACTTCAAACTAAGCATTTATAAAAATGAGCTCAAATCTTCCCCTTTCTTATCTGCTCCTTCCATATTTTCTTTCTCACCGAAGAGTCATCGGGTTTGACCTGAGTGTCAGCATGGACTAAGGCCTCTTCATTGGCCCTCCTGACTGTTTCTCCAATAGCATGTGCTTAAATGTAATATCAAATGTATTCAAAGCAGTTTATATCAACTGTTGTGTTGATGTTCCATGACTTGACTAGAAATAGCTGGAAATACCCTCAGGTACCTACCATAAGCAGAAAGGACAGGAATCCTTCTCTTTAATGGTGTTTCATGGGTATTTTCCATGCACTGTAGGAGAATGTCTTCTCTCCAGGGCTCTTCTCTGACTTTTATTGCAGATAAGTATATGTCTGTATATGTTGGTAGGTACTGTTTGGGTAATTTTTTTTTTTTTTTAATAAATGAAGACTTGCAGACATAGTGTGGGAACAAAGCCAGTGATGCTCACTGTCACGTCTGCAGTGTGATGCTGTGGTCCAGAACTTGCAGCTGAACTACCCACCACCTCCCTGGCACTCCAGAGAAAGACGACTAGGGGCATGGAAGCAATTAATCTTCCACTTTTTTGCTTGCCCAGAATATTCCAAGCCAGGTGAAGAAGTGAGTGTTGCTTCCATATTTGCCAAGCAGAAATAAAACTGGAGGTTTTATTATTTATTTTTATTATTTTTATTTTATTATTATTATTATTTATTAACAATGTGGATAAAAGTGAGGTTAATTGGAATGACTGTGTTTTTCTTACATTGTTGAATAAATATGTATATGTGTTTGTGTGTATATATATATGTACACAAACACATGTACCAAGATTGACAAACTTGTGTCAATAAATAAAAATGTACAAAGCATGCAGAAAAGTTATTTTCATTTTTCTGCATGTAAATTCAAAATATAATTTAAAAGAATGATGTAAAATGCTTTCATGGTTATTTTCTAGAGAAGACTTAACTCTTAATCACAGACATTTCCCACCCCATTTGTATGGTGAACATGTCACTTCTATTATGATATAACAGTGGTGGCTGGCAGAACCAGATGTGACAACCCTGTGTCAGCTCTCCGTCTGTTTCATTTTGAAATTGTGCACGGCCGTGAACATGGGGCTGGAAGCCCAGTTTTGGAGGGTGAGGTTCTAGACTTCACGGCAGGCACTGCCCTCGATAGACGTGGTTGCCGTTCAGAGTCACAGAATAAAGTCAGAGCCCGGTGAGCTGTCAGAGCTGGACTAGGAATGCCATTAGTCTGGGAGTCAGAGAAGAGGGCTGCTCACCCTCGTCCCATCACCGATTAGTCACAGAGCTGAGTCGTCAGTCTCCCCGCCTGCAACATAGAGACATGGACCACATCCCCCTTTACTCACAGGGATGTTGAACAATCCAAATAACGTGCGGGAAGCACTTTGAAAGCCGCATGGGGCTGTACAAAAATAAAAGCATTAATCATACAAGGAGGCCATGTTTTCCTCCGGGGAAGTGGGAACGTGTGTGGCTTGTTATGGAAAATATTTACACACCTGGGCCATGTGCTGCAGAGACTGCATTCCCCTTGTCATCCACACAGGGGCAAAGCAGAGGGAGGCCCTGCCAGGCCAGCGGGCACCCGGCTATCTTGGAGGTCGCCCTGCCCAGGGCAAGTTCCTCCACCTCTTCTGGAGGGACAGGCAGTCTTGTGTGTGCAGAGGGGTAGCTTGTGTGAGTCAAAGTAGATCGGCCAGTTGGTTGGGGGACCCTGGGAGAATGCTTGGGCCAATGCCATGGATCCTTGACGGCTATCAAGGATCACCATTTCATGGTGCTATCAAGACCATAATTCTGTAACTTCAAAGAAACCCACTGTACACATGAAACACATTCTTGTTGTTAGCTGACACTGAGCTGCCAACATGATGAGCAGCCAACTGGCGTTTTAAAATTGGTTTAGGTACATACGAAAGCTCCAGAGAGGCCTTCCTGATGAAACTCAGATCATCCGGGGAAGCAGTGGGGTTGCTGGCTAGTGCTGGCAGCTGAGGAATCAGACTTTGCCCCTGGGATCATGGGGACCCTTGTGCTAATGACAAGGATGACAACACTGGCTCCTGACTCTTCGTCTGGAAGAAGGGTTGGGAAAGCACCAGAGTTGGAGGACGTAAAATTATAGATTCCTAGGACCAAAGATCAAAATGACTAGGGGGTCATCTAATACCCAGATTACATTCTGCTGAAGCTCGGCATGAAAGCCTCCGAGAGTTAAGAGGAAAGAAGAGCTTTCTGGGAGGAAGGGTATTTAATTTCTTAAATTCTAACTATGAGAGGAAAAAAATGTATATTTTTCTGATCTCCCATTAGAAACTAAGTAAAAACTAGAATTCCTCTTCCATAAATATTTGGGTGGACTTTCTGTTGACAACATGTCTGCTGGCTTATAACAAGTCCAGATAGATTCGATGAGAAAGGACTGTAATGAGTAGAGGATAGCATGGGATTCTTTGCCTTAGGCAGCCAGAACATGGCCAACCAGAACCTTTCACTGACATATTCATTCAGTTATTCGTTCAGGCGTCAAAGATTTGAACACGAACGCACAAAGCCCTCGAGGACGGGCGTCCTGTGATATTGTAGGTATTTGTAGGAGAGCTGACAGCAGGTGATGGCCTTCTTGCAATCACAACAGCCAGCGATTTTTCTAACGTATAAATCAGATCATCTTGCTTCTCTGCTTACAATCCTCCAGTGGCTTATCATGCTTAAATAAACTCCAGCCCCCACCATGTTCTTTGAGGACCTCCCTAAACATTTCTCCACCGTTCCGCCCTGCCCGTGTGTCTTCAGCTACACTGGGCCTCTCACTGTTCCTCAAAGAAGCTGAGGGTGTCTCAGGGTGTTGGCACATGCTGTTCCTTCTGCCTGGAACACTGTTCCCCCCTACTAGCTTTATAAATCATTTCTCTGCTCAAAAGATGCCTCCTTGGGTCGGCTTCTGCCAACTAAGCACCATCACACCCCAGGACACTTCTTTTATTATGCTTTATTATTTTATGGAAGAAAGGTCAAATATGCTTAAATAGCCCATTTTTTTTTTTTCATGGAAAGGGATTTTATTTCAAATATAGCAATATACGTGGCAGTCCCAAACTCCTAATCTCGCCCTTGCTCACTCTTCACCACTGGGAACCATGAGTTTGTTCTCTAAGTCTGTGAGCCTGTTTCTGTTTTGTAAGTAAGTTCATTTGTATCATTTTTAAAGATTCTTCATATAAGTGATATCATATGATGTTTATTTTTCTCTGTCTGATTTAGAGACAGAGATGCTTATTCACTTGGAATAAGCATCATCTCCAGGTCCATCCTTGTTGCTGTAAATGGCATTATTTCTTTTTCTTTAATGACTGAATAGTATTCCGTGGTATATGTGTCCCACATCTTCCTTACCCATTCCTCTGTCGATGAGCATTTGTGTTTTTTCCTTGTCTTGGCTATTGTAAACAATGCTGCAGTGAGCATTGGGGTCCATGTATTCTTTCAGACCATGTTTTTCTCTGAATATACACCCAGCAGTGGGATTGCTGGATCATATGGTAGTTCTATGTTTAGCTTTTCATGAAACCTCCATACTGTCCCCCATAGTGGCTCCACCAATTTAGATTCCCACCAACAGTGGAGGAGGGTTCCCTTTTCTCCACACCCTCCACAGCATTTACTGTTTGTAGATTTTTGTATGATGGCCATTCTGACTGATGTAAAGTGATAACTCATCATAGTTTTTATTTTAAATGGCTCATTTCTTTTTAATTAAGAACGGAATGCACAGAGCTTTAGTGTTAACTGAAATTTGTGGGAGAATTTCAGGACATTTCCATAAGAATGTGAATCTCCTGGTTCTTGCCATGTCAAGTTTTTTTCTTCTTATACATATCCAAAGGTATCAATAAATTGTGATTATTGTCCCAGAGTTTCAAGAGCGTTCTCAGTAAAGATATTCACAGAGGGAGAAAAAAATGGCATGTATACACGCTCTTTTTATTAAAGTTTCTGTGTTTAGGAATCCTACTAAAAATTGCATTTTGGCATATGCGTCTCCTTAATCTATTTAGGGATTGACTATTTATTTATTTTACAAATGAAGTTCTGATGGTATTTCTTCTGGACGAGGTCTAATGCCACTGGCAGAGACTGTAAATTTCCCAATGAGCTTGAGAACTAGGACTTTACATTTTATCCATTTGCTGGAAGGTTATCCCAGAAATGTCACACATAGGGTACTTCTGTAGCTTCCCGAAGCTTCTCTGTCACCCCAACTCACAAACGTGCAGTTTCTACACTGCAAGCCAGAGTTGTTGAAGCAATTGATGTTTTACACCTTTAAAAAGAATCCTACCGAAAGCCTGTGGGCAATATGCAAACATTGTTTGGGCTCTGCGTGTGGCAGAGGAAACTATTGCCGGCTTCTCCCTCTTGGTCTCCAAGATTTTTCATTTCATTGTGATCAAAAGAATCAAATGATCCTCCAGCCCACAGAGAGAACCTGTTTTGGCATCTCTTAAAACACAGATTTCCAAATATTTCAGACAGTATCCTAATCCAGAAAGAGGACTTTATCATTCCTATTTCATTATTAATCATAGAGTTTTCTTTTGGAAACTAAAACCCAAAGGTAACATTAGACAGAGAAGAAAGAGCCTGTTGTTTTGTTCTCTCCAAAATGTGTTTTTGTCACTTACATGCTACACCAGATAATTTAAATACTGTGGTCTGGATCAGTCGTGTCTGACTCTGTGACCCCATGGACAGCAGCACACCAGGCCTCCCTGTCCATCACCATCTCCCGGAGCTTGCTCAAACTCATGTCCATCGAGTCAGTGATGCCATCCAACCATCTTATCCTCTGTTGTCCCTTCCCTTCCTGCTTAAAAAAAAAAAAAACAAACTTTTAAGGGAGTGAGAAAGAAGGAGGCAACAATTGGAGAGTGAGATATTATTATAAAGTTTCTGTTCTCATTAGCATTTACTTGTTCTTTTGTGTTTATGGAAGTTCTTTTTCACAGGTAACCTGAGATGAAAGCAAATTGTGTAAATGAACATAATTTTAGGTGTTGATTTTATGGTTAAAAAAAGTAATATTGAATATGTAGTTGTAACAGGGAGAGCATTTTGAAAACAAAGGCTGAATTAAACATATTTATGGGAACACACAGGGCTTCCCAGGTGGTGTTAGTGGTAAAGAATCCACCTGCCAATGTGGGAGATGCAAGAGACTCTGGTTTGATCCCCGTGTTGAGAAGATCCCCTGGAGGAGGGCACGGCAACCCACTCCAGTATTCTTGCCTGGAGAATCCCGTGGACAGAGGAGCCTGGCGGGCTACAGTCCACAGGGTTGCAAAGAGCCTGACACGACTGAAGTGACTCAGCGTGCAGGCACACATGATAGGACACGTGGGTAGCACGTGAAACCTCCCTTGCTCATAGTCTAATAGGCAAGAATAAAGCTAAGCCCCATTAGTTCTACCCAGCAAGAGATGGTATTCCATAATGTTGATGGATCCAATATTGTGAATTAGCAGACTTAGGACACTTAGGTCCGCCACGGACTGAAGTGAGTTTTTCTGAGAGCTCGGACTTTCATCTGTGAAAGGGAAGACCGTGGTTCGCACCTCCCTGGGTAGCTCTGAGGGTGGGATAGGATGATGCGATGTGTACAGAGCATCTGGTCCAAAGGAGGGGCTACATAGCTCTCAGCCACCACAATTACAGTCATCCTTCTCATCGCTAGATTATCATGAATGTCAATCACTGCCTGGTGCGAGAGTAACAACCAGATGGCTGATGAACCTGCTATAAACAAAAGTATTTCTGAAGTGGGCCAAGGCTCTTGAATTGCAAATGTAAGCAAAATGATTCATTTAATAACCGGGTCGATGCAAGATGTTTACCAGATTGAGCAGGGTTTAACCAGACCCATTTTACACCATGGCCAAGTTATACCATTAATCTGCAGTGAGACTGCAGTGACCAAGTCTCACTCGGGACCTGGCAAAAGCTGGGTTTTGGTTCTTGTTATTTTGCCCTGCTGGGTCTTCACTGCTGCGCATGGGCTTTTTCCGTGGTTGCAGACAGCGGGAGCTACCGCCTTGTTGCATTGCCCAGGCTTCCCATTGCGGTGGCTCCCCTCATGGAGCACCAGCTCAGGGCGGAGGCTTCAGTAGTTGCAACACACAGGCTCCCACGCGGGATCTTAGTTCTCCGACCGGGGACTGAACCCGAGTCCCCTGCATTGGCAGGCGGATTCCTAGCCCCTGGACCACCAGGGAAGCCCATTGGCAAGAGTTTTGTAGTCATTCCTCCTTCTTTATCCAACATGTATCTCATGCTCATTTTGTTTCCAGAATTTAGACCCCTCTGGACACTAACTGTGTCTGGTCATCGCCCCCTTTCCCTCGCAGACTCTCTTTCTCCTTCCTTTTCCCCTCCCCAGGTACACATGTGTGTCACCTGCAGGAGAGGACATCTTTGGTTGCTGTCTCATCACCCTGTTTACTGCATGACTATATTTCGTTTTGCTTCTGTTCCTGGTGGGAAGAGCTATTTACTTTCCCCCAGGAAGTTCTGTCGTCGAAATGGGAAAATACGCTTCTTGGCCGAGTGCCTCCAGAAGGTCCGTCCCCAGCCTGGAGAAAAGCCAGACGCTGCTTTGGTGGGGTGTTGGTTGCTCCCTGGGCCCCTGCAACACCCCCACTCAGGGTGCTCACACAGGAGCGTCACTGTCCCCCTTGGGCAGGTCCACTTCTTTCCATTGGAGTTGCATGTGGTGTCCACCCAAGAACATCAGCGTCACAAGATTACTATTTTTCCTCCTTCTATATCAATTATTTCCTGTTTCTTCTTCCTTTGCGTTTACCCCAAACGATGCAAGATCTCAGGTTACCTAATTGGCACTCTGTGTTTCCCTATACGAGCATTCTGCCACATTCGTTAAAAATGGCAGACTAAAACAATTACAGCCTCATATATATCTATCAGTTAAACCTGGGCAAGCAATTCTGAGATCTTTTGTATTCTAGTCATGCTGAGTTCCAAGGCGTGCTGAGGAGTCATCTGCCCCTTTGGAGAATGAAAGGAGGAGGTGAAAGGTCAAGGTCTGGGAGAGGGAAATTCATGAGGTTATGAGGCTTCCCTTGACCCATCCACAAAAGGGACAGCAGGTCAGGTCACACCTATAACAGAGGCATGGCAAACACTGGCTTTTCACATCAGGTGGCCAAAGTTTTGGAGCTTCAGCATCAGGCCCTCCAATGAATATTCAGGATTGATTTCCTTTAGAATTGACTGGTTAGATCTCCTCCCAGTCCAAGGGACTCATTGGAAAGATTCCTGGTTGCTTCTACCACCCTGTCCAGCCCAGTGGCCATCAGTTCTTCTGGGCCAAGAGAGAAATCACTCAGGATTCCTTTTGTGCTTCTGCTGCTGTTTAGCCTCTAAGTTGTGTCCGACTCTTTTGCAACCCCATGGATTGTAGCCCAGGCTACAGTCTGTCCGTGGGACAGACCAGGCTCCTCTGTCCATGGGATTTCCCAGGCAAGAATACTGGAGTGGGTTGCCATTTCCTTCTCCAGGGGATCTTCCCGACCCAGGGATGGAACCCACATCTGTTTGGCAGGCAGTTTCTTTTCCACTATTTTTTGCTTATTTTACAGAGCTGGGATGCTCACTTTTCCTGAAATACGTGCCAACAGAATTCCTGAGGAATAAACCTCTGTTCCTACCTTCAGGACAGCTTGCCAGACGCGTCTCGGCACTGGCTCTTTGGGCTCTCAGTCATGGTGAAGTCTGACGGAGCCTGACCCTCCGGCTACACGGCTTCAACCTCTCAGCGTTTTCTCGGGCTCCTTCTAGCTGGTGCATCTCATCCCATTTCTGCTGATGAATCAGCCAGTTTAGACAGTTTGCCTAAGTTATTCGGTAGGATCATGGATGAACAATTCCTTTGGAAGCCTCCCTCTTCCCACCATTTAAAAAATAAAGTTTTGATACATGTGTACCTATGGCTGATTCATGAGGTTTAACAGAAAACAACAAATTTCTGTAAAACAATTATCCTTCAATTAAAAAATAAAGTTTCAGCCCTCTCTGTGAAGCTTTCCATTTTGTGATAGTGGCTAAGGAGCCGAAGGTGAAGGCAGATTGCTTGGAACTGGTCAGTAGAGCTGGTTGCTATGGCATCAAGTCAGAGAGTCGATCTACACGGCATTTAAAGGACCAGCCAAGGTCAGGAATTGGGCCTTGGTGGTGGAAAATCTTGATGCTGTCTTGGCCTTGAGCATGACATGAGCTGTGTCTCTGTTTACCCTTGCGTGTCTCTTTTCTGACAATTTCCAGTCCTAGCTTTCTTACTGACCTTCTGTAAACATATTTAATAGTTCAGAGTGAACTTGATATTCCTGTGGAATTCAGAACCCAGATTTTGCCCTGTCGGCATCAATTCTTTCCCCCCCGCACACACTGGAGTATTTGCAGTGGCTCCAGTGTTCTCTCCAACCTTCTTGACTTTGCTGGGGCTCGTGTGTGTGTGTGTTTGCTTCCTAAAATGATCTCTCTCCTCAATCTCTGCTTGTCAAAGGGCTTCCTATCTTACTACTGTGTGTCTACGGACAAATGGTTAAACCTCTCTGAACCTTAGTTTCTTTATCTGTAGAAGGCGGATAACACTTCAGAATGGTGAAGATGGGCTTGGTAATGCTGCAGTAATAAATGATCCCCAGATCTCAGTGGCTTCAAAGTACAAGCGTTGGGGAGTTCTTAGCAGTCCAGTTAGTTAGGACTCCAAGCTTGCGCTGCCGAGAGTGTGGGTTCAACCCCTGGTTAACTCTCGTTCCTGCTGTGTGTCCAGTGTGTCAGTGACGGGATCTGCTTTTTCTGAGTTACTTACAGACCCAGGAAGACAGAGGAGGAGATTAAAAGGGTCCTTCAAACTCACCTAAGTTCTGCTCAGAATTCATCAGCCAAAGTGATCACACGGAGACAGCTAACTTCAAAGCGGGTGGGAAAGTACAGCCCTCCCCCTCCACCAAGGAGCCCTGAAGATTTTCTGAAGCACCGAGGTGACAACCACACCTGCGTCAAGGCACCCGGTAATCCGAGGGTCTCATACAGACGGAGGTGGTGTCACTGTACTTCCTCTTTGCAGGGCCAGCTTCAGTGTGGTGGTGAGGGAGACAGAGCACACGCACACACGCGTGCACACACACCCCCACATATTAAGAGAGAGGGAAGGAGGGAGAGAAAGAAGTGACCTGCAGGGATTCTACACCAGTTCAGATCCTACCTTAGCTAGTTACGAACTCTGTGATCTCGGGGAGATTAATTAACGTCTCTTGGTCTCGATTTCTCCACCTGGAAAATGGGGCTGCAATTGGCAATTGTAACTTCCTCCACAGGTGTTTATGTATTTTAAACATGAGTGATTATAAGATTATCAGATGTAGTAAATGATGCCACAGATGTATTTGTTTATTGCATGAATTAGACAACTGCCTTTTTTCTTCTAATATTAAGATGTGGTAGACTTTATATGTGTGTGTGTGTGTGTGTGTGTGTGTGTGTGTGTGTGTATTGTTTGTTTGCTTGTGAAAGTCACACAGGAATTCTGGAGTGGGTAGCATTTCCCTTCTCCAGGGGATCTTCCCAACCCAGGGATCTAACCCAAGTCTCCCTCATTGCAGGCGGATTCTTTACCAGTTGAGTCACAAGGGAAGCCCATGTGTGTATATATATATATATTTCTGTGTGTATATTGGTGCTTGTTGTGTGTATATTCTTCCTGTTTTTTAAAACAGCTACATACTATCCTATTTTTTTGCCATATCTTAATTGAAATTCGATTGCTATAGTAGAATTCAAGGAGACCTTGGTTTCATGAATCCCCATTCACTGAGCTGTTTCCTGCTTTATTCTCCTCAGACATGGGGTCTAAAGGCTGTGACTGGTGCCATTCAGTGGCAGTGATAATTCAGTCCTGTCTCTATGTTATGACACCTTTATCTGGTGGCAAACATTTTCTTCAGATTATATTGCCAAAAATTCCCCCAAGTAGGAAGCATCTTGTTCTTAGATTTAGCCCCAAATGGTCACTTGCCCACTAGTGGACTCAGCTGTGGTGTAGGAGTCATCTGAATTCCACCCTTTATCTCACCAGCTGAGCGCCACTCTGGACCCCTTTGCTATCCCCCTCCCACAAGCTTGGACCTGATCTGGGTGCCGTAATGTTTGCTGAGTGATGAACCTGATCTGGGTGCTGTAACATTTGCTAAGTGATGTACCTATGACTTCTTGGTGTTCCCTATTCCTTAGGGTCCCTTCTGCTGCTTTTGTTAAAGTTCAATTGGAAGCCCAGTCTCGTTATCCTAGTCCGGCTCAGCTCACGCACATCTTTCTGTCTCTTGCATCTCCCCCTCCTCAGCTACATTTCTTATTGGATGTGTTCCATAGCTTCTCTTGTATAGACCAATATCATAACCAAGAGTGAATCTTTAGCTCAGAAAAAAAAAAAAAAAAGATCAACTGTACATCCCAGGCAGGATGATCGCTTGTCAAGCTTTCAGGGGAGAAGAATGGGAATGGGACTCTGCAAACAAGAGGTTTGTTAAGAAGTAGTACATTTGGGATCAGCATTTGTGGATGGGATGGGGTGGACTGGCAAGAGGAAGAAGTTAACCCTGTGATGCAGAGCCTTGAGATGACCTCAGCCCACCTTGAGGCAGCTCAGAGCTATCCCAGAATGGTCCAGTGTGGCCAGGACTTTCTCCCTTTTCCTGGTCAGTCACTGGGTGTAGGTTCTTCCTGGGAGGCAAAGTGATTCTGCTTTGGAGATAGTCCCTGAAAGGGGTTCTCCCCATCAGCATCCCAGTATCTGGAACAAGCCCTTCCTATTACATAAGCTCTTCATTGCAGGGCCATGTGGGTGGCATATCGCAGGGTCGGCTCCAGAGCAGGACAGGACACTGGGAACCAGGGTCCAGTCCCTTCCCATCACGTGAGCTCAGAGTGAAGAGGACACTCCCGGCCATTCCAGCTTCCCGCCCTCTCCTGCAGCCTACCTGTGTGAATGACGGTGGGTTAAAGATACTCCTGTGTTTTGTTTTCCTTTCGTTCTTCTTTCGGGTTTTCATACGGTTCTTCCTTGTGTCTGTTTTTGCTGTCCTCGGCATACTCTTTGCAGAATACTTTCTTTTTGTTGCTATGACAATGAGTGCATCTTCTGCATTATAATTGCTCTCAATGTGGTCTTCGCATCCCTTTCCCTCTACTTCTAAGGGAATAAGATGAGTCCAAACATGAGCTTGTTTAATAAAACTTGGGCTACTCTGTGTGACATCCATTCTCTTTCCTTTGAAGAAGTTGCTGCCAGAGTGAGCTTCCCCCCGCCTATCTGCTTCTATCCCAACAGCTCATTTGCATCCAGCCCCCTCAATATTGCCTGGCAGCAAGGGGCACAGGAATAGCTCAGAGAATCGGAACCCACAGAAGAGCAGCCGCCGCCCCCCTCCGTACGCTCGCGAGCTGAGCTGCAAACAAGTGGCAGGACTGATTCATTTGAATTTCATCTCCCTTCATTTCCTCCACCTTCCTTCTGGTGCTGGTGATAATGAGCGGTGAAAATGACCTGGGACCCAGGAGGCGGATGAAAGAGAAAGAGAGAACCCAGGGGTTGGAAGAATCCAGAGTCTGACTCATCAGACATTAGCCCGAGGCTCCTCCACCTCCCGCAGCAGCAGCAGCAGTGTTGCCTGTGGCCACAGGGCAGAGCCTCCAAACAAGGAGACTCCCCACAGTGGCCTCTGGGAACACTGTCTGTGAACGCTTCCTTTGTTGACATTATAAACACACCTCTGAAGCTTCCCCGTTGGTCATCTCAGAAAAAGGCTCAGGAACCTCACGTGTACCTGGAAAGACTTAACATGCAAGTTTTATGATAAATTAAGAGAAAAGAGACCTTTATGAATATGTCCACAGCCAGATACCCAGGCAACTACCCTTCGCAGGTCAGCAGATAACAAATGTGCTCCCCCGTGGAGGATAACAGACATACATTTAATGTATTTTTTTAAATGAAGCATACTAGATTTACAATGTGTTAGCTTCTGCTGTACAGCAAAGTGGTTCACTCATTCTTTTCCATTATGGTTTATCGTCAGACATTGCGTGTAGTTCTCTGTGCTGTAGAGTAGGACCGTGTTGTTCATCCATTCTCTATATGTAACAGAAAATGCACTGGGCAAACACCCTCTTCTAACAACACAAGAGAAGACTCTATACATGGACACCACCACATAGTCAACACCAAAATCAGATTGATTATATTCTTTGCAGCCAAAGATGGAGAAGCTCTATACAGTCAGCAAAAACAAGACCAGGAGCCGACTGTGGTTCAGACCATGAACTCCTTATTGCCAAATTCAGACTGAAATTGAAGAAAGTAGGGAAAACCACTAGACCATTCAGGTATGACCTAAATCAAATCCCTTATGATTATACAGTGGAAGTGAGAAATAGATTTAAGGGCCTAGATCTGATAGATAGAGTGCCTGATGAGCTATGGAATGAGGTTTGTGACATTGTACAGAAGACAGGGATCAAGACCATCCCCATGGAAAAGAAATGCAAAAAAGCAAAATGGCTGTCTGGGGAGGCCTTACAAATAGCTGTGAAAAGAAGAGAAGCAAAAAGCAAAGGGAAAAAGAAAAGGAAAGATATAAACATCTGAATGCAGAGTTCCAAAGAATAGCAAGAAGAGATAAGAAAGCCTCAATTTCTTCAGCGGTCAATGCAAAGAAATAGAGGAAAACAACAGAATGGGAAAGACTAGGGATCTCTTCGAGAAAATCAGAGATACCAAAGGAACATTTGATGCAAAGATAAAGGACCAAAATGATGTGGACCTAACAGAAGCAGAAGATATTAAGAAGAGATGGCAAAAATACACAGAAGAACTACAAAAAAGATCTTCATGACCTAGATAATCACGATGGTGTGATCACTGACCTAGAGCCAGACATCCCGGAATGTGAAGTCAAGTGGGCCTTGGAAAGCATCACTGTGAACAAAGCTAGTGGAGGTGATGGAATTCCAGTTGAGCTATTCCAAATCCTGAAAGATGATGCTGTGAAAGTGCTGCATTCAATATGTCAGCACATTTGGAAAACTCAGCAGTGGCCACAGGACTGGAAAAGGTCCGTTTTCATTCCAATCCCAAAGAAAGGCAATGCCAAAGAATGCTCAAACTACCGCACAATTGCACTCATCTAACACGCTAGTAAAGTAATGCTCAAAATTCTCCAAGCCAGGCTTCAGCAGTATGTGAACCGTGAACTTCCTGATGTTCAAGCTGGTTTCAGAAAAGGCAAAGGAACCAGAGATCAAATTGCCAACATCCACTGGATCATGGAAAAAGCAAGAGAGTTCTAGAAAATCATCTATTTCTGCTTTATTGACTATGCCAAAGCCTTTGACTGTGTGGATCACAATCAACTGTGTGGAAAATTCTGAAAGAGATGGGAATACCAGACCACCTGATCTGCCTCTTGAGAAATTTGTATGCAGGTCAGGAAGCAACAGTTAGAACTGGACATGGAACAACAGACTGGTTCCAAATAGGAAAAGGAATTCGTCAAGGCTGTATATTGTCACCTTGTTTATTTAACTTGTATGCAGAGTACATCATGAGAAATGCTGGACTGGAAGAAACACAAGCTGGAATCAAGATTGCTGGGAGAAATCTCAATAATCTCAGATATGCAGATGACACCACCCTTATGGCAGAAAGTGAAGAGGAACTAAAAAGCCTCTTGATGAAAGTGAAAGTGGAGAGTGAAAAGGTTGGCTTAAAGCTCAACATTCAGAAAACGAAGATCATGGCATCCAGTCCCATCACTTCATGGGAAATAGATGAGGAAACAGGGGAAACAGTGTAGACTTTATTTTGGGGGGCTCCAAAATCACTGCAGGTGGTGACTGCAGCCATGAAATTAAAAGACGCTTACTCCTTGGAAGGAAAGTTATGACCAACCTAGGTAGCATATTCAAAAGCAGAGACATTACTTTGCCAACAAAGGTTTGTCTAGTCAAGGCTATGGTCTTTCCTGTGGTCATGTATGGATGTGAGAGCTGGACTGTGAAGAAGGCTGAGTGCTGAAGAATTGATGCTTTTGAACTGTGGTGTTGGAGAAGACTCTTGAGAGTCCCTTGGACTGCAAGGAGATCCAACCAGTTCATTCTGAAGGAGATGAGCCCTGGGATTTCTTTGCAAGGAATGATGCTAAAGCTGAAACTCCAGTACTTTGGTCACCTCATGCAAAGAGTTGACTCATTGGAAAAGACTTTGACGCTGGGAGGGATTGGGGGCAGGAGGAGAAGGGGACGACAGAGGATGAGATGGCTGGATGGCATCACTGACTCGATGGACATGAGTCTGAGTGACCTCCAGGAGTTGGTGATGGACAGGGAGGCCTGGCGTGCTGTGATTCATGGGGTCACAAAGAGTCAGACATGACTGAGCGACTGATCTGATTTTATCTGATCTGATAACAGCTAACATGTGCTAACCCCAACCTCCCACTCCATGCCTCCTCCAACTCTCTTCCCCCTTGGCAACCACCAGTCTGTTCTGTGTCCATGATTCTGTTTCTGGTCCACAGATGGGTTCCTTTGTGTCCTATTTTAGAGTCTACACATAAGTGATATGATATGATATTGTCTTTGTCTGTGTGACTTATTTCACTTAACATGATCATCTCTAGGTTCATCCATGTTGCTGCAAATGGCATTATTTCATTCTTTTCTTTTATTTCGTTCTTTTTGATGGCTGATTAGTATTCCACTGTTTACATATACCACATAACCTATATCCGTTCTTCTGCCGATGGACATTTAGGTCGTTTGCGCAGACATATCTTGCAAATAAAGGGCCACAGAGGTAAGAGTGCTTGCTGTTTCTTTGTTCAGATGGAAGGTCCAGCCTCATCAGGGCATATTTGCCTGCACCAAAAGAGAATAATGACCTTTTCCAGACCACCCCCATCATCTCTGCTTAGAGCAGACTTTCAACCACTCTTTCCTAGTTCTGCCTACAGAAAGGCAAGCACGATCCCAATCATAGATAGTTGTTAATCAATTGGAACAGACCTACCTGGATGCCCAAAGAGATAAGAGTCTACCACCTGGATAAGAGAAGAGTCAGCTCTTCATGTGGTCAAGGCCTCGGCTTCCCCCATCATGAGACAATGCCATCTGTTTCCGCCACTGAAGAGAACTTGGTGTTGGCGTCCTGCCAGGACAGCCTTGCCTCTGGAGAGCTCCCTGCAGCTAAGCACCAGGAAGCCTTATAGACTCATAGACGCTCCCTCTCCCTAAGGGTCGATGATGAGCTGAGACAGAGGACAGGCAAAGAGATGAATGCTGCACAACTAAAGTGAAAAGTCCACTTGGTACAGGTTCAGTCTGTCTCTGCCAGTTATAGTATTGTTTGGTCCCTAAGTCATGTCTGACTCTTTGGGGACCTCTTGGACTGTAGACTGCCAGGCTCCTCTGCCTGTGGGATTTTCAAGGCAAGAATATACTGGAGTGGGTTGCCATTTCCTTCTCCAAGGGATCTGCCTGACCCAGGGGTCAAACCCAAATCTCCTGCATTGGCAGGTGGATTCTTTACCATCAAGCCACCAGAGAAGTCCCTCTCTGCCTCTAAAAGTGAAGTGAAGTTTCTCAGTCGTGTCCGACTCTTTTCGACCCTATGGACTGTAGCCTGCAAGGCTCTATCCATGGAATTTTCCAGGCAAGGATACTGGAGTGGGTTCCCCATAAATATTTTACCTTCATGTTTTGACTATGTGTTTCTGAAACTCATAGGCCAGGCCAACGTCACTGGCTTGATGACACAGCATCTGAGAGACTGGGACCCATCTCGGCGTGTTAAACATGATGAGCTCACCTGGCATGCTGGGGCATCAGCCTACTGATCCAGCTGGATGCCGGTGTTCTGGAACTGGATGCTGCCTTCTTCACTTTCTCAATGTGGAAGGCTACCCGCGTAGCCAGAATGTGGGTCCTGACTGCGTGAGAAGCAGGTCGCCTTTAGTGATGCTCTCTCTTCCTTGGTTTCTCGGCTACCATCTGGATGAAAGAGAGGGGGCACGTCTGCACCTTGTCAGGCTCTTTGGTTCTTGAGAAACGTCTGCTTTGTTTTCAGCCATGCAGCCCTTCATTGAGCAAGCAGGTCCTGAGCACCTCCTGGGTCTCTGACCCTGAGTCAGCCCAGGGGCTGCTCACGACCACCCTGTCCACCCCTCCTATCTGTTACTTTAGGAACTGCTGAGGTGGAAAGAAGTGTGTGGGATGCGGGGTTGTGGCGGGGGCAGCGGGGAGAATGATGTCCCCATGCTTAAGTCAAGTGTCACTACATCAGGGAGTTGGGAGGCCAGCCCAGACCCAATGTTTCTCCCATTCTCACATCCTGAGACAAAGCAAAACGCCAAGGTGGCATAAAAACGACATACCTTCTCCTGACCAGTCGTAACTGGACTGGTCTGTGTATGAGACTGAGCTGTCTGTATATGAGACTTGCTTTAATACATAGGCAACTTGGTCACAGGTGCAAGGGGCAGCAGAGGATGAGATGGTTAGATAGCGTCATCGACTCAACGGACATGAGTTTGAGCACTCTCTGGGAGATGGTGAAGGACAGAGGGGTCTGGTGTGCTGCAGTCCATGGGGTCACAGAGTCGCACACGACTGAGTGACTGAACAAGAACAACAGTTTGGTCACAGCTTCTGAAACTGTCCAATGGGCAGTCAAGCCGGTGACTGCTTCTTAATATTCTGATGATTTACATTTTAAAAACTGTGCAAGCCTTCAGAGGAGACAGAAATGGGAATTTGTTATCTTTTTCTGGGAGTGGCTCTCTCCTCTGCCTGACTTTCTTATCTTCACCTGGACTGATTCTTACCTTTCTTACTTATTTTACCTGGCTGGTTTCTTCCCCAAGATAGAGTACATGCTGGGATGGAGAATACACATTCGGTTTTATTTCAATTGGCATTTTACGTCTGATCAAGCTGTTGAGGAAGTCTTACTGCATCCTGCAGATAATTAAGTGAGTTTGGAAAGTTTTATTTGGTTGGTTGTTGACGAAAGCTAAGTCCCTGGATAGCTGTTAATTTTTCCGGGTGATTCCCAGAGGCAAGTCAAGCCAACACAGGGCCCCACAGTTCCCCATGGACGTGCCGTGAACTACGTAGTATGGAAACTCAGTTCTGGTTTCCTTTTTTTGTTTTTTTTGAGTTTCCTTACGTAAAAGGAAGTTTGAGGGGAAGAAGCCTATGTTTCACTGAGAAGATAAAGGACTCGGGTGGAGAACAGGAAGAGGTGAGAACAGCTCTAGGCTAGACCCAAGCCATTAATTTGAAAGCACGGCCTCGTTCACCCAAGGGCATAATTTCATGAACAGGAGACTCCCTGTCTGAGGATCCTTCGGCTTGAATTAAATTGTCATCAGTAGTATCCAAGCAAGCTTTCTGCGTGACTCTATAATTCTGCAGATACTGTTTTTCCACCTTATCTTCTTCTCTAAGAAAGACTTAAGTCTGGTTTGTTTTTTTAAATGTATATTAGCATATTGTTTATTAGCATGCTAGCATATTTATTTATTTTTTAAATGGGAGGGTAGTGTCACTTACAATGCTGTGTCAGTTTCAGATGCACAGCAAAGTGATTCAGCTATTCATACACATGTACTCATTCTTTTTCAGGTACCTTTCCTGTATAGGTTATTACAGCATATTGAGCAGTGTTCCCTGTGCTACACAGTAGAGGACATAGCTTTTTGAAAACCATGTGTCACAGGATAAAATCAGTGAGGAAAAGTTTGATCTTACCTGATCCCCCATGTGGTCACCGAGAAGATGGAATTTGACAGTGTACATTAGGGTCCTTAGTGGAATGAAGACTCAGCCTGAAATTGAAGGCAAATCATGTGAGGGTTCAGGGTAATTTATCCACTGCTTGTTTTCTCCTAGCAGGTTGGAGGGGTGGCAATTCTACTTGGTTTGTCACACAGGCATTCTGGAAAGGAAAAATTGTCAGATTCTAGAAGGAAGGATAATTTGAATGCAAGTGAAATCAGGGTCCAGATGTCAGCCTCAGGTTATCAGCCTGGATTACTCGGTGACACTTTCTATGAAGTCACAGGTCTGGGCGTGTGTGCTGGTGGGTGAGTGGCCAAAATGAAGTTGGAAAAAGCCTTCCCTCAGGGGTCTTTCAATGGAGAGCAGGTTTCATTTGATGGACACCTTTTGCAGACAAAACAGCAGGTGAGCACCTCAGAGTAACTGCATGCTGGCCATAGCGCCTAAATTAACAAAATATTATTTATTTCAGTTCTGTTTCATCACAGTTGCTAAGGCATGACCTTTAAATTCTTCACTGAGATTGGGATTGACATATATGCACTCCTGTGTATAAAATAGATAACTAATGAGAACCTGCTGCATGGGACTGGAGGAAAAAAAGAAGGCACAGTCTGTTTGCAGGACATAGATTATGTTAACTTAGAAATGCATTCCAATGTACATTAGGTACAGACAAATACTGTTTGATTCCACTTATACGAAGTGACTAGAACACTCACATTCAGAGTCATAAAGTACGTTGGTTGATTCCAGGGACTGGGTGGGGAGCTGCTGTTGTATGAGGACAGAGTTTCAGTTTAGAAAGGTGAAAAATTCAGGAGACGGATAATGGTGAGAATCACACAATAATGTGAGTGTACCTACTGCCACTGAATGGTACGGTTAAATTAGTATGTTTTATATTGTGTGACTTTTACCACAATGAAAATATTAAAAAATAAACATGATAGATTAAAAGATTATGTGATGACATGGGAAACTATTGATACAGTGAAAAATTCAACCAATGGTATGCATACAGTATGAGTTTCATATCTGTATGTGACACTCTTAATATATATATTTTTTAAGTTTTTCAAAACTCATTTGGAAATAATTTCAAATTCTTTAAAAGTTGCAAAAATAAAAGTAGTACAAGGAACACTCAAAAAAACATTCTTCATTGAATCTCTAGAAACTTGGCTTTCCCTGTAGTTGTCCCTCTGATATTGGTCTCTGTTTGCATGACAGTTTCTGAAGCCCTGTCTCCAAGAGTATATGTCAAGCAGAAATTGCTCAACAAACAGGAATAACTAACATTTACTGACTTAGTGCCACATACTGTTTCAAGTGCATCACCTAAATGATCTACTTTAATCCTCACTACAAATAGAAGAGCGTTTCCCAGGGGGGCTTGGTGGTTAAAAAAAAAATCTGCCTGCCAATGCAGGATACCCGGGTTTGACCCCTGGATTGGGAAGATCCTCTGGAGAAGGGCCTGATAACCCACTCCAGTATTCTTGCCTGAAGAATCCCATGGACAGAGGATCCTGGCAGACTACAGTCCATGGGGTCATAAGGAGTTGGACATGACTGAAGCGACTTAGCACACACCCACAAATAGAAGAAGTATAGCTTCTGCTGTGATCTTTGGTAATACAGGAGGAGACTGAGGCAAGGCAAGGTCATGGATGGAGCTGGGACTCAGTGTCAGACACAGTCTGACCCCTGAGGCCCTGGTCCTGGCTACACAGACAGAGCTCTGAGCCCACTCTGGGCACTGAGCCATGGGCACCAGGGATATGGGAGCAACCAATATCTAAAATGTATTATCCAGATTTGATCTTGATCTTGAATGAATGTCTTTCATCTATGTATTGGCTTTCCTGAGCTACTTGGGGGATGCCATAGCAGTTTGGAGCATTATTGACGCTCATGGTCAGTAGATAAGAGTTCTACCAATAATGTAACTGCTAATGCCCTTCAGCATTGAGCCGTTACAACCCTCTTGAATGAGGTTTCTATTAAACTTTAAGAAGCATTTTTTTCTAATAGCTGCTGGTATGAATCTGTTAAATGTCAATCGGGCCTTGTGATAATTAACATAAATATATTAACTTTTTAAACTATTAAATGTTCATGTGTATCAGCTAGCTTTTTTGAGATAATAATGTGCCCAAACCTGGTGGCATTTGCATACAAGTTTATGAGAACCTGAATGGTCCTCTGGTCTAAGGTGGGCTCACTCATGAGTCCATGAGTCCAACACCCACAGATCCAATCATTGACTCTGATGCTCTGGTTTGGGTTTCCCACATGTCAGTGTGTGGCTGGGTCTAGGCTGGGACAGTGGGGCTTCCCTTCACGGGATCACTCACCACCCAGCGTGCTGGCCATGGCGGCCAGAGAGAATCCAAGAGCAAAGGCCAGGGCACGTGCTGACTCCTGAAAAGGCCAAGGCTTAGAGCAGGCAAAATGCAACGTCTGCTTCATCTGCGATCAAAGCAAATCCTAAGGCCACTTCTTTTTTTCCTTTTTTCCAGGAGTTCAGATTTATTCATTTTAAATAATAAAAATACAACTTTCCAAGAATTTGATGCAATTGTAAGAAATTACTCTGAAAATTCAGTTTCCCTAATTTAAAAAGTTCCAATTTAATTACAGCTTCCAGTGGAAATATACATAAAGTTGTCAGTTTGTGTCAGTAAGTTGCATGAGAAAGAGGATATAAATTTTGAGAAGGCAAATGTAATGTGCTATTTATAACAACTTTTCTTAAAACCATAATCTAAATATTCTATTTCTCATATTCACATTTCTTAAAATCTAATCCTGTTGAGATATGGATTATTAAGAATTGTAACTGTATATGTTTAATAACTATTTGCCACTCCAGTACCCTTACCTGGAGAATCCCATGGACAGAGGAGCCTGGCAGGCCACAGCCAATAGGGTCACACAGAGTCAGACACGACTAAAGTGACTTAGCATGCCCGCCAGTGATTGAGTGTCAAAGTTAGAGGCTTAGATATGGCTAACTCCAAAGCCTTCTCTTTGAGTTACCACTCTCTAAGGTTTTCAAGGGGCTTCCCAGCTGACACTAGTGGTAAATAACCTGCCTGTCGATGCAGGAGATGCAAGTTCCATTGGGAAGCTCTCCTGGAGAAGGAAATGTCAACACATTCCAGTATTCTTACCTCTTAAATCTCATGGACAGAGGCGCCAGACAGGCTGTAGTCCATGAGGTCACAAAGAGTCGAACACAGCTGAGCACACATGTGCAAGGTTTCAAAGCCCTTAAGGATCATGTTATTAATGATTTTTTCAAAAATAAAAGTGGTGCCTGAGGCAGGATGAGGAAATCGGAGAGCCTGAAATTGAAACATAGTAATATCCCATTTGTTACAATTTATTTATGGACATGCAAGTTTTAATCGAGATATTTCATTAAACAAAATGATCCTTTGTGCTAGCTATAGTCATTTTTTCATCTCTACCTGCAATGAATCTTATTAATAGTTGGTGGTGATTATTTCTGTATGGTAATATTATTTGGCCTGAGAAGGATCAAGGGGCAAATTGAATTCTCATTTGCAAAACATGTCACCTCGTATTCCATCAGAATATTTGGATGAAGTAAGTGGAGAAATAGTAGAGATGATACTAAATGTTCTTTAGTTAGATCTGAATTTACCAATTATCATATTTCATGGATGGTTATGCTATAAAAATTACAGGGCACCAGAGGCCTTTGGCAGGGGGACCAAGTATGTTTGGATAATTCTGAGTTAATAGATTCCTTTGCTGTAATTTCTCAGAACCTTAAATAGGCTGATGACCATTGTAACTCTCAAAAAGGGTGTTTCTCAGACTTACATGGCTACAATCATTCCACAGAACCCTTGAGAAATCTGAACTTGACTATGATGCCTTTGAAAGTGTGTTCAGAGTCTGTAATATTTTGTCAGGCATCTGCTATGAGAGTGGTACAGTTACAACCATACATGAAACCTGTGAAATCGGTGTTATTAGTTATAGCTGAGGAACCTTGGACTCCAAACAGTCACTTTGTTTTCCCAGGTTCCCCCAGCTGGTAGCCAAACTGACAGTTGACCCTGATTTTATCTAACCTCGGGGTTATGGTGTGCTGTACCCTTATCTAAGATTCAGAAAGTTTAAGTGACTTTTTAGGGTGACTCAGCTGGTCAGAAGAGACATCATGTCTTGCATACTTTCTGTAACTCTTAACAGAAAATAGCTTATCAGTCAGTACCTTCAGACCAACCCCTTTTTTTCTCACCTAGTTAATACTATGATTGTGCTCATGGCAAATATGGTAATAGTAGAGAAGATTATAAGATAAAAAGTCAAAATTCTCTACACCATCTGCTCTAGAAACATACTCTGAAGATAAGACTACTATCTATTTTTTATATAATGCTCTTCCATAATCTTTTAATTACACAAGTGTATGTGTGTGTGTGTGTGTGTGTGTGTGTGGGATTGTTCTCTTTTGTTTTACATCAGTTCAGTCGCTCAGTCGTGTCCAACTCTTTGCAACCCCATGAACTGCAGCACGCCAGGCCTCCCTGTCCATCACCAACTCCCAGAATTCACTCAGACTCATGTCCATTGTGTCAGTGACGCCATCCAACCATCTCATCCATTATCATCCCCTTCTCCTCCTGCCCTCAATCTTTCCCAGCATCAGGATCTTTTCAAATGAGTCACCTCTCTGCATCAGGTGGCCAAAATATTGGAGTCTCAGCCTCAACATCAGTCCCTTCAGTGAAGACCCAGAACTAATCCCCTTTAGGATGGACTGGATGGATCTCCTTGCAATCCAAGGGACTCTCAAGAGTCTTCTCCAACACCACAGTTCAAAAGCATCAATTCTTCAGCTCTCAGCTTTCTTCACAGTCCAACTCTCACATCCATACATGACTCCTGGAAAAACCATAGCCTTGACTAGACGAACCTTTGTTGGCAAAGTAATGTCTCTGCTTTTGAATATGCTATCTAGGTTGATCATAACTTTCCTTCCAAGGAGCAAGTGTCTTTTAATTTCATGGCTGCAATCACCATCTGCAGTGATTTTGGAGCCCAGAAAAAAAAAAGTCAGCCACTGTTTTCCCATCTATTTCCCATGAAGTGATGGGACCAGATGCCATGATCTTTGTTTTCTGAATGTTGAACTTTAAGTCAACTTTTCACTCTCCTCTTTCACTTTCATCAAAAGGCTCTTTAGTTCTTCTTCACTTTCTGCCATAAGGGAGGTGTCATCTGCATATCTGAGATTATTGAGATTTCTCCTGGCAATCTTGATTCCAGTTTGTGCTTCCTCCAGCCCAGCGTTTCTCATGATGAACTCTGCATTTAAGTTAAATAAGCAGGGTGACAATATACAGCCTTGATGTACTCCTTTTCCTATTTGGAACCAGTCTATTGTTCCATGTCCAGTTCTAGCTGTTGCTTCCTGACTTGCATACAAATTTCTCAAGAGGCAGATCAAGTGGTCTGGTATTCCCATCTCTTTCAGAATTGTCCACAGTTTCTTGTGATCCACACAGTCAAAGGCTTTGGCATAGTCAATAAAGCAGAAATAGATGCTTTTCTGGAACTCTCTTGCTTTTTCCATGATCCAGTGGATGTTGGCAATTTGGTCTCTGGTTCCTCTGCCTTTTCTAAAACCAGCTTGAACATCTGGAAGTTCACGGTTCACATATTGCTGAAGCCTGGCTTGGAGAATTTTGAGCATTACTTTACTAGCGTGTTAGATGAGTGCAATTGTGCGGTAGTTTGAGCATTCTTTGGCATTGCCTTTCTTTGAGATTGGAATGAAAACTGATCTTTTCCAGTCCTGTGGCCACTGCTGAGTTTTCCAAATGTGCTGGCATATTGAGTGCAGCACTTGCACAGCATCATCTTTTAGAATTTGAAATAGCTCAACTGGAATTCCATCACCTCCACTAGCTTTGTTCGTAGTAATGCTTCCTAAGGCCCACCTGACTTCACATTCCAGGATGTCGTGCTCTAGGTGAGTGTGAGTGATCACACCCTCATGATTATCTGCATTGTGAACATCTTTTTTGTACAGTTCTTTTGTGTATTCTTGCCACCTCTTCTTAATATCTTCTGCTTCTGTTAGGTCCATACCATTTCTGTCCTTTATCAAGCCCATCTTTGCATGAAATATTCCGTTGGTATCTCTAATTTTCTTGAAGAGATCTCTAATCTTTCCCATTCTATTGTTTTCCTCTATTTCTTTGCATTGATCGCCGAGGGGATCATATATGTACATCTTCACTTAATATTTATTTGCCATCTTTTATTAAATGTAATTATATATAATGGTATATTAGTTTCAAATGTACAACATTGATTCAGTATTTGTATATATTGCAAAAAATTTTACTACAATAAGTCTAGTTAACTTCCATTATCACTCATAGTTACATTTAGTTGATTTGCAGTATTACATTAGTTTCAGGTATACATTGTAATATTTCTATACTTTTATAGCTTATATTCCATTTAAAGTTATAAAACATTGGCTGTATTCCTTGTGCTGGACATCCCATCCTTGTATCTTGTTTTTTTAACACTTAGCAGTTTGTTACCTCTTAATCCTCTTTCCCTATTTTCCTCCTTCCCGGCCCCTCTCCCACTGGTAACCAGCAGTTGGTTCTGTATCTTGACACTGTTTCTGCTTTATTTGCTTGTTTCCACATATTTTGGATTCCACATATAGGTGAAAATATACAGTATTTGTCTTTCTCTGACTTACTTCACTAAGAATAATATCTTCCAGGTCCATCTATGTTGTTGGAAAAGGCAAGATTTCATTTTTTTTAATGGCTGTTAGTATTCATTAGGAGAAGGCAATGGCACCCCACTCCAGTACTCTTGCCTGGAAAATCGCACGGATGGAGGAGGCTGGTAGGCTGCAGTCCATGGGGTCGTTAGGAGTCGAACATGACTGAGCGACTTCACTTTCTCTTTTCACTTTCATACATTGGAGAAGGAAATGGCAACCCACTCCAGTGTTCTTGCCTGGAGAATCCCAGGGACGGGGAAGCCTGGTCGGCTGCTGTCTTTGGGGTCACACAGAGTCGGACACGACTGAAGTGACTTAGCATAGCATAGCATAGTATTCATTGTCTATGCATGTGCCACATTTTATTTATCCATTCTTTATCCAAGTGTTAATGGACATTTAGGCTGTTTACATATCTTGGCTATTGTAAATAATGTGGCTGTGAGCATTGAGGTACGTATGTCTATTTAAATTAGTGTTTTCATTTCCTTGATTTTAGATCTGAATCCTATACTTTCCACACCAAGTCAATGATAAGTTGTTTGTGTGTGTGTCTGTTTGTGTGTGTGTGTGTTTGTGGTAAGAGTCATCCATCCCAGTCAGAAATGCAACTGAATTCAGCAAGGATAATGCTTTCTAAAAGCAGTTTTCAAGTTGCCTCTGGACCTTGGAGTATCTTTGGGAGTCTACATTTACGTAGATTGTGTGTTAAGAGTTCGCAAAGCTCTCACTGTTGTAAATACCTTAGGCACTTAGTGGGAAATAATAATAACAGAGAAGTAGGAAGAGAGACAGATGGATTCCCACTCAGCCTTCCTATAACCTTGCAGCATGATGAATAATAAATACAGATGTCAGGGAAGACATAATCTTATCTTTATTCTTTATTTAGTACCCAGAGAGAGAGTTACAAAAAAAAAAAAAAAAAAAAAGTGTTGTTTATTTGTTAGTGCTGACTGAAAAAAAAAAAAAAAAAAAAATCTGAAAGTTTCCAGATAAGTTTTGTTCCGGGACCATAGTGAGGACTATAGCCTGAGAGAGACAGCCTCTTACTAGCTCCAAGGAAGTGCTCTGTAGAGGAAACAGAGGGGCCAGGATATACAGTAAGTCCCTTGCAAATGAATGAGTTCCTTTCCAAGAGTGTGTTCGTAAGTCCATCAAAGTTAGCCTAGATACCCAGCTAACGCAATCAACTTATTATAGTACTATTCTGTAATGGTCTTAAAATCCTTTTTGCACAAATAATACATTACAAAAATATAAAGAAGCATTTCCAATCTTACAGGATAGGACCTTGTAAAGTACACTAGCACCAGGTATATCAGCCTGCTTTTTCACTGGCTTCCTAACATTCTGGGCTTGAAATAAAAATACTACACTAATGTATTCTATACAGTAAAGTACACAAAAGCCCACCCACTTACAGAGGATCCACATATATAATAATGTGCACCAGACATGTGATTGGACGTTAGACTGAGCAGCAACTTAGTTGACAGAAAACTTGAGCAAATAAAGAAATCAGTATGTAATTTCCTAACCACTGGCCCACCAGAGAATCCCCTATTATGCCAGCTTTTTAGACAAAGAATTTAAATGCACAAGAAGGTTTGACCAAGGTCACAAATAAGTGACAGCCTGTATTTAAACTTAGATAATTAAGTTACACCAAAGTAGAGCTATATTTTTGTCTAAGTTGAGGCGCTTCAGAGAGTTAAAAGCAAAAGTAAACTGGTAATGTCTAGGTTATACAGTCCCTGGTTTTTTTTTTTTTTTAGATTTTTATTTTATACTGGGGTTTAGCCGATTAACAATATTGCAGTAGCTCCAAATGAACAGTGAAGGGACTCAGCCATACATATACCTGTATCCGTTCTCCCCCAAACTCCCCTCGCATCCAGGCTGCCACATGATATTGAGCAGAGTTCCCTGCACTATACAGTAGGTCCTTGTTGGTTATCCATCTTAAACACAGCAGTGTGTATTTTCCATCCCTAACTCCATAATTATCCCTTTTCCCAGGAACCATAAGTTTGTTCTCTAAGTCTGTGAGTCTGTTTCTGTTTGGTAAATAAGTTCATTTGTATCATTTCTTTTCAGATTCCACACTTAAGGGATGTCTCCTTCTCTGCCTGAC
The DNA here is from genome assembly GCA_935064755.1 of Tragelaphus eurycerus. Lineage (NCBI taxonomy): Eukaryota > Metazoa > Chordata > Mammalia > Artiodactyla > Bovidae > Tragelaphus > Tragelaphus eurycerus. Next base: position 16,600,131 of record CAKXYN010000034.1, on the reverse strand, counting down.
TTCATTTTAAGTCCATCCATATGCTGCAAGTGGCAGTATTTCATTCTTTTCAAAGGCTGGGTAATATTCCATTATAGGGGCTTCCCTGGTAGCTCAGTGAGTGAAGAATCCGCCTGCAATGCAGAAGCCCCAGGTTCAATCCCTGGGTCGGGAAGATCCCTTGGAGAAGGAAATGGTAAACCACTCCAGTATCCTTGCCTGGAAAATCTCATGGACAGAGGAGCCTGGTGGGCTGCAGTCCACAGGGTCAAAGAGCTAGACATGACTGAGCAGCTAATATTCCAGCTTATGTATGTACCGCATCTTTATCTATTCCTCTGCCGATGGACATTTAGGTTGCTTCCATGCAAGACAGAGTTTTTAATCAGCCACTGAAAGAACTGCCTTCTTACTTAGTAGGCTGCTAAGTACATTTTTTTTTCTGTCTGGAAACAGCATTTGAGGATTGCCACCTGATCCCAGCATTAACTACTGTAGCTCAGAAACTTGCGTGACAGGGGACTTCCCTGACTGTCCAGTGGTTCAGGCTGCACTTCCACTGCAGGGGACACAAGTTCGATCCCTGGTCAGGGGAGTTCTGCATGCCGAGAGGTGCGACCAAAGGGGAAAAAAGGAAACTTGTGTGACAGGGACATGGGAGCAAGGCTGGGGTATAAGGGTCAAACGGTCCTCTGTGGGGGCGCAGCTCAGACCCAACAGCACAGCCAGAAACCCCGCTGCTTCCTCGGGCCCCGGACGTATTGGAAGGGAAAGAGGGCTTGAGGATGGGGCAGAAATAATGAGGAATGCGAAGGGGAATTTGGGAGGCAGAAGAGGTGCTGTTTCATTTGGGCTGTCCCCTTGCTGGGTCGTCTTCCTGCTCAAGAGGGCAGGTGGAGAGCTGCTGTGCCTGTCACCTCACCAAGGTGACCGCAAGGCTCCTTTATGTTCCACTCACTCGTTCTGAAGTTAGCAAGGAGGCTTCCCCACACCCCAGCCCCCGCCCCGCAGAAGGATGGCTTGTTTGTTACTCTGGGTTTGTGGTTAGACCTGACGGAGTCTGAACAAGAGGGCATGTAGGCGCCTCCTTAGCTCTGCCCTCTGCTGGACAAGCACTGGTGTCTGCAGAATGCCTGGTTTTTACTCTGAGAGACACATCTCTCCACAGCTTCCCTGCCTGGGAATTGCTGTTTATCTAACCAGTACTTGTAGGCGATGCCAAGCTGATAATCCCTTTGGAAAACAGTCAGTCAGCACAACAGAGCGGAGAGACAGTTCTTCTGTCCTCCCTGCTGGAGGTAACCTTGATGTGATGTCTTTGGATGTCTCTACATGCTGCGTCTCCTGTCACTTCAAAGTCCTGGGTGAGGGTGAAGGCCCTAGAGGCTGTTGCAGCAATAGCGAGGTAGCCAACCCCAGAAGATTCCATTCCCTTTTTGTGAATCACAGAAAGAAAATGAAATAGTTTTGAGTCCAGCCTCTTTGAGTGCAAGGAATATGCAGGATTTATACTCCCAACAGGGGAAGGCAGTGGCACTTTGCCAGTACTTTTGCTTGGAAAATCCCATGGACGGAGGATCCTGGTAGGCTCCAGTCTATGGGGTCGCTAAGAGTCGGATGACTGAGCGACTTCACTTTTACTTTTCACTTTCATGCATTGGAGAAGGAAATGGCAACCCACTCCAGTATTCTTGCCTGGAGAATCCCAGGGATGGGGGAGCCTGGTGAGCTTCTGTCTATGGGGTCGCACAGAGTCAGACACGACTGAAGTGACTTAGCAGCAGCAGCAGCAGCATACTCCCAACAGGCATTTCATCCTGTGTATGGGTGGACCATATAGGGCATGAAGGATTTCATCTCAAGACAAATTGCACTCTGATGTTGAGAAGATACGTCCTAACCATCTCGTGTCTGTGACCATGAGCATTGGACTGACCATTCTGGAGAAACAAAGCCTAGAGATGTGTGCTGAGAAAAAGTTCTGTTCTTCAAGTGGGAGTCTACAGTTGTGATTTTGCCAGAGGCTACTACTGTTTTGACATGTAAAACCAACAGATGTTTGATGAGCCAATGTTTATGTGCCAAAATAATGAAAATAATTATAGTAGGGAAGAAAAAGCACAGCTAGATTGCTGAATATTTCATTGATTCATTCGTACGATGATAGATATTTATGTAGCACTATGCTAGGAGTTGGAAATGGTTCTGCAATAATAATAATAACTATAGCTAACAAGTGTTGAGCACTTGCTACCTACTATGCATTGTACTAAATGCTTGGCATGGATTATCTGATACAATTTTCATGTAAAAATTGTCATCAGATGCTTTTATAATCTCTATATGAGGAGGAACAGAGTAAGGTGTCAGATCAGATCAGTCCCTCAGTCCTGTCCGACTCTGCGACCCCATGAATCGCAGCACGTCAGGCCTCCCTGTCCATCACCAACTCCCGGAGTTCATCCAGACTCAGGTCGATGAAGTCAGTGATGCCATCCAGCCATCTCATCCTCTGTTGTCCCCTTCTCCTCTTGCCCCCAATCCCTCCCAGCATCAGAATCTTTTCCAGTGAGTCAACTCTTCACATGAGGTGGCCAAAGTACTGGAGTTTCAGCTTTAGCATCATTCCTTCCAAAGAAATCTCAGGGCTGATCTCCTTCAGAATGGACTGGTTGGATCTCCTTGCAGTCCAAGGGACTCTCAAGAGTCTTCTCCAACACCACAGTTCAAAAGCATCAATTCTTTGGCGCTCAGCCTTCTTCACAGTCCAACTCTCACATCCATACATGACCACAGGAAAAACCATAGCCTTGACTAGACGGACCTTTGTTGGCAAAGTAATGTCTCTGCTTTTCAATATGCTATCTAGGTTGGTCATAACTTTCCTTCCAAGGAGTAAGCATCTTGTAATTTCATGGCTGCAGTCACCATCTGCAGTGATTTTGGAGCCCAGAAAAATAAAGTCTGACACTGTTTCCACTGTTTCCCCATCTATTTCCCATGAAGTGATGGGACCAGATGCCATGATCTTCATTTTCTGAATGTTGAGCTTTAAGCCAACTTTTGCACTCTCCACTTTCACTTTCATCAAGAGGCTTTTTAGTTCCTCTTCACTTTCTGCCATAAGGGTGGTGTCATCTGCATATCTGAGGTTATTGAGATTTCTCCCGGCAATCTTGATCCCAGCTTGTGTTTCTTCCAGTCCAGCATTTCTCATGATGTACTCTGCATATAAGTTAAATAAACAGGGTGACAATATACAGCCTTGACACACTCCTTTTCCTATTTGGAACCAGTCTGTTGTTCCATGTCCAGTTCTAACTGTTGCTTCCTGACCTGCATACAAATTTCTCAAGAGGCAGATCAGGTGGTCTGGTATTCCCATCTCTTTCAGAATTTTCCACACAGTTTATTGTGATCCACACAGTCAAAGGCTTTGGCATAGTCAATAAAGCAGAAATAGATGTTTTTCTGGAACTCTCTTGCTTTTTCCATGATCCAGCGGATGTTGGCAATTTGATCTCTGGTACCTCTGCCTTTTCTAAAACCACCTTGAACATCAGGAAGTTCACAGTTCACATATTGCTGAAGCCTGTCTTGGAGAATTTTGATCATTACTTTACTAGCTTGTTGCTGCTGCTGTGTCACTTTAGTCGTGTCCGACTCTGTGCGACCCCATAGACGGCAGCCCACCAGGCTTCGCCATCCCTGGGATTCTCCAGGCAAGAACACTGGAGTGGGTTGCCAGCGTGTTAGATGAGTGCAATTGTGTGGTAGTTTGAGCATTCTTTGACATTGCCTTTCTTTGGGATTAGAATGAAAACTGACCTTTTCCAGTCCTGTGGCCACTGCTGAGTTTTCCACATTTGCTGGCATACTGAGTGCGGCACTTTCACAGCATCATCTTTCAGGATTTGAAATAGCTCCACTGGAATTCCATCACCTCCACTAGCTTTGTTCGTAGTGATGCTTTCTAAGGCCCACTTGACTTCACATTCCAGGATGTCTGGCTCTAGGTCAGTGATCACACCATCATGATTATCTGGGTCTTGAAGCTCTTTTTTGTACAGTTCTTCTGTGTATTCTTGCCACCTCTTCGTAATATCTTCTGCTTCTGTTAGGTCCATACCATTTCTGTCCTAGAGTGAGGTGTAGAGAGGTTAATAACTTGCCCACGGGCACAATGATCATAAGGATGAAAGCTGAAATACAAACTCCGTGCACTGTTTACCTTGTAATTGTTTGCTATTATTTCTACATGAGGCAGAAACAAGGTCCTGCCCTCACAGGGCTTATAGTTGAAACTGTTGTTGTTATTTAGTCACCAAAGTCGTGTCTGACTCTTTTGCAGCCACATGGACTGTAGCCCAGGCAAGAATATTGGAGCGGGTTGCATTTCCTTCTCCAGGAGATTTTCCCGACCCGGGGGATGAAACCTGAGTCTCCTGCCTTGATGGGTGGGTTCTTTACCACTGAGCCACCTGGGAAGCTCATAGTCTAAATTAGAGAATACTTTTCTCCGGATGGACTCGGTCTCTGGAGAGACGTGAGTGTCCTCTGGAGGAGGCTTTGCACCGATTCACAGAATTTAGGTGGGTGGAGGTGGCACATACTCAGTTGGTGGAAGTTGCTTGATGACAGGAAACTCTAATTTCTCTATTCACACTCATTTGTCCATCTCCTGTCCTCCGCCCAGCAACCTGTGCCTGTCCTCTGCCACCTCCTTCTTCTCTGATGTAGCTTCCAGTACCTTCCTTTTATGTCTTTTCTCCCCCATCTGGGCAATTACTACAGTCCCCCAGATGCCCCACGATGAAGGTTTGCATGAGGGAAAACACGGGAGGGAGGTGAGCCTACACTGCAGATGAAACAAGCTGTTGACGGATGGCTTAGTCAGCCTTGGGGTTCAGCTGCAGCCTCTCTGGCATTTGAGGGACTCAAGATTCCAAAAGCACATTCATTTCATTCTGCTGTTGCTAATCTGATTTTTTTCCGTGATGAACAACCCAGTTCGTTATGTTTTCAGCTCACATTAATCTTCTTTTCTGTGAGTTTGGTAACATTTGGAGTCATTTCCCTCTCTATTTATCCATCTGGGATCTTTAGAAAAGACAAGTTTGCAAAGTCTTTTGTTGCTTACGGCTGTAAGAGGGATGAACCTTTTCCTGGTTCCATAGATCCTGAGAGAGAATCCTCTGGAGTCAGGCACAGGTTCCCAGGTCAGGGAGCCCCCTCCCTGGGGCTCATGGGGTCCTCCGTGTGGCTCTGAGTCGCAGCATAACAGCATCAGAGGCTGCAGCAGTCCCTGCACTTTGTTTGTCCCCATGGAGCAGATGGGATTGGGAAAGAGCTGTAGGGGCAGCGAGGATTGTGAGATTCACCAGTCAGAACAAAGGCTTTGGCTTGACTGCCGTCTGTACCACGTATGAGCTCTGAGACCGTGGGCAAGGCCCAGAGTCTGTCTGAGAGCCACTTCCCCAGTCTGCGAGAATGCCTGTCCTCTTTACATGAGCGAGCGGTTTCAAGTGTAAACTTATATTCACGTCTCTGTTTTGGGGCAAGTTCATAATCTTGCTCATATCACTAAAGCTTTGCAATTTCTTAGGCCTTTTTCCAACAACAGCTCAACAGGAAATATATATATATATATATATAGATAGATAGATAGATATAAAAGATATATGTATATATATATAAAGATATATACATATATTTTATATCAAATCAGATCAGATCAGTCGATCAGTCATGTCCGACTCTTCATGACCCTTGAATCACAGCACGCCAGGCCTCCCTATCCATCACCAACTCCTGGAGTTCACTCATACTCACATCCATCAAGTCAGTGATGCCATCGAGCCATCTCATCCTCTGTCGTCCCCTTCTCCTCTTGCCCCCAATCCCTCCCAGCATCAGAGTCTTTTCCAATGAGTCAACTCTTTGCATGAGGTGGACAAAGGACTGGAGTTTCAGCTTTAGCATCATTCCTTCCAAAGAAATCCCAGGGCTCATCTCCTTCAGAATGGACTGGTTGGATCTCCTTGCAGTCCAAGGGACTCTCAAGAGTCTTCTCCAACACCACAGTTCAAAAGCATCAGTTCTTTGGCACTCAGCTTTCTTCACAGTCCAACTCTCACATCCATACATGACCACAGGAAAAACCATAGCCTTGACTAGGCGAACCTTTGTTGGCAAAGTAATGTCTCTGCTTTTCAATATACTATCTAGATTGGTCATAACTTTCCTTCTAAGGAGTAAGCGTCTTTTAATTTCATGGCTGCAGTCACCATCTGCAGTGATTTTGGAGCCCCCCAAAATAAAATCTGACACTGTTTCCACTGTTTCCCCATCTATTTCCCATGAAGTGATGGGACCGGATGCCATGATCTTCATTTTCTGAATGTTGAGCTTTAAGCCAACTTTTGCACTCTCCATTTTCACTTTCATCAAGAGGCTTTTGAGTTCTTCTTCACTTTCTGCCATAAGAGTGGTGTCATCTGCATATCTGAGGTTATTGACATTTCTCCCGGCAATCTTCATTCCAGCTTGTGTTTCTTCCAGTCCAGTGTTTCTCATGATGTACTCTGCATATAAGTTAAATAAACAGGGTGACAATATACAGCCTTGATGTACTCCTTTTCCTGTTTGGAACCAGTCTGTTGTTCCATGTTCAGTTCTAACTGTTGCTTCCTGACCTGCATACAGATTTCTCAAGAGGCAGATCAGGTGGTCTGGTATTTCCATCTCTTTCAGAATTTTCCACAGTTTCTTGTGATCCACACAGTCAAAGGCTTTGGCATAGTCAATAAAGCAGAAATAGATGGTTTTCTGGAACTCTCTTGCTTTTTCCATGATCCAGCAGATGTTGGCAATTTGATCTCTGGTTCCTCTGCCTTTTCTAAAACCAGCTTGAACATCAGGAAGTTCATGGTTCACATATTGCTGAAGCCTGGCTTGGAGAATTTTGAGCATTACTTTACTAGCGTGTGAGATGAGTGCAATTGTGTGGTAGTTTGAGCATTCTTTGGCATTGCCTTTCTTTGGGATTGGGATGAAAACTGACCTTTTCCAGTCCTGTGGCCACTGCTGAGTTTTCCAAATTTGCTGACATACTGAGTGCAGCACTTTCACAGCATCATCTTTCAGGATTTGGAATAGCTCCACTGGAATTCCATCACCTCCACTAGCTTTGTTCGTAGTGATGCTTTCTAAGGCCCACTTGACTTCACATTCCAGGATGTCGTGCTCTAGGTGAGTGATCACACCATCATGATTATCTGGGTTGTGAAGATCTTTTTTGTACAGTTCTTCCGAGTATTCTTGCCATCTCTTCTTAATATCTTCTGCTTCTGTTAGGTCCATACCATTTCTGTCCTTTATCGAGCCCATCTTTGCATGAAATGTTCCTTTGGTATCTCTGATTTTCTTGAAGAGATCCCTAGTCTTTCCCATTCTGTTGTTTTCCTCTATTTCTTTGCATTGATCACTGAAGATGGCGTTCTTATCTCTCTATATATATATGTGAAAGGTGAAAGGCACTCAGTCGTGTCTGAGTTTTTGCAACCCCATGCAGTATACAGTCCACAGTATTCTCTAGGCCAGAATTCTGGAGTGAGTAGCCTTTCCCTTCTCCAGGGGATATGTACATATATTATGTATATAATATATATTTTATATATAATGCTTCCCCAGTAGCTCAGCAGTGAAGAATCTGCCTGCCATTTCAGGAGACACAGAAGACATGGGTTCAATCCCTGGGTCAAGAAGATCCCCTGGAGAAGGAAATGGCAACCCATTCCAGTATTCTTGCTGGAAAAATCCCACAGACAGAGCAGCTTGGTGGGCTATATAGTCCATAGAGTCGAACATGACTGATGGACAAAGCACATAAATATAATTTTATATATATAAATGATTATATATATGTATACACACACACACACAATTGGAAAGAAAAGAATAGGGTATTGAGGAAGACTTAGAGAATATAATTGTATATATATAAATGATTATATATATGTATATATATGTATATGCACACACACAATTGGAAAGAAAAGAATAGGGTATTGAGGAAGACTTAGAGGCTAGTATTTCTTTTTGGGGGAACGTTACATTTTTGTTTTATTTTAGAACATTTCCCTAGAATAGATTACTTGAAAGAAAATTACAATGTCAAAATATATATATATATACACACATATATATGTAAAATTTAATGTTCTCAATAGATATTGCCAAATTTCTTTCTAAAACATATTCTCAAAATATGTGTTTATGAGGATGCCATATTATTCTGTTCTTATAAGCATACAGACGGTATTTTTAAAAATTATATTGATAGAAGAAAAACATTCATAGCTCATTTTACAGTTGCATTTCTTTGGCTGCTAATTATGTCGTTCCCCACCCCCCACCCCCCAGCTTCACTGACATAACTTCATACAGCACTGTAGAAGCTTAATGATTTGACTTACATATAAGAGGCTGCTGCTGCTGCTGCTGCTAAGTCGCTGCAGTCGTGCCCGACTCTGTGCGACCCCATAGACGGAAGCCCACCAGGCTCCCCCGTCCCTGGGATTCTCCAGGCAAGAATACTGGAGCGGGTTGCCATTTCCTTCTCCAATGCATGAAAATGAAAAGTGAACTAGTAGTTCTTAAAACTCTTTTTATACTAAAAAAAAAGAGCTGTGTGTCATATTCAAAGATCTATTGGAGAGGGGCTACACTATTTAGAAAACAAAGAGAATCCTTTGGAAATTCAGGTAAGGACATCCTTCTGGGTGTGGTGTAGTCCCCAGAGGCCCCGAGGGAGGCAGCTCCTTTGGAGATTCCAGGCTGGAGGCCCCTGGAAACACTGTGCTGGGAAGATTGGGATGTACCCATTCATCCCATTCATAATTCAAGTAAGGGGTTTCTTTAGGGAAAATACTCCAAATTGGACAGCTGTTCAAAAGCCGTGAAAGTCGTTGTTATCTGCGGTCATCAACTGTAAAATATTAGGGTGATTTCTCGTTGCCGCTCATGTGAAAGGCTCATTCGCATTGATGCCTCTTGCAGGAGGAGGGAGAGGGGTGACTCTGTCTGGTTGCTGTCGACTTTAGGAAGGGTACAGGATGTGGCGCAGGCCAGTGGAGAGGAGAGGAATCTGGACCGTTTGCTCAGATTCCACACCAGGAACAGCAAGGCGACGTCACTTGGAAATGTTGTCGTTTGTTGACCTTCTCCCCCAGCACCTGGGATTTGAGCAGAGACTCTGATTACACAGATAACTGCCAATGGTGCTGATGAAATTACCTGTGTAACCAGCTCGCCTGCCCGCATAAAATGCCAGATGCCTGTTTCGTTGCAATGCAAAAGAGCTCATTACATCTGCTTTCTTCCCTTTAGGTGCCCACGCAAGGACCAGCACCATGAAGAGATGCGTGTGTGAGTAGCGGCCCTTTGGACCACGCCGGAAGGAGACCAACCGTGTGGACAGGGCTGGACCGTGAGCACACGTGCTTGCCGGAGTAGATGAGGCTTGGGCCTGTGATTATGCTGACATTCCAGGATGAATCTGGTGGACCTGTGGCTAACTCGCTCCCTCTCCATGTGTCTCCTCCTCCAAAGTTTTGTTCTCATGATACTGTGCTTTCATTCCGCCAGTATGTGTCCCAAGGGCTGTCTCTGTTCTTCCTCTGGGGGTTTAAATGTCACCTGTAGCAATGCGAATCTCAAGGAAATACCTAGAGATCTTCCGCCTGAAACAGTCCTCTTGTACCTGGACTCCAATCAGATCACATCCATCCCCAATGAGATTTTTAAGGACCTCCATCAACTAAGAGTTCTCAACCTGTCCAAAAACGGCATTGAGTTTATCGACGAGCACGCCTTCAAGGGAGTCGCTGAGACTCTGCAGACTCTGGACTTGTCTGACAACCGGATTCAGAGCGTGCACAAAAATGCCTTCAATAACCTGAAGGCCAGAGCCAGAATTGCCAACAACCCCTGGCACTGTGACTGTACGCTCCAGCAAGTCCTGCGGAGCATGGTGTCCAATCACGAGACAGCCCACAATGTGATCTGCAAGACCTCCGTGCTGGATGAACACGCTGGGAGGCCGTTCCTCAACGCTGCCAATGACGCCGACCTTTGTAACCTCCCTAAAAAAACGACTGACTACGCCATGCTGGTCACCATGTTTGGCTGGTTCACCATGGTGATCTCTTACGTGGTGTATTACGTGAGGCAGAATCAGGAGGACGCGCGGAGACACCTCGAATACTTGAAGTCCCTGCCGAGCAGGCAAAAGAAAGCTGATGAACCCGACGACATTAGCACCGTGGTGTAGCGTCTGAGCTGCCTGGCATCGAGAAAGAAATCCGTTTGGGATTGCGGTAGAATAAGCTGGTTTACTTCTCTCATCCATTGTAAACATTTGAAACTTTGTATCGCAGTTTCCTTTGAATATTGAACAAACGTGACAACCTGATAACTCATTTTCCTTTAGGCAATCCACCCCTGAATTGTACCCCTGGCGGTATATTCCCGAGTCGGCTACTTCTCTGAACCTCAGTTAGATCCATCTCACTATTTAATAATGAAATTTATTTTTTTAATTTGAAACCAAATAAAAGCCTAACTTTGAATCATGAAAAACAGAGTGACTTATTGGTCCAGAAAACTCTACAGTCATTCCACTGCTTTAGAGAGAAAAACAGACAGCTCGTGTGAACCCAATGAGCGATCCCAATGAGAGACGTGTTATTAAGTTCTCCTGTACCCTAGGGAGCCATAGCTGAGTTTTCAGCCAAGTAAAGTGTCTGTCAGATTTCAAAAGAGTAAGGCTTAGCAAACCTGGGTGATAAGATGTTGCATGACACCCTGCAGAGCCTTAAGTTCTGATGTTTCTAAATGTTTGGTACCTAAAAGTCAGTGTGTTTAGCTAAACACACCATGTCTACTCCCTGCTAGACACATGGGAAAGAAAAAGACCACACATATTTTGTCCTCAAGATTACCTTGCAGTAAACAGAGGCCTCTGACCAACATAGAAATGCCTATTCCAAAAACGAAGGTCCTCGTAATCATGCAAACATCAGCTTGCAAGCCCTGTGCAAGGCATTTGCCTACTATTACTATGGCTCTAGGGCTTCCCTGGTGGCTTAGTGGTAAAGAATCCACCTGTAATATAAGAGATGTGGGATCGATCCCTGGGTGGGGAAGATCCCCTGGAGGAGGGCATGGCGACCCACTCCAGTACTCTTGCCTGGAGAATCCCATGGACAGAGGAGCCTGGTGGGCTACAGTCCATGGGATTGCAAAGAGTTGGACACGACTGGAGCAGATGAGCAGGCATGTACACTATACCTCTAAACCCTCACTCCTAGAGGAGAAAGTGACAGCCACTCCATCTATAGAGGAGGAAGCTGAGTGTGAAAGAGGCCCAGTGTCCTGCCAAGGAGAAAGTTTCAGAACTTGAACCAAGTCTCCCTGTCCCCAGAGACTGAGGTCTTCTCATTAGGTTCTGACTGGGTTGGTTGAAAGAGGTACAACTTACGTGTTAAAAAAAATGCACCCATGTTAAGCATCCAGTTCCATACATTTGACAGACACATACACCTCTGCATCAAGACGTTGTGTCCCTGATATTGTTCAGAGATAGGAGAAACCTCGTCTGGTTCTTGGAGGAGGAAATTGTGTCTCTTCAGTTTCAGCTGTAGTTAAATGTCAGAGACCTGGGTGAGACCTCTTCAGATGGTGAGGCGGGTGAGGAAGCAGAGGGAATGTGGGAATAAGCGTGTAGGGGGGTGGATGGGATGAAGGGGTCTGCGTAGGGTGAGGAGAAAGACCGGCTGAGGCCACATCATGAGGACTGGACCCAGACTCTGGAATAAAAGCAACTAATTGTGTTTATGGGACACTTCCTGCACACCAGACACTTCCTCTGGGTTGTCTTGGTTAATCCTCCCATAGCCCTATGATGTAGTCTTTTGTGAATGAGGAATCAGAGATGTGGGAGCTTAAGTAATTAATTCAGGATCCTAGAGCTTCTCAGTACTGCAGATGTTGACACCAGTCACCTGTGGACCTCACAGCCATCCCGCTGTATGCTTTGCAGTCGTGGACTTGACTACTTCAAGTTGCCAGCTCCTGAGGGCTAGAGGTTTGCAGACTCCCAGGCGATGGTTTAATTAAGAAAGAATAGCAAAAATAGCCCTTTGCGGGTTTAACTAGGAAGGAAGGATCCTTTAACGTTTTGACTTACATGGCCTCTTCCAACTCATATGAGAGTATTTGGGGGCCTTCAAGAATCACATCTCTGCCCATGGAAAGCCCTATGGGGCCTGCCCTATCCATACAGTTCCTGATATGTGAAATTCAGGGTATGGGCCCTAGAATGCCTGCATCCCAGAGAGAAGGAAGCCTCATTGTCTGCTTGTCTGTGCTAACTGGATTCAAATGCCTTTCAGCAACACTGTAGCATTGCTGAAGACTTAACACCCCCTGGAGGACAACCTTATAATATATCTCTGTGAGTATTACCATAGAAAGATGCCTAACTGAATACACTTTCTTCCCTCGAAGAATAAGATCATTGCTAAGATCACCTTTTAAAATACTCAATTAATTTGTTGTATTTATTTGTGTGTGTGAGTTACATTCATTTTAGAGAAGCTTTCACAAGTCATGTAATCCATTTCAGGTTGCTCCAGATAATATGTCGTTCCTTTTGTTCCTGTTGATGATGTTCAGTCACTAAGCTGTGTCCGACTCTTTGCAACCCCACAGAATGCAGCACGCCAGGCTCCTCTGTCCCCCATTGTCCCTCAGAGTTAACTCAGATTCATGTCTATTGAGTTAGTGATGCTATCTAACAATCTCATCCTCTGTCGTCCCCTTCTCCTTTTGCCTTCAATCTTTCCAGCACCAGGGTCTTTTCCAATGAGTTGGCTCTTCGCCTCAGGGTAGCCAAAGTATTGGAGCTTCAGCATCAGTTCTTCCAATGAATAGTCAAGGTTGATTTCCTTTAGGATGGACTGGTTTGATCTCCTTGAAGTCCAAGGGACTCTCAAGAGTCTTCTCCAGCACCACAGTTTGAAAGCATCAATTATAAAAGAATATGAAGAACTAACATAAGTGGTGTAAAGAATTTATGTAATTTAATCATTAGGTTCTTACAAATAGGAGCCTGTTTTCCTTCTGATCAATTACTTTAGTCTAGTGAAAGCATCCGTCCAGACAAAATGTCTTCAGATTCTTGACGTGTAGTCCTGGTCTAGTCTAGATGTGCCCAAGTTTGATCCCCACATTTTAGTGTGTAATTCTCCACGTACACGCAATTAAGAGAGCATCCTAGGTTAATCCTGTTCATTTCCAGTAAATATAGTAAGTGCAAGTGCTTAAAAGAAAAGTCACCTTTTAAAATTGTCATGGATTAGAGGGTATAAGCCATTGGAGGAGAAAATTAATTCTCTTTTTTCAAATAATAACAGGCTACTGAGCTCCTTTGGGGCCAGAATGGAAAAGAAATACCCTTCCCATCAGCTTATAGGGATGTCTGACCCACCGGCCCGACAGGACGTGATGCCAGGGAGTGGAAAGAGCTGCCTGAAGCTCACAGCTGGCTGTACAGAAAAAGGCCCCCAGTGCACACTCAGGCTTGAGCCCAGCAAGCTCCATAATTTCTGAACCCTCACACACGCTTACGTGTATAGACAGCAACCTATTTTAGGGCTGTACGGTTTGGGAAATGAACTCTTATCTGAGGCACATACCACCTTCTCTTCTGAATGTTCTACCTAAACAGCTTCTTTGCTTAGCACCTCATTTAGCATCACTCTTCTAACCTCCACATTTATTTATTTAATTTTTAAATTCTTATTTCATACTGGAGTACAGCTGATTGACGGTGGTGTGTTAGTTTCTGGTGTACAGCAGAGTGACTCAGTCATACATATATCAGATCAGATCAGATCAGTCGCTCAGTCGTGTCCGACTCTTTGCGACCCCATGAACTGCAGCACGCCAGGCCTCCCTGCCCATCACCAGCTCCTGGAGGTCACTCAGACTCACACCCATCAAGTCAGTGATGCCATCCAGCCATCTCATCCTCTGTCGTCCTCTTCTCCTCCTGCCCCCAATCCCTCCCAGCATCAGAGTCTTCTCCAATGAGTCAACTCTTCGCATGAGGTGGCCAAAATACTGGAGTTTCAGCTTTAGCATCATTCCTTCCAAAGAAATTCCAGGATTGATCTCCTTCAGAATGGACTGGTTGGATCTTCTTGCAGTCCAAGGGACTCTCAAGAGTCTTCTCCAACACCACAGTTCAAAAGCATCAATTCTTCGGCGCTCAGCCTTCTTCACAGTCCAGCTCTCACATCCATACATGACCACAGGAAAGACCATAGCCTTGACTAGGCGAAACTTTGTTGGTAAAGTAATGTCTCTGCTTTTGAATATGCTATCTAGGTTGGTCATAACTTTCCTTCCAAGGAGTAAGCATCTTGTAATTTCATGGCTGCAGTCACCATCTGCAGTGATTTTGGAGCCCAGAAAAATAAATTCTGACACTGTTTCCACATATATAAGCATCCATTATTTTTCAAATTCTGTACCCATGTGGGTCATTTGAGAATTCTGAGTAGAGTTCCTGGTGCTACACAGTAGGTTCTCATTAGTTATCTGTTTTATACCTAGTAGTGTTATATAGGTCAGCCCCAGTCTCCTAATTTACTCCTCCCTAACCACAACCTTTCGAATGAGAAAAACACCTGAGAACTTTCATTGTTTGCGAAGTGCTTATCTCTGAAGCAAGGCAAATCATAAAACATGCCAATGCGACTGGAACATTTTCAAGAAAGGGATAGAAAGTTATGTAATGGGAGATTTAACTTCCGGGCACACGTCGGCAAATTGTAAGGCTCTGATATACAAAGCATGCTATGCACACTTTGTTCCTTTTTATGTCCTTCTCTGATTGCCCACAGTAATTCCTGCTCTGACATCCTCTAGCAGAAGGCAGTCTGGGGTGGATTTTCTTATTGACTCACACAGTGAGTCCTCTCATTTGTCTGGCACAGCTGGCAAGTGGAAAATTCTGCTTAATTAAATGTTCGGGTTACTAGAGATACGTGAACTCATAGAATGGCAGGAATGGAAATGTCTGAGAGCTGAGCTCACCCACTGATTCTCAGGTGTTGAAATCTTTGCAGGCTTGGGGACTCGCACTCGCCTCTGCACGTAACCATCTGTGTCCTTAATAGAACACCAATGAACTGTCCTGATAAACTGGCCCCCATTTTCAAAGAAACAGAGCAACATAAACATTACCCCTGTGAGAGCATCTGTGGCTCTCGGTAAGTTTCTCTCAGGATTCAGAAGGCACTTTCCTGCATTGCCAGAGCTGTCATCAAGAATACCTATGATTCAAAAAAGCTCAACATGTGACAAGGGGGCTCATTTCCCTTTCATGAATGGGCTCTGTGCTGCATGTGACCTGGCTTCCCGGTGGAAAGATGGAGACACTGATGTCAATGCACCTTCCTGGGTCGGGAGAGGTGATCAGTGCTTGTTCCTTTGAGGGGCAGCATGAAAACAGTGTGGTCAAGGACCACCCTGCAGGGAAGAGGCGGGTGAGCACCTTTAGAGGACTTCTGCTCTGGGAACCCAGTGTTCTTGCCTGGAGAGTTCCATGGACAGAGGAGCCTGGCCAGCTCCAGTCCACAGGGTCGCAAAGAGTCGGACATGAATGAGCAGCTAACACACACCCACAGGAGCTCTGTTTTCAGAGCTCTTGTCAGCCTGGCATCCTAAAGTGGCACCACGGATGGATCAGGCTGGCTGGGCCAGACCCAGAGTGGCCTAGAGGCAAACTCATTTACTGCACGTTTGCAAAGGCCTTCCCTGACCCTTTGCTGAATTCAAGCAAATGAATCAGAGTTTAGGGAAAAGGGAGACTTGAGTTCTATATCTCACATTGGCCCAAATTCATTATGTAGATGGTCCCAAATGCACCAAATGAATTAGTGGGTCACAGAGGCCCAGCAGAGGGCACTCCTCAAGGTCCAAGACCTTCTCCTTGCAACCCGGGGCAATTATGATCTTAAGAACAGAAGACCTCACAGGGTCCTCATGGGGCCACATAGAGCCCTGTGTTTCATGGGTTTCATGCGTGAGTGACAGCGAAAGGAAGTGTATCTTCATGACTCTAACTTCTCCAGCTTGAAAAGGACCAGAAGCTAGTGTGACTCACTTAAGAAGTGTGTGTGTGTATCTACGTGCAGACTGGGGTAACATGGGGAGCTGGGTCCCAAAAGCACCAGGAAACAAGATCATGGGAATAATAAAAACAAAACCTGTCAGTCATCTGGTCTAGAGAGAGCACAGCTTTGGGTTTTCCGGAGAAATGATTAGATGTATTTTCAAGACTGTCCCCAAGTTCACTGAAAAACATTTACACTTGTCACTAATGGCAACTGAGTCGATCAAGTTTGTGAACTGTGCTCTTTCTTTGGCTGACAGATCTGCACTTTGCTCACTATTTTCAAAAAAGAATCAGCTCATTTGCTTTATTTGCCTGTGGCCATATGAGCTTTCAACTTATGAGGAGTTTCCAGATATAACCTTGAAAACTAAGCCTGGAATGAATACATCATGGGTTTCTCTGGGGTTGAGACCAAAAATCTATTTCTTTTTACACGTCATTTATTGTTTTTCTCTCAGAGGAGTGTTTGCAAAATGAAAAGCAATCTAAAGTCTGGTTGTTGGTCTAAAGAAGAACAAGCCAGCTATTGAGCTAATGACATTGCTTGTTGAATAGATGTTAAAATAAAGTGGTTCATGCTTCGTTGCTCAGTCATGTCCAACTCTTTTCAGCCCTATGGACTGTAACCCACCAGGCTCCTCTGTCCGTGGGATTTTTTCCAGGCAAGAATACTGGAGTGGGTTGCCATTTCCTCCTCCATGGAAAATGGCTCATAGATAACCAACAAGGACTTACTGCATAGCACAGGGAACTCTACTCAGAGGTCTGTGATAACCCATATGGGAAAGAATCTGGAAATTAATGGGGGATGCGTATGTGTAACTGATTCACTTTGCTGTCCCTGAAACTAACGCACTGTAAACCAACCATGTTGCTGTTTAGTCCCTAAGTCGTGCCTGACTCTTTTGTGACCCCATGGACTGTAGCCCACCAGACTCCTCCGTCCATGGGATCTCCCAGGCAAGAATACTGGAGTGGGTTGCCATTTCCTTCTCCAGGGGATCTTTGCAACCCAGGGATCGAATCTTCATGTCCTGCAAGTCTCCAGCATTGCAGGTGGATCCTTTAACACGGATCCACCAGGGAAGCCAACTATACGAAACCAACTATAACCAAGTCTACTATAAATCAACTGTGCTCATGCAAAATAAAAAAAAATAAAGTAGCTCATAGGGAGGAGAATGGTGCTAATTTATACAAATCCAGCTTCCTTAGGGTCAGCCTGGATCATGGAAATTTCCCCATTTCTTCTGGAGGAAAGATACAGGAAAGACGTTAGTCTGCTCTCAGAGTCTTTCATCCACACTGGCAGTCGTCCTGATTCTCTGACTCTCTGGGGAGCAAGCTGCAGTGACAAGAAGAGAACGACACATGAATAAAATCTCAGGAAAGTTCTGCCTGGAAGCGAAGCTTTGGGGGGACAAACAGGACTGACTGAAGCTGACATTGACAAGGGCTTTCATCTTCCTGTTGAAACATAGGCCGAGGAACCCCTGTGTACAAGTCACAGATAAAGAAACTTAAATAAAATAGAAGACCCTTCCATCAGTTAGTTTCACCTTTCCCTCACTACAGTTATCATGTACTTGGCATAGGAAGCTGTTCTGTTTGCACCTTTCTTCTCACGACAGCCCTGCCTAGAAGATATCAACATTGTTCCTCTGATATCGACGAGGAGACTGAAGTTCAGTGTGACCCAGGCTCACTCAGCTGATGAACCACAGCAGAGCCCAGGTCTATCCACTTGCAAAGCCACATGCTTATTTATCCTGTACCCTTTCATTCTGTGAAGCTGCACCTTAAGGCTCATGAGAATAAACGGAGTAGAATAGGGCAAGATATTTTTTCTTAGGCTCAAGGGAGAAATGAAGTTCAAAAGGAAAGAAGCAGACTTTTTCATTCAGCCAGTTAGCGGAGCCTGTGCTTGGGCACTGCGTCAATTCAACCCCTTTGAACACCCATCTCTCTGTGCCCAGCCCTGACATCTGTGGACACAGAAAGTAAACCCTGTTCCTGGCAGGACAGATGTGTGTGTAGCTCTCGGTCTTGGGAATGGTGATGACACTTGGTTCCTGCTGGGGTGATGCTGAGGGTCGGGCTCACTGTGGAGTCATGTCCCTGTGAGTCCCGCCAACGCCATCCACACCAGGCAGATTCCCCGGCAGCTCCTGCAGACGTTCACCAGCGGGTTTTCTCTGGCTTCCGCAGCACACTTGGCACTTACACAGAAGGTTGGGGGTGCCAGGGAGCTGCCACCTGTGAGTTGCCTGTAAGCAAGGACTCCTGAGGATTTGGTGGGGACACACCAGGCCCCTCACTCACTGGCAAGTGGGACCCACCCTGGGTCCTCAGAGTTTGTGATTAGCAAGACTTTGCTGCCACAAACAGGGAACCGCTCTCCCCTCCTGCAGAGTGAGTGTCATATCAGCCTAAAATAAAGTTCTTTGGCCTCCTATGCCAGGAAATTAGGAGAAAAATATCCCTGCTTCTAATTTAGTGACTATATATGATCTTATAATCTGTCTAGCTGCAGTTTAATTTCCTTTATTTTTGACCTGCTGTTACATGTACGTTGTCGGTTATTCTGACTGGTTTCATTTACTATTTGCATGTTTTTATTTGACGAATCTCCTTAAGACCCCTCCAACCCTTGATGTAATTAAACAGGGAAGACATTTGTGTTTATGTGCTGCCTGTCACGTTTCCCTTAGATGAAATGTATAGATTGTTGTAGACTCATTTCTTTTTTAAAAATTGAAGCACAGTTGATTTATAATGTTGTGTCAGTCACTGCTGTAACTGCAAGGTGATTCAGATATATATATATATACGTATATATATATGTATATATATATATATATGGAGAAGGCAGTGGCACCCCACTCCAGTACTCTTGCTTGGAAAATCCCACGGACGGAGGAGCCTGGTAGGCTGCAGTCCATGTGGTCGCTAAGAGTCGGACATGACTGAGCGACTTCACTTTCTTTTTTCACTTTCATGCATTGGAGAAGGAAATGGCAAACCACTCCAGTGTTCTTGCCTGGAGAATCCCAGGGACGGGGAAGCCTGGTGGGCTGCCGTCTGTGGGGTCACACAAAGTTGGACACGACTGAAGTGACTTAGCATAGCATAGCATAGCATATATATATACACACACATATTCTTTTTTAAAATTTTCTTTTCTGTTATGGCTTATCCTGGGATATTGAATATAGTTCCCTGTGCTCTACAGTGAGGCCTTGTTGTTTAGCCATTCTCTTTATACATTCTCTGTATAATAGCTTGCATCCGCTAACCCCAAATTCCCATTCCATCCGTTTCCCACCTTTGCAAGGAGAAGGGCAGTGATCTGTTTCAAGAGAACACTTGGCTTTTGGGACTTTTTGAAAAGAAGTCCATGTTCACTCCTGCTCAAAGTTGACGGATCATATTTTAGGACAAGTAATATTTTAGTACTTTACCGCTTTTTCCCTCTGCTCTTTCCAGCTGATACCATGTGTTATCAGTTGAGCGGTATCCCCGTCTAACGTTATATGTTTAAGTCCTAACCGCCAGTATAGTGACTGTGGTATCTCAGATGAAGCTATGTTTTGGGTTTTTGTTTTTTGGTTCTTTTGGCTGTGCTCCTTGTCCTGCAGGATCTTAGTTGTCTGCTCAGGGATTGAACTGGGGCCCTGGCAATGAGAGCAGTGGAGTCCTAACCACTGGACCGCCAGGAGATCCCCTGAATGCAACTGCATTTGGAGATAAACCTTTAAAGAGATAATTAAGTTGAAACGAGGTCTTTATGATGGGCCCTCATCCAGTCTGAGGGTTGTCTTATAAGAAGAGATCAGGACACACAGAGAGCCCGGACGCTTGTGCAGAGAAAGACCAGTGAGGGTGCAGAGAGAAGGCGCCGTCCGCAGCCAAGGACACAAACCTCAGGAGAAACCGGCCCGCCGACACCTTCATCTCGGGCAGAACTGTGAGAAAACACGCTTCTGTTAAGTCATCCAGTCTGTGGGATGTTGTTATGGCAGCCCTAACAAACTAATACATCACGTTAACCCTTACTTTCCAGGGTTAACAATTTTGGAAGATTTTCTAGAGAATCAGTTATGAGAAATTTCAGGAAATGCAATCAATCACTGAATGCCATTGCATATCTGGATCTTCCTGTTTTGCTCCTAGTTTGCAGGGAGAATTTTGTTTGTGAAATAAATCTATTTCTGTCCTCTT
Source organism: Tragelaphus eurycerus (assembly GCA_935064755.1). Classification (NCBI taxonomy): domain Eukaryota; kingdom Metazoa; phylum Chordata; class Mammalia; order Artiodactyla; family Bovidae; genus Tragelaphus; species Tragelaphus eurycerus. The sequence continues at coordinate 16,579,682 of CAKXYN010000034.1, read as the reverse complement.
GAAATGCCTCAGGGCTGGAAAGTAAGTATAATAGCTCTAAGAAATGAGGACTTCCGTGTAAAATTATGAGAGCAAGAGACAGAGTGGCTATGTGATCAGCTTGTGCTGGCTTCCTTTCCAGAAAGCAAAGACAATTTTTAAAGGAGAAAATGGCCATAGGTAATAAAACAGTTTAACTGGAAAAATTATACAATGATCTGTGTGCCCCATATCTAATCACATCTGAATTCCTACTACATACACTTCCTGTCCCAGCTTCAGTAGAAAGTTTCCCCAGAGCTAAAAATCCCAACTATTAAAATATTTGTCCTTAACAGCAGTGGTTCAAAAGTGGGAAGTTCTTTGGATAAACAAGGTCCTAGTATATACATAGCACAGGGAACTATAGTCAATATCCTATGATAAGCCATAATGAAAAAGAACAATAAAAAGAGTGTATATACATGCATCATTTTGCCTTTTTGTATTAAGATTATGGGGTTTTCATGGCAAGTGCACTGGAGTGGTTTGCCTTTCGCTCCTCCAGTGGATCGTGTTTGGTCAGAACTCTCCACTATGACCCGTCTGTCTTGCGTGGCTCTGCATAGCATGGCTCAAGGCTTCACCGAGTTACCCAAGCCACTGCACCACGACAAGGCAGCGATCATGAAGGGGTAGCCTGGCGTGCTGCAGTCCATGGGGTCGCAAAGAGTCGGACACGATGCGGCGACTGCACAACAGCAACAAATATACGTGTATAATGAATCACTTTCCTCTCCAGCAGTAATTAACACAACATTGTAAGTCTACTGTACTTCAATTTTAAAAATTGATTAACATTTTAAAAAATCATAAAAAAATTGAAAGTTTTTTTTTATCAATTCCTTTCCAGCAATTTTCACACAGTTTCCAACAATTGGTTCAGTTTACAACTTCAATGATCACTTCGTCCAGCAGTTTACACAACGACCCCCGCCTTCCACAGAGCAATACAGACGCTGTCACCCCAATTGACTTACGTTTGGTTGATGGCGCACACAGCTGGCTTCAGTTAGCTCAGAGACTTTTCTACGGGCAAGACACTCAAAAGCCAGAAACAGCGGGAAGCCCATTAGAAAACAGTTAATTGTGCCACAAACGCAGGTACTGTGGAGGCATCAAGTGCAGAGAGGCCCAATTAACCGCTTGTTTTAATTTGCCTTGTGGTGTGGCAAAAAGAGCACAGGATTTATTTTGCTTACAAAGTAAAAATAACTTGTGTTTAAACATCTGAGAAGACAGAATCATGCAGAAAATGAAAGTACTTTAAGGAACATGAAGAAAAAAGTATAACATAGTCCAAGTCCCATCACTCAGAACTACGGTTGATATTTTCATCTTTCTTCTGGACTCTTGGTCGCTCTCTTTCCCCCTAATAATGCCAAGATGCTAACACGGCCCTTCCTGACCAACTCTGTCCAGATTTCCAGAACGATCTCTTGCTTCTATCCCCCAAATCCAGTAGGCTTCTGCTTCTCTCATTCTGAAGTTCCCGGAAACTCCTGCTGCCTCTCACGGGATCTTTGGAGAGTCCCAAGCCCAGATGAGTATGTGATCAGCTTTGTGTTTCTGAAAGATAACTGACAGAAGCAGTCAGGAGTGGGGAATGATTGGGGATGTGGAACTCGGGTGTTTATTGCACTAAAGTCAGGTAGGAAAGGCTGGGCAGAGATGTGGCGGTGGAGACGGAGCTTCAGTGACTTGCAGAGATTTTCGGGAGATGCGACCAGATACGCGGTCTTGCTCCTATCACATCCTTGCCATCATCACCGTGGTCACCGTCATCATAGCTGTCGTCATAGCTGTTACTGTTGTGACTGTGCTCCAAGATAAGTCAAATAGGAGATTATACACGAAATCAAAGCAAAATTTGATTATACATGAAAAGAATGGAATTGATAAAGAGGCTCCATAAAACCAGCCTAATTATGCTAGCCAGGCTACATGATTTCACTGTCAAGTTCAACCTGATGTAGCCAAAAATAGGTTTGATGTCAACCGTATCGCCAATTACATGGTCTTACATTTTCCCTTCTGGTTGTCATAAAAGGATGAAGTTCATTTCATCTGAAGACCTCTTTTAATGAAGGTTTTAAATCAAAAGCTGCAACTGCTTGTCACTGTGCAGGCTGGTGCCATTTATTAAATTCCTTGTGTGACACTTGACCTGAGAGCTGAAATCAGCTGGAATCTCTTTACAGCTCCTCCCACATCTCCACACACGTGGGGACCTGCTTTTTGGGAGACCTGGGCAACCTCTATATTTTCGTTCAGGAGATTAAGGTGTGAGATTCCTGGGCCTTGAGCTCAAAAAAGGAGATGTTCCCTTGCCACTTGAATGCCATCTCATGGGGTCTAAAAGCCCAGTCCAAAATACTCTATTATAAAAGTAATAATAGTTGCCAAAAATTAAGTGCCATGTTTTTAAGATTCAATATAATAAAATGCCCTCTGGGGCCCTTTTGTGTTGCAGAAATTTAACATCTACCATAAAATGATGAAGATAATCACTGTCAGCTGATAACATTTATTAAGCAGTGACTATGTGCTAGGTATCATGCTGTGCACTTTCTGGCCTTCCTCGGTTACTCTTCAGGAAAACCTTCAGAAGGAGATCCTATTTCAGTTCACATTTCCAGATGAGGGAACTGCGGCTTGAAGAGGTCACAGCTTCTTCAAGTACAGCAGGGGCTTCAGTTCCCTGAGCTGACTCCAGCAGCAGCCTCAGGACGCTGCTCCGTGTCAGGAGAACACATGTCTCCACATTTGTCGTCATCATGCTAACTAACACTTTGGTTAATTCATTTACGCTTGAGAACCTTGTGTATCATTATCTTCTTTCTCTACCTAAGGGTCTATACCCCAAAACCTCTAGTGGCTTACCAGGTCTCCCGAGTTAGGTAGGAAAAATGGGGCCTCAACCTCAGTCTTCTGATACGTGGAGGAGAGGGTGCCTATGTTGGCTCCTCTTGTATCAATCTATGTCATTCCAAGCCAACCTGTCATGGGGATGCCTAACTGGACATTTTGTGAATTCGGGGACATTGGATTTTGTCCAGGTTAACAATTTGCATGTCTGAACTGAGCTGCCATGATTTAATAACTCTTGCTCATCGTAAGGAATGGACTATACAATTTAATAGCTACAGGAATATTTGATTTTCACCATGTTACAGTACGGGTTCCCTGGTTGCTCAAACAGTAAAGAATCCGTCTGAGATGCAGGAGACCCATGTTCGATCCCTGGGTTGGGAAGATCCCCTGGAGAAAGGAATGGCAACCCATTCCAGTATTCTTGCCTGGAGAATTCCACGGACAGAGGGGCCTGGTGAGCTACAATCTATGGGGCTGCAAGAGTCGGACATGACTGAGTGACTAACACTCACTCACATGTTACAGTATATTGCCGTTACTGAGAAAGTACCAACCATTTTGCATTGACAGCTATAGTCAAGGTAAGAGGTCTTAAGACAATAAATTAATAATGTAATAAATGTATTACATTATTGGTGCATGCTGAATCCCAATTTATTAATGTTCCCATTGCTCTTCTCCATGACAAGTTGGGTGCTATTAGCTATAACGCACACTCTTTTCTTTGGGAACGTATGCGATAAATTTAGTTTCTGATTTTTTTGTAAAAATCAAAAAAATCTCTCAAGAGAGAGATCATCAAAACATAACTTTGTGATTCATCTAGAAAAAAAATCAAAAGTAAGAAAAATAAGCAGTTTGGGAGATGAAGTACTCCCTGTGTGATTTTAGTCTTCCTTTGTCTAGAGTTTTATTCTTTTAAAAAAATTTTATTGGAGTATAGTTGATTTACAATGTTTTGTTAGTATCACGTGTACAGCAGTGAATCAGTTATACATAGACATAAGTTCAGTTCAGTTCAGTCGCTCAGTCGTGTCCGACTCTTAGATCCACTCTTTTGTTCTTTAAATTCTTTTCCCATATAGGCCACTACGGAGTATTGAGTAGTGTTCCCTGTGCTATACAGCATGTTCTTATTAGTTATCCATTTTGTCTATCAGTTCAGTTCAGTCCCCATGGCCCACAGCACACCAGGCTTCCTTGTCTATCACCAACTCCCAGAGCTTGCTCACACTCATGTCCATTGAGTCAGTAATGCCATTCAATTTATCTCATCCTCTGTTGCCCCCTTCTCCTCCTGCCTTCAATCTTTCCCAGCATCAGGATCTTTTCCAATGAGTCAGTTCTTGGCATCAGGTGGACAAAATATTGGAGCTTCAGCTTCAGCATCAGTCCTTCCAATGAATATTCAGGACTGATTTCCTTCAGGATTGACTGGTTTGATCTCCTTGCAGTTCAAGGGACTCTCAAGAGTCTTCTCCAACACCACAGTTCAAAAGCATCAGTTCTTTGGCACTCAGCTTTCTTTATGGTCCAACTCTCACATCTGTACATGACTACTGGAAAGACCATAGCTTTAACTATATGGACTTTTGTCAGTAAAGTAACATCTCTGCTTTTTAATATGCTGTCTAGGTTGGTCATAGCTTCTCTTCCAGGGAGCAAGCGTCTTTTAATTTCATGGCTGCAGTCACCATCTGCAGTGATTGTATATAGTAGTATGTATATGTCCATGCTAATCTCCCAATTCACCCCCTCCCTACCTTATCCCCCAGTAATCATAAGTTTGCTTTCTACATTCACAAGTCTACTTCTGTTTTGTAAATAAGTACATTTGTATCACTTTTTAGATTCCACAAGGAAGTGATATCATTTGGTATTTGTGTTCCTCTGTCTGACTTCACTCAGGATGACAATTTCTAGGTCCATCCATGTTGCGGCAAACAGCGTTATTTTGTTCTTTTTTTCATGGCTGAGTGACATTCCATTGTATATATGAACCACATCTACAGCTTTAGCCTTGCCTAAACCAAATGCCATTTTGAAATGATCTTTCATATATGTATTACTGGATGCTAAGTTGCTTTAGTCATGTCCGACTCTTTGTGATCCTATGTACTGTAGCCCTTCAGGCTCCTCTGTCCATGGGGATTCTCCAGGCAGGAATACTGGAGTGGGTTGTCAAGCCCTCCTCCAGGGGATCTTCCCAACCCAGGGCTCGAACCGGTGTCTCTTATGTCTCCTGCATTGGCAGGCAGGTTCTTTACCAATAGAGCCATCTGGGAAGTCCCATGAAGGCACAATTTTAAAATGTCAATCAGATCAGATCAGATCAGATCAGATCAGTCGGTCAGTCGTGTCCGACTCTTTGCAACCTCATGAATTGCAGCACGCCAGGCCTCCCTGTCCATCACCAGCTCCCGGAGTTCACTCAGACTCACGTCCATCGAGTCAGTGATGCCATCCAGCCATCTCATCCTCTGTCGTCCCCTTCTCCTCTTGCCCCCAATCCCTCCCAGCATCAGAGTCTTCTCCAATGAGTCAATTCTTTGCATGAGGTGGCCAAAGTACTGGAGTTTCAGCTTTAGCATCATTCCTTCCAAAGAAATCCCAGGGCTCATCTCCTTCACAATGGACTGGTTGGATCTCCTTGCAGTCCAAGGGACTCTCAAGAGTCTTCTCCAACACCACAGTTCAAAAGCATCAATTCTTTGGTGCTCAGCCTTCTTCACAGTCCAGCTCTCACATCCATACATGACCACAGGAAAAGCCATAGCCTTGACTAGACGAACCTTTGTTGGCAAAGTAATGTCTCTGCTTTTCAATATGCTATCTAGGTTGGTCATAACTTTCCTTCCAAGGAGTAAGCATCTCTTAATTTCATGGCTGCAGTCACCATCTGCAGTGATTTTGGAGCCCAGAAAAATAAAGTCTACACTGTTTCCACTGTTTCCCCATCTATTTCCCATGAAGTGATGGGACCTGATGCCATGATCTTCGTTTTCTGAATGTTGAGCTTTAATCCAACTTTTTCACTCTCCACTTTCACTTTCATCAAGAGGCTTTTTAGTTCCTCTTCACTTTCTGCCATAAGGGTGGTGTCATCTGCATATCTGAGGTTATTGAGATTTATCCCGGCAATCTTGATTCCAGCTTGTGTTTCTTCCAGTCCAGCGTTTCTCATGATGTACTCTGCATAGAAGTTAAATAAACAGGGTGACAATATACTGCCTTGACGTACTCCTTTTCCTATTTGGAACCAGTCTGTTGTTCCATGACCAGTTCTAACTGTTGCTTCCTGACCTGCATACAGATTTCTCAAGAGGCAAATCAGGTGGTCTGGTATTCCCATCTCTTTCAGAATTTTCCACAGTTGATTGTGATCTACACAGTCAAAGGCTTTGGCATAGGCAATAAAGCAGAAATAGGTGTTTTTCTGGAACTCTCTTGCTTTTTCCATGATCCAGCGGATGTTGGCGATTTGATCTCTGGTTCTTCTGCCTTTTCTAAAACCAGCTTGAACATCAGGAAGTTCATGGTTCACATATTGCTGAAGCCTGGCTTGGAGAATTTTGAGCTTTACTTTGCTAGCGTGTGAGATGAGTGCAATTGTGCAGTAGTTTGAGACTTCTTTGGCATTGCCTTTCTTTGGGATTGGAATGAAAACTGACCTTTTCCAATCCTGTGGCCACTGCTGAGTTTTCCAAATGTGCTGGCATATTGAGTGTAGCACTTTCACAGCATCATCTTTCAGGATTTGGAATAGCTCCACTGGAATTCCATCACCTCCACTAGCTTTGTTCGTACTGATGCTTTCTAAGGCCCACTTGACTTCACATTCCAGGATGTCTGGCTCTAGGTCAGTGATCACACCATCGTGATTATCTGGGTCGTGAAGATCTTTTTTGTACAGTTCTTCTGTGTATTCTTGCCACCTCTTCCTAATATCTTCTGCTTCTGTTAGGTCCATACCATTTCTGTCCTTTATCGAGCCCGTCTTTCAATCAAGGGAAAATCAGTACTCCTGTGGTTCATCAGACCATGCTACCATCACGTCTTCCCCAGGGCCATGTGACCAGCACTGCCTCTTTTTGGAAAGAAGTAACAATGTGCCGATTTAGAGTCTAGACCTTAAAAAGCATCAGGTCTTTGCACTCACGCTGCTGTGCTCCTGCTACTCATCATGAGAACACAGACGTCAGGTAGCCACTAGTCCAAGGAAGATGCGAGACTATGAAGCGGACATCCTCAACTTCCTGAAACAGATCAGCCACTAGCTGGAGGCAGAGTCTGCTGCCTGTCTGAACTGGGAGCAAGAGAAATAAATGTTCCCTCCTTGTCTTACTCGGTCCAGGCTACTATAACAGAGCACCATGCATACATTGCCTTAAACAAGGAGTCTGGGAAGTCCAAGATCAAGGTGCTGGCGGAGTCAGTGTTTGGCGGGAGCCCATGTCTTGGTCCATAGACAAGCATCCTCTCTCGGTCAGAGAGCAGAGGGCAGCAGGGTCTTTCAGGATTCTCACAACAGGGTTATGCTCGTTCATGAGGGCTTGGCCCTTGTGACTTCATCTGATCTGAATTATGTCCCAAAGACCCTTCCTCCTAATGCCATTACTTTGGGGGTTAGGATTTCTACATATGGATTTTAAAGGTACACAGTTCAGTCCATAGCACTCCTCTACGTCACTGAGATGGTTAGGCATTTGTTATGTGGTGTTATGGCACAACAGCTGACCACCACAATCCATGAGAACTGGATAACTGAATCCGTAATACTAGAAGTGTACCAATGGGGATGAGCAGAAAGGCGCCCTCAAGGACTCTGCCTGTTGCCATTGGTGAGTGGTTCCCCAAGATCAATGGGAGAACTAGATCAGTGCTGCTGCATTCCCAGCCTGAAGGGCACACTTTATTTCAAGGGGAAATAATGTATGTGTGTGTTGTGCGTAGAGACAAGTCACACGTCAGCTTGGTAAAATTCTGTGAGCAGACCTTTCATTAGTACCAAAATACCACTCTCCTGTGTTCAACCTGATTCCCACAGAAAGGCGAATAACTATAGGTGCAGATAAGATGGCAGTAAATGTTTAGCTCATTTCCAAAACTCTCCATAGATGAGGTTGATTAGAACCCTGCCAAGCCATGCATTTGCATCTTAATCTGAAGCATCTTCCTAAGGTTGGCCTGAACACTTCTTAAAACTCAAAGGACACAGAACCCAGGGGAATGGAAGGAAGGTTAATACAAGATAATTAGCACCTTGTACTGTGACTGTTTTGCACTGAACTTTGCATATCTCTGGGAAGAGATGAATTTGTCAGAGGAAAAAATGTTCCATAGTTCACAGGGAAAACGGTCGTCTGTAGCATTGATGTAGTGTCACTTTATCATATGATCATGGCTTGAAGGATTATCTTGGTTAAATATATAGTGGTTAGATGTGTAAGTGCATTAGCACACAGTAAATGATTTTATGTGTAGTTTCCAGGAGTGGGTTAAGAGTAGCTTGTGAAGCAACTGGAAGCAAATGGTGGCCCAGAGCCCCTCCAGGGAAGACTTGGTGCTAAGGGTCTCTCATAAAGAGAGTGAGGAAGAGAGACTGCGTGACAGTTGTTGTTACAGATTCACTGCATGGAAAAATGTTTTCCAGAATTATGAATTAATTAACAGCCTAGAATTCTATTTTTCATGCTTATGAACTATATAATGCAGGACTACAAGGCATTTTGCATAGCTTTCATTTCTTTAAAATTGCTACTTTCTAAAATTCTCTTGGTCTCACATTTTGCTGGGGAACCTAACTTACTGATCAGTAGAGTTTCACCCAAGAAATAGCAGTAGTTGGACATTTCTGAATTTTTCCATACTGCTTTTTTTTCTTGTTATATTTATGCTTGATTTTGAAGGATTGCTTGGAGAAGGCAATGGCGCCCCACTCCAGTACTCTTGCTTGGAAAATCCCACGGATGAAGGAGCCTGGTACGCTGCAGTCCGTGGGGTCGCTAGGAATCGGACATGACTGAGCGACTTCACTTTCTCTTTTCACTTTCATGCATTGGAGAAGGAAATGGCAACCCACTCCAGTGTTCTTGCCTGGAGAATCCCAGGGACGAGGAAGCCTGGTGGGCTGCCGTCTATGAGGTCACACAGAGTCGGACACGACTGAAGTGACTTAGCACAGCATTGAAGGATTGCTCATGTTTGTATCACTGCAAACAATCAGTCCCCAGTCCTTGTGTAATACATAATGATACTTATTGTACAACAAAGCCCGAGTTTTTACCAACTGGAAACCCCTAGAGTTAAGTGTCTCCCTCCTAATCCATCCATCTGTACCACGGCCTTTTCTTTTCACACTCAGCAGATTCATAAGGTTAATTGCCATTAGTGATTTCACTTTCTTACAGTATGAAATGATGAAGGCTGATAAAAGGAGAGATTACATTTAAAAATAATAATAATAATAAAGAACAGGAAAGCAAAGCTAAAAGAAACAGCAGCTCTGATTTATTTCTCCATGAGAGTCTCAGGGCTCCTTAAGTGTTTTCCTGTTTCAGCTCTTCAAATCCAGCCTAAGCTAAAATGAAGAGGTATGGCAGATGCTGTTACACACACGCACAGATACCAAAGACCCCAGGAGGGTAAAGACCAAAAGGAAGCAAAACTAAAAGAAGATAAAGCAAGAGAGCTGGGTTCCATCCCTGGTTGGGGAAGATCCCCTGGAGAAGGGAATGGCAACCCACTCCAGTGTTCTTGCCTGGAGAATCCCAGGGACAGAGGAGCCTGGTGGGCTACTGTCCACAGGGTCGCAAAGAGTCGGACACAAAGAGTGAAAGTGAGCAGCTGTCACTCACTCACACTCTCTTCGGGACCAAGGTAAGCACTGTACCCAAAGGCTTCCCATCGCTGGGGCCACAGTTCCCAATGTAGGTGGCAGAAGTATCAGGAATCTCCCTTTCACCTTCTCATTCACATCGTGGTGTCAAAGTGCATTGTTTGTTAGTTGGAAGCATGGCCTGGAATTATTTGCAGAGAATCTCTCAAAGCTGTGTCACTGCATAGATCACAGCTATGGTGTGATATCCAGCTTTGAATCTTGGATTTTTCCATTTTTCCTAAGAAGTCACCCGAGATGACTGTGAATTTCAGTTCTTTACTTTGAATTAACAAATAATAATGACTGCATGGGTTATTAATAATGTTAAATAAGATACTGTGTGTCAAGTACATGCTATAATACTTAGATATAAGACCTAAGTACAAATAAGGCTCAATGCTATGTTGCCACTTCGACGGCTCATGAAGTTGGGAAGGGCATGAGTGGCTTACCTACTTTTCCCCTCTCTACCCCTCTGCTCCCAAGGACAAGTTCCCTGGACCAAACAACCCTCCTTATCACGGGAGCCAGTCACAGCCCTTGCTTACCCCCAGATAGCAGGCTTCAGTTTCCTGCCAGTCCACAGAATTATTCTAACAAGCCCATCATTTTCTCCCATGGGAAGTGGGAGTACCTCACCTTCTTGGTGTTACCAACCGGGATTTTGGCCTTCCCCAATCAATAGAAATTGATCAGAGGCCAGACAAAAAATTCAGGCAAGGCTTTATTAGGTCTCCTACTGCCCCAGAGGGGAGCAAGAACAAGGAACAGTTTCCCTTGCTCATCTGTTCCCCAAGGTAGGGGTGAGCTGGTTCCTCACATAAAGTGAGGGTCTGGGCGGGTCCAGGGGGTGGGCTGGAGGGGTACCCACCCCTTCGGTGGTGTTCAACTCTAGGGGCACGCACAATGCCCTGCTCTTGCTCCTGACCTCCTAGTCTTGCTCCTGGCTCTTTAGAAGTGGCGGCTGGGTTTTCGGTCTTTGTGTATCTTGTTATCCAGAATTTGCCCCAGCTGCACATGCACACAGTTGTTTTTAGTCCCTTATAGATTCTTTGTATTTTGTTGCTGGAGGAGACGTTTGTCCAGGTACAAGCACTGCAGCAGAGGGTCCCAGGTCCCAGCCTGTTTCACTGGTACAAAGCCTGCCCGCACTTCCCTTTCACTCTGCTCTTCAGCACAACCCCTGTGTAACTCTGCAGGAGCCTCCTCCCCTGGGCTGTGAGTATACGTGACTAATAGTAATGTCCATCCACCTGATCCACCGGCTGTTGGGTATCTTCTGCTCGGCCATCCATTCTATGTAGGGATGTTCCTGCACAACGTGGTAAAGAGGGTACAGCGAAAGTGAATACCTGGCACATTGCAAATCATCAGTGGTAAATGATGTCATAATTTTCAAGAAAAAGAAACCCCCAACTGCTCTCAGCTTCTTAGAAACCCTTTTAATAAAGTTGTCTCTCCCTAAGGCATGGAGAGGCTCATCCCCCATCTTTCGTTACTCAGAGCTGACATTTGAATACTGGGACCAAGGGCAGGGAGCAAGGACACAGCTGAGGAGAAACCGAAGGGCCTGTGCAATTGATTCCTCCCTGCATGTGACCCAGAGTATGAAGGGAGTCGGCGTGAAAGTCAGATTCCATAGCCACTGCAACTATCTCAATATTCCCAGAATGTCCTACCCCACCGAGATCTGATACGGTCGCCCCAGGCACATGCCACACTGTGTCTGCATCCCAGGCATTTCCTGGTCCGTGAGCCTGGACTTACACCCCCAGCGAAGCTTGGGTGTGAAGAGTTCTTAGCAGGACAGAAGCAGAGATGGTGCATCTGCTATCATTGACCGCTGCTGCTCCCTAAGGGGTACTTCTTCCTGGAGCTTCAGTCATGCTACTAAGTAAGGTGCAGTGATCATGCCATCTCCTGTTGCCTTCACTGTACTTGGAGGAATACCTCATATTCAGAGGACTCTCCACAGACACGTGTCGAATGAGTTATTGATTGAATGATCAATCATTCAATTCAAGTCAGCTGAACTTACCATGCACCTAACACACTGTAAGTGTGTAAGAATCATGAGACAAGATCCCTAAACTTCAAGAGACTGCAGTCTGTTTTGAAGAGACAAAAACTGGGAAGGAAGAGTTGGTGATGGCTCCTTGAAGAGGGTGGAGAATTTGACTGAATCTAAAGGGAGAAGAGGAGGAAAGCGAAGAGTCAGCCGGAATGGGCAGGGTGAGCCGATGCCTGTGCCGTGATTGGAGGCTGACCTCCATGCTTCTTGCCTCCTATTTCCAGAAGAAGGAAGCAAAAATGAGGCCGAATGGGCCTACACTGTTGGGTAGGAAATGCTGGTGCACCTTTAAAACAAATCGTCACTCTGCACATATGCAAATTAAATCAAAGAATTTCTTGTGACAAGGATACATCAATTTTGCCCCATTTTGCTTTCTTTTGAACAGCAACATTATCAATTTTGATTGTTCTCATCTGTGAAATTTACTGTATTTGGTGTACTACTGAAGTATTATTCACATGATGTAAATGAATTCCAACCGCAGGATAAACCCATGGAAAATGTGAGTTTTCCTTTGATTTTTTTTTCATTGTGAACAGAATAAAATGGGAGCTATGGTGTAACAAAGACTTGGAAAAACAATGTTATTGTGACAAATATCTGAAACAAATATATGTGACATAAAATATGACCACTCAAGGGAAATAATGGCTCTTTCAAATCCACCCCCCAGAGTCCCATTATAGAAATGGGAAGCCAGGAGCTATGCTTTTAGGAAAAGATGTGAAGCCAATTTCTTTCTCTCCTTCTCTAGAGGCTGTGGTTCTATGTCAAAACATTAGAATTAGAAATTGAGATACAGTCTTAAAAGCCTGGATTAATGGACAAAAATCATATTACCAACCTGAAAAGAGCTACTAAACTTCAAAAGAAAATAGTTACATTTTGCAATATTATCCCAAATCCATTGTAAATAGGAAAGATATAGGCCATTTACTGATATTTTTAGAATGTTTTTTGGCTGATGTAAATAGCTTCTGAGTATCAACGTGCACATATGTACACACAGAGAGTTCCTCAGTTATTATTTTGGAACAGAGATCTCATTTTTAAGCCAAATAGACCATGTTTTCTGTTCAGTTCTGATGCATTTATGACTCGATATCTCACAATTTCCAAATAATCTAAATCCTTCCTTTAGTTAGAAACTCTGGAGGACTAACATTTTGAGGTGTTGACTGAGCATTTTCCAGGGCTTAGGCATTTGTGATTTGGGTTTAGAGAGTTTCATTGTCATGGTAATGTGGGGTGATTTCAATAGAACTCAGGGAAAGTGGTAAATGTTTTCTTCGTCATACAAGGCTAAGCTATTAGTTCATGAGAAAGTCAAACTAATACGAGGAACAAGGCTTTCTTTTTCAAGTTGTTCAGATTTGAGAGTCCAGGAAGGGCATTAGAATTTGCAGTAGTGTGATATGCTTGAATTCAGATATTCCTAGAGAGAGCCACCAGAAAAGGAAATGGCAACCCACTGCAGTGTTCTTGCCTGGAGAATCTCAGGGACGGTGGGGCCTGGTGGGCTGCCATCTATGGGGTCGCATAGAGTCGGACACAACTGAAGCAATTTAGCAGCAGCAGCAGCAGCAGCAGAGCCACCCATTTCCTACAGCAGAACATTCTTCTCCTCTTCCCCTCCCCATCTCGCTACTCTGAATGCACGGGAGCCAAGATCAATCTCTTTGCTCTGTGAGTCTTGGACACAAGACCAGATCTGCAACTAGCAGAAGAGGAAAAGGGCTGCCAACCAGTGTTCAGGATCACAAAACTTCTAGGTCATTAGAAGAGAGATGTCGGGGTAAGGGATAAATTAGGAGTTCGGGATTAACAAACACCCACTAATATATATATATAATAGATCAAGAACAAGGACCTATTGAATAGCACAGGGAACTCCACTCAATATTCTGCAGTAACCTATATACGAGAGGAAGCTGAGAAAGAATGAATGCATGAATAATGATTCACTTTGCTTTACACCTGAAACCGCACACCACTGTTGTTCAATTATACTCCAATAAAATTTCTTAAAAGTGAAGAGAGAGTTGGAGACTAAGATCTCTTGTGTTCTTGGTAAATCTTGTGGTTCCCCAAAGAAAAGCTAGATAATGGGGACACAAATGAAAAAGTGTGGACATTTTTATGAAGCAGGAACTAAAAAGCAAAGAAGTAAAAGGGAGGTCATGGCTGACCCTCTGTTCAGAGGCTTGCAGAGCATCAACTGTTCCATATGCACTTCCCGAAAGTGGGTGCAGGATGGGCGGCCATCCCCTCCACCCTCCTCCCTTGGGGTAATCCCCCAGACTCCTTCTGTAAAGGACTTCTAAGCCCTCTTTGGGATCCACTGGGTGCAGAAGACACTCCTTTCCTCCCTAGTCACTGTTGGGCAGATGTAGCTCCCCAGACACAACACAGGAAAGGAAGGAGCTTCTATCTGAGACCAAGTACCTGGTGAAAAACCCTGGAACGTTGAGTCTCTACAATCCACCAACTTCTCCCAGAAAGGCAACTGAAAGCAGGAAAACGGGAGCAGGGAGGGGCTTCTTCTTGGGTTAATATTTCAGTCACTTTCTGTAGTTACAGAACTATGTACACAGGAGAGAGTGAATAAAGAAAAAGCAATCTGGGCATGATGGGTGGGATGACGGCTAAGTCAAATAGCCAGGAGGCACCACAGCTGGCAGCCAGGCTCTGACATCGGCCCCAAGTACTGAGTGCCCGCTCACTGCAGATGGAGACACGACCTCTGGAGCAGTTTCCTCATTCACGTCTGTTATGTCAGCCCCTGTGAAAATCTAGCAGGGGATGGAGACAGGGGCTTTCCCAATGGCTCAGTGGGTAAAGTATCCACCTGCAATGCAGAAGACACAGGAGATGCAGGTTCAATCCCGGGGTCACGAAGAGCCCCTGAAGGAGGAAATGGCAACCCACTCCAATATTCTTGCCTGAAAAACCCCTTGGCTAGAGGAGCCTGATGGGCTACACTCCATGGGGTTATGCAGAGTGGAACATGACTGAGCAACTAGGCACTCAGACACACAGAGGTGGGAAAGAGGGAGGCAGGAAGAGTGACTGGGGAGTCACAGTCTTTGCTGCACCTTGGAATCTCTTGGGAGGATGTTAAAAGTCCTGGTGTTCATGTCTGGACCAAGTATGTCAACGTCCTCATGGGTGAGACCCAGGCATCAGGATGTTTTAAGATCCTCGGGGGATTCCAGTGTGAACCAAGATCATGAATCACGGCATTGGTACATTTTCATGGCAGGGAGCAGAGATTCAATCCCTTAGCAGCTTAGGAGTTTTGAGAACCCCTATGGTAACATGTAGGTCGACAGGGGCAGCTGGGAAGGGCCGTGGCTGTGGGTAGAAGCACAGGATGACAGACTCGAGAGAACTTCCAAATCTGAACACTCATGACCGCATTAAAGGCTATGTGGTCATTGTATTGTCTACGATCAAAAGGACAACTTTAAGATGCCTTCAAATTCCTCAGACCCTCTTTTAATTATGAAGCCAGACATCTAAAAGGAGGCAGGGGGTGGGGGTGGGGTGAATTGGGATTGACATATACACAGTAATCATGCATAAAATAGATAACTAATGCAAACCAGCTGTATAGCAAAGGGAACTCTATTCCATGTTCTGTGGTGACCTCAATGGGAAGGAAATCCAAAAAAGAGGAGATGCATGTATCTGAAGAGCTGATTCACTTTGCTACACAGCAGAAACTAAGAGAACATTGGAAAGCAACTCCAACAAAACTTAATTAAAAATAAATCAATAAAAGAAGGCAGGGTTCCTAAGGTGTCCAACTAGAGACTGGGGTATGACTGATAGGAACCACTCAGAGCCTCGGAGGCAAAATATCCCAAAGGGACATTCAGAGGGGAAAAATTGCAGTCAGGACCGGGGAATGAAAAGCAAGGCTGCAGAAAGAAGCGAGTGCTGAAAAATAAAGTGCAAGAGGGAAAAATGCAGCCTTGGAAACCTGATCAGCACTCCCTCCCTGGGTCAGTAGACTGGAAGAGGAGGATGTGTGAAGATGGATTCAGGTAAATGACTTTGGAGCCGACTGGGCCTCTTTGCAGCCAGCCGTGTGACTAAAGATGCCCCCTGGCTCTGGAAAACCAGACACGCTGCCCTAGCCTGGACCGTGGGACCACTGGCTGGGCCTTGTGTCCATGAGAAGGTGACCAAGGCGAACCGGTTTCCCTGTGCTTCTTCCAGGCCATGAACTGTGACCGGTGGCAGCGATTCCCTCCTTTAGTATCTCACAGACTTGGTGACTCTCAACCAGAGAGCCAGGGCTGATAACTAGAGCACTCAGCCCCCCGCTGTGCTCCACAGTGGACAGTAGTTGGCGCTGGCTTAGTTGGGAAAGAAGAATCAAGTTTTCTCATTTCTAAAAAATAGCGTCTTTGAGCAGATTCTACACTTCAATATCCTTTGTGTTATTTTCACATCTCACTCATTCTGTACAAGCGAAGCTCAGGCTGAATTTCCTAACAATATCCTGTTCCACTTTGTGCTGATGTGCTCAGCCGTGGCCGCCTCTTTGCGACCCCATGGACTGTAGCCCACAGTCTCCTCCATCCATAGGATTTTCCAGACAAGAATACTGGAGTGGGGTGCCATTTCCTTCTCCAAGGGGTCTTCCTGACCCAGGGATTGAACCCGAGTCTCCTGAGTCTCCTGCACTGCAAGCAGATTCTTTACCACTGAGCCGCCCAGGAAGCCAAAAGTGAAAGTGAAAGTCGCTCAGTTGTGTCCGACTCTCTGCCACCCCATGGACTATATGGTCCGTGGAATTCTTCAGGCCAGAATACTGGAGTGGGCAGCCTTTCCCTTCTCCAGGGCATCTTCCCAATCCAGGGATCAAACCCAGGTCTCCTGCTTTGCAGGCGGATTCTTTGCCACTGTGCCACCTGGGAAGCCAAGGAGAGATGGAGATCGCCCTCCCTTGGCTGTCCACCAACTCCTGTCACCGTGTGGTCCACAGATGGAGAGGGGACCGGCTGGCGAGTCAGAGCAGAGCAGGCAGCTCCGGGGTCTACAGGAAATTCAGTTTACCTGCCACATCAAGGGTGAATCAGGACTCCTCTGGGGTAATGAGAAGGATCAAGTGGCATCTGTAGCCAGGCAGGCCACTGTGTGGGCTCTCTCAGCCAACTTACACACAAAGAACTGGGGCTGGTTGGGCTCGCCCCTTGGGTGTCCCCCAGAAGGGTGCTAAGGACATTCCACTTCAGTTCTCATTATTATTACATGTGGGTCTCTGGCGATGCCATGGACAATCTGCAAAAGTCCTTGAAATTACTGTAAAGCTATTCTGGAAATAGTACTATTTTCACTAGAATCAATAACAGACCCCCTCACCCAACTCATCAAGCCTTTAAAAATGTTTTCTTTTTCTTTTTTATATATGTGTATATATACATGTGTGTATCTTTTTTCTAAATAGGAGGATAAGTGCTTTACAATATTGTGTTGGTTTCTGCAATACAACAGTGTGAATCCACCGTAAGTATGCAAATGTCCCCTCCCTCCTGAGCTTCCCTCCCTTCTACCTCGCACCCCCATCCCACCCCCCTAGGTATCACAGAGCACTGAGCTGAGCTCCCCACACTCTAAGCAGCTTCCCATTAGCTATCATTTTTACGCATGGAAGTGTATATAAGTCAATGCTACTCTCTCACACAGAGGAATTGAAAGTAGCGGTCCTTTTAAAAACTCTTAGTGGAGCCCAGTTTTGAGTCCCACTCATTGAATCCTTCTCTTTAAATCACTAGTCAACAAACTTTATTTGAACACTCTAGGCTTAACAACAACAACAAAAACAATCAGGATGAAATAAGAAGCCATTCCTTGGCTCAGCAAGTTGATCTGGATAATCCGGTTGCAAATCCTTCTGTTAGGAGCAGATTTGCAAAACCTCAATCAACACAAAGGGGACCTTTCATAAAAGCTTTTCTCTGCCACAATGTTTCACCACCTTATTCTCAAAAAAAAAAAAAAGGATATCTTCTGTGAAGACGCCTAACACACTACATGATTTAAAGCATTTTTTAACCTGTTTAAGACATTGCTTCATTAAAAAATAAGATCAAGGAATAGTAGGTGTCGTGGTAATAACAAGTACTTATAATACAATTAGAAAAACTGTCTCATCCCTGTAATTATCAATTCACCCCATTACTTCCCTTCTTTATGCTCATCATTATCTTTTTAGTTTTTTAGTTCTTATTCTTTGCTCTCTGTCTCATCAGCCTGTCCTTGAGTCACTGCTTCTGCTTCCCAAGGCAGAGCCACACTAGCATATATTCTGTGTGAAATTTCTAGAGAAATAGATTTTTCATGAATTTTCAAAGAAACAGATTCTTTTCCCACAATCATACCTCGTTTGCAATGGGGTGTGCACTGGGGTTACAGAACACCTCTAGACACTTCTCAGCCTCTTTGGAACTGAAGATGAAGAGGAAGAAAAGTTCTCTATTTTTATCTGTGAAACTTCCACTTGACAGCTCTGCTTGTGGATGACTTTTTTTTTATCACTTTAAAAGTTTAAGGAGGACAAAGACTGATCCACCTCTTTTCTAAAGGAAAAGATCTCCAACAATTGTGATAATCTTGTAGAAATAATGATCTCTCAAGGAGAAATTGATTTTATTTGAAAGGTTTCTGGAATTCTACAGCATTTTCTGGAAAAATGAGCAGATGTCCATAGGATGGAGATTGTTATAACTTAATGAGAGTTCATCCACCAGGAAAGATAAGTGATCAGCTCTGGAAAGATCCATCATGTTGGAACTTGACATTTGTCCTCAGTTTAGCCAAGGGCTGTGGCTCAATTCAGGGTCGAGATACAGCCAGTATGAGTCAATTCCTGCTAATTCTACAAACTCTACTTTCATTCTAATTTCTCCAGTGCTAAACTTAGAGCCTGGCTCAGTCCAGACTCTGAATAAATATTTGTTTTTGTTTTTTTTTAAGTAACAAATATTTTTTTGAGGGAAGGCTTACTGGGACTCTTTATTGTAAAGGAATAAAGGGAAAACCATTCATATAAATCCAAACTTGAGTGGTTCCCGACGGCAGTGACACCAGCGATGATGGTCTTAGGTCCATCTTAAAACCACCTCTCTGAAGACACCCAAAGCTTTGTAAAGTGGGAGCCCCAGGACCCTGTAAACCCTGCCACTGACACAGATTTCCACGGTCACCTTGAGTGACTGAGCAGTCACTTTCTGATGGCTCTTTTTTTTTTTTTTAATTGGAATATAATTGCTTTACAGTGTTGTGTTGGTTTCTGCTGTAAAACAAAGTGAATTCACTATATGCATATGTACACGCCCTCCCTCGGGAGTCTCCCTCCCACCCCCATCCCACCCTTCTCCATCAACAGGCTCCAGGCTAGGCTCCCTGCTAGACAGCGCCTCCCCACTAGCTGTCTGCTTTACACGCGGTGTACGCGTGTCACCGCTAGGCTCTCAGCTCACCTCTCTCTCCCTTCCCCGTGTCTGCACATCTGTTCTCTGTGTCTGCACCTCTATTTCTGCCCTGCAAATAACTTCATCGGCACTATTTTTTTCTAGATTCTCTCTGTCTGTGTGTGTTTTTTGCTTTGATTTTCTTTATTCATTCTTGGCTGTGCGGGTCTTTATTTCTGGAGGCGTTTCCTTCCTTGCGGTGGGCTGCTCTTCCTTGCGCTGCACTGGCTTCTCCAGCTGCGGCGCATGGTCCTGCGAAGTGTGGGCTTCAGTAGCTGCGGCGCATGGACCCATGCCCTGTCGGTTGCTCTGTGGCAGGTGGGATCTTCCCAGACCAGGGATTAGACCTGTGTCCTCTGTACTAAGCCACCAGGGAAGCTCTGTATGTGTTTTAAAGTAGAAAGTTATTTAAAATTTGAATTGTATAAAGCACCTGAAGGGTTTTAAATACCAAGGAAAAATCTTTTTTTGTGTGTGTATCCAGAAGTGGGGATAAAGTGCCAATACTGAAGCTCTCAAACCACATAGAGATAAACATATACAATGACCCCAGATAGACAAAAATATTAATTAGGATACGTGTTGAGATTGACTTCTATATATTGAGCATGCTTATGGTTCATGGCATGGTGCTTTTGGAAGTGGGGAGGAAAAAGACAGTAGAAAAAGACGTGTGTGACCAGACCCAGATGGTGAAACAGACTTCACCTCTGCCCAACTCATCAGAAATACTGTACACGTGGAACAATCCTCTTTGAAAACAGTTTTGAGACTGGCAGAAAGTCTCCTGTACAACTAAGACTGTAAAGAAAGATCCACATGGAGTCAGAGGGGAGGGAAGAATGTGATCTGGTCAGAACATACATAGAAGAGGTGATCCTCCCTAGAGGGTGACGGGTTTAAATGGAGTATAATTTATAAAAATATTGAACCATCACTATGTTGGACACTTGAAACTAATGTAATATTTAAAGCATCTCTGCTGCTGCTGCTGCTGCTCCTAAGTCGCTTCAGTCGTGTCCGACTCTGTGCGACCCCATGGACTGCAGCCTACCAGGCTCTGCCATCCATGGGATTTTCCAGGCAAGAGTACTGGAGAGAGGTGCCATTGCCTTCTCCCAATACATTGAACATTTAATTACAAATCCATGTGGTAGATAAGGGTGGAAGGATGAAGTGGTAATTTTTTTGGCTTTATGTCATTCATTCATCCTTTTATTCATTTACAACATCTGTCATTTCCTAAAAGATCTTTTTTTTAGATTTACCTACATATTTCATTTATTTTGGTGCTGTTATAAGTGAAATTACATTCTTAATTTTATTTTGGAATTATTAATTTCTAGTGCCATTACAATTGATTTTGTACCCTACAATTCTGACAAATTCACTTATTAATTACAATTTTTTGTGTGCACTCTTTAGAATTTTCTATGTACAAGATCAAGCCATCTGCAAACAGATTTAGAGTTACTTTTTCCTTTCAAATGTTGTTGGCTTTATTTCTAAAAGATTTTAAAGGAAGCTTGAAAACATCTAAACAATACCAAAAGTAGTGTTTTATAATAATATATGTAACAATATATTATATTTAATAATATGTTATCTAATGTTTACTAATTTACTCTTGGGGTAGATGACTGGGCAGAAATTACCGAGAGAGGTTACTAACTGTTACCAAATGGGGATCTTTCCTGAAAAGAGGTAGGAGAAACGGTGTAAACGCTGTACATCAAATAAAATGAATGTGCCTCCTTTACTGAACAGGAAATTTCTTTGACTTCCTTTCCTCCTCTCTGTGGATTTCCTTGTCTCCTAGGAAGGGCAGCTCATTGGAAACAAGACGGTAGATGGCATCAGTGGAGGTGGCACGGACCATGCCATCAGAAGAGGAGGTCACGAGACGGTGAGTGTGGAATGAGTCCTCCTCCTCCTGTGGTCCTGCAAAACTCCAACAAATGTAAGCTGGCATTCTTGAGAAGCTGTCAGGATGGGCAGAAGGTAGAGTTCAGCAGCAAAGCTAGAAGTAAGTAGGGTCTAAATTGAACATCAAAAACGCAGGGTCAGCATGGAGGGTGTTTGACTGGAAGTCTTCAGAGATCTCAGGAGAGTCACATTTTTCAAAATCTCTGATGAAGTAAGGGCCCAGATGACGGTTTCCATGTGGCTGCAGGGGCAACAGCAAGCCACCCTCTGCTTGCCTTCCCTCCACTTCATCACGGACCCATTCATTCTATCATCCTTGCATCTTTGGGCCGCTGATAGGTCTTCTGAAAGATTACTATGTGATCCTTTCCCTCTGGACCTCATTCAGGGTCTTCCTACACTGGATTCACTGAAGCTAAGACCTACTTAAGGCCCAATGTATACATCAGAATTCTGCTACTGCTTTAAAAAATAATTGACTCTTCTTGTCCAAGGGAGGAAAATTTTAACTGTGTTACATTATGTTAACTAGATGCTTGTGCCTCATGGCTGTTTCTCAATTTTGCCCAGAAGGTCTCAGGTTGGGATTTCACTAAGTTCTAGTTTTAATTCATTCTTCTTGAAGGAGATGCACCTCTAGATGGGGTGAGCCATGGGACCAGAGCCCTGGGTGCGATGGAAGAATCTAACACTCTACAGGTACAGAAATCTCCTTTCAAACCTGCTTCCAGAACTGCCTTGGGAATTACTTGGCGGTCCAGTGGTTAGGACTCTGCACTTCCACTGCAGGGGGCATGGGTTCGACCCCTGGTCAGAGAGCTGTGAGGTGTGGCAAAACACACACACACACACACACACACACACAGGAATAACATGTGCATTTTTAAAAGTTGCCAGGTGTTGAAGCTATTATGCATCATAGACTATAATTGTTACTAAGTTTTGGGAAAATCATGATAAATCATTTTTAGAAGTTTAACAAAATGCACAGTGGCCAGATAAAAGTCTGCTTAAAGTCTTGTCTTGAAGTCACTCAGTCGTGTCGGACTCTTTGCGACCCTCTGTATTGTAGCCAGTCAGGCTCCTCTGCCCAGGGGATATTCCAGGCAAGAGTACTGGAGTGGGTTGCCATTTCCTTCTCCAGGGAATCTTCCCAACCCAGGGGTCGAACTCGGGTTTCCTGAAGGCAGACTCTCTACTGTCTGAGCCACCAGGGAAGCCCTTATTGTGCGAATACTGCTGTGTATTTTAGATATTCAGTTTAGACTCTGCTTACTTCTAACTTTGTTGCTGAACTCTATACCCTCTGCCCATCCTGACCACTTTTCAAGAAATCCCACTTATGCTTATCAGAGTTTCATAGGATCAAGGAGAAAAAGAGAGCCCATTTCATTCTCCCCAACTCATGACCTCTTCTGAGAATAAATAAAATGAAAAAGAACCACTCTTTCACCGAAAACACAGCATCTCTTTTCTAAGGAGCGTCCTCCTCTAGTACAGAGCAGTGTGTTGATATTCACGACGAACGGCACCACTGAACTGGCTGTACCCAGCCGGTGACCTGCAGCCCAGGCCAGCCCACTGCCCCCCGACAGTCCTCGGAGGCAGAGGGACGAGGCGAGTTTCCGGTGGCTCCATGTGAGGCCACAGTCCCTTCCAGACTCACTCACGTGTTAGTTCATATGCTGGCTGTAGCCCTTGTTTGTTTTGATAGAACACAGAAAGCCGATAAAGTAAACAGACCCTGGCAGTGAGGAGCCGAGGTCTGGCTTTGTCTAGGACACATCGCCCCTCATTGTAAATCTAGCTCCAGCCCATCAGGCCTTTGGGAAGAAATGTGAAGGGTACAGGACAAGGAAGCCCGGGAACCAGACGCCCTGGGTCCTACTCACTAGCTGGGTGGCTTCAGACAAACCATTGGCTTGTCTGACAAGTGGCCCCTCCATGAAACAAAGACTCGGGCAAAGTCATTCTGGGGCCTCCTCCCTTAGCAGAGGCTGCGGAGACTTCATTCACAAGTCCCGTCTTCTTTCTGCGGTTTATGAGACAGAGTTCAGATGTATCAGCCTGGCTTTATATGCCGTGCAGCCACCTGGCCCCAACTTGCACTCAGGCTCCTTCCTCCATGCACACAGCACACAACCCATTCTAAAGAGGCTGAGAACTGTGGCTGTCTCTGCATATATGCCCGTGAGTGGGACTGCTGGACCATATGGTGGTACTACTGTTAATTTTTTAAACGAACCTCCATACTGTTCTTGCCAGTGGCTGTACCAATTTACATGCCCACCAACAGTACGAGGTGGGGGTGTTCCTTTTTCTCCACACGCTCTCCAGCATTTATTGTTTGTACATTTTGAGATGATATACTCCAAGACAGCTTTTTTTTTTTTTTTTTTTGAAGAAAGGGGAGAGATGTGAATGGTCATCCTTTTTGAAGACCATCACAGGTTCACAAATCCTGTGACATCTGCTGACCCCACCCCAAGTCCCTCATGGGACATAAGCCTTTTTCCCCTTCACTGGGTACCCAGGCTAGCCCAGAGCTTGGCACTTTCTAAGCGCTCAATAAATACTTGTAAAATGAGAGAATTCAATATGTTGCTTTTGTGGAGATGCACAAAGGCTAAAATTACTGTAAAGTTTCCAAATACCAGTAACTAGCAGGCACTTTTCTAAAAAATAGGGAAGTCTACTGTTACCCTTGAAGGCTCATATCCTGGGTGCCTGTATACCCTGTGAATAGATTCTTCCTTTATTCTCAGTTCTTTTTATTTTTCATGCATTTTCTGGGTCTATTTCTGTCTCTCTTTTTCCCAAGCCCTGTACCTTCCCTGAAAGCTTCTCAATCTCCAGGCCTGTATTAGTCTTTCCTCTCTTAAAGTCATATATTGCTACCATCCAGGGTTTATTTATTAATATTTAAACACTTCATAGGGAAAAGCACAGAGATCAGGAGACTCAGATTCCTGTCCTAAGCCAGTACTATCCAGCTCTAAAATTATGAATAAGTGTCTTTACTTCACTGACTTTAAGGAGGGGATTAGATGAACCTTGCCCTCAAAGAAGTTTCAACCTTTGTGCTTAGTGATTAATAAGATCCATCTGGAGCAGGGTTCTGTATAGATTTTTAATACAGTCCTTGGGATTAGTGGGAAAGACTTGAGTTTGCAACATCCGCTGTGGCCAGAGTAGGAATAGCATCCGAGCACTAGACCCAGGACTAAACTTCGGGAGTATCTGGGCATGGATCATCTTTCCTGTGAGTGCTGACATTTTCTTTGCCTTGTTTTTCTCTGAAAGGACTCTTCTCTGATAAGGGTTCTTCTCTGGCAAGGGCTCTCCTGAAGGCCTTTGCTCTGTATCCCACACGTACGAGCTACTCTATTAAGATATTTTGAATGAATAAAGGTGTCACTGATCTGCACAGTTAAACATAGATAAAACAGTATGTTCTGTATTGTATGACTTTTAAACATTTAAAAAAGACTTAAATTTTGAAAAGTTCTGAAGACAGTCATTTAAATGAAATCAACACACATTGAAAGAAATACACCAATTTATTTTTCCACAGTGAATTTTTTCAAGAGTTTATTTTTACTTCAGTCTCTAAGACTTAAACGTAGGTTTCTCTAGAAAGAATTCTGTATATCCAGTGTGATGATGAAAAGCTCTTAAATGCTACCAGAACGTTATACCCACACACTCGATGAATTCTGTATGATTAAGTGACTGAGACTGGATGTTTTTGCATGCAGCATTTATTTTTAATATTTTAAATAACAGCTTTATTGAAATATAATCACATACCATAAAGTTTATCCTTTTAGAAGGTAGAATGCAGCGGCTTTTAATATACTCACAGAATTGTATATCTATCATCACTCTCTAACTCTGGAGCATTTATATCATCCCCCAAATAAGCTCCATATCCACTAGCAGTTGGTCTGCCTTGCGCCTCTCCCTGACCTCGGCAACTCCTTAACTGCCCTCTGTCTCTGTGGGTTTGCCAGCTTTGGACATTTCATGGTAATAGTGTCACACACAACGTGACCTTTTGTGTCTGGCTCCTTTCACGTGTTTTTAGGTTCCATCCATCTGTACCATGGATCAGCACTTCATTGCTTTTTACGACTGAATGACATTCCATTATGTGGATGGACATTTTGTTTGTCTGTCCATCAGCTGATGGGTGTTTCAGCTGTTTCCACTTTTGGGCTATTTTGAATAACAGCCAAATTGCTGCTGTGAACATCTTTAGGTTTTGTGTAGTGGAGGGGAATTGGGTCAGATGGTTAATTTTTAACTTAGTGAGCGACTCCCCAAAACTGAGATACTGGGGGGCTATTAGACATATTTTAATGATGCTGCTCCCAAATGATAAGTCCTGGCTTATCCCTCTACTCTTACAACCAAGCAGCCTAGTGACATGCTTGATGCGGTAGCAGGACCCTGGGGGGAGCCCTGGGCCTGAGCTGTGAGTAGAATGATGTAGAATGAAGGGGAAGCCTCACCATGACTGGTCCCCACTCACTTTGAGATAATGATGCCAGCGGGGCAGGAAATTTCAGCAGAGGCAGGAATCATCAATGAGTCCTCTTCGAGGAACTTGGTCCTGAGTCTGAAATACATCACTATTCCCACTGCCCCGACCCCTAGTCCACCTCCACAGTCTCCAGAATTTATCACCTGAACGATGCAGTTCTGAACCTGTGTCCTTACCCATAATAACACCTCCCCCAGGGAACTGTTAGGAAGAAACGTGGGGTAACAAATGCAAGTGTGTGAAACAGGGTCCATTGCACAGAACAGAAACAGTATTTCAGGTTCTAACCGTTGTCTTCAATATAATGCAAATATGAGTGGTCCAAAGAGTGGTGCGCTTGTAATTAGAAGACATGGATTTGAGTTTTAGGTTAGCTTTTTGTTAGTTTTATGAAGTTGGACAACTCAGTTTAAGCTGAACTTCCTCTGCCTTTAAAATGAAGATAATAATGCCTCCTGCCTTGCACTTACTTGACTTCCAAGACTTTTAAGACTGTGTGAAGAAGTGCTTTGTGAAGGTATGAGTGTTCAGTGAATATGGATGAGTACAATTTTTGACCTCCATTCCTCCTGGCGGGTTTCATGCTTGATTCATGTCCTCACTGGCCACAAGAGATCAGAGGGGGAAAGACCACACCCAGACTCCAAGTATGCACTGCCATGGGTTACTATCATCAATCACCATATGGCACACGTGCGTGTGCTAAGTCGCTTTAGTTGGGTCCGACTCTGTGTGAGCCTGTAGACTGCAGCCCACCAGGCTCCTCTGCCCACAAGTTTCTCCAGGCCAGAATACTGGAGTTGGTGGCCATGCCCTCCTGCAGGGGAGCTTCCTGACCCAGGGATCAAACCCACGCCTTTTACGTCTCCTGCATTGGCAGGCAGATTCTTTGCCACTAGTGCCACCCAGGAAGCCCATCCTATGACACATAGATTCTGTACCATTTGGGGTCAAAACTCCTCTTCTCCTGATTTCTGAAACTCAGGCCTGAGGTAAGCATAATACCGCACTGAATTGAAAGTAGAATCACCCAGCCTGGAGCAGCAGTAAGTCTCTAAGTTTCACAGCCTAGGATCACTGAATCTGGCAGAAGTCAAGGGTACCCAGGGTCCATGTAAGTTTTAATACTGACCTTCTGTCTTAGCAAAAGTGCACAGTGCTGTGTGCTGCATACATGCCCCCACATTTCTATGTCGGGGAAAAAAACTCAGAGAAGAAAGTCTAATGCTCACGGTAGATACTATAGCTGCCTGACTCAACAGATCCTAGCTTGCCTTCCAGAGCTATAGATACTGTCACACTAGAAATTATACTTTGAAATTATTGAGGAATTCCCTGGTGGTCCAGTGGTTAGGTCTCTGCACTTTCACTGGGGTCCTGCCTTTGCTCCCTAGTCAGGGGACTAAGATCCTGCACATCTCGTGGTGCTGCCAAAAACAAACCAGAACTCTTACAAAGGTAGAAATCTACAAGGGAACGGAACTGCACACACAGACATGATCCCGCAAGTCTTAGTGGGGAAGGGAAAACATCGAAGCAGAGCCCAACATTGACAAGATCCAGTTTTGGGCAATCACGGGTATGGTTATTCTGGACCACAGGGAATGTTCTAAGGTCTAGGCATATGGCATATACAAGCGGAGCTCTGCCCTGGCATCTGGTAGGCAGTGTCAGCAGTGATGCTTCTAGTGGAGAGCTTCATTCCATCTGGCCGCATTGTTCTTTGCTGAGCAGCATGTAGGACCGAATCCCCATGAACTTCTTGTACCAAATCACATTTCTGTCTGATTAATAGCTATAGTGGATTCTGTTGTCAGTGACTAACAACCTCAATCAAGACTACTCCATCATCACACCCTAATGAGAATGAAAAACAACCATGAAAGTCAGATTTGAGAAAACATTTTTGGAAAAGGTGAAAAAGAGGTTTTATTTTTTAAAATTAGTTTTATGGAATATCTCTAATATTATGAAGTTGATTGAGAACTAGAGTTCTTTTCTCTGTGACTGTAATCAATGTTGTGCATTGTATGAGACAGCTTTGCGGTCATGTTGTTGTTTTTGATAAAGCCCATTTTTGTTAGGAGAAGGCAATGGCACCCCACTCCAGTACTCTTGCCTGGAAAATCCATGGACGGAGGAGCCTGGTAGGCTGCAGTCCATGGGGTCGCTAACAGTTGGACATGACTGAGTGACTTCACTTTCTCTTTTCACTTTCATGCATTGGAGAAGGAAATGGCAACCCACTCCAGTGTTCTTGCCTGGAGAATCCCAGGGACGGGGAAGCCTGGTGGGCTGCTGTTTATGGGGTCACACAGAGTCGGACACGACTGAAGTGACTTAGCATAGCATAGCATAGCATTTGTGTTTAATACTTCCAAACTTTTCTTCTCAATGTGCTTTCTTTAAGTTAACAATAGCAGTTTCATGCCAAAAGTTAATAAAAATATTTTAATTAATGTTTGGAAAGTTTCCTAATTTGCAAACACAAATATTTTAAAATTATTATTTATGAAATTAGCACAGTATTAACCATATTTTACCCTTCTGGGGACCTTCTGCTGGAGGACTTTTAGCTTTTCAGTCTAAGATCTTGAAGCTCTAGATATAAATCATTGAGTCTTAGAAGAAATTTTAGAGGCAGAGACATCTTATTTTAGACAAGAGAGTCAAGCAAAGGTTATTCTAGCAACTGGCTACTGCCTTATTCTTGCGAAAAAAAAATGAAGAAGGGATAAAAGATAGAAAGAAAATTTCATATTACCTTCTCCTTTTAGGAGCTGGGCGTTTGTCCCGTTTCTTCTAAATTGGAACCCTATTTTATTTTTGTTTGAATTCTCCAGACTGTTGAATTCTCCAGATTAAATACTCTGTTGAAGAAAGTCAAAGATGGTCTCCCTTTCTACCCCATGTAATGTGGGTCCTCTTCTCATAGTTTATTAATTCATTCATCTTCCATATATTCACCACAAACTGTTTCCCTTTGTGATTGAAACAATAAGCCCCGTAAAGACACCCAAGATGTCTTATCCTAATTTCCAGAACATGTGAATATGTGAGTTCAGTTCAGTTCAGTCGCTCAGTCATGTCCGACTCTTTCCAACTCTATGAATCGTAGCACACCAGGCTTCAGGTCCATCACCAACTCCTGGAGTTCACTCAACTCACGTCCATCAAGTCGGTGGTGCCATCCAGCCATCTCATCCTCTGTCGTCCCCTTCTCCTCCTGCAACCAATCCCTCCCAGCATCAGAGTCTTTTCCAATGAGTCAACTCCTCGCATGAGGTGGCCAAAGTATTGGAGTTTCAGCTTCAACATCAGTCCTGCCAGTGAATACCCAGGACCAATCTCCTTTAGGATGGACTGGTTGGATCTCCTTGCAGTCCAAGGGACTCTCAAGAGTCTTCTCCAACACCACAGTTCAAAAGCATCAATTCTTCAGCTCTCAGCTTTCTTCACAGTCCAACTCTCACATCCATACATGACCACTGGAAAAACCATAGCCTTGACTAGATGGACCTTTGTTGGCAAAGTAATGTCTCAGCTTTTCAATATGCTGTCCAGGTTGGCCATAGCTTTCCTTCCAAGGAATAAGTGTCTGCTAATTTCATGGCTGCAATCACCATCTGCAGTAATTTTGGAACCCCCCAAAATTAAGTCTGACACTCTTTCCACAGTTTCCCCATCTATTTCCCATGAAGTGATGAGACCAGATGCCATGATCTTCGTTTTCTAAATCTTGAGCTTTAAGTCAACTTTTTCACTCTCCTCTTTCACTTTCATCAAGAGGCTTTCTAGTTCCTCTTCACTTTCTGCCATAAGGGTGGTGTCATCTGCATATCTGAGGTTATTGGTATTTTTCCTGGCAGTCTTGATTCCAGCTTGTGCTTCTTCCAGCCCAGCATTTCTCATGATGTACTCTGCATAGAAGTTAAATAAGCGGGGTGACAATATACAGCCTTGATGCACTCCTTTTCCTATTTGGAACCAGTCTGTTGTTCCATGTTCAGTTCTAACTGTTGCTTCCTGACCTGCATACAAATTTCTCAAGAGGCAGATCAGATGGTCTGGTATTCCCATCTCTTTCAGAATTTTCCACAGTTTATTGTGATCCACACAGTCAAAGACTTTGGCATAGTCAATAAAGCAGAAATAGATGTTTTTCTGGAATACTCTTGCTTTCTCGATGATCCAGCAGATGTTGGCAATTTGATCTCTGGTTCCTCTGCCTTTTCTAAAACCAGCCTGAACATCTGGAAGTTCACGGTTCACATATTGCTGAAGCCTGGCTTGGAGAATTTTGAGCATTACTTTACTAGAGAGTGAGATGAGTGCAATTGTGTGGTAGTTTGAGCATTCTTTGGCATTGCCTTTCTTTGGGATTGGCATGAAAACTGACCTTTTCCAGTCCTGTGGCCACTGCTGAATTTTCCAAATGTGCTGGCATATTGAGTGGAGCCCTTTCACAGCATCATCTTTCAGGATTTGAAATAGCTCCACTGGAATTCCATCACCTCCACTAGCTTTGTTCGTAGTGATGCTTTCTAAGGCCCACTTGACTTCACATTCCAGGATGTCTGGCTCTAGGTCAGTGATCACACCATCGTGATTATCTGGGTCGTGAAGATATGTGAGCTTGCATAGAAAAAGAAAGGAAATCTCCAGATGGGATTATCTTGAGAAAGGAAGATTATCTCACATTATCTACAACAGCAAATGTAATCACAAAGGCCAGTATGTGATAAAAGCAGTAGGTTCAGAGTAGGAGAAGATGGTGTGATGCCAGGAGCTGAGACCAGAGGGCACGACAGAGGTTGAAGACGCGATGCTGCTGACTTTGAGAATGAAGGAAGCAGAGCCCGCAGTTCGACCCCCACCCCAGCCTTCACCCTGTCTCCCTTCTCCCTTGGAATTTTAAACATGGGGAAGTTTCTACACTGAAAAATAAAAACCCATGCAGGTGTGAGCAGCTCCCTAGCCTTCTGCCTTCCCCCCTGGCCCCTCACAGCAGTGTTGGAGGGCACAAGGCTTCCCTTGGGATTGCCCTGGAGAAGAAGCCAAATGCTGTTTTGAGTGACTACACGGGGTGATTAACTCAGCTCTTACCTTTGACCCAAAGGAAACTGGATGCAATTCTGTGATGCTCAGGGTTGAACTACGGAGAAGGGGGTGCATTTTCTTCCCAAGAATGGCTCCCCACCGGGAAGCCTTCAGCAGAGACCACTGTAGCCACTGCTTGTCTCTGACAGCTCTCTTTTTGTCTGCCAGGTCCTCAGCCCCACTGGGCAGGCAGCACCAGGCTGCCTGGGAGTGACTGATATTCAGGCTCAATGTATACAGTAGCTCCTGGTACATAAAGGTAATGGTATTTCCCGCTTCCCCCTCTATAACTGCCGTCTATACTGACTATACTGTGTGGTCAGTGCAGTGAGAAGAGCAAGAAAAAAATGTCCAGTTTAAAAGCTGATAAAGAGAAAGGGGCCAAGGCAGAAGAGCAAAAGGAGAAAGCCTGTCCTGTTTAGAAAAGCTGTGTGAAAAGGGGAGCGAAAGTTTTCCAGGTGATTTACCAAAAGGGTTCCCCTCTGTGACAAAGAAGGGTTGTTTTGAGGCTCAATAAGTTTATTTTTTTTTTCTGGAAGTGTTCCAAACATTAACCAAAGGATTAAGCTGAGATATAGAAACCCAAAAAATAAATTATATTATTATTCTTACCAATATATGTGAGGTCCTTTAATACATTTTTAATGCTTTTAACTATATATGTTTCTATTGCCTTCTCATATGACAAAGATCTTGTGATTTATCTCTAGAGAAATTAGAAAGTTATTTCAAAATTTCCTCTGGCATGAATACATGAAATTTGCTTTTCAACTATTAAACAAAAAGTTCTATCCAAGCCTCTAATGCCACTGATAGACAGGATACCCTTACTCAGACAATCAAGCATACTCACTCTGATTCTGGCCATAAATATGAGCTTTTCTTTAAAATTATTCAATCTCAGTCAGAACAATGAGCTACATTTCAATCAGATCAGATCAGTCGCTCAGTCATGTCCGACTCTTTGCGACCCCATGAACCGCAGCACGCCAGGCCTCCCTGTCCATCACCAGCTCCCGGAGGTCACCCAGACTCACATTCATCGAGTCAGTGATGCCATCCAGCCATCTCATCCTCTGGCGTCCCCTTCTCCTCCTGCCCTCAATCCCTCCCAGCATCAGAGTCTTCTCCAATGAGTCAACTCTTCGCATGAGGTGGCCAAAATACTGGAGTTTCAGTTTTAGCATCATTCCTTCCAAAGAAATCCCAGAGTTGAGCTCCTTCAGAATGGACCGGTTGGATCTCCTTGCACTCCAAGGGACTCTCAAGAGTCTTCTCCAACACCACAGTTCAAAAGCATCAATTCTTCGGCGCTCAGCCTTCTTCACAGTCCAACTCTCACATCCATACATGACCACAGGAAAGACCATAGCCTTGACTAGGTGAACCTTTGTTGGCAAAGTGATGTCTCTGCTTTGGAATATGCTATCTAGGTTGGTCATAACTTTCCTTCCAAGGAGTAAGCGTCTTTTAATTTCATGGCTGCAGTCACCATCCGCAGTGATTTTGGAGCCCAGAAAAATAAAGTCTGACACTGTTTCCACTGTTTCTCCATCGATTTCCCATGTAGTGATAGAAAGTTGTAACTTTCCGATTGTTAACCCTTCCTGAGTTATGGGATGGGTTTATATGGCTAACACCAGGGTGTTGTTAAGTTTAAAGACCCCTCTATGTTGGGAACAATTAAATTGCACTAGCCCAGGTAGAGGTAGTGGTAAAGAATTGGCCTACCAGTGCAGGAGATACAAGAGACACAGGTTCAATCCCTAAGTCAGGAAGATCCCTTGGAGGATGAAATGGCAACTCACTCCAGTATTCTTGCCTGGAGAATCCCATGGAAAGAGGAGCCTGGAGGGCTACAGCACGTGGGGTTACAAAGAGTCAGACATGACTGAGAACAGCACCCAGAAAAAATAATGAGTCTAATAACACTAGAAAATTGGCCTGGGTGCCTTATGAAAAATGCGAAAATCTTATTTCCCTTAAAGATAGTGATTGGTATGGCACAAATTGGGTCAGGCAATGAGAAATATACAGGGTCACACCTAATGAAACTCAATAGCTCTGAAGCGCCTATCTACAGCCCTGGCTTCCACCAGGATGGATAGGAATGTGTACTTTAGTATTCCCTTGTTCTCAAGGCCACTTGAGTGCTAATTTAGATGTGAATCTAGCGAATTTGCCATTAACACAAGCCTGGTGGACTCAGAGAGCTGTGTCCCACTGGTATGACCATTTAGCTATTATTGTGCCTTCAGTAGAATTAGAAGATGTAATTGCCCACACGGAAGCCTTAACAGAAACAAACCCTTAAATGATAGTAACCAGGCGATTAGCCTACTGAATTCTGAAGTCTCTTTGATGAAGTTGCGTTACAAAGTCACATTGCCCTCCATAATCTTACAGCATCTCAAGGAGGCACTTGAATTTGAATTAAAATTCAAACTGAATGCATTTTCACACCAGAAGAATCCTCTAATATTACACATTTAATGACACATGAAAAATAGGATTTCTGCCTTAAGTGTTTCACTTTCTAGTCTTGGTGATCATTTTGGGAGTCAATTTGGTTCCAGAAGCTCATGGCTTAAATCTCCCTGAAAGTTTTATTAATGTTACTAGCTGTATTACTTACATGCTATTTCATGAGATAGCTGTCTCTTAAATTACCTGGTGGGTAACCAGGCCTCTGATAAAATTAGTGATGGTTAAACGTCTTGAGGCAGTTGATCATATATATATATATGAAGTGAAGTGAAGTGAAAGTCGCTCAGTAGTGTCCAACTCCTTGCAACCCCCCAGTCCATGGAATTCTCCAGGCCAAAATACTGGAGTGGGTAGTCTTTCCCTTCACCAGGGGATTTTCCCAACCCAGGGATCAATCTCAGGTCTCCCATATTGCAGGCAGATTCTTTACCAGCTGAGCCACAAGAGAAGCCCATATATATATAGGCTTATATATATGCATATATAGATCATATGAAACTCTAATACTTTGGCTACCTGATGGGAAGAACTGACTCTTTAGAAAAGACCCTGATGCTGGGCAAGATTAAAGGCAGGAGGAGAATGGGACAATAGAGGATGGTTGAATGGCATCACTGATTCGATGGACATGAGTCTGAGCAAACTCTGGGAGATAGCAAAGGACAGGGAATCTTGGCATGCTGCAACCCATGGGGCTGCCAAGAGTCAGACACAACAGAGCAACTGAACCAAACTGAAAGGCTGAACTGATTTATACACACACACACATACATATATAAATATATTCTACATATATATGTAGATAATTGTATAGTACAACTCTATTCATGGGAAAAAGCAGCAAGGGCAACATTTCCTGGATCGTAATGGACTAGTAAAACAGGCAGTCCAGAGAACTGTCATGTTCAGCACTGGACTTATACTCAAAATCCAGAGAACTTTAGATTATCAACAAAGCCTACTAAAAAAAATTAGTGCCTTGAGTGGCCTATCAACAGAATCCTTATCTGATGAGCCATATTTTTTTTTTCCTCAGCTGACATACATTATAATCCAGCAGGATAACAGCTAGAATAATTTGATCTGGAGCACAGAAAAGAGCCCTGGCCACGTGGTTAATGAGGAAAAGAGTGAATTATCCTCACCTACTCTGTCTTCTCTAAGAGTTGATTTAGTTCATTTGATTCTAAGTCTTCACCTTCCAGCTATTTCTGTGGCACCCTTTGTACTCATATGTGTATTGTCAGATTTGACTCCTTACTTCCTAGACTGAATTTAAAATCTCATGCCACTTAGCCATTTCACTGAAATGTGTGAATATTTACTGCCAGCAATTAATTGCCCAAGACATTAAAATAACCATCAAAATGCCAAGCTTGGCAGACACAGCCTATTGTCTGCAAATGACATTTTCACCAGTTACTTTAAAGGGCTGAGCAGCTATCATCCCCTGGGCAAGAACTGGCATATTGTTTTGCAAAATATCAACTTCTCTCGAAATAGAAACACATTCTGCTGACTATTAGTGCTTCTCTTTGAAAAAGAAATTACAGTACTTTACTCTTAGATGGTTCTTCATACCTTACAAACCGTTCTATTATCACATCTTTTTTTTAAAGCAATCACTGTTTATTAACTGATCAGATTGCAAAAATAATCTCGGTAGAGAAGGCAATGGCACCCCACTCCAGTACTCTTGCCTAGAAAATCCCATGGACGAAGGAGCCTGGTAGGCTGCAGTCCATGGGGTCGCTAGGAGTCAAACACGACTGAGCGACTTCACTTTCACTTTTCACTTTCATGCATTGGAGAAGGAAATGGCAACCCACTCCAGTGTTCTTGCCTGGAGAATCCCAGGGACGGGGAAGCCTGATGGGCTGCCGTCTATGGGGTCACACAGAGTTGGACACGACTAAAGTGACTTAGCTAGCTAGCTAGCTAGATACCTCAGTTCTTCCTTCAGATAAGGCTGTTGGTCTGCTCTTCCCTGTTTCCAGCATCTCCACCTTCTACAAAATGGATGGTCTTTTTCTTCATTCCACTTCATGGAGAAGACAATTTAAGGGGCCACAGGAAGCTATTTGCTGCTTTGAGCTGCTTTCCAGCAATATAGATCTCATGAATCAGATCCTCCATGCAGATAATGCCATATTTCCCATGAGACTGAACAATCAACACATTATCTGTCAGGAAAATTGACTTCTTTTAGCTTTGCCATAACCATGCTTATAGATCAAGTCATTTACAGACTTCAGATTTGGGTACCCTTAATGGCAGAAAGCGAAGAGGAACTAAAGTGTCAAGAGAGTGAAAAAGCTGATTTAAAGCTCAACATTCAAAAAACTAAGATTATGGCATCCAGTATCATCACTTTGTGGCAAATATATTGGGGAAAAAATGGAAATAGTGGCAGACTTTATTTTCTTGGGCTCCAAAATCACTGCAGGTGGTGACTGCAGCCATGAAATTAAAAGACGCTTGCTCCTTGGAAGAAAAGCTATGACAAACCTAGACAGCATATTAAAAAGCAGAGATGCTACTTTTCTGACAAAAGTCTCTATAGTGAAAGCTATGGTTTTTCCAGTAGCCATGTACAGATGTGACAGTTGGACCATCATGAGGGCTGAGCATCAAAGAATTTATGCCTTCAAACTGTGGTGTTGGAGAAGACTCTTGAGAGTCCCTTGAACTGCAAGAAGATCAAACCAGTCAATCCTAAAGGAAATCAACCCTGAATACTCATTGGAAGGACTGATGCTGAAGCTGAAGTGCCAATACTTTGGCCACCTGATTCGAAGTGCTGACTCATTAGAAAAGCCCCTGATGCTGGGAAAGATTGAGGGCAGGAGGAGAAGTGGACGACAGAGGATGAGATAGTTGGGTGCATCATTGACTCAATGGACCTGAGTTTGAGCAAACTCTGGGAGATAGTGAAGGACAGGAAAGCTTGGCATGCCACATCCCATGGGGTTGCCAAGAGTCAGACACAACTGAGTGACTGAATACCAACAACGACTGCAGTGTATGGTCCCACAATTCTCAATGTGTTAATTGAAGCCTTGCTGAGCTTCATGAAGGTGCCTTGTTGGCAATTTACAAAGGTGCCATTGAAGATCTGACATAGGCAGAGAAGTTGAAACACATTTCAAGCCTTTGGGCTCACACAGCTGATACTTATGATCCTGATGACAAAGGCCAGTCTGGGTTCTGCAGGTACGTAGAAGTTGCTGGCTTTTTGTGTCATCCTAGTTATTTGAATTTCAGCTCTGTACATCTGCCTGTATTCCTTATGAAAGTGCTTAGCTTTTTCATAGATAAGCTTTGTCTTTGCCTTTTGAAGCATCTTTTGGACAAACTTCTTTCTCAGGTGCTGGAGCTTCAGCTCTATGAAATTCTTTTGCTTTTTCTTAATGGTTTCTGGCATAGCAAGGACCTTCTTTTTCTTCTCTTCTGCGCTCTCCATGGTTCCAGCTGGGAAGGAGCTACATTTCTTACAATTGATGCTTATTCCCATTTTAAGTAAAAGGAAATCATGATGGTCAAATATTTAAATCCCCTTTGTATGTTGCCCATCTCTCTTGATGCTGGGGTCGGTCATGTGACTTACTTTGGCCAATGGAATGCTCAGTGTCTATGACGCAACCAAAGGCATGGGCCTGGTTTTTGATGTTGCACATATCTTCTTGTGCCTATTCCAATGTGAAGGGCTTCCCCAAGACAGCTGAGTGCCTTCATTCTAGACCCCAGAATTGACCCATGTAGAGAAATTCTGAGTTAAACCCACAGTGAGGAGGCGATCCCAGCTCACCAGCCACTTGAAACAGAGCCTCTCCAAATCAGCCAACCTGCGGTGGACCTACAAACTATGAACACAAGAATAAATGCCCGTTGTTGTAACTGAGTTTTGCTACAAGGCTTTATTGTAGATACAGAACCTGAAGCTTACAGAGGTTAAAAAAATGTTCCCAGCGCGACACGACTGATAAGTGCTTACAGTGAAATTCACACCCGGGTCTGTTACACTCTCAGTAGATTGCTTTCCCTGCTGTACAGCTCAGTGGGGTGTGAGCAAGAGAAAATCCTGTTTATGCATCTACTCTTTCATTGCCCTTTACGGGCACCCATAGCCCAACCAGTTGAATGGTTTTGTGGAGGCAGCACAAAGAAATGTATTTTTCTCTTAT
Organism: Tragelaphus eurycerus; assembly: GCA_935064755.1. Lineage (NCBI taxonomy): Eukaryota > Metazoa > Chordata > Mammalia > Artiodactyla > Bovidae > Tragelaphus > Tragelaphus eurycerus. The sequence continues at coordinate 16,542,109 of CAKXYN010000034.1, read as the reverse complement.
GGTTCTATATGCTGAGTGACCTCCGGGAGCTGGTGATGGACAGAGAGGCCTGGCATGCTGCGGTTCATGGGGTCGCAAAGAGTCGGACACGACTGAGCGACTGATCTGATCTGATCTGATCTATATGCTAGAGGAGATTCTAAATGAGACAGGGTGCATTTCCCTCCTGTCTTGTTAATATCTTTCAAGTTAATGGAAGACTTGATATAGAAACTTGAGAGGGCTAGAGATTAAGCAAGGGATCTATCATTGTGATCAAGAGCACCAACTTTGGAATCAGACAGACTTAGGCTTCAATACATATTCAACACTGTGTGTGTGTGTGTGTGTGTGTATGCGTGTGTATGCGCACGTGTGTGTGTGTGTTTTAGTTGGTCAGTCACGTCCAACTCTTTGCAACCCCATGGACTATAGCCTGCCAGGCCCCTCTGTCCATGGAATTCTCCAGGCAATACTGGAGTGGGTTGGCTTTCCCTTAGGCACTGTATATGTGTGTCTATATATAGATGTATATATATACACACACACACACACACACACAATATTGGATACATTAATTTTCCTAAGCTTTAGTTTCCTCACATGAGTGCAGTAATATGAACCTTACAGAATTATCCTGAAGATAAATGGGATGATATAAAAATAGGGTGCTTATTAAGAATATGGATTCTAGAATTAAGCTAATTAGTCTTTGTGAACCTTCATTTAATGTGTGAACTTAGGTAAACTCATAAATTCTCTGTTCACTAGATTCTTTTCACATAGAATGGGGGCATGATTGTATTTATAGGATTATTTCATAGATTAAATATGATAATAAAAGATCTGACATGAAGTATGTACTCAATACATATTAGTATTATTTTTCTTCCATAAAAGTACAGTGTAAAGAGTAGCTTCATAAAAAATTCATTATGATTATTCTATACGCTGATGCTATAGGGGATTGGAAAATCCTTATAAATTCTAAACCTCTTTGCAGGGAGACTTTTTGAGTATAAATCTAGTGCTAAATATGAAAATAAAATTTGCAAAGAACAATTTGACAAACGCATAGACTTAAAACTGGAACCTTATTCAAAATGTTATGTGAACATTATTATTTTATAGAATGTTATAGGGCAACCAAAGACCACATAGGCCGAGTCCTCTGCTCACAATTGCAGGGGGTGGGGAAGGGTGGGATGTGTGTGTGTGTGTGTGTCTGTGTGAGAGAGAGAGACACACACACACACACACAAGGCTTTCAAAGACCAGGCAAGCACCATAAATGCATGTGAAATAAGAAAACAGTGAGTTGTGGGCACAGGTGAAAATGTAAAAATGAAGCCCTGCTTTAAGAAATCTGGTTTCCAAATTATGAACACATTATGTCAACAAAGCAAAGCACATCTACGAGCTGCACTCCGCGGTGGGTCAGCAGCTGATGCCTCTCTTCAGGAGGCAGGGGAAGGCATTTGTGTCACGGCCCTCACTAGCAGTGGGGGGGGGAACATCTCTGTGTCTGTTGATGCACTGAGGATGGCAAACGACCTGGAGCATCTCTCTGCATGGACTGGTTTCCACTCAGAAGAGGCCACTCTAAAGGCGGTGTGTGTGCCGGTACCAGGGGGCAGATCCCGGAAAGGGAGACGGCAGCTTGCGGTCCATCGGGCCTGTGCAGGAGCATCAAGCAGAGGTGGGCGGGTTGATGTGTGAATGGCACCCCTAGCACGGCATTAACTCACACGTCTGTGTAATGGCCTTGCAGCACCAGGGACCATGGATCTATGTCAGAGCCATGTGTAGGGTTGGCTGTTTTCTGAGAAGCTCTGTAATCCAAGCAGCAGTATATGAGGCTCTGTCTAACAGCATGTAATCAGTTCAGTTCAGTTCAGTTGCTCAGTCGTGTCCTGCTCTTTGCGACCCCATGGACTGCAGCAGGCTAGGCTTCCCTGTCCATCACCAACTCCCAGAGTTTACTCAAAGTCATGTCCATCACGTCAGTGATGCCATCCAGCCATCTCATGCCCTGTCGTCCCCTTCTCCTTCTACCTTCAGTCTTCCCCAGCATCAGGGTCTTTTCCAGTGAGTCAGTATACCAAAGAACAAACACATCTTCCCCTCCTGCCATAGAACAGACAGGCTGATTGCTTTGTTGTTGTTTTGTTTTTAGTTTATTATTTATTTTATATTGGAGTATCATTGATTTGTTTCCCTCATGGCCAAGTGGTAAAGAATTTGTGTGCAATGCAGGAGACTCGGGTTCAATCCCTGGGTATGGAAGATCCCCTGTAGGAGGAAATGGCAACCCTCTCCAGTGTTCTTGCCTGGGAAATTCCATGGACAGAGGAGCCTGGTGGGCTATAGTCCATGGGGTCTCAGAGTTGGACAGGACTTAGAGACTAAATCAGCACTCCCATAGTTGATTCACAGTATTGTATGAGTTTCAGGTGTACAGCAAAGTGAAATCAGTTATACACGCACATACATCCATGCTGTTTCAGGTTCTTTTCCAATATAGGTTATTGCAGAAAACTGAGTAGCGTTCCCTGGGCTGCACAGTAGGTCCTTGTTGTTTGGTATTTTGTGTACGACAGTGTGTATATGTTAATCCCAAAGTTCTAATTTATCCCCTGCCCCACCTTTTCCCTTTGGTAACCAAAATTAGTTTTTGAAGTCTGTTTCTGTTTTGCAAATAAGATCATTCCTTTCATCTTTTTAGATTCCACATGTAAGTGAATCACCCCCTGACAGAGGGGGTGATTCTAACCGGAGGCAATGTCACCCCTCTAGGGAGCATAGCAGATGAGAAAAGAAGTATCATTTTGTAAAACTATATTCCAAAATGATTTGACTGGTTATTTTTCACTGATTCAACTGACTTCGATGGGAAGTGCGGTTTTATTTTTATCCACGCGTTAGAGAAAGCTGAGCCCTGTCATGTCCTGTCAGCCATGTCATGCCAAGCACTCCTGAGCCTGGTGTACATGGCAGATGCCCCAGAAAGCCCTGGGGCTGCAGGCTTCTTCCGACCTCCCCGAGGGCTCTGAGAAATCTGCACTCCTCAGGGCCTGAGAAAAAGCAGCAGGAGCTCAGGAAATTTGAATTTGAATGTCACGGCTACTTTCTGCTTCTGCACCCACAGGCTGGAAAGTTCTGGGAACATAAGGAGATGAGACCCAGGTTTTGAATAAAATTCTGGTGAATGTTGTACAGTTTTAATATAAGCTGCATGCATGCTAAGTCACTTTGGTCGTGTCTGACAGTTTGAGACCCCACAGACTGTAGCCCGCCAGGCTCCTCTGTCCATGGAATACTGGAGACTAATGGAGTGCGTTGCCATTTCCTCCTACAGGGGATCCACCCCACCCAGGGATCAAACCCACATTTCCTATGTCTCCTGCACTGGCAAGCGAATTCTTTACCACCAAGCCACCTGGGAAGCCCAATTTTTACTGCTTATCCATGTGGATTATCAGTAATCTCCTCAGCCTTCTGGTTCATGATCTGTGTGCACAGCATTTCTGAAACAGCCCATTAAATCTGGCATTGAATATGCTTCACCAAGTCTCATGGTCTGTGGAGAACTGAATCATCACTGGTCCAGTGAAGTGGTGCTTGGGGCTCTGGGATCATCCACCCACCACTTCATCTACATCTTCTTCATTTACATCTGCATCTGAGATGATTGTAAGTAGGAAGAAAACCCCTCCCATGAGTTCTCAAGTAAGAAACACATTCATGTATGTACATATTTATCTTTGCAAGGAGCATTTTACCCTTCATACCTCAGAGGGAGAGAAACATGCTGCATATTTTTCACTGAAGAGAGGATTCCGTTCTTTTAACTATGGGTCAATGTTTAGCCTCATGTTTTTTAGATTTTTAAAAAATAATTTTATTAAGGTAAATTGATGTCTGGGCTTCCCTAGTGGCACAGACAGTAAAGAATCTGCTCCACATATTTAGTGCATACAGTCTGATGTTAAAGTATATTGGATGTTAATGTATATTATCATACACAGTTTGGACATAAACACACACGCAGTTGTGGGAGCATGACCACAATCAAGGTAATAGACATAACCATTCCCTCCAAAATTTCCTTGTGTCCCTTTATTTTTTGCTTTGTGTGTGTAGGAGGAGGTAAGAAAACTTGACACAAGGTATACCCTATCACAATATAGTATTAGCTACAGGCACTATTTGTACAGCAGATCTCTAGAACTTATTCATCTTTGTAACTAAAGCTTCATCCCCATTGAAACAAGGACTTCTCCATATGTTGGCCTTTGCAGACGATCCCATTTGGCACAGTGAGTCTGTTATGATGCTAAGAGCTTATTTGTTGAGAAAGAAATTCCGCAGGGCACATTTTCTATTCCCTGTGCATCCTTGATTCCCAGAAAAAGATGGAAAACATGTGTAGAATTATCATAAGAGTCTAACATTTAAAAGTACATTACCAAGAGCTTACTGTATGCGAAGGGAAAAAGAAAGTTTGCCTTTAAAAGGTTCCCAGAAGGAAGAAATTATGCAAGGGAAAGAGAGAGCGGGAGGATATGATTGATTTTGTTGCAGTGCATCATTGAAAGAGCAGAGAGCAAGGGGGAGAGGTATAAACTGATTGCTCTGGTGCCTTCCAGTTCTGATCCTCTTGTCAGTACAGCGCAGAGGCTCATGTTTCAGGAGCAAGGGCCCTGAGTGATGGTTTCAGTGTCCCAGAGAGTAGATTAATGAGAAATATCCCACCGCATGACAGATGTGTGTCTAAGCACAGGAGTCTTTTTTTTTTTTTAAAAAAAGAAGGAATTATTTTTAAAAATTATTCATTTGTTTTGCATTCCTCCACTCAGCAGCAGAAAATCCTGGAGTGGAGCCCTTAGCTACAATTGCCTTGAATGCCAATTTCCAGTGTTTTAAAATGAACCGTTCAATGAATACTAATGTTCTCAAAAGAGAGCTGCCAGAGGTCAGAAAAACTATGTTGGTGACTTCAGGATGAAAAAATGAGGAGAGCACTAAACTGAAAGTGAATGTACCTAATTTCTAATCCCAGTTCTGCTTTGCACCAGCTCTGTGACTAGACAACTCACTTTCCCTCTCTCTCAGCATTGGCTTTCTCCCCTATAAAGTAACTAAAGTCTTCTAAGTCATCCAATATGCCAGGCCATAAGGTGGTGCTAGTGGTGAAGAACCCACCCACCAATGCAGGAGACATAAAGGACGTGGGTTCGATCCCTGGGTTGGGAAGATCCCCTGGAGGAGGACATGGCAACCCACTCCAGTATTCTTTCCTGGAGAATCCCATGGACAGAGGGGTCTGATGGCTTACAGTCCATGGGGCTGCAAAAAGTCGGACACAGCTGAAGTCTAACACAATACAACACAACACACAAAGCGTGTGTAGATCAAATTAAAATTCCCTTTCTCAGTAACACTAGTTGACTTTAAAGTGGCACATGTGGTTAGTGGCTACAGTATTGATAGCACAGATTGTAAAGCATTTTCATCCTTACAGAAAGTTCTTTCGAATAGTTCTAGTAGAATGATGTGTCTGTTCTATTCTGACTCAGAACTTTGGAATCTATTCCCACATGCCATCTGTGGAAATCAGGATGATGAAGCATGGACTCCTGGCCCTGGAACAGTAGCCCTTGTCTGCTAAACATGATAATCAGGGTGGCATTTGTAACAGGGTTGGAAAGTATTGGCTGGGATCACTGTTCACCCACCAAGCAGATGCAACATGAAACACAATGGAAAACCCACCAAAGGGGAACGGAAGAGAGAGGGGCTGGCAGATAGCAAGCCAGGATTCCCATCCCCAAAGCTCCCTCATGATCAAACCTCCAAAAGGGACAGAAATATGAGACCCAGCCCTCAGAGAACAAGGGTTTTTCTTGTATGCCTGTGTGCATGCTAAGCCACTTCAGTTGTGTCCAACTCTTTGCGACTCTGTGGACTGTAGCCCACCAGGCTCCTCTGTCCATGGGAGTCTCCAGGCAAGAATACTAGAGTGGGTTGCCATACCCTCCTCCAGGGGATCTTCCCAACCCAGGGATCGAACCCATGTCTCTTACGTCTCTTGGGTTGGCAGAAGGTTCTTTGCCTCTATGGCCACCTGGGAAGCCCCATTTCCTTGTATACCTACCCTTAACCAGCTGATGCTGGATAATTCACAATTTAGAACCTGGTTAATGTTATTAGAACTAAAGTCCAAAGGAGCCTGAGTGCACAGAAGCTAGTATCATAGACTCAACTTCGCAGCAAACTAGAAGGAAATGCAGCCTATTGCTATGTCTCTGGGTCTCTGAACATGGCGCTCAGAGAACCAAGTCACGGTATTTCTGGCCACTCAGCTCCTGTTCTTTGGCCACTTGGCTCCTATTCTTCCCTTGAGCACAGCTGACTTTTGGTTGCTCCAGGGGTTTGTTGGGGTTTTACTTTTGAGTCAGGAGAGCTCCGAGCATAGGAAAAGGGCATCGTTAGAAGGATGTGGGGATTCAGGCCAAATGCAAATAATCTGTGCACATTTTTCATCCTAATGGAGTGCAGCTGAAGCCACAGCCTCCTCTCATTTAATCACAGCCTCAGGGTCTAGAGAGTGGGGCCAATGGAAAATCCACTGCCTAGCCCTTTTAGCCCAAAGTTTACATTCTCGACTCCTTGCAGCCCTTGCGCTAATAAAATAAGAATGATCACAAACATTTGTCTAGCACAAGCTATGCTATTGGAATGCTTCCAAAGGCTCTAAATAGATTTGCTCATTTAATCATCACAGTCAACTTAAGAGGTGGGTATTATGAGATGTTCCCAACTCACAGTGTGAAACGAAGGTGCAGAGTTGAGATCCTGTAGTTTCAGAATGTCTAGTTTAATCATGATGCTATATAGCTTTTCTGAACAAAATAGATTTCAGCTGAAAACCAGCTTGTAAATAGCAGAACTTTCATAGTTCTGAGGTAGTTTCAAGGTTGACATATTAGAAAAGCAGACAGAGTAGATTGACCAGACAGGTGCAGGGGAGAGCCTAGTTGACCCTGTTTAAACCAAATCAGTGGCCACACCAGTCATGCAAATTAAAACCCCAAAGACATTCTAAGAACAGAGGCTCTTAGCTAATACAGCGCTAATGCATTAGACTTTCACCTTCGTCACCTCACTGGGAAAGTGCTGCAAACAGTGAAGTAGTCAGAAGGAAAGACATTACAAGGTTGATACAGTCATAAAAAGAGACATGAAAAAGAAAGAAGTTGAGAGTACAGATTTGAAATGTAAGGGAGGAGCCCACTTGGGACTGGGCTCAGATTGATGGTGTCTGTCATATTTTAAGAGCATTTACTCTACCAAGTAGTGTAGCAAAAGGCAAGGTACTTTCCTGCAATCCAGGCAGGTGCTACCCCATGGTTAGAGAATTTCCTGTGATCGTGGTCAGTGTTCGGCTGTTTCCAGACAGATCTGAGAACAGTCTAAGAGGTTAATGCACAGTCATATACCGAATATAGTTTGTCAATAGAATAACCCTCTCCTTTGAAGCAATAATATGAAACAGTTTAATGCTTTCCCTAAGACATTGAGGATCATGGGCAGCAACTTTAAAAAATTAGTTTATCTCAGTGCTGATCTCTTTCATACTCACTTTGTGTTGATCTTTGGTGGTAAACATTCTTAAATTCCTTTCAGAGACAGAGGCCTGCTTTAAGGAAGCTTTTTTCATTTTGCCCGGTCCTCCCATCTCCAACATCCTCATTTCAGCACACACGCGCCACACACACACACACACACACACACACACACACACACACACTGCAGTCTGAATCTCAGCCTCAAGGTCTATAAGCACTTAGCATTTCATTTCCCTGGCTCTGTTATTTCTATTTTTCTTTTTATTTTATTTATTGTTGGAGTATAATTGCTTTACAATACTGTGTTAGTTGCTGCTGTATGATTCAACAAAGTGATTCAGCCATAAGCATATAGATTTTCCCTCCCTCTTGCACCTCCCCTCCCACCCACCCCTCTAGGTCATCACACAGCGCTGGGCTGGGCTCTCTGTCTCTGTGGCAGCTTCCTGCCAGCCCATCAGCTATCGCACATGATAAAGAGCACGTGTCAACGCGGCTCTCGGTTCATCCCACCCTGCCCTTCCCCCGCTGTACCCACAAGGCCCTTCTCGACGTCCCTGTCTCTGTTCCTGCCCTGCTAAAAGGTTCATCTGTATCATTATTTCTATTCATTTCCTTTTGCTCCTTCACTCCCATTCTCTAAATGAGATGCACTCTTGCTCTGGAGGCAAAGTCTGTACATTTTAGATTCAGCCATTACTAAGTTTGTAATTGGTTTTGGCCACTTACTAACTGTGCCCATGTGGAAAATGGAGATTTTTTTTAGTACCCGCACCCCCCTGCATCTCCCCCTACCACACCGAGCCTTATTTTCCTCATTTGTAAAGTACAACTGATGCTTTCGACTTGACAGTGTTGGTGGGTACAGACCAAATCTCTGGGGCATAATAGATGTTTAAAGGATCAGTCTCTTTCACCAATTTCTTTCTTAGCTCTAGAGGGTGGACAATGGTAGATATTCATGAGATAACTGAATGTATGAATGAAAGAGGCTGGATTTTCAGTGTATACTAATGATTCTAAGCTTGACACAGTAAAGACATCTCCTGAGTACACTAGTTAACTAGATTTGATCCCTTGCTTTCTTAATTTCTTTTCTCTGTCTTTTTCCTGAATGCACATCTGATTCCCTTTTGTTCATGCCAATATAATGGCATGCCTGACTCTATAGACATGTGGACTGACTATGAGCTGTGTGGATCTAATAGCTAGGAAGATGAAAATAACTCAGAATAAAACCAAGCAGTTGAGTCCAATCAAGGTTAAGATAGCATGGACTGCAAACTTCCTTGAATAGACAAAAGAATAAGATATCAATAGGACTCCCACTCAAGATGGTAGGCACTCTGCCTTGTTAAACTTTTAACGTCTCTGTCACAGATCTTTAAAAGTCGCAAATATATTTTAATCCTAGACAGTATCTCTAGTTACTTAGTAACCTTAGTATCTTTCACTGCTTCACTAGTGACTTCATTAGTAGCCTTCACTAGCTGATAAGGTAACTCTTGTTATCAAATGAGAGTCTGTTAGCATTGAGAAAATTTGGAAATAAATGTAGACATACTTAAGAGGATTCTGGTATTAACATTTTGTATTAACTATGTGCTTGGTATTTAAGCATTTGGAATATTTAAAATAAGTTTACCTGAGTGACAGATCAGCTTTATGATTCTAGTGTGAAATGTGTAATAGCAATTGATTTGAATGTGTGATCTGAGTTTGAAATCTCACTGTGGACATGTACAATGTGAGACTTGAGTTGTACTAGCCACTCAGTCGTGTCCAACTCTTTGTGACCCCATGGACTGTGTGTAGCCCGCCAGGTTCCTCTGTCCATGGGAATCTCCAAGCAAGACTATTGGAGTGGGTAGCCATTCCCTTCTCCAAAGGATCTTCCCGACCAAGGGATTGAACCTGCGTCTCCTTCATTGTGGGTAGATTCTTCAGTGTCTGAGCTGCCAAATTTAAAATTTCTGTTTTTATAAGTTTAATTTCTAGATTTGAAAGTGACTTTAGGTGCTTGAGAAGACTTTTCACATGGCATTTAAAGTTCTTTAAAAAGAAATTTAATGTGTTAAATTTATAAATTGAGTTTAAAAGATTCAAAAGAGTTAAAAATTTCAAGTTTTAAATAGGACAGAATATGAGTTGAAGTCCCTTTAAAACTGAGTGTTAAATTTTGATAAATTTGCAAGTAAAATAGAAAGATTTGCAAGTAGAACTTAAACCAAGAAAAAACTGGAATATTTAATTAATTTTAATAAATTATATATTATTATTAAATGATATCTGGATAATCTTTCTGTAAATGTCTTCCTGCTCATGCATACTTGTTCAGTCGCTCAGTTGTATCTGACTTTTTGTGACCCCTGGACCCGCTGGGCTCCTCTGTCCATGAGATTTTCCAGGCAAGAATGTCTTCCTAGGAAATCCCAAGTCTTACCCTAACAGTTTATTGAGACTAGTTTTTTCATTCTTTTTTTTTTTTTTGGTGACTATCCCAGCAATGAAGTGGGAGTTAAATGTCAGTCCCCAGAAGGGTCTTGTTATGGAGTTCTAAACCAGTCTGAAGTTAATCAGGAAAATGACTTTAGGTAGCTTAGGTTTCCACACACAATGTTGTCTATAATGGGCAAAGAGTAAATATAGTCTCCTCTCCCAGAAATGCCCACCGTCTTAGGGGAAAACAGTTCCTCTAAAACTGTTTTCAGTTGGAAAAGTAGAGTCTGAGGTTGAGCACCTTCAAGCAGAAAGCAAAGCATAAAGGAAGGTGTCATTCCAGCGTGATGAGGAGTGATGGATCCTAACAGCTAAAGGTCAAGCCATTTCATACGCATTACAAAAAATAAAAGTGGAGTGAAGACAGGAACCGCAGAAAAATGGCAAGCGTTTAACCTGCATGAAAGTATTTCAGGAGGTATTTTGCTGCTTTTTGCATGTAAGTTATGTCTGTCTATAGTGAGTAAAAACGACCATCTGTAATGTTTACAAATACCAGAATATGCTGACATCAAAGTTAATCTCAAATAAAGCATAGCCTTGTATTGTATTACATATAATAAAAGTCTTACTCTGAATATATGGAACGGGATATACAATTTTATTTACGGGCACTTAAAGTGAAAGTGAAGTCACTTAGTCGTGTCCGACTCTCAGCGACCCCAGGGACTGCAGCCTACCAGGCTCCTCCGTCCAAGGGATTTTCCAGGCAAGAGTACTGGAGTGGGGTGCCATTGCCTTCTCCCATATCTATGCACTGCTGCTGCTAAGTCGCCTCAATCATGTCCAACTCTGTGCGACCCCACAGATGGCAGCCCGCCAGGCTCCGCCATCCCTGGGATTCTCCAGGCAAGAACACTGGAGTGTGTTGCCATTTCCTTCTCCAATGCATGAAATAGCTCCTCACTAATAAACATTCAACAAAAATAAAGAATGTTAACTTGAATGGTGTGCCGAGTATGGCCTGTTGGGGGCCCACATGTCTCAGTCTGGCCCTCTTACTTATCCTGGGGTTAAATCCAGGAAGTTATGCCATAGGAAAATGCCTGTGTGCTAAGCTGCTTCAGTCATGTCTGACTCTTTGCGACTCTAGGATTGTAGCCCGCCAGGTTCCTCTGCCCATGGGATTCTCCAGGCAAGAATACTGGAGTGGGTTGCCATGCCCCGCTCCAGGGGATCTTCCCAACCCAGGGATCGAACCCTGGTCTCTGAGTTCCCTGCATTGGCAGGAGAGTTCTTTGCCACTAGCGCCGCCTGGGAAACCTGCTATAGGGAAATATCCTACAGAAAATTATGACGCTATGTACATATACTAGAGACTGTTTCCCCAAACAAAATGAAGGTTCTCTTTAGTTTGGCGTCACTCTGATACCAGAGAAAGCCTGCTTCAACACCCTTCTTTTCTAGGTAATCTCTCTTTGGTGTTTGAGCTAGTGTTTAATAATCTGTTACTAAAGATTACACTGTTTTCAGTTTTCTTCCCACAGACTTTTGTTTTAAATAAAAAAGGGAAGGCTCAGAGTTTTTTAAGGTATTTTAGCATTTCTACTTTCTGAACTTTTAAAATATATTTTAATTTGGGTAGAATACAATCATTTGAAGACAGAATTTTTTTCATTATTACTTTTATAAATTATGAAAGTATAAAAACACATTTACAGGAGACTTGGAAAATACAAAATAAGGTTAAAATAGTCCTCCTTTATACTACAATTATTTTTTAAGTAGATAAATTAAGACTTTCAGTTGGAATTTCAATATCAAACTCTCAAAAATTAATAGAATAAACATACAGAGAAGTAGAAGGATATAGTAGGAAAGCATTCCACAATTCAACTCAAACATAATTAAGATTTATACCATTTTCACACACCAGTAGGATACAAATTCTATTCAAATTCCCATAGACTGTAAACTAGGAGAACACATCCAGAGACATAAAACAATGTGTGAAAATGTCATGGTCTAAAGGTTTTGAAATCATACAGAGTCTGTTCTCTTACCACTGTGGAATTATGCTAGAAATCAATATCAAAAGATATTTGAAAATAACCCATATATTTTCAAGTGCAATATGACATTTACAAAAAGAGATCTTCAACTTAGCAATTGAAAGCCTCCATAATGTTAGACTGAATAAAACACAGAGGTTGATGGGAGAGAAGAAAGCATTTAAATGAGAAATTAATATTAAAGATACTTTAAACAAAATCCCATGTGTTTGGAAATTAAATGTCTACTTTTAAATGCTGGGTGTATCCTATGGCTCAGACAGTAGAGTCTGCCTGCAGTGGGGGAGACCGGGGTTCGATTCCTGGGTCGGGACGGCCCCCTGGAGAAGGAAATGACAACCCACTCCAGAATTCTTGCCTGGAGAATCCCATGGACAGAATAGCCTGGCAGGCTACACAGTCGTAGGGTTGCAAAGTGTCAGATACAACTGAGCAACTAACACAAGAAGCCATCAGATCAGATCAGATCAGTCGCTCAGTCGTGTCCGACTCTTTGCGACCCCATGAACCGCAGCACGCCAGGCCTCCCTGTCCATCACCAACTCCCGGAGGTCACTCAGACTCACATCCATCGAGTCAGTGATGCCATCCAGCCATCTCATCCTCTGTCGTCCCCTTCTCCTCCTGCCCCCAATCCCTCCCAGCATCAGTGTCTTCTCCAATGAGTCAACTCTTCGCATGAGGTGGCCAAAATACTGGAGTTTCAGCTTTAGCATCATTCCTTCCAAAGAAATCCCAGGGCTGATCTCCTTCAGAATGGACTGGTTGGATCTCCTTGCAGTCCAAGGGACTCTCAAGAGTCTTCTCCAACACCACAGTTCAAAAGCATCAATTCTTCAGCGCTCAGCCTTCTTCACAGTCCAGCTCTCACATCCATACATGACCACAGGAAAGACCATAGTCTTGACTAGATGAACCTTTGTTGGCAAAGTGATGTCTCTGCTTTTGAATATGCTATCTAGGTTGGTCATAACTTGCCTTCCAAGGAGTAAGCATTTCTTAATTTCATGGCTGCAGTCACCATCTGCAGTGATTTTGGAGCCCAGAAAAACAAAGTCTGACACTGTTTCCACTGTTTCTCCATCTATTTCCCATGTAGTGATGGGACCAGATGCCATGATCTTCGTTTTCTGAATGTTGAGCTTTAAGCCAACCTTTTTCACTCTTCACTTTCACTTTAATCAAGAGGCTTTTGAGTTCCTCTTCACTTTCTGCCATAAGGGTGGTATCATCTGCATATCTGAGGTTATTGATATTTCTCCCGGCAATCTTGATTCCAGCTTGTGTTTCTTCCAGTCCAGCATTTCTCCTGATGTACTCTGCATATAAGTTAAATAAACATGGTGACAATATGCAGCCTTGACGTACTCCTTTTCCTATTTGGAACCAGTCTGTTGTTCCATGACCAGTTCTAACTGTTGCTTCCTGACCTGCATACAGATTTCTCAAGAGGCAGATCAGGTGGTCTGGTATTCCCATCTCTTCTTAATATCTCAAGAAGCCATAACAAGGAAAATTAGAAAGTATCTGTAATAGAATAAAAATGAAAAGAGAATTTACCAGAATTTGTCGCGTGCAGCTGAAGCTGCTTAATGGACCTAAAAACAATGTGGAGTTTTGAATAAGGTATGAAAACAGATGATGGACATGTGTATAACATTTTTTGAAATTTGAACAAAGTCTATACTTTAGTTAATAATACAGCACAATTTAACAGCTTTCTTGTCCAACCCAGTTAAGACAGTGCATCTGAAGAACGAATAGTTTACATTTACTGAATTCTTTGCAGGTGCCAAACAAGCTTGAGTTGTAGCCCTTGTTCAGTTCAGTCACTCAGCCATGTGCGACTCTTTTTGACCCCATGGACTGCAGCACGCCGAGCTTCCCTGTCCATCACAAAGTCACCCCATGGACTGCAGCACGCGGGGCTTCCCTGTCCATCACAAAGTCACAGCTCTTGAGAGATGCAGTTTGTCATTTCTCTACTTCTGGTAACTGGACTAAGTCATGCCTGGCAAGAGTTTCTTGAAATACACCAACTTACTGACCTAAAGGATTCACCTGTTTAAAAGGTACAACTCTGGACACAAAGATGTGAGCGCTGTAACAGAAGCCTTCGCAGAGTGCTTGGGAACAAAGCAGAGGAAATGAGGACTTCTCCTAGAGATGGGGAGACCTTCGGTGGCTCAGATGGTAAAGAATCTCTCTGCAAAGTAGGAGGTGAGTGTTTGATCTGTTGGTCTGGAAGATCCCCCGGAGAAGGGACTGGCAACCCAGTGCAGTATTCTTGCCTGGAGAATCCCACTGACAGAGGAGCCTGGTGGGCTACAGTCCATGGGGTCTCAGAGAGTTGGACATAACTGAGGAAATACACACACACAGATGGGAGGTGTGGGTTAGATATAAATCTAGGGACTTCAACCACACTTGGATCAAATTTTAAGAAACTTCTATAGCATTAGGAATTTTCTTTTCTATTTTTGATAGGTGAAAGTGTTAGTCGCTCAGTCATATCCAACTCTTTGCGACCCCATGAACTGTAGCTTCTGTCCATGGAATCCTCCAGCAAGAATACTGGGGTAGGTTGCCATTCATTTTTCCAGGGGATCTTCCCAACTTGGGGATCAAACCCAGGACTCCAGTATTGCAGGCAGATTCTTTACTGTCTGAGCCACCAACAATCTCAGCTTGTTGTTTTTTGATAGGTAAGAAGTGTATTTCTTTAGATACACATTTCATAGACAGAATGCAAACTGTCTCAAAAGTCAAGCACAGTCCTGGGAGAAACACACTCCATGGACAGTGTGGGCAAAAGTTATTAAGAAATTTCAGGGGAGATTCCTACTTAAATGGTACGATTTCATTTACAAATCCAGGGGAAAGAAGTGGAAATGTGTTAGGATGGAAAATGTGAAATAGAAAGGCAAGAATCAGAGAATAGAGTAGGCACTCTGATAGTACTGGGTCATGTCAGATTTCATCCATCAGAGTGATGTAGCTCTAGAGAGAAACAACTTTAAAAATCAGCTAAGGCTAAGTTACACCATACCTTAATGCCAGATTGTGTGTGTGTGTGTGTGTGTGTGTGTGTGTGTGTGTTCTGTGTCTGTGTCTGTGCGCGCGCGCGCGTGCGTCTGTCTGAAGCCAATTGTTTATCCTGACATTCTGATTACTTGAAGTGGTGTCAGGAAATCATGCAGTAGATTTCTTCTTTGGGGTTAAGATATTGTCTCTGGCAAATCATTGCCAAGATTTTATGAGATACTATCACATTCTTTTTTTTTTTTTTAATAATCATTTAGCCATATTTCTCCTCCAACTACAGTTTCCTGGTCACACATACTGAATAATAGCTTCAGTTGATATTTGCTTGACCAATTATCATAAATCCTCTTACCTAGGCCATGTCTCAACACAAAGAAAGCTTTCAGGAAATGTCAATGCTGTTGAGTTTTTGCTGAGAAAATTAAACCAGACAGAGATGCTTCCTCTTGGTAACTAGAAGAAAAACCCTGTTGTCTCTTCAGGCCTGAGATATGACTGATTTAAGCTGATAAAGTATCAAATCTGTAATTTTGTTAAATTTATAAAAACATATATATCAAATAAATGAGCACTGCAAATGCCACACTCTATATTTGAAAGCTCTACTCATTATCCTTCTTCCCTGGTGGTTCAGCACTAAAGAATCCTCCCGCCAATGCAGGAGACGAGGGTTCATTTCCTGGGTTGGGAGGATCCCCTGTAGAAGAAAATGGGAACCCACTCCAGTGTTCTTGAGAAATCCCATGGACAGAGGAGCCTGGAATACAGTCCATGAGGTTGCAAAAGAACTGAACATGACTGAGCAAGGGAACAACAACAACAAATTGACTATTCTACTGTAAAGTGTTGTAAGACACATGTAAAAAGTGTTTAAGGCCCTTCTGAGGACTATAAAAATGACAATGACCGTCTAATACTCAAATCCAAGATACTAGGCCTAGTCCAGTTTCCTGAACTTGCAGAGAATTTAATGAAAATTTCCTGAATAATGAATTGTTGCTACAATCTATTCATTGAGAGGAAAAATAAATAGGTCAGCTAGCTAATAAATGTGTCAACTAGCTAAAATGACAAATTAGCAACATTTTATTTTACCTCTGGCCAGCCAGGAAAAGGACTCTGCCTACAGGACTCAGAACCTACCCTTGTTTCTGAATGGCTGGCTGATGAATCAAGAGTCCTTACGACCTAATTATGGAGAAAAAGAAGAAGAAGAGCATGTTCTCAGCCACTGAGTTTCCTATTAGTTCATATAGAAACAGGAAAGCATTCAGAATTTATTTTTCTTCAGAGCAATTAAGCTTTGTAAGAAAGCAGGCCACACACACACAAAAAGGCACTTAATATTCTACTGTGCATGTAGAATGATGATCTTGAAGGAAGGAAAAAGATTACAATGCCTGCTGTCAGAGCATCTCAATTTTGTGTCCTGTACCCCAAATCCTTACAGAAAGAGGTGAAAGAGGGCTCGTGACCCCAGCCTTCTCATCCACCCCTACTCACCTTGGTTTGGGCATCCTGTGCTGCTTAAATATCAGCTAGACACAGACCACTCCAAAATATAATCTCCAGCCAAATAACTTGACTGAACTCTGCTTTTGGGTCCCCATTTGCTTACGGACAAGGTCCACCCAAGGGCTGTGTAGACGTCTCAGATTTAGCACGCCCCAAACTGTCTTTTTTTTAACCAGCCTACCCTCCTCCATAGTGAATAGCACTACCATCCACACAGTCACCAAACCCAGAAACTCAGACCTCACAGTGAACACCTCGCTCCCTCCCCTCACACCTGAGATGTGTTCATGATCTGTACTCAGATGATCCCTGTATCAGTGAGACCTGTTCATCCCACATGTGCTGCTGCTGCTAAGTCGCTTCAGTCGTGTCCGACTCTGTGTGACCCCAGAGATGGCAGCCCACCAGGCTCTACCATCCCTGGGATTCTCCAGGCAGAAACACTGGAGTGGGTTGCCATTTCCTTCTCCAATGCATGAAAGTGAAAAGAGAAAGTGAAGTCACTCAGTCATGTCCAACTCTTAGCGACCCCATGGACTGCAGCCTACCAGGCTCCTCCATCCATGGGATTTTCCAGGCAAGAGTACTGGAGTGGGGTGCCATTGCCTTCTCCACCCACATGTGCAGTATACCCTAAATCCACATAGTCTTCTCCCTCCCCTGTGCTACTGCTAATTGGAAAGTTGCTTTACAATTTAAAAAATTGATTCAATTAAATTAATTTTAGTTAAAAACGTTCTTACTTTTAAATTAGAATTTGGGGGATGCAAATAAAATTCTTATAGGGTCCCATTACAAAGAAAAGCAAGACATCAGATCAGATCAGATCAGTCGCTCAGTCGTGTCCGACTCTTTGCGACCCCATGAACCGCAGCACGCCAGGCCTCCCTGTCCATCACCAGCTCCCGGAGGTCACTCAGACTCGCATCCATTGAGTCAGTGATGCCATCCAGCCATCTCATCCTCTGTCGTCCCCTTCTCCTCCTGCCCTCAATCCCTCCCAGCATCAGAGTCTTCTCCAATGAGTCAACTCTTCGCATGAGGTGGCCAAAATACTGGAGTTTCAGCTTTAGCATCATTCCTTCTAAAGAAATTCCAGGATTGATCTCCTTCAGAATGGACTGGTTGGATCTTCTTGCAGTCCAAGGGACTCTCAAGAGTCTTCTCCAACACCACACTTCAAAAGCATCAATTCTTCGGCGCTCAGCCTTCTTCACAGTCCAGCTCTCACATCCATACATGACCACAGGAAAGACCATAGCCTTGACTAGGCGAACCTTTGTTGGCAAAGTGATGTCTCTGTTTTTGAATATGCTATGTAGGTTGGTCATAACTTTCCTTCCAAGGAGTAAGCGTCTTTTAATTTCATGGCTGCAGTCACCATCTGCAGTGATTTTGGAGCCCAGAAAAACAAAGTCTGACACTGTTTCCACTGTTTCCCCATCTATTTCCCATGCAGTGATGGGACCAGATGCCATGATCTTCGTTTTCTGAATGTTGAGCTTTAAGCCAACCTTTTCACTCTCCACTTTCACTTTCATCAAGAGGCTTTTTAGCCCCTATTCACTGTCTGCCACAAGGGTGGTGTCATCTGCATATCTGAGGTTATTGATATTTCTCCCGGCAATCTTGATTCCAACTTGTGTTTCTTCCAGTCCAGCATTTCTCATGATGTACTCTGCATATAAGTTAAATAAACATGGTGACAATATGCAGCCTTGACGTACTCCTTTTCCTATTTGGAACCAGTCTGTTGTTCCATGACCAGTTCTAACTGTTGCTTCCTGACCTGCATACAGATTTCTCAAGAGGCAGATCAGGTGGTCTGGTATTCCCATCTCTTTCAGAATTTTCCATAGTTTATTGTGATCCACACAGTCAAAGGCTTTGGCATAGTCAATAAAGCAGAAATAGATGTTTTTCTGGAACTCTCTTGCTTTTTCCATGATCCAGCGGATGTTGGCAATTTGATCTCTGGTTCCTCTGCCTTTTCTAAAACCAGCTTGAACATCAGGAAGTTCACGGTTCACATATTGCTGAAGCCTGGCTTGGAGAATTTTGAGCATTACTTTACTAGCGTGTGAGATGAGTGCAATTGTTCGGTAGTTTGAGCACTCCTTGGCATTGCCTTTCTTTGGGATTGGGATGAAAACTGACCTTTTCCAATCTTGTGGCCACTGCTGAGTTTTCCAAATTTGCTGGCATATTGAGTGCAGCACTTTCACAGCATCATCATTCAGGATTTGGAATAGCTCCACTGGAATTCCATCCCCTCCACTAGCTTTGTTCGTAGTGATGCTTTCTAAGGCCCATTTGACTTCACATTCCAAGATGTCTGGCTCTAGGTCAGTGATCACATCATCATGATTATCTAGGTCTTGAAGCTCTTTTTTGTACAGTTCTTCTGTGTATTCTTGCCACCTCTTCTTAATATCTTCTGCTTCTGTTAGGTCCACACCATCTCTGTCCTTTATCGTGCCCATCTTTGCATGAAATGTTCCTTTGGTATCTCTGATTTTCTTCAAGAGATCCCTAGTCTTTCCCATTCTGTTGTTTTCCTCTATTTCTTTGCATTGATCACTGAAGAAGGCTTTCTTATCTCTTCTTGCTATTCTTTGGAACTCTGCATTTAGATGTTTATATCTTTCCTTTTCTCCTTTGCTTTTCGCTTCTCTTCTTTTCACAGCTATTTGTAAGGCCTCCCCAGACAGCCATTTTGCTTTTTTGCATTTCTTTTCCATGGGGATGGTCTTGATCCCTGTCTCCTGGACAATGTCACGAACCTCATTCCATAGTTCTTCAGGTACTCTATCTATCAGATCTAGGCCCTTAAATCTATTTCTCACTTCCACTGTATAATCATAAGGGATTTGATTTAGGTCATACCTGAATGGTCTAGTAGTTTTCCCTACTTTCTTCAATTTCAGTCTGAATTTGGCAATAAGGAGTTCATGGTCTGAGCCACAGTCAGCTCCTGGTCTTGTTTTTGCTGATTGTATAGAGCTTCTCCATCTTTGGCTGCAAAGAATATAATCGATCTGATTTCGGTGTTGACCATCTGGTGATGTCCATGTATAGAGTCTTCTCTTGTGTTGTTGGAAGAGGGTATTTGCTATGACCAGTGCATTTTCTTGGCAAAACTCTGTTAGTCTTTGCCCTGCTTCATTCCGTATTCCAAGGCCAAATTTGCCTGTTACTCCAGGTGTTTCTTGACTTCCTACTTTTGCATTCCAGTCCCCTATAATGAAAAGGACATCTTTTTTGGGTGTTAGTTCTAAAAGGTCTTGTAGGTCTTCATAGAACCGTTCAACTTCAGCTTCTTCGGCGTTACTGGTTGGGGCATAGATTTGGATTACTGTGACATTGAATGGTTTGCCTTGGAAACGAACAGAGATCATTCTGTCATTTTTGAGATTGCATCCAAGTACTGCATTTCGGACTCTTTTGTTGACCATGATGGCCACTCCATCTCTTCTGAGGGATTCCTGCCCACAGTAGTAGATATAATGGTCATCCGAGTTAAATTCACCGATTCCAGTCCATTTTAGTTCGCTAATTCCTAGAATGTCGACATTCACTCTTGCCATCTCTTGTTTGACCACTTCCAATTTGCCTTGATTCATGGACCTGACATTCCAGGTTCCTATGCAATATTGCTTTTTACAGCATCGGACTTTGCTTCTATCACCAGACACATCCACAGCTGGGTATTCTTTTCATTTTGGCTCCATCCTTTCATTCTTTCTGGAGTTATTTCTCCACTGATCTCCAGTAGCATATTGGGCCCCTACTGACCTGGGGAGTTTCTCTTTCAGCATCCTATCATTTTGTCTTTTCATACTGTTCATGGGGTTCTCAAGGCAAGAATACTGAAGTGGTTTGCCATTCCCTTCTCCAGCGGACAACACCCTGTCATATCTCTCCACCATGACCCGCCCATCCCAGGTTGCCCCTCGGGCATGGCTTAATTTCATTGAGTTAGACAAGGGTGTGGTCCTTGTGTGATTAGATTGACTAGTTATCTGTGAGAATGGTTCCAGTGTATTTGCCCTCTGATGCCCTCTTTCAAGACCTACTGTCTTACTTGGGTTTCTCTTACCTTTGGCGTGGGGTATCTCGTCTGGGCTGCTCCAGCGAAGCACAGCCATCGCACCTTACCTTGGACAAGTGGTCTCTCCTCACCGCCGCCTTTCCTGACCTCTGTCGTGGGATAGCTCTTCTCGGCCGTGCTTAATGTGCTGGCCCTCACCGCAGTCCTTCCTCGGTCGTGGGGTAGCTCTTAGTGCGCGGCGCAGCCGGCGGGGCGCTCTTAGTGCTGCTACAAAGGCTTCTACAGCTGATTGTACTTCAGAAGAAACTGATACATCTCTCAAATAATCACAAGATAATTCTGGCAACAACAGCCCACTTGACACCAAGCTGGATGAATATGAGTCTCGGATTTCTGAAGTGAAGACCTCCATGGACAAGTTAGGAGATGGAACCCCCCTATCATCAGCTAGGTTCCCAAGGTGGCTCAGCGTTGAAGTCAGACTGTTCTCTATACAACACTTCTCCTAGGCCCTCTGGGTAGTTGTATACTTGGTCAGAAAGTTCGCCGTGAGATAACGGCCCAAAGAGTCGGGTAAAGCGTCTTCTCTTTTTCGGCGGAATTTTTAAAGAGGGATGTGGTTACCTTGAGCAGAAATACCCAAGGCGGCCTGGGCCATAGGCTGCGGGAACGACGTGGGGGGAAAAGCGCGGCACCGACACCAGCTGTGCAGCAGCGGCGGCGGCGGCGGCCGAGGGAGAGAAATGGAACAACGGCGCGGGCAGAGGAAGAAGAAAGGCGAGAGGGCTGGGTGCGGAGAGGATTCGGCCTCGTCACACCGCAGAGCCGGAGAGCGAGAAAGGATGAGAAGAGGGAAAGGCGGAGGAAAAAAAAAAAGAAAAAATGAGACACCAAGCAACCCAGCGAAGAGCCAGCGAGCAAGACATAGCAATATACATAATAAATTCCCTTACTTTTCCCCACCTCACTCTCATCTCCAGAAGTAATAATTATTAACATATTAAGTAGTGTCTTCCCAGATCTTTTTGTATGCATTTAAGGAAGCATGCACTTATACCCATAATCAGAGATATCCAAAGATAAATGGAATTATAGTGTCTTGATTTATGATATTGTGTTAACCATGAAAGTGAAAGTGAAAGTCACTCAGTCGTGTCCGACTCTTTGCAACCCCATGAACTATACAGTCCATGGAATTCTCTATGCCAGAATACTGGGTTGATAGCCTTTCCCTTCTCCAGGAGATCTTCCCAACCCAAGGATCAAACCAAGGTCTCCCACATTGCAAGTGGAGTCTTTACCAGCTGAGCCACAAGCAAAGCCCAAGAATACTGGAGTGGGTAGCCTATCTCTTCTCCAGTGGATCTTCCCAACTCAGGAATTGAACCAGGGTCTTCTGCATTGCAGGTGGATTCTTTACCAACCGAGCTATCAGGGAAGCCCATATCTTGGGGATTATTTTATATTAGTACATATAATAATATCTAACATTTAGTAATTATTATCTGCTAAAAATGATTCTAAGTGGTTGATATGTACTATCTTACCTAATTATCACATTTACGTGTGATTAGTATTATAGATAGTGTTCCTAATTCACACATCAGAAAACAAGTACATATAGAAGTCAACTAATTACAGATAAAATAGAGAAAACAATTTAGCTAGATTGTAGAATATAAATTTAAATTTTTGTATACCAGCTACAAACTGAAAGCACCAATATTAAAATATACAATAGCATAAGAAATCAAGTAACTAAGAGTAAGCAGAACATGTTGCAAACTAACACTTATTGGGTGGAAGTGTGTGGACTTCAAAATTACCTAAATAAACAGTGAGCTGGTGCTCGTGGAAGATTCGCCACAAATTGGTCTATAAAAGCAATATAATTAAAACCCCAGAGAGGTATGTGTGTATAAACTGACAAGCTGATTCTAAAGTTTACATGCAAATGGAAAGGGACAAGAAGAGCCAAAACATTACTGAAGAAGGACAATGAAGGCCAAGCACCAAATTTACTTTAAGGGAATAAGAATTAAGATGGTACAGACAGGGACTTCCCAGGTGGTCCTGTGGCCAAGACTCTGTGCTCCCAATGCAGGTGGCCTTGGTTCAAATCCTAGCTGGGGAACTTGATCCCACAAGCAACATGTGGGGCATGGGTTTTAGTTGTCACATGTGGGATCAAGCTCCCTGACTAGGGTTTGAACCAAGGCCTATATATATCTATACCTATATATACCTATATATATATATATATATTTGAGGAAGGGAATGGCAAACCACTTCAGCATTCTTGCCTTGAGAACCACATAAACAGTATGAAAAGGCCAAAAGATATGATGCTGAAAGATGAGCTCCCCAGGTTGGTAGGTGCCCTGTATGCTACTGGAGAAGAGTAGAGAAATAACTCCAGAAAGAATGAAGAGACAGAGCCAAAGCAAAAACAACACCCAGTTGCGGATGTCATTGGTGATGGAAGTAAATTCTGATGCTGTAAAGAGCGATATTTCATAGGAACCTGGAATGTTAGGTCCATGAATCAAGGTCAATTGAAAGTGGTCAAATAGGAGATGGTAAGAGTGAACATCAATATTTTAGGAATCAGTGAACTAAAATGGACTGGAATGGGCGAATTTAACTCAGATGAACATTATATCTACTACTGTGGGCAAGAATCCTTTACAAGAAATGAAATGCCCTCATAGTAAACAAAAGAGTCCGAAATGTAGTACTTGGGAGCAATCTCACAAATGACAGAATGATTTCTGTTCGTTTCCAAGGCAAACCATTCAATATCATAGTAAACCAAGTCTATGTTCAAACCAGTAATGCTGAAGAAGCTGAAACTGAATGGTTCTATGAAGACCTACGAGACCTTCTAGAACTAACACCCCAAAAAGATGTCCTTTTCATTATAGGGAACTGGAATGCTAAAGTAAGAAGATAAGACATACCTGGAGAAACAGGCAAATTTAACCTTGGAGTACAAAATGAAAAAGGGCAAAAGCTAACAGAGTTTTGCCAAGAGAACCCACTGGTCATAGCAAACACCCACTGCCAACAACACAAGAGAAGACTCTCACATGGACATCACCAGATGTTCAATACCAAAATCAAATTGATTATATTCTTTATAGCCAAGGATGGAGAAGCTCTATATAGTTAGCAAAAACAAGACTGGGAGCTGACTGTGCTTCAGATCATGAACTCCTTAGTGCAAAATTTAGATTTAAATGGAAGAAAGTAGGGAAAACCACTAGATAACTCAAGTACGTCCTAAATCAAATCCTCTACACTTATACAGATAAAGTGAGAAATAGATTCAAGGGATTAGATCTGATAGACATAGTACTTGACGAACTATGGACAGAGGTTCATGACATTGTACAGAAGACAGAGATCAAAACCATCCCCAAGAAAAAGAAATGCAAAGGGCAAAATGGTTGTCTGAGGAGGCCTTACAAATAGCTGACAGAAGAAGAGAAGCTAAAGGCAAAGGAGGAAAGGAAACCTATATCCATCTGAATGCAGAGTTCCAAAGAATAGCAAGGAGAGATAAGAAACCCTTCCTTAGTGAACAATGTGAAGAAACAGAGGAAAACAATAGAATGGGAAAGACTAAAGATCTCTTCAACAAAATTAGAGATACCAAGGGAATATTTCACGCAAACATGGGCACAATAAAGGACAGAAAAGTTATTGACCTAACAGAAGCAAAAGATATTAAGAAGAGGTGGCAAGACTACAAGGAAGAAGTGTACAAAACAGATCTTCATGACCCAGATAACCATGATGGTGTGATCACTCACCTAGAGCCAGACATCCTGGAATGTGAAGTCAAGTGGGCCTTAGGAAGCATCACTACGAACAAAGCTAGTGGAGGCGATAGAAATCCTGTTGAGCTATTTCAAATCCTAAAAGATGATGCTGTGAAAGTACTGCACTCAATATGCCAGCAAATTGGGAAAACTCAGCAATGGCCACAGGACTGGAAAAGGCCAGCTTTCATTTCAATACCAAAGAAAGGCAATGCCAAGGAATGTTCAAACTACCACACAACTGCACTCAACACATGCTAGCAAAGTTACGCTCAAAATTCTCCAAGCCAGTCTTCAACAATATGTGAACCATGAACTTTCAGATGTTCAAGATGTATTTAGAAAAGGCAGAGGAACCAGAGATCAAATTGCCAACATCCGTTGGATCATTGAAAAAACAAGAAAGCTCCAGATAAACATCCACTTATGCTCTATTGACTAAGCCAAATCATTTGACTGTATGGATCATAACAGACTGTGCAAAATTTTTAAAGAGGTGGGAGTAACAGACCACCTTACCTGCCTCCTGAGAAATCTGTTTGCAAGTCAAGAAGCAACAGTTAGAACTGGACATGGAACAACTGGTTGGTTCCAAATCAGGAAAGGAGTATGTCAAGACTGTATACTGTCACCCTGCTTATTTAACTTATAGTCAGAGTACATCATGCGAAATGCCAGGCTGGATAAAGCACAAGCTGGATTCAAGACTGCAGGGAGAAATATCAATAATTTCAGATATGCAGATGAGACCACCCTCATGGCAGAAAGTGAAGAAGAACTAAAGAGCCTCTGGATGAAAGTGAAAGGGGAGAGTGAAAAAGTTGGCTTAAAACTCAACATTCAGAAAACAAAGATCATGGCATCCAGTCCTATCACTTCATGGAGGATAGATGGGGAAACAGTGGAAACAGTGGCAGACTTTATTTGTAGGGGCTCCAAAAGCACTGCAGATGGTGACTGCAGTCATGAAATTAAAAGACACTTTCTAAAAAAAATAAACAAATAAAAGACACTTGCTCCTTGGCAGGAAAGTTATGACCAATCTCAGTTCAGTTCAGTTCAGTTGCTCAGTCGTGTCCAACTCTTTGCGACCCCATGAATCACAGCACGCCAGGCCTCCCTGTATATCAGCAACTCTCGGAGTTCACTCAGACTCACATCCATCGAGTCAGTGATGCCATCCAGCCATCCCATCCTCTGTCGCCCCCTTCTCCTCCTGCCCCCAATCCCTCCCAGCATCAGAGTCTTCTCCAATGAGTCAACTCTTCACATGAGGTGGCCAAAGTACTGGAGTTTGAGCTATAGCATTATTCCTTCCAAAGAAATCCCAGGACTGATCTCCTTCAGAATGGACTGGTTGGATCTCCTTGCAATCCAAGGGATTCTCAAGAGTCTTCTCCAACACCACAGTTCAAAAGCATCAATTCTTCAGTGCTCAGCTTTCTTCACAGTCCAACTCTCACATCCATACATGACCACTGGACAAACCATAGCCTTGACTAGACAGACCTTTGTTGGCAAAGTGATGTCTCTGCTTTTGAATATGCTATCTAGATTGGTCAAAACTTTCCTTCCAAGGAGTAAGCGTCTTTTAATTTCATGGCTGCAGTCACCATCTGCAGTGATTTTGGAGCCCCCAAAAATAAAGTCTGACACTGTTTCCACTGTTTCCCCATGACCAACCTAGACAATATTAAAAAGCAGAGACATTAGTTTGCCAACGAAGGTCCATCTAGTCAAGGCTACGGTTTTTCCAGTAGTCATGTATGGATTTGAAAGTTGGACTATAAAGAAAGCTGAGTCTCGAAGATTTGGTGTTTTTGAACTGTGGTATTGCAGAAGACTCTTGACAGTCCCTTGGATTGCAAGGAGATCCAACCAGTCCATCCTAAAGAAAATCAGTCCTGAATATTCATTGGAAGGACTGATGCTGAATTTGAAACTCCAATCCTTTGGCCATCTGATGCAAAGAACTGACTCATTTGAAAAGACTCTGATGCTAGGAAAAATTGAAGGAAGGAGGAGAAGGGGACATCAGAGGATGAAATGATTGGATGGCATCACCAACTTGATGGACACAAGTTTGAATAAGTTCTGGGAGTTGGTGATGGACAGGGAGGCCTGGCATGCTGCAGTCCATGGGGTCACAGAGATGGGCATGACTGAATGACTGAACTGAATATATATTTTTAAGATGGTGCACACAGTAAAACATATGTTGCAGAAAATGAGTTCAGTAACAGACCCATCCTTATATAGGTACTTGATTTATGAAAGGGGCACCATTGCAAAGAAAGTGGGGGATGACTGTCTTTTCAATAAATGGTGCCAGAACAATGGAATACCCCATAAGAAAATGAAAATGAAATCTTGACAATATTTTATCACACACACAATTCTGCATGAATTACATAGATAAGAAAAGTAAAACATTAATTTTCTAGAAGAAAACATGCAAGGATGTCTATGAAACCCTGTGGAAGGTAAAGACATTTTAAGCAAATCACAAGCATAGCAAAAACCATAAAGGAAAAAACACAATGATAAATTGGCCTAAATTGAAACAAAGAAGAGATTCTTTTCCTCCAAAGTGAAAGGCAAGACCTTGAGTGGACAAATATATTTGTCCTGTATATGTGGAATGAAAGATTTGCATCTAGAATATACATTTTTTAGAATTGAATATGAAGAAAAGCATGTGAACTAAAGGAAACATATTACAAAAGACATCTAGATGACCCATACATACATAAATGTAAAGGGCTCAATATCATTATTCGTAAATAAATGAAAACACAATGAAGAACTATTATATACCACCAGACTGGCTATAATGAGAAAAATTAAGAATGTCAAATGTTAGCAAGAACATGGCACAACTGTGCTGATGAGAGTTTAAATGGTACCCCACTTTAGAAAAGCATTTAAACACGCTCATACACTGTGATCCAGTAATTCCATTCCAAAAGGCCCGCATAAGAACAGCCTGGAGCAGTTTATAGAAAATAGAAATTGTGGGTTCATAAAAGTCTGGTGGAACTCATTCCTCAAATTATCTGGACCTAATTCCTATTTAGGGGTATTCAACTCCATTTCAATTTTACTTAAATAGACAAAACTGGAAACCACTCATGTATCCCTCAAAAATAGCATGAGTAAATACATTTGTGGAGTATTCACACAATAGCAAAATGACCTACACCTGTCTACTGATTGTTGTGTGTCTTTAACAATAAGTGCTCACTGATGTGTGAATGTAAAGTCCAAAAATGATAGGTACCAGGAATTATTGGAAGAACTCTAAACTGAAACTGCAATTCAGATTAATCAGGTTTTCCATGCCTCAGTCATAACAGATCTTTAGACAACATTCATGTGGTCAGTTCTTTTTATTTTTTAATTTAATTTTATTTTATTTAACTTTAAAATATTGTATTGATTTTGCCATATATCAAAATGAATCTGCCACAGGTATACACGTGTTCCCCATCCTGAACCCTCCTCCCTCCTCCCTCCTCCCTCCCCATACCATCCCTCTGGGTCGTCCCAGTGCACCAGCCCCAGGCATCCGGTATCAGGCATCGAACCTGGACTGGCGATTCGTTTCATATATGATATTATACATATTTCAATGCCATTCTCCCAAATCATCCCACCCTCTCCCTCTCCCAGAGTCCAAAAGACTGTTCTATACATCAGTGTCTCTTTTGTTGTCTCGTATACAGGGTTATTGTTACCATCTTTCTAAATTCCATATATATGTGTTAGTATACTGTATTTGTGTTTTTCTTTCTGGCTTACTTCACTCTGTATAATAGGCTCCAGTTCCATCCACCTCATTAGAATGATTCAAATGTATTCTTTTTAATGGTTGAGTAATACTCCATTGTGTATATGTACCACAGCTTGCTTATCCATTCATCTGTGGATGGACATCTAGGTTGCTTCCATGTCCTGGCTATAATAAACAGTGCTGCGATGAACATTGGGGTACACGTGTCTCTTTCAATTCTGGTTTTCTCAGTGTGTATGCCCAACAGTGGGATTGCTGGATCATAAGGCAGTTTTATTCCCAGTTTTTTGAGGAATCTCCATACTGTTCTCCATAGTGGCTGTACTAGTTTGCATTCCCATCAACAGTGTAAGAGGGTTCCCTTTTCTCCACACCCTCTCCAGCATTTATTGCTTGTAGACTTTTGTATCGCAGCCATTCTGACTGGCGTGAAATGGTACCTCATAGTGGTTTTGATTTGCATTTCTCCGATGATGAGTGATGTTGAGCATTTTTTCATGCGTTTGTTAGCCATCTGTATGTCTTCTTTGGAGAAATGTCTATTCTTACCTCAATAGTTGGCACAATGTAGGCTTTCAGTGTATGTGTGTTAAATTGAAATTCTGGCTTGGAAACTGAGCATAAGAGAGCATTTCGTCCTCTTGCAGTGATCAGTGGATTTTGGAAAATGTCTAGGATGATGGACTAAACAGATGAAATATCAGTTTACAAACCCTCAGAGTTGTCAGATTCCTGCTGTAAGCATACCACAGGCTTCCGATAGGCTGGTGGAGTAACTCAAGATCCAGGTAATATACTCTCATCATCGTGTCAAGCTCCAAGAAAGAGAAACATATCCGAGTGAGGGGATGCTAAATAGATAGGCTTATAATTAAAGATCAAGGGTTCTTTCACGGAGTAGGTGGATATAGAAAGGAAATTCAGCTTGCAGTCTCTCTCTCTACCAGAAATATACTTAGGGGGCCTTCTGCACTCTGTTTTAGTCAGCTTGAATATTCATGGGTCCATTCACTTTTCTAGCTAATTTCAAACATTGTAGGATGTAATTAACCATTAAATCAGGCATAGAAACATGATATAAAGTGTATTTGTAGTTCTTTCTTGGGTTTTTTCCAGAGACAATGTCATGGGAAATGATTCTCTAAATTTGGGCTTTTTTTTTTTCCTTTCAAGAACTCAGCATTTTTAGCTGTATAACACAGGCAGCCCAGCCTGATGCTCTGTGATGACCTACAGGGGTGGAGCAGGTGAGTGGAGGGAAGCTCGAAATGGAGGATAAGTGTGTGTGTGTGTATACGTGTGCATGTGTATACATGTGTGTGTACGTGTGTGTATGTGTGTGTATGTATATAGGCTTCCCAGGTGGTGCTAATGGTAAAGAACCTGTATAGATGATTCTTTTTGATATACGGCAGAGACCACCACACATTGTAAAGTAATTATTCTCCAAGTAAAAAAAAAAATAACATTGCCTTTTTATCATGTGACCTTCAGGGCACACAGGTGTCTTCCTTTGTTTTAGCCTCCACTTTGGATGTTAATAGGAAATGATTCTCTGCTTTTCCCCAAAAGATTTATGGACTAACCTATCTGATTTTGAAGTTGAAACCAACCATCTGATGTGTGTTCTCCCCTCAAAGATTTTGAGTTATCTGCAAAAGGCTTCTCTTGACATCCAGTGCTCTCATGCGTAATCTGTTTCTACAAGAAGAATCATCTCCACTTTGCCCTTACTGATACCTAGAAGTGGAGTAAAAATTGGGAGTTTGGGGTTGACATGTACATACAACTATACATAAAATGGATAAGCAACAAGGACCCACTGTATAGCACAGGGCCCTCTGCTCAATATTCTGTAATTACCCAAATAAGAAAAGAACCTGATAAAGAGTTGATATATGTATACGTATAATTGAATCACTTTGATGTACATCTGGAACTAACACAATATTGTAAATCAACTATAGTCCAATATAAAATAAAAATTTAGAAAAAAACAAAAATGAAGTAAAACAAAACAAAAAACAATACTGAAGAGGCAGCTGTTGATAGAAAGAAAGTGCTTGTAATCAGAAAGTTGGCAATCTGGGGAGAAGGCAGACTTGTGTCCCCCTAATGGATGTGAGAGCTGGACTGTGAAGAAGGCTGAGCACTGAAGAATTGATGCTTTTGAACTGTGGTGTTGGAGAAGACTCTTGAGAGTCCCTTGGACTGCAAGGAGATCCAACCAGTCCATTCTGAAGGAGATCAGCCCTGGGATTTCTTTGGAAGGAATGATGCTAAAGCTGAAACTCCAGTCCTTTTGGCCATCTCATGCGAAGAGCTGACTCCCTGGAGAAGACTCTGATGCTGGGAGGGATTGGGGGCAGGAGGAGAAGGGGACGACAGAGGATGAGATGGCTGGATGGCATCACTGACTCGATGGGTGTGAGTCTGAGTGAACTCTGGGAGTAGGTGATGGACAGGGAGGCCTGGCGTGCTGTGATTCATGGGGTCGCAAAGAGTCGGACACGACTGAGTGACTGATCTGATCTGATCTGAAAACTGACTCTGAAGATTTTACTCAGTCATGAAATTTTTTAAAGAAAAAAGTGGAACTCGTCTCAGTTAATCATGGAGGAGGGGGTCAAACTCCTGCCACCCCCACTTTATGCTGGTTTGTCATCTCCTCTTGATCTTTCTTTAGAGGCTGTCTTCTTTACAGTTTACTTGTGAGATTACTGGAGAGGAAGCTGGGGAAGAGATCTGGTCATCCACTAATTACTAATTCTTAATTTCTACTTCTTTGATCTAAGAAAAGAACCAACTTGTTGGGCAAGGTATCATGTGGGCAAAAGATTTGACAGATGTGCTTGGGCCAGAGACAAGTAGGTCATGCAGCTGCCTGGTTAAAAGTTACTTACAGTGTAGCTGAGCTAAGGTGACGAAAAAAAAAAGTTTTCTGCTGAAGGCAGTTTCTTGCAAAGAGCTCCCTACAACCAGTTACATCAGGTATCATTCCATTTCTATGGGACAGGGATGAAGGTTCATCTCCAGTAACTGCTTCATGCTGAGAAAGGGCATTGAGATCTTAGAATAAAAAAAAATACTGTCCTGAATTTGATGGATCTCTTTGCTGCTAGTTTCAGTTGCCCATTTGCATATACAGGCAGTACAAGTCACAATTATTTTGATGCCCACAAAGTCATAGATTATTGTGAGCAATAAGGTTAATCTCCTTCTTTTGAGGCCAGTTCTTGGAATTTGTGATATCATGAATACAGTCTGGTCATCAGGCAGTTAGCTTTTTCCCTCTGGTGGCAGTAATAGAATCTATAAAATGATTCAGGGATGTGCATCAGATTCTGAATCTGTGACTCTATTGTCCTGATTATAAACTTCTTGAGCCTGATCTTTTGTGACTCAGGAAGGCCTGAGAGATTTTAGCTTTCCTATAACAAGGCAAAGAAAAGTCTTTGTACTTGGAGAGGGGTGGCTGCAGAATCCTGCTTGGTTCCAAATAGAGACAAAAATGTGTAAGAAATTATTAAAGACATGGTTAGACAATAAGACGACGACATTTCATTCAAAGATATGGAACAGCTTCAGTGAAAAATCATAGCAGATCAAGGACCAATAAATAGCTTGTGCCATGCAGTGACAATAATTTTCAGTAAGTGCCAGGCTGGCTTAACTTAATGTCTGCTGCTGCTGCTGCTAAGTCGCTTCAGTCGTGTCCAACTCTGTGCAATCCCATAGATGGAAGCCAACCAGGCTCCTCCGCCCATGGGATTCTCCAGGCAAGGGACTGGAGTGGGTTGCCATTTCCTTCTCCAATGCATGAAAGTGAAAAGTGAAAGTGAAGTTGCTCAGTTGTGTCCGACTCAGCGACCCCATGGACTGCAGCCCACCAGGCTCCTCTGCCCATGGGATTTTCCAGGCAAGAGTACTGGAGTGGGGTGCCATTGCCTTCTCCAACCTAATGTCTGCTGCTGCTGCTAAGTCGCTTCAGTCGTGTCTGACTCTGTGCCTACGTTCCAGTAAATGGATCATTATTGAAAGTAGAATAATTTTCAACTAATTTGTCAATCACTGGAATATATCAGTTGATAAATGTTAGCTAAGCATAAAAGAAAGTAGATAGCAGTAGATAGCAGATCACTGTTAGCAAATCCCACTATGATTGTCTAAATTGATATCAACATACAGTTTTAAAAAAACTGTATTTTAAAACGGTTGCAAACTTTCACTTCCAAAGAGAGTAAGGAAAATCACCTGTAAACATTGCTCTCTTCTGACAAAACACAAGCTAGATAAGCTATAAAATCAGTTTTTAAAAATATGTCAACTAATACAACATTGTAAAGCAAGTATCAGTTCAGTTCAGTTGCTCGGTCATGTCCGACCCTTTGCAACCCCATGGACTGCAGCACGCTAAGCTTCCCTGTCTACCACCAACTCCCGGAGCTTACTCAAACTCATGTCCATTTGAGTCGGTGATGCCATCCAAACATTTCCTCTGTCATCCCCTTCTCCTCTTGCCCTCAATCTTTCCCAGCATCAGGGTCTTTTCAAATGAGTTAGTTCCTTGCACCAGGTGTCCAAAGGATTGGAGTTTCAAATTCAGCATCAGTCCTTCCAATGAATATTCAGGACTGATTTTCTTTAGGATGGACTGGTCGGATCTCCTTGCAATCCAAGGGATTCTCAAGAGTCTTCTCCAACACTACAGTTCAAAATCATCAGTTCTTTGGTGCTCAGCTTTCCTTATAGGCCAACTCTCACATCCATACATTACTACTGGAAAAACCATAGCTTTGACTAGATGGACCTTTCTCAGCAAAGTAATGTCTCTGCTTTTTAATATGCTGTCTAGGTTTGCCACAACTTTTCTGCCAGGAAGCAAGCGTCTTTTAATTTCATGGCTGCAGTCACCATCTGCAGTGATTTTGGAGCCCCCCAAAATAAATTCAGCCACTGTTTCCACTGTTTCCCCATAGATTTGCCATGAAGTGATGGGACCAGATGCCATGGTCTTTGTTTTCTAAATGTTGAGTTTTAAGCCAGCTTTTACGCTCTCCTCTTTCACTTTCATCAAGAGGCTCTATAGTTCTTCTTCACTTTGTGCCATAAGAATGGTGTCATCTGCATATCTGAGATTATTGATATTTCTCCCTGCAATCTTGATTCCAGCTTGTGCTTCATCCAGCCCAGTGTTTCTCATGATGTACTCTGAATATAAGTCAAATAAGCAGGGTTACAAAATACAGCCTTGACATACTCCTTTCCCTATTTGGAACTACACCCCAATAAAAATTAATTTAAAAGATATATCAGAGACCTGATGATGCGAAGAAAGCTAAATCAAGAATTTCTGGAACATGACAATTCTTTACGGCAGTAGATCACTTTCAGGATTTGCAAAGCAGTGAAAGAAAGAAGAATCTACCTTAAGGATCAGTTCAGTTCAGTTCAGTCACTCAGTCGTGTCCAACTCTTTGCAACCCCATGAATCCCAGCACCCCAGGCCTCCCTGTCCATCATCAACTCCCAGAGTTCACTCATACTCATGTCCATCGAGTTGGAGATGCCATCCAGCCATCTCATCCTCTGTCATCCCCTTCTCCTCCTTCCCCCAATCCCTCCCAGCATCAGAGTCTTTTCCAATGAGTCAACTCTTCGCATGAGGTGGCCAAAGTACTGGAATTTCAGCTTTAGCATCAGTCCTTCCAAAGAACACCCAAGGCTGATCTCCTTTAGAATGGACTGGTTGGATAAAAAGAAACAAAACAATTATGAACTCTCAAAGTCATATGTCAAATGTTATGATAAACTGGAATCCTGAGCAGCCTCAGCTACAGAGCAGTCTAAACTCACCTACTAAACATTCCCTTCAAACCTTTGATAAGAGCAGGGGTAGTAGGCTGAAGTCTTCAGTTGGAGAGCTGGAAAACACCCCTCACACTCCCCGAAAACTTCAGGATTTCACCAAATGCGCTGTGACTTCATACCTTCTGAGGCTAGAGGTGGAGCAGCAGAATACATTTTTTTTTTTTTTTGCTTAACTTTACAATATTGTATTGCTTTTACAATACATCAAGATGGATCCGCCGCCAGTATACACGTGTTCCCCCTCCTGAACCCTCCTCCCTCTCCCCTCCCCACACCATCCCTCCAGGTCGTCCCAGTGCCTCAGCCCCAGGCATTTGTTATCGGGCATCGTACCTGGACTGACGACTCGTTTCAGATATAATATTAAACATATTTCAATGCTATTCTCCCCAATCATCCCACCCTCTCCCGGTCCCAGAGTCCAAAAGTCTGTTCTATACATCAGTGTCTCTTTTGCTGTCTCGTAAATAGGGTTATTTTTACCATCTTTCTAAATGCCATATATATGCGTTAGTATACTGTATTTGTGTTTTTGTTTCTGGCTTACTTCACTCTGTATAATAGGCTCCAGTTCCATCCACCTCCTTAGAACTGATTCAAATGTATTCTTTTTAATGGCTGAGTAATACTCCATTGTGTATATGTACCACAGCTTGCTTATCCATTCATCTGTGGATGGACATCTAGGTTGCTTCCACGTTCTGGCTATTGTAAACAGTGCTGCTATGAACATTGGGGTACATGTGTCTCTTTCAATTCTGGTTTTCTCAGTGTATATACCCAGCAGTGGGATTGCTGGATCATAAGGCAGTTCTATTCCCAGTTTTTTGAGGAATCTCCATACTGTTCTCCATAGTGGCTGTACTAGTTTGCATTCCCACCAACAGTGTAAGAGGGTTCCCTTCTCTCCGCACCTTCTCCAGCATTTATTGCTTGTGGACTTTTGGATAGCAGCCGTTCTGATTGGCGTGAAATGGTACCTCATAGTGATTTTGATTTGCATTTCTCTGATAATGAGTGATGTTGAGCATCTTTTCATGTGTTTGTTAGCCATCTGTATGTCTTCTTTGGAGAAATGTCTATTTAGTTCTTTGGCCCATTTTTTGATTGGGTCGTTTATTTTTCTGGAATTGAGCTGTAGAAGTTGCTTGTATATTTTTGAGATTAGTTGTTTGTCAGTTGCTTCATTTGCTATTATTTTCTCCCATTCTGAAGGCTGTCTTTTCACCTTGCTTATAGTTTCCTTTGTTGTGCAGAAGCTTTTAAGTTTAATTAGGTCCCATTTGTTCATTTTTGATTTTATTTCCGATATTCTGGGAGGTGGGTCATGGAGGATCCTGCTGTGATGTAAGTCAGAGAGTGTTTTGCCTATGTTTTCCTCTAGGAGTTTTATGGTTTCTGGTCTTACATTTAGCTCTTTAATCCATTTTGAGTTTATTTTTGTGTATGGTGTTAGAAAGTGTTCTAGTTTCATTCTTTTACAAGTGTTCGACCGGTTTTCCCAGCACCACTTGTTAAAAAGATTGTCTTTAATCCATTGTATATTCTTGCCTCCTTTGTCAAAGATAAGGTGACCATATGTGCGTGGATTTATCTCTGGGCTTTCTATTTTGTTCCATTGATCTATATTTCTGTCTTTGTGCCAGTACCATACTGTCTTGATGACTGTGGCTTTGTAGTGGAGCCTGAAGTCAGGCAGGTTGATTCCTCCAGTTCCATTCTTCTTTCTCAAGATAGCCTTGGCTATTCGAGGTTTTTTGTATTTCCATACAAATTGAGAAATTATTTGTTCTAGCTCTGTGAAGAATACCGTTGGTAGCTTGATGGGGATTGCATTGAATCTATAAATTGCTTTGGGTAGTATACTCATTTTCACTATATTGATTCTACCAATCCATGAACATGGTATATTTCTCCATCTATTAGTGTCCTCTTTGATTTCTTTCACCAGTGGTTTATAGTTTTCTATATATAGGTCTTTAGATTCTTTAGGAAGATATATTCCTAAGTATTTTATTCTTTTCATTGCAATGGTGAATGGAATTGTTTCCTTAATTTCTCTTTCTATTTTCTCGTTATTAGTGTACAGGAATGCAAGGGATTTCTGCGTGTTGATGTTATATCCTGCAACTTTACTATATTCATTGATCAGTTCTAGTAATTTTCTGGTGGAATCTTTAGGGTTTTCTATGTAGAGGATCATGTCATCTTCAAACAGTGAGAGTTTTACTTCTTCTTTTCCAATTTGGATTCCTTTTATTTCTTTTTCTGCTCTGATTGCTGTGGCCAAAACTTCCAAAACTATGTTGAATAGTAATGGTGAAAGTGGGCATCCTTGTCTTGTTCCTGACTTTAGAGGAAATGCTTTCAATTTTTCACCATTGAAGATAATGTTTGCTGTGGGTTTGTCATATATAGCTTTTATTATGTTGAGATATGTTCCTTCTATTCCTGCTTTCTGGAGAGTTTTTATCATAAATGGATGTTGAATTTTGTCAAAGGCTTTCTCTGCATCTATTGAGATAATCGTATGGTTTTTATTCTTCAGTTTGTTAATATGGTGTATTACATTGATTGATTTGCAGATATTGAAGAATCCTTGCATTCCTGGGATAAAGCCCACTTGGTCATGGTGTATGATCTTTTTAATGTGTTGTTGGATTCTGATTGCTAGAATTTTGTTAAGGATTTTTGCATCTATGTTCATCAGTGATATTGGCCTGTAGTTTTCTTTTTTGTGTGGGATCTTTGTCAGGTTTTGGTATTAGGGTGATGGTGGCCTCATAGAATGAGTTTGGAAGTTTGCCTTCCTCTGCAATTTTCTGGAACAGTTTGAGTAGGATAGGTGTTAGCTCTTCTCTAAATTTTTGGTAGAATTCAGCTGTGAAGCCGTCTGGACCTGGGCTTTTGTTTGCTGGAAGATTTCTGATTACAGTTTCAATTTCCGTGCTTGTGATGGGTCTGTTAAGATTTTCTATTTCTTCCTGATCCAGTTTTGGGAAGTTGTACTTTTCTAAGAATTTGTCCATTTCTTCCACATTGTCCATTTTATTGCCATATAATTGCTGATAGTAGTCTCTTATGATCCTTTGTATTTCTGTGCTGTCTGTTGTGATCTCTCCATTTTCATTTCTAATTTTATTGATTTGATTTTTCTCCCTTTGCTTCTTGATGAGTCTGGCTAGTGGTTTGTCAATTTTATTTACCCTTTCAAAGAACCAGCTTTTGGCTTTGTTGATTTTTGCTATGGTCTCTTTTGTTTCTTTTGCATTTATTTCTGCCCTAATTTTTAAGATTTCTTTCCTTCTACTAACCTTGGGATGCTTCATTTCTTCCTTTTTCCAGTTGCTTTAGGTGTAGAGTTAGGTTATTTATTTGGCTTTTTTCTTGTTTTTTGAAGTATGCCTGTATTGCTATGAACTTTCCCCTTAGGACTGCTTTTACAGTGTCCCACAGGTTTTGGGTTGTTGTGTTTTCATTTTCATTCGTTTCTATGCAGAATTTGATTTCTTTTTTGATTTCTTCTGTGATTTGTTGGTTATTCAGGAGTGTGTTGTTCAGCCTCCATATGTTGGAATTTATAATAGTTTTTCTCCTGTTATTGAGATTTACTCTTACTGCATTGTGGTCAGAAAAAATGCTTGGAATGATTTCAATTTTTCTGAACTTACCAAGGCTAGATTTATGGCCCAGGATGTGGTCTATCCTGGAGAAGGTTCCGTGTGCGCTTGAGAAAAAGGTGAAATTCATTGTTTTGGGATGAAATGTCCTATAGATATCAATTAGTTCTAACTGGTCTATTGTATCGTTTAAAGTTTGTGTTTCCTTGTTAATTTTCTGTTTAGTTGATCTATCCATTGGTGTGAGTGGGGTATTAAAGTCTCCCACTATTATTGTGTTATTGTTGATTTCTCCTTTCATACTTGTTAGTATTTGTCTTATATATTGCGGTGCTCCTAAGTTGGGTGCATATATATTTATAATTGTTATATCTTCTTCTTGGATTGATCCTTTGATCATTAGGTAGTGACCTTCTTTGTCTCTTTTCACATCCTTTGTTTTAAAGTCTATTTTATCTGATATGAGTATTGCTACTCCTGCTTTCTTTTGGTCTCCATTTGCATGGAAAATCTTTTTCCAGCCCTTCACTTTCAGTCTGTATGTGTCCCCTGTTTTGAGGTGGGTCTCTTGTAGACAACATATGTATGGGTCTTGTTTTTGTATCCATTCAACCAGTCTCTGTCTTTTGGCTGGGGCATTCAACCCATTTACATTTAAGGTAATTAATGATAAATATGATCCTGTTGCCATTTACTTTTTTGTTTTGGGTTTGAATTTATATATCCTTTTTGTGTTTCCTGTCTAGAGAATGTCCTTTAGTATTTGTTGGAGAGCTGGTTTGTTGTTGCTGAATTCTCTCAGCTTTTGCTTGTCTGTAAAGGTTTTGATTTCTCCTTCATATTTGAATGAGATCCTTGCTGGGTACAATAATCTGGGCTGTAGGTTCTTTTCTTTCATCACTTTAAGTATGTCTTGCCATTCCCTCCTGGCTTGAAGAGTTTCTATTGAAAGATCAGCTGTTATCCTTATGGGAATTCCCTTGTGTGTTATTTGTTGTTTTTCCCTTGCTGCTTTTAATATTTGTTCTTTGTGTTTGATCTTTGTTAATTTGATTAATATGTGTCTTGGGGTGTTTCGCCTTGGGTTTATCCTATTTGGGACTCTCTGGGTTTCTTGGACTTGAGTGATTATTTCCTTCCCCATTTTAGGGAAGTTTTCAACTATTATCTCCTCTAGTATCTTCTCATGGTCTTTCTTTTTGTCTTCTTCTTCTGGGACTCCTATGATTCGAATATTGTAACGTTTAAAATTGTCCTGGAGGTCTTTGAGATTGTCCTCATTTCTTTTAATTCGTTTTTCTTTTTTCTCCTCTGATTCATTTAATTCTGCCATTCTATCTTCTAATTCACTAATTCTATCTTCTGCCTCTGTTATTCTACTATTTGTTGCCTCCAGAGTGTTTTGGATCTCATTTATTGCATTATTCATTATATATTGACTCTTTTTTATTTCTTCTAGGTCCTTGTTAAATCTTTCTTGCATCTTCTCAGTGCTTTTCTCCAGGCTATTTATCCATGATTCCATTTTGCTTTCCAGATTTTGGATTAATTTCACTATCATTATTCGGAATTCTTTATCGGGTAGGTTCGCTATTTCTTCCTCTTCTGTTTGGTTTGGTGGGTATTTATCCTGTTCCTTTACCTGCTGTGAATTCTTCTGTCTCTTCATCTTGTTTAAATTGCTGAGTTTGGGGTGTCCTTACTGTATTCTGGTAGTCTGTGGCGTTCTCTTTATTGTGGTGTTTCTGCACTATATGTGGGTTTGTACCGGTGGCTTGTCGAGGTTTCTTGTTTATGGAAGCTTGTGTCGGTGTTCTGGTGGGTGGAGCTGGATTTCTTTTCTCTGGGGCGCAGTGGAGTGTCTAGTAGTGAGTTATGAGATGTCTATGATTTTGGGGTCGCTTTGTGTAGTCTGTGTATTGGAGCTCAGGGCTGTGTTCTTGTTTTTCTGGAGAATTTGCTTGGTATGTCTTGTCGTGGAACTTGCTGGTCTTTGTGTGATGCTTGGTTTCAGTGTAGGTATGGAGGCTTTTGATGAGCTCCTGTCAATTAATGTTTCGTGGGATCAGGGTATGGACTTAAGCCTCCTGCTTCCAGTTATCGGTCTTATTTTTACAGTAGTCTCAAAAACTTCTTCTTCTATAATGCATTCCACAACTGTACCACTCAGAGATGTTCACGGAGTTATACACAGAAGGAAAAAGGGAGGAAGGAGACAGAGGTGGTCAGGAGGATAAAAGGAGGGAATGTGAAGGAGAGAGACAGATCTAATCAGTAATCAGTAAAGAAAAGAAAAAAGGAAAGGAAAAAAGCAAAGGACAAAAAGGAAAAAATAAAAAAAAATAAAAAACAGGGTCACAAAAGTTATATCTAAACGTGGAGCTTAAAGAAGTACTAGAGGATAAAAAAAAAAATAAAAATAAAAGAAACAAAAACAAAACAAAACAAAAATTAAAAGAAGGAAAAAAAATTTTTGTTTTCCTTTTTCCAATTAAAAAATAATAAAAATTAAAAAAAATATTAAAAAAAGAAAAAAAGGAAATAATGATGGTAAAAATAGTAACAATATATATAAGAGTTTCTCTATTATTGTTGTGGGTTCAGTTCATTTTCGGCTAGTTCCTTGTTCCGGCTTAAATTTCTCAAGATCTATAGGCCCCTTTCTCTGTAGTTGGTCTGTATAGTCCTTTGTTCTGTGCATGGTCCGGCGGTGTTCTGGGCCAAGGCCAGCCACTCGTGTGGTCGGTGCTGAACAATCTAGACTGCTGGCCCAAACCACTCCGATTAGGCAGCACTCCAGACAATCAGGCCTACGCAGTCTGCGCCGCGGCCCGCAGAGGGGGAGGGGCCAGCGAGGGGGTGGCTCGCGCAGGAATGGCGGGCGGGTGGGGGGGGCGGGGCGGCCCTCGAAGGAGCTGCTGGCACAGTTGGTGGGGGCACGCCTGCGCGGGAGCAGCTGCGGCCCGCGTGGGACGGCCGGCAGGGGGAGCGTCCAGCGGGGGTAGAGTCCCGCGGGGGAGTGTCCCTCTGGGGAGCAGCCGGCGGGGGAGCGTCCCGCGTGGGAGTGGCCCGTGGCGTCTCCCTGCCCGGCCCCGGCTCACCAATGGCAGATGCGGGCGTTTGCGGCGATGCTTCTCCGCTGCAGAAGTTACCGCAGGGCCTGCAGTCTGTGGGTTCTAATTGCTCAACTGTTCTCCTCCCTGTTATGATATTCTCCGTGTTTCCCAGGTTCGGCACAGACTCTGC
Source organism: Tragelaphus eurycerus (assembly GCA_935064755.1). NCBI lineage: Eukaryota > Metazoa > Chordata > Mammalia > Artiodactyla > Bovidae > Tragelaphus > Tragelaphus eurycerus. The sequence continues at coordinate 16,501,023 of CAKXYN010000034.1, read as the reverse complement.
AGGGAGAGTGTTTCCTGGTGTTTGGAAACTTCTCTTTTTAAGACTCCCTTCCCCGGACAGAGGTCCGCCCCTCCCTCTTTGTCTCTCTCTGGCTTCTATATTCCTTCCTACCTCCTTTAGAACGCAGTGAGTTGCTTTTCTGGGTGTCCGACGTCCTCCGCCAGCACTCCGAAGCTGTTTGTGGAATTTACTCGGTGCCCAGATGTCCCTTTGATGAATTTGTGGAGGAGAAAGCGTATTCCCCGTCCTAATCCTCCGCCATCTTAACCGGAAGTCAGAATACATTTTTCTAAGAGCAGAAAGGCAGTGGTGAGAGTGGAGAATGAAGAAAATTCTTTAGCAACCCAGAGAGCAGATGACAAAGAACCAAACCGTAATCCAAAGTAATATGATGGCAGCAGGGCTATAAAGCTTAAAAAGGTTCCTAAGATCTCGAACACGCTCAGATCCTAAGCCCTGCTAAAGAGAAACTGTGTCTATTCTATTATCAAAGTATTCTAAGCCAGTGACGAGCTGAATCTAACAAAAGGGACACGAATCTTGGGCTTTTCCTCAATTACAGAACAGATTATCCAAGCTCCCCAAACCAGCAGCCCTACAGAAGAAGGTACAAGCCCTTTTTGGAGAAACATATTTATTTCTCTACACATACAAGATTCAGCATTGAAACAGACTATGAGGCACATAAAGAATCAAGAAAATGTGACCATGGAAAAGCAAAGATATTCTCAACGAAAATAGCCTCAGAAATGGGCCAGATGTTGGAATGATCAGAATTTTTTTTTAATGAATGTATTAAAACATATACTGTAAAAAGTAAACAACATGAGGTGAGAACAGTCAATGAGAAATTTGAGCAGATGTGTGAAAACTACAGCATTACCCAAATGGAAATGTTAGTAATGAAAATACAATATCAGAAATGAAGAATCCATTTAATGAAATGAACAGCAGATTGGACATAGCACAAAAAAAGAGTCAGACACCTGAATATAGGTCAGTAGTTTATTCAAACTGGAAAACACAAAGAGGAAAAAAAAAACTGAAAAGAAAACATAACAGATCAATATCTGTGGGAAAATATCAGGTAATTTATATATAAACAATTGGAGAAGCAAGAGAGAAGAGAGAAAATGAAGCAAAAGAAATATTTGAAGAGACAACAACTGAGGATTTACCAAACATTATCAAAGAAATTAACTCAGAGATTCAAGAAATAATCTCAAGTAAACCTCAATCAAGACAAATTAAAAGTAAAGTATGCTAAATTGTATCATAGTCAAGCCACAGAAAGCCTATGATAAAGAGAATATTATCAACATAACCAGAGAAAAATGTCAGGCATTCATAGGGGCACAACAGTAAAAGAGATGTCTTGCTTCCAATGAGAAAGAATGGTCCAGAAAGAACATCACCTGCGACACTCACAGGAAAAAATGTTAACCCCCAAATTCTACGTTCAGTAAAAACACTAGTGCTAAAGAAGGAAGATGAAATAAAGACATATAAAAATACATATGTTGTTGTTTAGTCGCTAAGTCCTGTCTGACTCTTTGTGACCCCATGAAGCTACCAGGGATTTCCCAGGATAGAATACTGAAGTGGGTTGCCACTTCCTACTCCAGGGGATCTTCTGGACCCAGGGACTGAACCCATGTCTCCTGCGTTGCAGATCCCCCATAGCAGATCCTTTGCTGAGCCACCAGGGAAGCCCCCAAAATACATATAGACGCTACTATATATGAAATGAATAACTAAAAAGGACCTACTGTGTAGCACAGGGAACTCTAATCAATGCTCTATAATGGCCTACATGGAGAAAGAACTAAAGAAGAGTGGATATGTGCATAACTGATTTGCTTTGCTGTACACCTGAAACTAACACAGCACTGGAAGTCAAAGTGAAATTGAAAGTTGCTCAGTCTTGTCACACTCTTTACAACCCCCATGGATTATACAGTCCATGGAACTCTCCAGGCCAGAATACTGGAGTGGGTAGCCTTTCCCTTCTCCAGCAGATCTTCCCAATCCAGGGGTTGAAACCAGGTCTCCTGCATTGCAGGCGGATTCTTTACCAACTGAGCTAGCAGGGAAGCCCATTATAAGTCAACTCGACTCCAGTAAAAATTAAACAAAACAAAACAAAGTCCTACTGTAGACTGCAGAGAACAATATCCAGTATTCTATGATAAACCATAATGGAAAAGAATATTTTTTAAAAGAATATATATAACTGAATCACTTTACTGTACATCAGAAATTATCACAACACTGTAAGTCAACTACATTTCAATAATAAAAAGAAACAATGAGTAGGGAATTTGTCAACAATGAACTGACACTACAAGAAATATTCAATTTATTTCTTCAGGCTGAAGGGAAATAAAAATAGATGGATAGGCTTTTGGTTTGTTTGCTTATTTTACAGATACTCTTCATAGAATATGAAGTCAGATGAAAGAAATTTTTTTAAAGCATGATTCTTCAGCTTAAAAAGTACCTAGAATGTGCTGAAAAAAAGTTGTCTTTTTTGTGTGTGTGTGTGGTAATAATTTCCCCAATGCAAAACAAACAAGTAAACTCAGCAAACAGAAAAGCTTATATAACAGCCTTTCAGTTAGGAAGATGTGAATAATTCCAAACATTTGTAACACTTCCAAGAATTTCATGAAATAATGCTCTAACATCCTGACTCAAAAGATAGTAGCAAAAGATACCAAACACTGACTAAGCCAAATGATAAATTTCATTTTGAGAAATATGGAAAAATCACATGGCCATAATGAAAAATAATGACTTAATCAGACACTGTCTTGAAAAGATTCAGAGAAAGAATTCTATGGGAAAAATGTTTTGGGAGAAAAATTAATCTGAAGACACAAACAGGCTGCTCTTTACTCCTAAAATAGATCTCAATTTCAAGAAGAAAATAGCCTATTTTTCTAGTGTTGTATCTAAGATATTCAGGGCACACACTAGAAGGCTGAAAATATGAGAAAGGAACGTGTCTGGTGACCTTTTGTACTTTCCCCAGGAAATTTTTTTTTTTCCTGCTGGCAGAAAAAAAAAATAAAAGCCACTTGTATACCAAGGATGCAATCAGTGACAAGAAATAAATGTGTGCATATGTGCTGAAAACAGCATCAGTCTGAGCTAAAAATTGGGTATGTCTTACCTATATGTGGGCTTCCCTCATAGCTCAGTTGGTAAAGAATCCGCCTGCAATGCAGGAGACCCCAGTTCGATTTCTGGGTCGGGAAGATTCACTAGAGAAGGGATAGGCTATCCATTCCAGTATTCTCAGGCTTTCCTTGTAGCTCAGCTGGTAAAGAATCTGCCTGCAGTGTGGGAGACCTGCATTTGGTTCCTGGGTTGGGAAGATCTTCTGGAGAAGGGAAAGGCTACCCATTCCAGTATTCCGGCCTGGAGAATTCCAGGGACTATACAGTCCATGGACACAACTGAGCCACTATCTCTTCACTTTTAGGTATGTGTGGACCATAAGAAGTTGGTCTTTTTTTTCTGGGTAGGTTGTTTGTCTCAGAGCCTCAAAAGCAGCAAAGATTTCTAACTAATTCTCTTTCTGTGTACTTTAGGGCCCAATATATATTCCTTCCTCCTCTAGGTTTATTTGACACTCAGAACCTGCCTCTATTGATATTCATTTCCAAGGTTTTCTTTTGAAAATAAATTCAGTGTTAGGAGCAGCAGCATCTTTGATCTTAAAGATTGTTTTTCTGGAAATAATGATGGGATCCAGTTAAGGGAAGAGACAGTTTAATATCGGGTTCTTTAAAATATACTATCAAATATCCTTGCATAAAGTCTCAAGGAAAATAATTGAAATTGGTCTCTTTCATGAAACTTGAGTAGATTCATTAGGATTCCTATGCAAAGATCATCTATTTGTCTAAAAAAACAAACAAGACAAAGAAGTCCACTGTATGTTGTTAAGCTCTTTAGCCAGATGTAGTGTCCAAGTGTGCCATCATCCTTATAGCAAATTTAAGGAGATCAGTAATTCATTGTGGGTCATAGCTGCTACCAGTGCCTCATGCACATTCACTGGCACTTTCCACTCTGTGCGTGCCTGTTAGACTTTCAGCTGCTTTATCTTAAGCCTTTCCCCTTGGATCTTGGAGCTCACTTCGCTGCCTTCATGACAAGACGGAAGTGCCAGGGAGTACGTGTCCCTCGGACCAGCTTCCATCATGCTAGGTTGGAGCCGTTGTGTGAACATCCCAGCTCGCTCCCACAGTAGGAGGGATCCCTCTCGGGCGTGGTCCACATTGGTTCCTAAGGTTCACTTGAATGATACTAACCCCTTTAGTGGCTGCCTCCCCCGCTGTCTCATTTCTTCACTCCTCTCCTAGCCATCTCTGAAACTACCACCTACATAGGCTTTCTGTTCTCTAGTCCTGTGTCTCAGGATTTTCTTCTAGGGGACCCAAACAAAGGCATTCTGGAGGCATTGCTCATCTACTCTGCGATTGCTCAGAGGTTCAATTTTCTCTAGTGGAGTGAATCAGCACTTCTTGACTTCAGTTATAAAACTGACACTTTTAGTGGCTGAGTCAAAAAAGCCTTAGCCAGTGAGACTACAATACACAATTATGTTATGAATAACAGAGCAGGTTTTATATAATTTTACTATCAAAAGTGGGAGTCCAGCTGCTCGCCACTCAAAAGCCACTAAAGAGCCAAGGTTGGTGGAAAGGAAAGTTTGCTTTATCTTGGTGGCCTGCAACGGGGGTGGGAGGCAGGAGGACCCCTGTTCAATGGCCAGCTCCCCCCACTGACAATCACTGGGCAGGAGCTTTTATGAGTGGAAGGAGGGACCACATGTAGAGACTGCACAGTCGCCTCTCACAGTCATCCTGAAGTTGATCATGCAGTGCTCTAATCAGTATCATCCTGATTGTTTCAGATATTGTTAGTCATTTCTTTGAGGCCAGTTGTCATAATTGGGGCAGTTCATGCCATCATGTGGTTAACTTCTTCCACTTGTGGGGGTTCCAGTCTCTGTAAGACAGCTCACAGGATATTGCTCAGGATATCATCTACAGTCCTTGAGAAAGAACTAAAGGTCCTTGACTTTGCTTAATGATTGTTGGACACGAATGAGAGACTGAACTGAACTGAACTGATGACTATTTGGTCTCTTTTGATTGTTTTCCTTTGCTTCTGCGTTTTCTCACTTCTTGGTTAAACTGATTGTTTGGCTAAAGTTTTTCCACAAACAAAAGGTGGGCTGAGGACACGGGAGACGAGGGCTTGGTTTCAACGTCAGCCTACCATAGGAGACCGCCCTTTCACTATGGCGTTCCAAAGGTCATTATCTGCAAAGCTTTCCTGGGTGACCCATTATTTCCTCGACAAGCATTCTCTCATCTCCTCTTCAGGGAATTATAAGACTTGACGCTGGCATTCTGAGGACAAGGCAGAGATGTTGTTGAGAGTTTCTGCTTGAAGAAGCCTCCCTGCTTTGATTTTGGTTTGCAACCTTTAACTTTATCTGGGTTGTGTGTCTCAGAGCCTCCAGACTCTGTTTCCTTTTTCCTTGGCAAAAAATCTCCACTTTTTATCTTGGGTGGGGAGAGATACTTGCAGAAGGTGAGAATGGTAAATACCTTATACATTGATTTAACCAAAATCCTTGTTTTCAGCCCCAGGCTTTCACCCACATTCTGCTGGTTCTCCAATTCCTGGGATTTTCCAGGGAGGAGAAAGGGACACTGGTTTCTCCTTAGTATCTGTCTTCTGCACTCTCAGGTTTCAGGTTTCTCTGCTACCTGTTACCACTCTTCCAACTGAGTCCATGTTTCCCCTTCTGCTGTTCCGCTCTCAGTTCTCTCTGTCCTTGTAGCCTTATTCCTTTTAAGTAATTTTAGTGAGATTTCAGTATGAAAAGAAGAAACGTTGAGATTAAAATCACTAGGTTGCACAGAAGCTATAAATTGGGTTTTGTTTTGTTTTTTTTTTTTTCGCAGAGAAATGTCAACTAAGGTTATCATTGCCATCATGAGTCCCACAATCCTTCCAGTTTTGCAAAGTGCACGATCTGAGCATGTGTTCAGCTTCTTTACATAGAAGTTTCATTTTTATAATAGGGAAGAATCAAGACCTGCAGGAAAGTATCTGATGTCTGTGCTGCAAAATCATGTTCAAGACATAAAAGCCCGTCACATTTCTATGGACCCTGTGCTGTTTTAGAGCCAGTAGCATAAAGTTTCATTTAATCTGCATGAATCAAGCATCAGTTCAGTTCAATCATTCAGTCATATCCGACTCTTTGTGACCCCATGAATCGCAGCACGCCAGGCCTCCCTGTCCATCACCAACTCCTGGAGTTCACCCAAACTCATGTCCATCGAGTCCATGATGCCATCCAGCCATCTCATCCTCTGTCGTTCCCTTCTCCTCCTGCGCCCAATCCTTCCCAGCATCAAGGTCTTTTCCAATGAGTCAACTCTTCGCATGAGGTGGCCAAAGTATTGGAGTTTCAGCTTCAACATCAGTCCTGCCAGTGAATACCCAGGACTGATCTCCTTTAGGGTGGACTGGTTGGACCTCCTACCAGTCCAAGGGACTCTCAAGAGTCTTCTCCAACACCACAGTTCAAAAGCATCAATTCTTCAGCTCTCAGCTTTCTTCACAGTCCAAGTCTCACATACATACATGACTACTGGAAAAACCATAGCCTTGACTAGATGGACCTTTGTTGGCAAAGTAATGTCTCTGCTTTTGAATATGCTATCTAGGTTGCTCATAACTTTCCTTCCCAGGAGTAAGCATCTTTTAATTTCATGGCTGCAATCACCATCTGCAGTGATTTTGGAGCCCAGAAAAATAAGTCTGACACTGTTTCCCCATCTATTTCCCATGAAGTGATGGGACCAGATGCCATGACCTTCGTTTTCTGAATCTTGAGCTTTAAGTCAATTTTTTCACTCTCCACTTTCATTTTCATCAAGAGGCTTTCTAGTTCCTCTTCACTTTCTGCAAAAAGGGTGGTGTCATCTGCATATCTGAGGTTATTGATATTTCTCGCAGCAATCTTCATTCCAGCTTGTGCTTCATTCAGTTCAGCGTTTCTCATGATGTATTCTGCATAGAAGTTAAATAAGCAGGGTGACAATATACAGCCTTGACGTACTCCTTTTCCTATTTGGAACCAGTCTGTTGTTCTTTGTCCAGTTCTAACTGTTGCTTCCTGACTTGCAAACATGTTTCTCAAGAGGCAGATCAGGTGGTCTGTTATTCCCATCTCTTTAAGAATTTTCCATATAAGTTTATTTGGTGCCATGTGGAATTTTTTTTTTTTTTTTTTTTTGCCTTAAAGGAAAAATAAGAACATTAAGAGTTTGACTGTCTACTTACACAGCGGCCCTCTGTGACAGTCACACTGTCAGCCCGTCTGCGGTGGAGATCAGTGCTGTTGCTCTTGGTTGTTTAGTCACTCAGTCCTGTCCAGCTGTTTGTGACCACGTGGACTGTAGCCACCAGGATCCACTGTCCATGGGATTTCCCAGGCCAGGCTACTGGAGTAGGTTGCCATTTCCTATGACAGAGGATCTTCCCAACCCAGAGACTGAATCCACATCTCTTACGTCTCCTGCATTGCAAGGCAGAAAGTTTTATCTAACAGTCAGATCAGATCAGATCAGTCGCTCAGTCGTGTCCGACTCTTTGCGACCCCATGAACCGCAGCACGCCAGGCCTCCCTGTCCATCACAAGCTCCCGGAGGTCACTCAAATTCATGTCCATAGAGTCAGTGATGCCATCCAGCCATCTCATCCTCTGTCGTCCCCTTCTCCTCCTGCCCTCAATCCCTCCCAGCATCAGAGTCTTCTCCAATGAGTCAACTCTTCGCATGAGGTGGCCAAAATACTGGAGTTTCAGCTTTAGCATCATTCCTTCTAAAGAAATTCCAGGATTGATCTCCTTCAAAATGGACTGGTTGGATCTTCTTGCAGTCCAAGGGACTCTCAAGAGTCTTCTCCAACACCACACTTCAAAAGCATCAATTCTTCGGCGCTCAGCCTTCTTCACAGTCCAGCTCTCACATCCATACATGACCACAGGAAAGACTATAGCCTTGACTAGGCGAACCTTTGTTGGTAAAGTAATGTCTCTGCTTTTGAATATGCTATCTAGGTTGGTCATAACTTTCCTTCCAAGGAGCAAGCGTCTTTTAATTTCATGGCTGCAGTCACCATCTGCAGTGATTTTGGAGCCCAGAAAAACAAAGTCTGACACTGTTTCCACTGTTTCCCCATCTATTTCCCATGCAGTGATGGGACCAGATGCCATGATCTTCGTTTTCTGAATGTTGAGCTTTAAGCCAACCTTTTCACTCTCCACTTTCACTTTCATCAAGAGGCTTTTTAGCCCCTCTTCACTTTCTGCCATAAGAGTCGTGTCATCTGCATATCTGAGGTTATTGATATTTCTCCCGGCAATCTTGATTCCAACTTCTGTTTCTTCCAGTCCAGCATTCCTCATGATGTACTCTGCATATAAGTTAAATAAACATGGTGACAATATGCAGCCTTGACGTACTCCTTTTCCTATTTGGAACCAGTCTGTTGTTCCATGACCAGTTCTAACTGTTGCTTCCTGACCTGCATACAGATTTCTTAAGAGGCAGATCAGGTGGTCTGGTATTCCCATCTCTTTCAGAATTGTCCACAGTTTCTTGTGATCCACACAGTCAAAGGCTTTGGCATAGTCAATAAAGCAGAAATAGATGTTTTTCTGGAACTCTCTTGCTTTTTCCATGATCCAGTGGATGTTGGCAATTTGATCTCTGGTTCCTCTGCCTTTTCTAAATCCAGCTTGAACATCAGGAAGTTCACGGTTCACATATTGCTGAAGTCTGGCTTGGAGAATTTTGAGCATTACTTTACTAGCGTGTGAGATGAGTGCAATTGTTCGGTAGTTTGAGCACTCCTTGGCATTGCCTTTCTTTGGGATTGGGATGAAAACTGACCTTTTCCAATCTTGTGGCCACTGCTGAGTTTTCCAAATTTGCTGGCATATTGAGTGCAGCACTTTCACAGCATCATCATAGGTAATGCATTATAAAAATAAAAACCTACTGAACATGGCTCAGTCTTGATATGCTTATTTCCTTTTTGATTTCTAATTTCTTTTGGATTTTAAACTACTTGTAGAGTATGAGGGAGGTGATAAAATAAGGTAGGTATTGTATATATAAAGGCTCCAAATGGTACATTCTTCATGTTTTATCAACAGCACAGTTAAAATATGCAAGAAAAATGTTAGGATTGGCTTTCTGTAGCTTCTTGTTATATTGCTCCTGCTAGAACTGCACAATCAGGGGAGCAAAAGGAGGATGCTGTGTCTTATATTTTATATTTAGAGAGTCTTACAATAGGAATAAATGCCAATTATTTTCTACAATATTTAGTTAAAGAGTTAAATGAAGCATTTGATACCAGTGAAAAGATAGATTAAGAAATAGATATACAGGGGTCCCATCACTTCATGGCAAATAGATGGAGAAACAATGGAAGCAGTGACAGACATTATTTTCTTGGGCTCCAAAACCACTATAGACAGTGATTGCAGCCTTGAAATTAAAAGATACTTGCTCCTTGAAAGAAAAGCTATGACAAATCTAGACAGCATATTAAAAAGCAGAGGCATTACTTTGACTACAGAGATCCATATAGTAAAAGCTATAATTTTTCCAGTAATCATGTATGGGTAGAAGAGCTGGACAATAAAAAAGGCTGAGAACCGAATTAATGCCTTTGAACAGTGATGCTAGAGAAGACTCTTGAGAGTCCCTTGGACTGCAAAAAGATCAAACCAATTACTCCAAAAGGAAATCAGCCCTGAATATTCATTGGAAGGATTGATGCTGAAGCTGAAGCTCCAGTACTCTGGCCACCTGATGTGAAGAGCTGATTCATTGGAAAAGACCCTGATGCTGGGAAAGATTGAAAGCAGGAGAAAGAGATGACAGAGGATGAGATGGTTGGATGGCATCACTGGCTCAATGGACATCAGTTTGAGCAAACTCCAGGAGATGTTGAAGGACAGGGAAGCCTGGTGTGCTATAGTCCATGGGGTCCCAAAGAGTTGGACATGACTGAGGGACTGAATAGCATATAGGGGAGTGAGGGAGAGAAAGAGAGAGAATGCCCCTTGCACTTTATAAATAAATGCTATCAATAAATCTGGAATTTAAACAGATAATTTGTTTAGAGAAAGTGTGAGCAAGAGGAGGCTCCTGTTGTGCCAAATTTGCCTAATTATTTAAAATTAAATGTTCAGTTCTGTCTAGGATTTAGTAATATTTAAAAAAAATATTGAAGTAGAGTTTATCTACAATTTTATAATCAATTCCAGGTGTACAGTACAGGGATTTATAATTTTTAAAGCTATATTCCCTTTATAGTTATTATAAAATATAGGCTTAGGATTCAGTAACTTTAAATGGTAGAGCTTTATTAAGAAGTTTAGTATAAGTGATAAGGATCTTTGAACTCTTTCATGAGCTTTTCTTTAAAAAGTAAGAGTTAATAACTGTGGAGAAGTGCTGCCTGGTGCTTAAACAAGGCAAACAATCACACGTCAAGGGAGGACCATGACCATCAGTGTCACCTTCTAGGAGCTAAGTCCACTCGAATAAGGCCACGAGGCAATATCAAGGGTCACATAGCAGATGTGGGTACACCATGTAGAGTTAAGTCTTTCCCTGTGACAGACTTCAAAGTTTACTCCTCAGGTATAATAATTTCATGCCACAAAGACTAACCAACAGCTAAAGCCTATAGCAGGGAAGAAATTTAGCCATTTAAACTTAGCACATGTAGCAGATTCATGAGCTTACATGCATAAATAGGCAGTTATTTTAAGCCACTACATTTTGGGCTGATTAGTTATCAAGCAATAGATAATACAGCAGATACTAATGATCAATCCATAACAATCAATTAGTTTAATATGCAGTGGTGTGAGATAAGAACTTGGGATCAGAAACTTATCTTTCAGAATTACTGAAAATATGTCAAAAGATAACCATAGGCTTACATCTCCATAAGTCATCCTTACTCACAACATTGATAAAGCCATTGGAATTCTATCCTCAAATCTAACTCTACTGAAATATCTTGGCAGTTACAATCCTCACACTTGCATTCAAACACACAATCATGGGAACATGACTCTAGGATCTCAGTGTTGTTCAGCTATGATTCCAAACCTACTTTTCATTAGTCTAGAAATAAAAAATTAATAAATTATAAAATCAATAGACATCACTCCATGGACCAATAACCAACTCATTTCATACAGGCCACAGAACAATTGGCCCATTGTAATGATCCTGCATTCTGCCTGCTTTGTGCTAAATTTCCTCTCATGAGAGTCAGGAAGAAACACCAGCTATTCCATCTCAACCTCTTCTCCACCCTGAAGAAGGCTAGTTTGCTTAATGAACACAATCAAGACATCATTTCTTCTCTAAAATGTCTATTGTGGCTTTCGTTTGTGACCAGTTTTGCCTTTTTTTATATAGATTTTTATGAATATATTTAAAATGAAGCTTGCTTGCAATAGATACTAACTCAGAAAATTAGAAGTCAGAATTTTTAGGGTCAGTCGGATGTTTTCCAAGATGAGGGAACTTTAAGAAATTTTAAGAAATCTATAGGATCAGTGTGATTATTTCCAAGATGAAGTCTTTTCAGCCTGAAGTGTCTGAGGGCATGCAACTACTCATCAGTGAACCCAGGTCTTACAGAATGCACCACAAGTGTGAGTGTCTTCTCACTGATGCATCTGCATAATAGAAGAGCAGTCAGTGGAAAAGTGGCAAGATTGCTTTTTTATCCACTAGTATTTTTGTCTATGCTTTATATAAGTAATGGCTGTAAGTTACAGTGTTATCTGTGAAGATGAAATATAAGTTGCAGATACTATCTGTGAAGTCTGGCTGTCTCCTCCAGGCAGAAGATGGTAGGGAAATTTAAAACTCCCTGTCCCCAGTTCTTATACACACACACACACACACACACACACACACACACACACACAAAACAAAAACTATAAGAAACTCTTGTGACAGAAACCTACAGTGACCTTCAGAGACTGCAACAGTAACTCTAACTTGTCCTTTAACTTCAAACTTATACAAACTTCTTTAACATATAAAAATCCGACATATTTCAATTAAAGACCAGACTATATGATATTCACAGGTAACTTGCTATTTTGAAATGTTATTAACATCATATTAGTTTCAAGTGTATAACATTATAATTCCCTATTACATATGTTGTGAGATGATCGCAACACTAAATCTAATTAACATCTATGGTCATATAAGTCTTTTCTTGTGATGAAAAGTGCTAAGGTTTACCCTTTAAACAATTTTAAAATGTGCAATACAGTATTGTTGATTATAGTCACCACACTGTACATTCCATTCTCAAGACTGATAACTGGAATTTTGTACTTCTTGAGCCCCTTAACACATTTTGCGAACCCCCCTACCCTCTGCCTATGACAATCACTAACCTGTTCTATCATTGAGTTTGGGGTTTTGTTTGCTTTGTTTTCGGTTCCACGCATAAGTGGGATCAAACAGTACTTGTCTTACTCTGTTTGGCATTCATTTAGCACAATCCCCTCAAGGTCCATCCATGTTGTCATGTAATACATATATAAACATCTACCATCATACGAGGCTTTCCCAGGCGGATCAGCGGTAGAGGCTCCTGCCAATGCAGGAGATGTGGGTTTGATTTCTGGGTTGGGAAGGTTCCCCCTGAGAAGGGAGTGGCTGTGTGAGGCCCCAGGACAGCTCAGTCTAGGTTGTGGAGGTGAAGAGCCTGTGGCCAGAACAAGACTTCTGACAAAAGTCAAAGTGGCTGGAGGGTGGTGACTGAAGGAGAGGTGGGAGGTGATGAGGTGAGAGAGAGGCAGGAGCCCATCTGTCCAGGATAAGAAGCTCAGATCTTATCCCTAGTGTAAAAGGATCCATCTGAACACTTTGCACAGGGAAAGATATCTCAACTAATCTTTAGCTTTTTAGAGCACTGTGACTGCATTCATGGAGAAAGACTGCTCTGATGCCCCTAAAATTTGGTCTATGTTTCACAACATGCAAAGGAGCGGAAAACAACCTAATCAAATAAACAAGGCAAAATATAACTGAAATTATTTGAACATGATTTTGACTGAACAACTGGGGAAAGAAAGTCACAGAAAAGGAGAGCTGCAACCCAGTACAGTCTAAGAATCTAGGAACTTTGAAGAAGCTCATTAGAACTCATGGTAAAAACTACATGGTCAAAATAAGTTTCGCGAAAGTCACAGAAATGAATCTTAATGTGAAAATAAATGTGTTCTGTTCTAAATCTAGCTCATTTTCACATTCTTTTCTCTTGACTTTGATCATTTATTCTACATTTATGTGAACTGTCCTTGAGGGAGCGGATATGCTCCATAAGCCATTTGCCTCACTCTCTGAGGACCAAAGCGCTAAGTTGATGGAGAGCCCCTATAGTATCTTAGGTACCATCCCACTTATCTCAGCTGCAGAATTATGAGATAGATGCTAGTGTTTTTTTGTTTTTTCTATTTTCCAAATAAGAAAGTTGAGACTCAAAATGTTTGGCAAACTGTCCCGGGTCACACAGCCTATAAATATCAGAGTTGAGATTTCAGTCCAAGAGAGTAAGGATCCAAAAACCAAAACCTTTTTCTTGGGGTATTCCAAAAAGACTTTTTCATGCTATTAGAGAAGCTCAGATAGACTTCTGTCTTGCCTTTAGCAAACCTTGTCTTATGCATTAATTATTAGTGCATCCCATCTCTAATAGAAATATTCTTACACATTTTTAAAACCTTCAGTGATGAGTAATTGGATACCAATGGTGGCCCAGGAAATTAGGACCAGTGTAGCACTGTAATGGCTTTAAAATTATCTTTTATTAAAAAAAAAAAAAAAACCTTTTTAAAAGGTTGGGTGTCATGCAATAGCCTCCCCACCACTATTTATTGAAGCAAATTATGGAGGGGGGTGGTTTGGTAGTAATTTAATGCTCCTCTGAACTGACTCCTGTGGTTTTAGAAGCTGGCCTCTGAACAGTCATGCACACTGATACGGACTCTCATGATGAGAACTTCATTTTCTGCTTGATTTTGCAAGTGAAATTACACTATGACACCATTCTTTTCTGTTGTCACTAGAAGGTATTAATGAAACATGGCACCAGAAATTTATTTGCAAGATTGCCTTCTATTATATCCTTTGGTCTGAAAATATCTTTTTAGATTCTTGTAACAAGAGAAGGGGGAGAAAAGAAAACTGTTCATTAGTCCTGGAAATCAAACATATTGTCTGGTCCCCAGATTGAAGGGAAGTCAACGTTTTCAGAGAGCTCTTAATGTCGTGCTATGCTATGCTAAGTCACTTCAGTCGTGTCCGACTCTGTGCGACCCCATAGACGGTAGCCTACCAGGCTCCCCCATCCCTGGGATTCTCCAGGCAAGGACACTGGAGTGGGTTGCCATCTCCTTCTCCAATGCATGAAAGTGAAAAGTGAAAGTGAAGTCACCCAGTCGTGTCCAACTCTTAGCGACCCCATGGACTGCAGCGAGTGCACCAGGCTCCTCCATCCATGGGATTTTCCAGGCAAGAGTACTGGAGTGGGCTGCCATTGCCTTCTCCTCTTAATGTCATAAGAGAGAGCTATTCTCAAATGAAAATTATATCAGTGTTTATATTCTGCCACTGGGTCCCATGCCTCAGGTTACAGGTCTTTAAAGAGGATGTCCTACTTATTAAGAAGCCAGAAATCACTGGAAAGCCTATTCCATCCTTCAAAAATGGAAGCTATCTAGACAATGAAACTCGTTCGGAGTTTAGATGTTTAGCATCTAAGCAAGATGTTTAGCATCAAGATGAAGCTTTTTGGAGTGCTTGCCTGTTGACTGACTCCTTGTTCTCACCATCTCAGAGAATAAAAACATTGATACTTAAACAGCAGCCTGTTCAGATGTTCTAATCCAAAGACAACTCATCCAAGACTCCTCTGTCTATCTCCTGGGCTATTTCACCATGATTTATTCATTATACTAACCTAACCAAGGTCAGCCAGTTTTCATCCACTCTGCACTCAAGGGTCATCTACACATGTCCCTAAGTTATTCTCCAATGCCTTTCTTCTACACCCAACTTAAGCAACTTACACTCGCCTTCCTGTACAGCTATGCTTACACAACAGAGTGAGTGGTTTGGTGTCCTGGGTAACATTGACCGGCTGCTGAGAATATCCTTCTTGACTTCTGCTATATCCCCAGCAGAAGCACTTAGCACATAGTAGAAAAGCAAAGAATGTTTGTTGAGTAGATAAATGAACAAGTAATTCTAGAGAAGTTGTTTGGCTTCCAAAGTTATGCAAACCATGTTACTCTTATAGAATCAAAATTATGGACAGAACCGGACTTAATTTCCATAAATTTTTCTAGGTACTCCCAGGCTTTGAATTAATCTGCTTTTCACTATCCTTGTATGCTTGATCTCACTATCTGATGGCTGCAGTTTTTGCCACAAATTGTTTACTGCTTATTTTAAAAACTGAACTGAACGTGGGCTAGGATTCGATTTTTTGTTGATAAGAAGCATTTTGATCTTTAATTTTCACTAGTGGCAACTAATATAGACCAATGGGACTATGATGATAGTTCATTAAAAATCATTTGTTTTTCTGGAATCTTGGAGGGGTCATTGTTTTCCCAGTAGCTCTAACATGAAGGTGAAAGTGTTAGTCACTCAGTCATACTTCACTCTTTGTGACCATATGGACTGTAGGCCACCAAGCTCCTCTGTCCATGAGATTTTCCAGACACAATACTGGAGTGGGGTGCCATTTTCCTACTCCAGAGGATCTTCTCAACCCAGGCATGGAACCCACATCGCTTGCATCTCCTTCATTGGCACATGGATTCTTTACCATTGCGCCACCTAGGAAGCTTGTATGTTTATATAATAATATTAATATATCATAAATATTAATATTAATTAATAATAGATAATTAAATATAATATATTATATAGTAAAATAATATATACTTATATTATCTAATATTTATATATGTATAGTCATTAATATTTATAAATAGTAATACATATATACTATATAATTATATATAATAATAAATTATATATTATTATATAATCTTATATATATTATAAATAATATGTATAATATAATATAATGAACATATATAATATAATATAACATGGTTTGCATAACTTTGGAAGCCAAACAACTTCTCTAGAATTACTTGTTCCTTATAATATAAGCTACTATATATAATATATATAACTACTATATAATATAGTATCTATTATACCTACTATATAATATAGTAGATTATATAATATACTATATTATAATATATTAATATATAATATATTACAAATATTGTATTATATTTTATAATTATAATATATTATATAATTATATATCACATATAATTCTATACTATATATAATATTATTTATATTATATGATATATAATAATGTATATATATTTTATATAGTATATAATATATAATATAATATATAATTATATATAATATAATATGATATAATATAGAATATAATAATATGATATAGTATAGAATATAATAATACTATATAATATAGAATATATAGAATATATATTACATAATATTGAAATTTTATTTGTAATTATATTCATATTTATAATCACATATATTACATATAGTATATTATATATATTATATAATATATTACATACATTTATATTTTAATTATAATTATATAATATATTACATTAATTATATAGTATTATAAATTAATTATATATTATATATTAATTATATATAATATGTAATGTATCATATATATGTGTATATATGATATATAATATTGTATATATAGTATATATAATTATATATAATATATACTATATAATATATATCAGATCAGATCAGATCAGTTGCTCAGTCATGTCCAACTCTTTGCGACCCTATGAATCGCGGCACGCCAGGCCTCCCTGTCCATCACCAACTCCTGGAGTTCACTCAGACTCATGTCCATTGAGTCAGTGATGCCATCCAGCCATCTCATCCTCTGTCGTCCCCTTCTCCTCCTGCCCTCAATCCCTCCCAGCATCAGAGTCTTCTCCAATGAGTCAACTCTTCGCATGAGGTGGCCAAAATACTGGAGTTTCAGCTTTAGCATCATTCCCTCCAAAGAAATCCCAGGGCTGATCTCCTTCAGAATGGACCGGTTGGATCTCCTTGCAGTCCAAGGGACTCTCAAGAGTCTTCTCCAACACCACAGTTCAAAAGCATCAATTCTTCGGCGCTCAGCCTTCTTCACAGTCCAGCTCTCACATCCATACATGACCACAGGAAAGACCATAGCCTTGACTAGGCGAACCTTTGTTGGTAAAGTAATGTCTCTGCTTTTGAATATGTGATCTAGGTTGGTCATAACTTTCCTTCCAAGGAGTAAGCGTCTTTTAATTTCATGGCTGCAGTCACCATCTATAATATATGATTAATATATAGCATATAATATATAATATATATGATGTTCATAATTATATTCACAATCATAATTATATTATATAATGTATAATGTTATATGTTTATATATTAATTATAATTATATATTATATTAATTATATAGTATATATTATAAATTATATATTACATATACAATTTTCATATTCTTTCTATTACGGTTTATCAGAGGATGTTGAATATAGTTCCTGTTGAATGCACACTGGGGCCTTGTCGTTTATCCATCTTGTGTATGACGCTTTGTATCTGCTAATCCCAGACCCCCAGTTCTGTCCTTCTTTCCCTCCCTGCCCCTTGGCAATCATACGTCTATTTTCCGTGTCTGTGAGTCTGTTTGTGTTTGATAGGTAAGTTCATTTGTATTGCGCTTTAGATCCCATTTTAAGTTACATTTGTCTTTCTCTGTCCAACTTTCTTCACTTAGCATGGTAATCTCTAGATCCATCCATGCTACTACAAATGGCATTATTTCATTCTGTTTGATGGCTGAGTAATATTCCACTTTATTATATATATGTGCCACATCCTCTTTATCTGAAGATGGTTATTAATAACCCCAGGCTCTGGGCTATGTCCGACTGGTGTCTATCAGCATACTTAATGCTCATGACAATCCAGTGAAATCCAGGGCAAGTCACATTTTGTGCAAATTGGAATCATGCAAAATTTAATTATGCAAATCTGAAATAATTTGATAAAAATTATCAACACATTGTCACTGTATTTACAAAATTTCAAGCCTAGCAAATGTCTCCTAATTTGAAAAAGTATGACGAATTTCCACATTTAAATGATAAACTGAAATAATATTTATGCTTTGGTCACATGAGGATGTGCCACATTTGCTGGAAAAGAATAATTGTTAGAATGAAAGTTAATGCTTATTGAACACTAAGTGCTTCATAGATATCATCTTTATTTTTCATGCAAAAAATTTTATGTGGCATAAGCACGTTTAGCCCCACTCTGCAGATGAGGAAAAGATAAGTAGCAGTGAAATTTAAATTCAAGGAGCCTTGATTCAGGCTTAATTAATGCCTACCTCAGTTTCCAGGATTACCCTTGAAATATCGTGCACATTGTAGTAGATAACATTTATGAAACTTCCTCTTGGGTGAAATGCACCTGCATTTTACATAGTATATTCTCATCTTTAAGCTTCAAACTGGTAATGTAACACCTCCAAGGCCTCAAAGCCAATAGAAGCCAAACTCATCTGTCAGCAACATTAGCTGTTATGTCTCGATAAAGTCAGACACACCTGGCAGGCCAGTCTGAGACGCAAAGTCCTCCTGTCTCATGCCTTCATAGACCCCCAGATTTTTGCTTAATGTTAGGTAAATTAAGCCCACACAACCTCTTATATTCAATTTTTAAGCCTCTTTTCTTTCCCTAAGGCCATTCAGATATTAACATTGTCCTAAGAAAAATGCACATTTCTCAAATTCCTGACCACTCTGCCATACCCTCCAATTAAGTTCCAGACAAAAGAACCTTCTGGGCATTTCTCTAAGTTCCACACTCCTAACAATGTCTGTTCTGCAACCAAAGCACCATCTTGTCAAATAGCATCTAGAATCAATACATGTTCTACCAGGCAAGTGTCAGGGAAGGTGGAGAGGGTTAGCCACTAATAACCCCACCATACATCCTTATCAAATTCAGAAAGGCTTTTGCAGTGCGTGTATTCTCTCCAGGCTGGAATTAGAATCAACAAAAACTAGGTTGTAAGTGTGGAAGTTGAAAATTGAGGACATGTCCTTTTACTTTTCTTCAAATATAGTGCCACAGCTGTTAAAGCGAAGCTTCTGTTTGAGGAGTCCACAAAGATGTGTTATGCCGGATAACGAGGGGCAACTTTTGCATAGGAAGTGCTGAAGTTTTCTGCCATTGGTACTAGTGAAAGATTTAACATTAACTCAGGGGTGTGTGTGTGTGTGTGTCCATGTAGGCATATGTGCAAAAGAACAAGAAAAAAGAACAGTTTTCTCAACCAAGATGGCCCCAGCCTACAAACTGTAAATCCTCTTTGTCACAAAATAAATTCCTTCCCATAAAATAGGAAGACACATAAAATAGTAAAGTCCTTAGCAACACACAGCTCTGTGTCCTGTCTTCTGAGTGGGTGTGTGTGGGCAATGAACTTTGATTTGAAAAAGCATTTGCTTCCAGGCCATCTGACGCAGCTACTGAAATCAATTAAAACAGAGCAAAACAAAACAAAAACATTCTTCAAAATAAGTACAGAGCTGAGTTTCTCCTTTCTTATCATCAGCATCAGTACTCAGCATTTAAAATTTTCCGTTATCCATACTTACCTCGTAACGGTCCATTTTTTAATACAATAAGCTCATGAGCTCCACTTACAGAGGTTGGAGCAGGAACCCAGAGAGGTTAAGTTGCTTGTCCAAGGTCAGTGATGGGTCTAAGGTGAGGACCTGGTGCCCACTGGTTGCTCTGTCACCTCGACAGCGATTCTTCCTTGCCTGAACATCTAACACACCAAGGAAATTCCTGATATTTCCCAATCTCTGCATCCAAGAAATCATTATCTCTCTAGGTGGGCACTTTTAAGAAGAGGGGCCCGAGGTCCCTTGCTCAGAGAAGCCCCTGAAGAATAAAGAAATGAAGACAAGTTGGTCAGCCAGCAGGTGTGAAGGGGGCTGAGCAGCCGGACCCCTTGCGCCCTCAGTCTGCTCGAGTCTGCAGGGAACAGAGGTCTTTGAAGAAATGCCAAGGAAACGAGGCACTTGTGAAAGGCCAAGGCTGAATCGTTTCAGATTAGTGTAAAGAACAGTCATTGCAGTTACATAAGGACAAAAGGAGGGTGGAGAGTGAAGCTGGGAAATTCCGAGGCGCTGGAGCACCTCTGAAGACAGGGGAGCAAGACCTAGACAAGGACAAATCCGGGCAGAGAGATCAGGGCTCCACAGCTACAACTGATGGGAAACCCAGCCACGGAAATGCTCCAGCTTTCTCCCAAGGGACCCTCTCATTGGCCCAGTTTAGGTCACGTGTGGAAGCAAGGTCTGGCTTCCTGCTTAAATACGTATCTGTGTGTGCATGCTCAGTCGTGTCTGACTCTTTGCGACCCCGTGGACTGCAGCCCACTTACCTCCTCTGTCCATGGGATTCTCCAGGCCAGAATACTGGAGTGGGTTGCCATTTCCTTCTTCAGAGGATCTTCCCGACCCAGGGATCTTCCGACAGCTGTGTCTCCTGTGTCTCCTGCATTGCAGGCAGATTCTTTACCACTGAGCCACCTGGGAAGTCCCTCTCAGGCTTACGGTTCCAAGAAAAAAAAAAAATAGATGGTAGGTAGTTAAAAGAAACAGATAGCTACATCAGAACAGATCAGATCAGATCAGTCGCTCAGTTGTCTCCGACTCTTTGTGACCCCATGAATCACAGCACGCCAGGCCTCCCTGTCCATCACCAACTCTCAGAGTTCACTGAGACTCATATCCATCGAGTCAGTGATGCCATCCAGCCATCTCAACCTCTGTCGTCCCCTTCTCCTCTTGTCCCCAATCCCTCCTAGCATCAGAGTCTTCTCCAATGAGTCAACTCTTTGCATGAGGTGGCCAAAGTACTAGAGTTTCAGCTTTAGCATCATTCCTTCCAAAGAAATCCCAGGGCTGATCTCCTTCAGAATGGACTGATTGGATCTCCTTGCAGTCCAAGGGACTCTCAAGAGTCTTCTCCAACACCACAGTTCAAAAGCATCAATTCTTCGGTGCTCAGCCTTCTTCACAGTCCAGCTCTCACATCCATACGTGACCACAGGAAAAACCATAGCCTTGACTAGGTGAACCTTTGTTGGCAAAGTAATGTCTCTGCTTTTGAATATGTGATCTAGGTTGGTCATAACTTTCCTTCCAAGGAGTAAGCGTCTTTTAATTTCATGGCTGCAGTCACCATCTGTAGTGATTTTGCAGCTCAGAAAAATAAAGTCTGACACTGTTTCCACTGTTTTCCCATCTATTTCCCATGAAGTGATGGGACCGGATGCCATGATCTTAGTTTTCTGAATGTTGAGCTTTATGTTTTAAAAATATCTGAGTTTCCACACACATCTTCAAATAACACATGTATTACATTTTAAAAGACTGGGTTTCCGTGTAGGCTCAGCAGTAAAGAATCTGCCTGCGATGCAGAAGATGTGGGTTTGATTCCTGGGTTGGGAATATGCCCTGGAGGAGAAAATGGCAACCCACTCCAGTATTCTTGCCTGGGAAATCCCATGGACAGAGGAACCTGGCGGGCTACATACAGTCCATGGGGTCACAAAACTTTGGACATCACTGAGTATGCACTCATTAATTACATTTTTAAATTTATTTTCAAAATATTCTCAAAGTTCTTATTTTGTTTGAGTCTGACAAAGAAACTCACAGTCAAAGAACAAGTAGATATTGATACTCTCACTTTTAAGGTGAGAAAAGGAAAGTTCAGAGATGCTAAGAGATGGACATAAGACCATGTGATGGAAGGTGGTGTTGTCTGCAGTTAAAATTCCGTCTTAGGTCTACCCCGCCTCCCAGTTCCATGATGTCATATTGATGATGGTTGATCATATCAGAGGAATAAATATGGAATCAGATCACACTCAGATCAACTAGCAAAAGCCTCTAGGGGAAGAATCCAGGTATCTGTATTTTTTCAAATGCCTCAGGTCATTTAAAAATGCAGAAGGAGTGGAAAACCCCTGATCTAAAAACTACATCATTTGAATGTCAGAGGACCAGAGGCAAAATAAAGTTCTTGCAACTTGAAATGTTAAAGGTATGCTTACACTTTGGCAGTGCTTTCCATTTAAATGCTGTCCTGTTCCAATAAAAACTTGGATTTATAACTGCCAACTCTGCAAAAGACAATGATTTGAGAGGAGGTTGAGGTTGGCTGGGCCATCCAAATTACCAAGGGATCTGGCAGAGTGGTAGCAGTGAGTTCAGCAGCAGCCCACGGTGAGACTTCTCTGTAGGAGGGCACACTCTCTTTGCTTCTTTAAGCATAAATTAGAACGTTATTCCTTTACCACTGAAAAAAGAGCATTTCACTGCTTGTCAGAAGATGCATTTGTTCGTGGCATTGGTTTTGTAAGTATGGGAGAAGAAAAGAGACTAAATAGAAAAAGATGGAACCACAATCCTCTCTTCTTGGAACGACTTGATTTCTATACTCTTTCCCTCTTTTATGATGGCTGTTGGAGAGAGACTGCCAACGGCAGACACGCCTAACCACTTCCTGCTCCCCGTTGGCCAAAAATAAAATGAAACAAACAAACAAAAAACCCAAGAATACTCAAACAAAGGGACACAGAACTTCTAGTACCAAACAGAGGCTTTTGAGAGTTGCCATAGTCAAGCTCAGATTGGATTTGATGAAGATTTGGGACTGAGGCAATAATGAGTGAGTTTTCCTCTTTTTGCATGTATTCCCTAGTTGTGGTAGCACCTTGGTATCTTCTGAGCTAGTCTTCAAAGTCAGGATGCTAGCTGTGTATTTACCCACCTGCAGTTGGCATGGGCTCCCCAGGTGGCGCAGTGGTAAAGAATGCACTTGCCAATGCAGGAGACTCAGGAGATGCAGGTTCTATCCGTGGTCAAGAAGATCCCCTGGAGAAGGAACTGGCAAGCCACTCCAGTATTCTTGCCTGAAAAGTTCCATGGACAGAGGAGCTTGGTGGGGCCACAGTCCATGGGGTGGCACAGAGTCAAACATGACAAGCACACACACGGCGCAGCTTATATATGTTGCTAAAGACCCGGCCCATTTACTACCAAAGCAAAATGGTTCCATACAATTGATGTCCAATGACTGTTAGGGGTTATTTTGAGAGGAAAGAAACATCAGCCGGGTGTGTATCATGGCAGAAAATAGAATTATCATATATGGTAACTACAAGGTACCACAGTGCTCAGTTCAGTTCAGTTCAATTCAGTTGCTCAGTCATATCCAACTCTGCGACCCCATGAATCGCAGCACTCCAGGCCTCCCTGTCCATCACCAACTCCCAGAGTTCACTCAGACTCACGTCCATCGAGTCAGTGATGCCATCCAGCCATCTCATCCTCTGTCGTCCCCTTCTCCTCCTGCCCACAATCCCTCCCAGCATCAGAGTCTTTTTCCAATGAGTCAACTCTTCGCACGAGGTGGCCAAAGTACTGGAGTTTCAGCTTTAGCATCATTCCTTCCAAAGAACACCCAGGACTGATCTCCTTCAGAATGGACTGGTTGGGTCTCCTTGCAGTCCAAGGGACTCTCAAGAGTCTTCTCCAACACCACAGTTCAAAAGCATCAATTCTTCGGTGCTCAGCTTTCTTCATAGTCCAACTGTCACATCCATATATGACTACTGGAAAAACCATAGCCTTGACTAGATGGACCATAGTGCTAGCATATTTGAAATAAAATCTCATTTAATCCTGTAACTATAATCCTGTCTCATGGATGTCTCAATAACTGATGAACTGAATGTGATCATCTGCAAGTTAATTATTACTCTCATTTATCAGATAAGATGAAAATTCAAAAGTGTATGACTTGTATGAGTTATACTTTAACATCTTCATGAACTTGGCCAGTGGTGTCTGTATTATGTGAAAAATTCAGTCAAGATTTATTCTGTCCATGTGCGGTTTCTCATCAGTTCTTCCAGTGGGTTCCTCAAGGTGGAAAGGAAACAGCCAATTAACAGAGTAAATGCTTATTTATGTAACCTGTTATTGTGGTATTATATACACCAGCAATGTCTGAGACACACAGACAATAAATATGCAATTTTTATTAACAATGGATAAAATATATATCTATAAACTGTTGCCTGGATTTGTCTGATAAATCACAAAGAATTCTCCTGCATATAAAATAATCTTATGATTCCTAGGCAGTATATGCATTCTTCACCTTAAAACCATAGACTATTTCTCTGGTATGTAAATGCTACGATACTTCAAAACTTGTCAATAACTCTGAAAGAAGTGAATAAATTTACTTGAGTTAGACTTTTTAGATAATGAGATAATGGGATTTTTTCCTTAATTTTCTTTGCAATACAGGTATTTTATTTTTAGTTTTTCTTTACATCAATGTTTTAAATTTTTCTGTATGATTATTTTTCATCTTCATATGCATTTATCTTTGGGGCTGGCTCAAGAGGAGTACTCAGGTTGATGGGCCTTGAATGGATAGACAGTGAGAGATCATTTTCCTGGGGAGACATGGAATTTTGGAAGCTACTGTCTCCTTTCCTTGAATTCCCTCTTGTTTTTATATAAATTGTAGTTGTTGGCCACAAAGCAGGATGAAGTAGATACACACTGAGATGCTCAATGACACTGAACTCAATTCAGGGTAAAAACAAGACAGTGTAGATGACCGTGAAATACAAGGCAGACAGTCTAAAGAATTTGAAAATATTTCAGTATGTACTGGTCAATCTTTCATCTTACATTTTTCTCTTTGCCAATTAATAACATCCAATTATACTTGTTTTTGTACTCCGCAAGTTCACATGACTCTTTCATATGTAATTACCAGACCAGATCCTGAAGGCATCTAGCGATACTTGGAATATATTAATTATTCCCATTTTATAAACAAAGATCTTCAAATGTGTCTGACTCTTTGCGACCCATGGACCTTCTGTCCGTAGGATTCTCAAGGCAGGAATATCGGTGTGGGTTGCCATTTCCTTCTCCAGGGGATAAACAAAGGTACTAATAGTCAAACATGTGAATGTTCTGCCAAAGACTACCAGAGTCAGTAAGATCGGAAGCTGGGTCTCAACTCTAGGTCCTTCTAGTCTGATGATCTGTTCAGGAGAGCAAAAGCCAAGCATGGTTCTCATACCAGAGATCTTGGCTCTTGTCTCCAGAGGCAGCAAACTCGAGGGTCGACAACAAGAAGTACACAAAGGCAACGCTCAATCATTAAACGTGTGCACACCGTGCAAGACCCACGTCTAAGGGAACTGACCCAGAGTAAATGGAAAAATGTGGCCTGTACTCTTAAAACACTCATCAACAAAACAGAGCAATTCTAACTGAAAATTTCTTCCCATGCCCAGTCACTTCAGGAAGTCCCAAAGAGACAATCACCAATCACTTTCAAGCCTCCTGATTCTTACAGTGAGTGGTCAGACCTTCCAGGACTCAGCTATTCAGATAGAGAACACCCATTAATCCTAAAAAGCATTCCTAAAAGACAGCCACACTCTTACATTTCAAATGGCTTTTACGTCTAAGTCTTAGTTAGCTATTACATTATAACTAATTTCCATTAGCCTGTTTTATCTTTCACATTTATTTTATTTTTAATTTTTCTTCTTTATGGGAGCATAGCTGGAGAAGGGGGTGGCAGAGGATGAGATGGTTAGATAACATTACCAACTCAATGGACATGAATTTGAGCAAACTTCAGGAGATGGTGAAGGACAAGGAAGCCTGGCATGCTGCAGTTCACGGGGTCACAAAGAGTCGGACACAACTTAGCGACTGAACAACAACAAGAAAACAGTTGATGAACAATGTTGTGTTAGTTTCAGGTGTGCAGCAAAGCGATTCAGCTCTACACATACGTGTAACTATTCTTTTTCAAATTCTTTTCCCATTTAGGCTATGACAGAGGATTGAGCAGAGTTCCCTGTTGCATTCAGCAGGTCCTTGCTGCTTATCTACTTTAAATATAGCAGGGGTGTGTGTAGCAATCGCAAACTCCAAATTGCAGGACAACAGAGGGATTTTCTGATCACCAAAGGGAGAAAAGCATATTGCAAAGTGATGCACATAAAATGAATGGCCCTGAAAAGCAGACCCGAGTGCTCTAGGAAAGCCTGGGGAGATGCGCATCAGAAGGAAGCATTGGTTATGCGCATCCACACTCTTTTATGAGGATGACAGTCTTGAGAAAAGCTAAGGCAGCGGGGATATGCAAAGAAGAGACAGAGCACACAAAAATAATTTTAATATTGGTTTATGTTGGGAGCCGGTTTTTGGATTAGTGCTCCGCCCATGACAAGGGTCGTGAGGAAGGAGGCTCAATGACGCAAGGGCAAGATTGAGCCTCAGGAGCCCCTTGGAGGTTCTCGAGCATCTACCTCAAAAAAAGCCAGAGTCTGCCTACTTTCTGCTTTGTGTTCTCACCTCTGACTTTACAGGGGGCTGTCCCCCACTACCTTTCTCTGAAAAAAGACCTAACTTACAGCTCCAGTTAATAATTCCTGAGTGTGACAGTGTTTCAGCCTACAAACTCCTTTTGGAAATCCTCTAGCCTGCCTGAATAGGTTTTTCTGGCCACATGTGATTGCTCAGATCCTCCCAACTGTGAGAGGCATGAGATGTTCTAAACTTTCTAAACACAGATTCCTTTGAGCAGTTAAAAGATTGATTAGAAATTGTATTGGTGAAGGGTTTTTCACTTGTTGGGCCAATGTTTGCTGCTAAGTCTCCATATCCCTTACCTACTGTGTCCTTGGCAGTGTATTGAAATGTAAGTAGTAGCCTTAATGTTTGTAACCTGGGACCCTTGAGTTAATCTTTGTTACAACCCACCACAACTTTGCCCTATAGATATGCAATGCCAATGTTTTTGGAGGGTGGCGCCTGACTTTAAAATAATCACCTTTAGAGAAAATAAGTTCCTTAAAATGTTAATAGGCCTCTGGGCCAGAAGATGATGTAACTCACCTAAACTTTTGCGTGTGATAGGTTTGAAAGCCTGGCTCAGGGACTGCTGTCCCTGCATGACCCCACCCCTTCCCTCATTATCCTCTATGCAAAACTTAGAGATAAAAACTACTTTGAAAAATAAAGTACGGGGCCTTGTTCACCGAAGCTTGGTCTCCCCATGTCGTTCTTTCTCTTACCTTCTGGCTGAATTATTCAGCCTCCTCTCTCCACAAAATGTTCTCACTGAATTTCCTCCTCACTGAGCTATCCTCATTTCTATTACTCTTTATATCTTTAATTAATATTTTAATAAGCTGTTGTTTCCTGATGGCCTATGCTGTCTCCCCTTCGAAATCCCTGGATCCACCGGGGCTGGACTCCGGCAGGTTTAAGCAAAACAAAAACAAGAAGATGCATTTTTAGTCTAAGTAGAAAGGAAATTAATGATTACCAAGAGCTACTATGTTAAACACTTTATATAAACCTCCCTGAATACCATTTGCCTTGGTTCACCACAAATGATGAGAACTCTTTTGCATTAATAATTACTTGTAGTTTTCAGTAATTAAACTCTAGTTTATTAATTTATTGAACTGAATTTAATATATTCATTATGTTGTGTGGGAAAAGTAAATGCAGAGTTGCCTTGAAAATTGATCAGAAAGAAGGAATTAAAACCTGTGCACAAATTCAAGCCATTTATTCACTGCAGCATGTTCCTGTGGTCGTAGGTATTTGTGACAGTGAATGTTTTTCTATCATAAGTAATGAGAATTGTTTTTTCATATATTCCTTTTAAGTATTGCAGTGCTACTTACATTCTTAAAAGTTAGTCACAATCGTATTTGAAATGGCATTTATGTGTAAACCATAGCTTTGCAGATGGATCTTAAAGTTATTAGTGTAGCCCATCAGATTTCTATCTCCCCTTTTCCACTGAATAAAGAGAAGAAACTCTCCACAGGCTCACAGATGATCCCAAGCTTTTCCTCTTCCGGTCTCTGCTGCAAAGCCAGGAGGAGACTATTAATTCAGCAAACACAGCTACCTCCCTCATACTTTGTGGCTGGGATTTTGAGGGATTCTGAAGCTGTAGAAAAATTTCCCCTGTGTGATTTCCCAGAGATAAAAAGAGCTAGCCTGAAAGATGAGGGTCATCTTAGATTTCTTTTTGGCTATCCAGAGATGGTCTGTAGCTGTCAGAGTCCAATAAGGAAAAGAGAAATGACTAAATATTTTAAGCAGAGACATTTAATTCATAGTTGGTGGCATAAGAGAGAGAACAGCTGTGAGAAAAGAGGAGATGATGAAAAAGTTGGAGATCAGGAAAATCAGGATGCTATATGCACCTCTAGGATAGCGTGGTAGGGGGCGGGGGGTAACACCAGAACCCAAGGACTGGGTCACTCAAGGCAACTGGGGCCACAGTGGGCTTGTCCAGCCTGGGCTGGGGCCATGGAGAAGGTAAAATCTAGGCAGGGAAGGTAGAAAATGTCTCTGTCTTCTTCCTCTTCCCACACTCTGGTCTCTGGGAAACTCCGGAAGGGACCAGCAAAAGGACTGTCTCATCATCACGTAGGTCACATCTTACCCAGCAGCACTGAGCTGCATGAAAGGCACCCTGAGGTGCAACACCATCTCACAAGCCCAGGCCACCCCCTCTCCAGGATGAGAAGCAGCTATATAGGCTTGAAGTGAAAATGCCCATGAGAATTGTTTCTGAACTCACGTTTGACACCTGCAATGTCCCCTTTCCGATGGGGACTCCAGAAATATCTGAGTGAGGTAGGGAAGAGAGAGAGGTGGAGAAAAAGGAGTGCCAAAGGGCCGCCCAATACTCAAAGAGTGGAAGTCAATGAAACTTCAATCATTCCCATAATAAAGAAGACCTAGCATTACCTCTAGACTTCCAATACCTGGGAAATTTCAGATTATTGATGCAGATAACTAAAACATACACATCAAAATGTCAGCAGTGAGCATCATGTCTGTATTTTCTGAAGTTTATGCAATGAATGTAATTTACTTTTATTATTTCTAAGGTGTCTAAAAATAAGGTAGCATAACCCATTTTATTTAGAATGCTTTGCTGCTTTCTGCTTTCCTGGTTGGACCTTGACTCACAAAAACCCTTTCTGGGTGGCTAGCAGCTGATTATCCATCTTGAGGCAATTCAGCAAGGACCTATCTCCCAGGGAGCTGCTTGCTGTGAGCAGATTTAATTGGCCCAACTTGTCAAAACCAAGCATTCCACTGTGATTCTTGATCTCTGAAAATCTCTGACCGAGGCAGCTTTAATGCTCCTGTTAGCATGACTGAACTTTGGGCAACTTTCTTCTTAATTAGAGGTCCCTGTCTCCCTTATTTTGGACAGTTTACTTTAGAAAACTAGTATTTGTAATTTTTTATCTGTCTCCTTTGAAAAATATATTTAAACCCCCTTAGAAGCCTCTCGGGCTTCCATTGTACCTCAGCTAGTGAAGAATCCGCCTGCAATGAAGGAGGCTCTGGTTCATTCCCTGGGTCAGGAAGGTCCCCTGGAGAAGGGAATGGCAACCCACTCCAGTATTCTTGGGTTTCCCTGGTGGAAAACAGTAAAGAATCTGCCTGTAATGTGGGAGACCTGGGTTCAATTCTTGAGTCGGGAAGATCCCCCAGAGAAGGGAACAGCTACCCACTCCGGTATTCTTGTCTGGAGAATACTATGGACAGAAGAGCCTGGTGGGCTACAGTCCATGGGGTCACAAAGAGTTGGACAGGACTGAGCGACTGAGCATGCACACAGAGAGATCGCTCCCCACCTTCCAGCCACTGGGGCAGGATAGGAGCCTAACTTCTGCGGGTGACTCACTCCATGTTGTAAAACCACCTCCTGTCATGAAGATGGGAGAAAGTTCACTTCTCCTTTGGCTAAAGTCAGTAAGCAAACACAGACGGCTGTGGTGTCCCCATCCCAGATCTTATACCCCCCAGAGAAATCTCTGTGAACTCATGTTCAACACCTGTGACACCCAGCTGGATAGTCTCTCTCCACTATTGCAACAGTCTTGCATAAAGTCGTCCTTTCCTGTTTAACTTTTTCCAGTGCAGTCCTTAGTTTGACACCTCCTTCCTCTCTCCTGCGCTCATCCTATAGTTATGAATCACTAATATTTTTTAACAAAGATAAATATGATTCTTGATTGACTCTTTTCATCTCCTTGGGAAGCTGAGGAAGATGGATTAGGTGCATGCTCAAAAAGGGCTTGCCTAAAGCAAGTTGTGATTTGTAAAACAAGCTTCCTTTGTTTCCAAAAGGCTTCTAATTGAGAAAAGTGTTAGATTTCATTCTCTTCTCTCTCCTCTTTTTTTCTCTCTTCTTTCTATTTCAATACACTATAACACACACACACACACACACACACACACACACACACACACACACACACCTTCTTTTTATCTCATTTGAAAGACATACTTGCTCTTCTCATTAATTTAGGAAAGAAACTCTGAGCCAGCGGTGTGGGACAACAACCAGACTTTCCTGTAGTGAAGGACTGTCACCAGCAGCTGGGAGGGCAGTTGGTGGAAGCCCTTCAGTTGCCATTTCCTTCAGCAATCGCCTCACTCATTTGCAGAGAGCGTCCATGCCTAAGAACCCTTGCCCATCAAACATAAAGCACCCTCACTCAGGGATGGGGCAGATCCCAGCCCTCTTGGCTCAGCTCAGGACAAATCTTCAGCATCCTCTGCCAGCTCCAAGAGTGCCCATGGAGTCTTCGAAAACTGCCATAGGGCGGGCATCACACTTCAACTTCTCCGTCTGCCTCATCCTGCTTTCTTCTCCCTCTTCAGTTGGGTGCTGATCTCAAGAATATTTCGTAATAAATATCCTAGCCACTAAACCACTAATCACAGAATCTGCTTCCCAGCAAATGCAACTCACAACAGGATTGCTATGAGAACCAAGTCAAATGTACATGAAATTCCTGCAGAATCTCTGAAGTGGAACCAACTGAAAGCTGTAAATGATGATGACCACTGATTGAGTACTGTGCTAGGCACTTTAATAAGCCTTTTATAGTTCTCACCAAAACTGCAAGATAGATATTTTCTCCTTATTTTCAAGTGAGGAAACTAATCTAACAGAGGTCCACATTTTGGCCCAGGTCACCCAGCTAGCTACTAACTGTCCGTAACCAGGATTGGCCCTGGGATCTTTGGGGCTACACTTCATTCTCCTGCCTCATCACCTATGACAACCTCATCTTAACTGAGATAGCTTCTTGACTGCATGTCATCTATGAACTTGTGAGTCTTGACTTTAAGAGACACGACTATTAAGATGGGACATAAAAGTGCCTCCAACTGGGGGTGGGAGAGCCGTGCATTTGATAACAACCAGTGAAAAGTTCAGCTTCCTCCTCCTAGCTGTGCCAGGAAGTGCTTCCTGCTAAGAACAGAGAAAGGTTATCAAGTCTATTAACCTCAGTGACTAAATGGGGACCCAGATGCTCTCCTTGAAAATAAAATCCTCCCCAACAGATGGTCAGGTTTAACAAGTCAGGATTGAGACTGAAGCTTCCAAGTAGCTCATCTGTACAAAAACAGAATCCAAGAGAACTGAAGAACTGCAGCCAGCCCAGTTGGGGTTTAGATATTGGTACCGGGAATGACTTGCAACAAAAAGGGGCACCTTTCACCAATGCCAGAGTCCGTGAGGTAGACCAGATGGTTATATTACCTGACCAGAGGAGACCTGATTTGGTGACCAGAGACTGTCTCACATGAGACAATCCTGCAGAGAGACATAATTCACGCTTAAAAAATTTTTTTCATTGCAGTTTAGTTGCTTTACAATGTTATGTCAGTTTCTGCTGCTACTGCTGCTGCTAAGTTGCTTCAGTCGTGTCCGACTCATAGCAACCCCATGAACTGCAGCCTACCAGGCTCCTCCATCCATGGGATTTTCCAGGCAAGAGTACTGGAGTGGGTTGCCATTGCCTTCTCCGCAGTTTCTACTGTACAGCAAAGTGAATCAGTTATATGTATACACATATGCCCTCTCTTTTGGATTTCCTTCCCATTTAGGTCACCGCAGAAAATTGAGTAGAGTTCTCTGCTGTACAGTAGGTTCTCCTTAGTTATCTATTTTTACACAGTATCAATGGATCAGTGGCAAAGAATCCACCTGCCAATGCAGGAGACAGAGGAGATGCAGATTTGATCCCTGGGTTGGAAGCATCCCCTGGAGGAGGAAATGACAACCCACTCCAGTGTTCTTGTCTGGAAAATTCCATGGACAGAGGAACCTGGTAGGCTATAGTCTATGGGGTTGCAAAGAGTCGGACACAATTAAGCATACATGCGTGCATGCCCTATGCCATATTGTAGGTTCTCATTAGCTATCTATTTTTACACAGTATCAATAGTATATATTGTATCTATTATATATATATATGTCAATCTCCCAATTCGCCCTACTCACTTCCCCCCAGTTTTGGGGCCATATGTTTGTTCTCTATGCCTGTGTCTTTATTTCTGCTTTGCAAATAGATTCCCCTCCAGCATTTTTCTAGATTCCATATATATGCATTAATATACTATATTTGTTTTTCTCTTTCTGACTTACTTCACTCTGTATGACAATCTCTGGGTCCATCCACATCCACTTGTTTATTGGGTTCCAAGTACTGACTCTGTGGTTGGAGGTACCAGGTAAAGGAGAGGCAGTAACTGCCACTAAGGAGCCCATGCCACTAACTGCCACTTGAGCTTCACTAAGGAGTGAAGATCAAGAGCCAAGTAAAAGGGCAGTTTCTATGCATGAGCTCAGGAAAAACTCTAGGGATAAACAATTGATGCAGTAAGAGAATGTCGAGGCCATCTTCTGACCACGTCTCAGTCAAGGCCCGCTTCCCAGGGGAAGAAGCAGAGGCTGAGACTTGGAAGATGAGTAGAAGTTAGCCAGGAAGTGTTTGGAAGACAAGGAGAACTCAGGAGAGGCAGAGGCAACCATTTAGCAAAGGCTCAAAAGAAGAATTACCTGGGGCAATCTGAATTCATTTGGGAAAAAGGTTTTGAATATTCTTTAAAAAATATAAAATACTAAATACCACAATGTACTATTTTATATACTTTAAAAAGCACGAGAGAAGTTTGGACTCTAAAGAAAGCTGAGCACTGAAGAATTGATGCTTTTGAACTGTGGTATTAGAGAAGACTCTTGAGAGTCCCTTGGACTGCAAGGAGATCCAACCAGTCCATCCTAAAGGAAATCAGTCCTGAATATTCACCGGAAGGACTGATGCTGGATTTGAAACTCCAATACTTTGGCCACCTGATACGAAGAGCTGACTCATTTGAAAAGACCCTGATGCTGGGAGGGATTGAAGGTGGGAGGAGAAGGGGATGACAGAGGATGAGATGGTTGGATGGCGTCACCGACTCAACAGACATGAGTTTGAGTAAACTCTGGGAGTTGGTGATGGACAGGGAGGCCTGGCGTGCTACAGTTCATGGGGTCACAAAGGGTCGGACATGACTGAGCAGCTGAACTGATGAAGCATGAAGATTCTATGTAACATTCACTCATTTGACAGATATCTACTGAGCTCTTAATCAGTGCCAGGTACTATCCTAGCCCTCATGGTCACAGTCACCAATAACAAGAGCCATCCCCTCACTAACAAGACTTGCATTGAATGTCTACCATAAGGCAGAAACCCTAAACATTAGGTGGGAATGAGCCACGGTTCTCCTTTGGGATGGAACATTTATTTGAATGATCTGGGGAGCTTTTAAAAATTTCAATTCGCATTGAAGCTGGAAGTCAGCCTCGATGTGTTCAATATTTTGAAAAATATTAATTTTAAATATTTTTCACTTTCAATGACATGATTGGTTATTTTCTAATTTTACAAACAATACATATTCATTGCAGACAACTTGAAATACATAAAAGAGAAAAGTAAAAAATATAACGATCATCCATAGTCCGTACCCCAGAAATAACCATCAGCACATCAGCATTTTGATGTACTGCTTCCAGTGTCTGCTTTTTTAAAACTGAAGTACCATTGACCTACAACACCTTTCGTTTCAGGCACACAACATAGTGATTCAGTATTTCTATAGGTTACAAAATGATCACCATGATATGTGTCACCATCTGTGTCAAGGTGTTTAATTTTTGTAAATTAAGTTCTGGTACTTTTCCAAAGCAAACCTTGACTAATTCTCACCTCTCTTGCTTGCATATTTAGCTTATTGACAGAAAGCACTGTGGCTGACACGAATCATGAGGATTTCTAATTCCTGGCCATTTAGAAATTCTGAGAGGGTGGGGATAAAAGTTGTGACTGTCCTGTCCCATACACTACCTTTCCGGGTGCTTCGGGGTCCAGGCGCATTGTCCAGGGCTGAGAGAGTCCAGCTATATGAAAACAAGAAGGGTGTACAGTATTGTGAAGGTTCCATACTCTGCCCAGAATCTGGACCATGAAGTCTTACTGAGCCTCAA
Source organism: Tragelaphus eurycerus (assembly GCA_935064755.1). Taxonomy (NCBI): domain Eukaryota; kingdom Metazoa; phylum Chordata; class Mammalia; order Artiodactyla; family Bovidae; genus Tragelaphus; species Tragelaphus eurycerus. The sequence continues at coordinate 16,466,248 of CAKXYN010000034.1, read as the reverse complement.
CATAGACCACTGTTTGTGAGAGGTGAGCGGTGAGAGTGGTCACAGGAAGGTCTGGGAAAGGTCAAGAAGGGCAGGAAATTCTCTGGATTAGCAAACTTCAGGTTCTCCCCCTCTTGTGCGTTCTGATTCTTCTCTCTGCTCACCAGCATATTGTCACTTCTGCTTCATTCTATGTGTCAAAAATGAGTCACTGAGTCTTGTCCACCCATAAGGTGAGAAATGTGCCCTATTTCTTAAAAGGAAGATTATCAAAGAATCTGAGAATGTTTAGAAACTATAATCTGAAGAGGCACATGCACCCCATTGTAGCATTATTCACTATAACTAAGACAAGGGAGCAACTTACATGTCCATCAACAGATGAGTGGGTAAAGAAGATGTGGTATGCATACACGATGGAATAATACTCAACCCTTGAAAGGAATGAAATAATGCCATTTGCAGCAATATGGATGGACCTACAGATTATCATACTGAGTGAACTCAGAGAAAAACAAATACTGGTATTACATCATTTATATGTGTAATCTTACAAAAGTGGTAAAAATGAATTTATTTACAAACAGAAATAGAGTCACAGGAGATGCAAAGTTTGATCCCCAGGTTGGGAAGATGCCCTGGAGGCAGAAATGGCAACCTACTCCAGTATTCTTGCCTGGACAATCCCATGGACAGAGGAGCCTGGTGGGCTACAGTACATGGGGTCGCAAAGAGTCGAATATGACTGAGTGACTGAGAACAGCATCTTAGTTTGCAGAAAATACTTTCAGTTCTCTTTTGTACCTGACAGAGGAATGGGTCAACTATTCATAGGTCGTCATAGATCTGTCAAAACTCATCTTGCCCAGGCCTAGAGACTGACTCCCTTCCGGATGATCTTGGCCTGTCAGAGTGGCCACCTGAAAGCATTCACAGCATCAATGCAGCCAGCAGGGACGACAGGGAAAGGCCACAGTCCCAGTCCCAGGCAGTCCTGGACTAGAGCCCGGTGGTCTCTGAACCACCTCCCATGTTTTAACATGGGTTGAAACATCCACAGATGTTGAATAATGATTGCGATGTCAGAAGTTAAATTCACAAATTATATGTCACAATTATTAGTTCTGAATGTTGGGGCTTTAAAACTTTCAGCCTCAAGAACATGACACTCAAAGTCAAGGGTGGGAAGAATGGCATAGGTCCCTTTACCCATCTGACAAAGGGCGAGGGGGTGGGGGTGGTCAGCATCATTTGGTAGTCTCAGAAGCGCTCTCCATAATGAGGAGAAGGAACAATTTTCAGCCTGAAATCGAAAGATGGAGGTAGGGATTTGAGCCATATAAACTTGGGTTGAAATCCCAGCTCCCTTATTTGCCAGTTTTATGGCTTTGGGTTAAGTCACTTAATCTTTCTGACATCGCAGTCTTTATCAGTAAAGTGGGGTTCCTTCATATTTGCTTTGCAGAAAAAAATAATAATGGATTTCATGCCATACATTACACACCAGGCAATACACTGCACAGAGCATTCTTTACTCAGTGGCAGCTTTGAGCTGCAATGCTTGATTTATAGCACAAGCGTGCGTGCATGCTCAGTTGCTTCAGCTGTGTCTGACTCTGTGTGATCCTGTGGACTGTAGCCCCCCAGGCTCCCCTGTCCATTGAATTCTCAGGGCAAGAATACTGGAGTGGGTTTCCATACCCTCCTCCAGGGGATCTTCCCAACCCAGCAATTGAACCTGAGTCTCTAGGGTCTCCTGCATTGGCAGGTGGATTCTTTATGCACTGAGCAACCTGGGAATAATACTATTAATACTACCTTCCAAGCTAAGCACTTGACTCATATTATGTTGTTCTTTCAAGAGCTCTAAAAAGAAATTCTGTTAATAGATGAGAAAACTCGGGCTTACAGGGTATAGTAACTTAGCAAATGTCACAGAAATGAGAATGAATATATTCAGGCAGATTTTTCTGCTGAGTACTTACAACAATGCTTGTCAAACACTAACATGCACATGAATTGAATCACCTGAAGATTGCATTCAATGCTCATTCTGGCTCAGTATGCCTGGAGTGGGGCTGAAGGTCTCCCTGTCCAGGTAGGACCAGATGGTGCTAATGTGGCTGGGCTGCGGCAGCAGCAAGGGCATAAAAAGTGGTCCTGCTGCTGCTGCTGCTGCTGCTGATAAGTCGCTTCAGTCGTTCCGACTCTGAGTGACCCCATAGACGGCAGGTCACCAGGCTCCCCCATCCCTGGGATTCTCCAGGCAAGAACACTGGAGTGGGTTGCCATTTCCTTCTCCAATGCATGAAAGTGAAAAATGAAAGTGAAGTCGCTCAGTCGGGTCCGACTCTTAGCGACCCCTGGTGTTGCTAAAGCGCAGCCTCTGTACTCAGGTGCCAAATTAAATCTTGGAGACAGAGTTTGGGTGAAGTAGAAAAGAATGGCTTTATTGCTTTGCCAGGCAAAGGGGGACCCAGCCGGCTAATGCCCTCAAGATTGTATGTCCCACAGTGGAGGGGACAGGGAGGACTCATAAGCAGGTTCAAGGAGCGTGGTCAAATCATGGACGTTCTTCTGATTGGTTGGTGGGGAGGTGACTGGGAGTCAGCATCTTCAACCTTCTGGTTCCAACCCCTCTGGAGCAGAGGAGGTCTATGTGCTTGTGGGCAGCATACAGTTAAATTCTCCTCCTGGTGGGGGTTTCAGTATCTGCAAAACCACTCAAAGGACATAGTTTAGAATATCATCTATAGCCCTTGAGGAAGTGTTACAGGTCCTTGACTTTGTTTAATGGTTCAAGTATTATTATTTTATCTTGTTTGACTGTTTTCCTTTCTTTCTGCATTTTCTCACTTCTCTGATTAAATCTATTCTTTGACTAAAGTATTTCTACATACAAAAGGCAGGTGGAGGACATGAGTGGGAAGGTGTGTTCTGGGAAGGTCTTATAGGGTCTTGCTAATTACAGAGGTGGCTGTTGAGAAGTAGGGCTTCCCAGGTGACTCAGCAGAAAAAATCCACCTGCCGATGCATAAGACAAAGGAGACTTGGGTTCAGTCCCTGGGTCCAAAAGATCCCCGGGAGAAGGGAATGGCAATCCACTCCAGTATTCTTGCCTGGGAAATCCCATGAACAGAGGAACCTGGCAAACTATAGTTCATGGGTTGCAAAAGTATCAGACACGACTTAGCAGCTGAGCATACATAGAGAAGTAAGAAATGATTGTTTCTCTCTGTCCCACAATTGGCCTTAGAGGGAATGAAGTTGACTTGAGCAAATAAACAGTCTCATAGCTGCTCAAATTAACTAGCCAGTTCACTGCCACGTTTTCAACATTGCCAACAAAATGCCAACCTTTGGAACTTCAGTGAGATCAGGGTTCATATTCCCGACAGGTAAAAATAATTAAAGGCTACAAGTTTTCATGAACTTGCATGCATGTATGCTCAGTCACTCAGTCTTCTCCAACTCTTTGCAACCCCATGTACTGTAGCCCGCCAGGCTCCTCTCTTCATGGGATTTTCCAGGCAAGAATACTGGAGTGAGTTGCCATTTCCCGCTCCAGGGGATCTTCCCGACCCAGGGATTGAACCTGTGTCTTCTCTGGCTTCTATATTGGCTGATGGATTCCTTACCACTGAGCTACCTGCAAAGCCACCTTCATGAACTTTGATGCTTGTAACTTCTCAATATAAGCCCCAAACACAGAACTGACTAATCATTCTACTTTCAACTAAAGTACACATACCTCCCTCAGATGCTACAGCGATTCTCACTTCTTTTTACAAGTTTGATTTTGTATTAGTGAAATCTCAAAGATTCCTAGCTTCCTCAGCAGAGACCCTGTGGCCCCAGAGAATACAAAACTGTTCCCTTGAGTCCCAGAAAGCCCTAGAAAACCCCCAAGCAACTTGAAATTCTGCCAGCTGTTTCAGACAGTAATAAAACGTGGTGTTGCTGAGCAGCAATGGAGACGCAGACAGAGAGAGCAGACTTATGGACAAGGGCAGGGAAAGGAGGAAGAGGGTGGGATGAATGGAGAGAATAGTTGTAAGCATATACAATAGGGTACATAAACAGCCAGCCAGTGGACATTTGCTGTGTGACTCAGGAAACTCAGAGTGGGGCTCTGTGATAACCTAGAGGGGTGGGAAAGGGCCAGGAGTGGGGTGGAGATTTAAGACGGAGGGGACATATGCGCACGTACGGTTAACTCGTGTTGATGTATGGCAGTAGCTCAGATGGTGAAGAATCTACCTGTAGGGCAGGAGACCAGGGTTCAATTCCTGGGTCGGGAAGATCCTCTGGAGAAGGAAATGGCAACCCACTCCAGTACTCTTGCCTGGTGAATCGCATGGACAGAGGAGCCTGGTGGGCTACAGTCCATGGGGTCACAGAGAGTCGGACACGACTGAGCGACTTTCACGTGACAAAAATCAAACCGATATTTAAAAACTATCACCAAAAAGAAAAAAAAAATGAAAAGGGAAAGGTATTTAAAACATTAGCTTTGATAGGGATGTTCTTCTGCACTGAAACAAAAACCCATGTATGGTTCTTTCCCACCATATGGTTCTTTACCAGCGTTTCCCACCCCACTCCCAGATGCATTTCTGTGGTTTCAGTTTTAATAATGTTATTAGGGCAAGTTCATGGGCCTGAGACACAGTTGAGGTCACACTACCCAGCGAAACAAACCAAAGCTTGGAGTTTGGAGCAGAGAAACGTTTATTGCAGGGCCATACAAGAAGAATGGCTCCTCACCCCCTCCCCCTCAAATCCTAAAATCTCAAAGGATTTCTGCAAAGAATTTTTAACACATCGCTAACCAGGGGGTTTTGGCAGAAACGAATGCCACAGCTGGTGATTTGTTATGAAGTGAATGTTGTTGCTTGATGGCAATAAACCTCCCTCTGCTCCAAACTTTGGTTTGTTTTGGCTAGGTAGTTGACCTCAAATATGTATCAGACACATGAACTTGCATTAACAACATTATTAAAACTGAAACCACAGAAATGCATCTGGGGGTAGGGGGCTCTCCAAAGAGCTTGGGGAACAAAGGATGAATTAATACATCTCTGGTCAATAATGTGTTAGAAAGGCCAGGTGAGGGAAGGAGATTGCAGGGTATGCGATCAGCTGGTGTACAGATCCCTGACCGGCTGATGGTGAGGGGACAGGGCCCTGTCACAGGAGTTAACATCATCAGGCCTTAGGTTCCAGGGGGCCACATGCTCCTGGTCATCATGCAGTTAACATTTTCCATCTGGTGGGGGTTTTAGCACCTGTAAAACAACTCAGGAAGTATGCAAGAGATACTGTTATCCAGGTTCTTTAGAGAGGAGGTACAGCAGAGGATAGGGGGCAGGAATCTGTCCTGCTTGGTTACAGTTAGATGCCCCTATGACTTTCATGGCTCTGAATTCAGAAATGTCTTAGGTTGAGAGGCGACAGTGGCAGGCAAAGCATCTGTTTTGCTGATACAGGTCTAACAGGCCAGGCTTGGCTCTGAACTGTTAGCAGCTCCTTACCTCTGGATTTCAGCTAAGGCTGAAACTGTGTGGAGCTGAGCAGACTGGCAATGCTCCCTGATTTCCAGATTCCAGTGGAGACAACTGACGCCAGCACAGCAGGTGCCTCCTGCGGACTCAGCTCTTTGCTATTGGCCAGGAATCAATCCTGGAGACCTGGCTTTTCAGATTGACAATGATTTTGTTGACACCAGATTCTCTGTATTAAGTCACCCTTTTTAAGATGCCAGAATAGCTTCTGTTATCTTCAACTAAGCAATGATTCAAGTAAGGGTCCAGAGAAGGAGCCATAAATAAGTGACTAGGATCTCATGCTGCATACTAAATACTTAGGAGTAGTTTTCACTTTTAAGCAATAATTCAGACTATATGTTTTTTTTTTTTAAATAGAATGTATTCTTGGCCTATCTTTAGTTTGTCCTTTTTAATAGACACATCATAGAACTATTTCTGTACTAAGAATATGAAGGACTATGCAACTAGCCAAACAAAGCTACAAAAATGTGTTTCAGGGGGCTCCAAGTAGCTGCAGTTCTTTACATCTTAGCATAGAATGAATTCAGTGGAAGGCAAAGTGATGGATGAGAAGTGATTTATTAGAATAGGAGTCTTGTGAGGGTTACAAGCAGGCAGGCAGGAAGATGATGCTCTGAGAACGTGGTGGGCTGCAGTTTTATATTCAAAGGAAAACTAGAGAGAGCAGGAAGACTACCTTCTTCCTCATGCTTGAATAGATGTCAGCCTCCCATCATCAGCTCCTCCTCCATGTCAGGCTGAAAAGTTGTCTTGCCCCTGTACACTCAAACTGGGATTGTCATGGGTCAATGAAAATGAGCAAAAAGGCGGTGTATGCACCAAAATACGGTAAATCATCTCAGGTTTCAGCATAATGTCACCCTTTTTCTTATATTTTTGTTTTTAATGTTCACAGAGGAGTGTGTCCTAGGAATCGTGAACTTGCTGAGCTCATTGGGCAGGTTGTGGGTCTCATCCCACCTTTGTTTTATTGTTTTGAGGACATGTCCATGGTTCTTCTGTTGCATGACTTTTTGCTAAGCAAGTCTGCTTGCCTTTAGTTAAGCAAACCTGCTTTCTCGAGTGATCGTTAACTTATAGGCTCTCCCATACTTTTTCCTTTGCTTATGATTCCTTATGGGATTAGCTATTTAATCGCCTACTTTGTCCCTTTATTCTGTCCCTATAACTAACATGGTGCTAATTGGCACCTAACAATTGGCCACCACCTGGGGCACATGTGGGGCTTTGTGTGGACTGTGGGAAAGTCACAGTGGAACCTTGAGATGAGATGCTATGACGCCCAAGGGTAGGGGCAGCCAGGCAGGAAGAGGGCAAGTCGGCTGGGAAGTTGCGTCCCGTGTAGAATCACATCCTTTACAGCACGGTGTGTTTTCCTGTGCGTAGTAGGTCCCTCCCATCTCACAGGTAAGGGTGGCATTGCATCTCATGAGACAATGAAGCAGAATCCATAAACAGATGTCCTACACGCTAGCCCAACCTCTCAAAATCATTTAGTTTGGCCAAAATTGTGTTTTAAGAAACTTGAACCCACACCAGAAAATGAGAGCACATTTTAGAATATGGATCTCCAGTTTTGCCTCCAGTTTTGCTTGGCAATAGGAAAGTCAGACAGCACTGGGACTTCTGGGCACAAAAGCCGTTCTGAGTCCCTCACTTCTTTATTACAGGAAATAGGCTTCACTGAGTCTCCATGACCTTCCCTAAGTTCCAAAGGGCAGGTTCGAGCCGCTGTTAATTAGGGACGGGAGGGGCTGCAGAGGCAAGGCAGGGACAGCCCAGAAGCAATAGTGCAGTCCTGGGGCAGGGCCCTGTTTCCCCACAAAGGATGCACTTAACAACATCCGTGAACTGCTTTGCAGGCACTGAAACCCCACTAGGTGAGACAAGCTAACTGCTGCCCACAAGCACCGGATCCCAGACCAGTTGGAAGCAGATGCTTAATGATGCTGACCCCTAATTACTTCACCACCAACCCATCAGAAAAATGTCCATGAGCTGTCCACGCCCTCCTCTTTGAACCATTATTGTAAAACTCCTCACTACCCACTCTGGGTTGGGACACAGTTTTGAGGACGTTAGTTGGCTGTGGCCCCCTTTTCTTGGCAAAGCAACAAAGATATTCTTTTATACTTCACCCAAAACTCTGTCCCTGAGATTTAATTTGGTATCAGGGTACAGAGGCCAGATTCGACATCACAATACCTTCCCATGTGGCAATGAGCAACTGGAGCTGAATCCAAGGAGTTCTCTCTCTTGACACCCCTAGTCATCCCAGCCACATAAATCACAAGCACAAGAGCTGTGCCTGTCTCTGTGTTCACCTATCTTTCCACTGGATTGTGAGGTGAGGCTGGTTTGTTTTGTTTTGTTTTTACACCTGTATTCCTACCACCCTGATTTACACAGCATCTACCAATTAAAACATTAATATGTTTTTATGAAGTGAGTGAATGAATAAATATAGGTAGTCATGTTATCTACTTTTACTTATGTTAAAATAGCATTTATTGAATCCCTATTCTACCCCAGGCACTAGGAGCTTTTCAGGTACCTGTCAATTAGGCAGTAAACTCGCTATAGCCACGGTCCAGGGTAGTCATGGAAATTAGAGGAAGTTAAGGTGACATGTATGGATGTGAGAGCTGGACTGTGAAGAAGGCTGAGCGCCGAAGAATTGATGCTTTTGAACTGTGGTGTTGGAGAAGACTCTTGAGAGTCCCTTGGACTGCAAGGAGATCCAACTGGTCCATTCTGAAGGAGATCAGCCCTGGGATTTCTTTGGAAGGAATGATGCTCAAGCTGAAACTCCAGTATTTTGGCCACCTCATTCGAAGAGTTGACTCATCGGAGAAGACTCTGATGCCGGGAGGGATTGAGGGCAGGAGGAGAAGGGGACGACAGAGGATGAGATGGCTGGATGGCATCACTGACTCAATGAATGTGAGTCTGAGTGACCTCCGAGAGCTGGTGAGGACAGGGAGGCCTGGCGTGCTGCGGTTCATGGGGTCGCAAAGAGTCGGACACGACTGAGCAACTGATCTGATCTGATCTGATCTGAAGGTGAGATGATGAGTCTCCTTCATAAATGATATGAGACTTCAGTGCCTGCGAAACAGACACTTAAATGAAGATTTATGAGCAGAAAGTGCATTTCTGTTGGGGGAGGTGCCCTCTGCATTGGTACACATAGGAGACAGAAGTTGAACTTCAGTGTACTTACAACAAAGGCCTCAGTGGATTCTGGAGATATGATGGAGCTCTAGAGTCCAGATTCCAGCTGATTTTTAAAAGAAAGGTAAGAAGATTTCAATAGATAAGATAGGCATGGGACAGGGTCCTATTCTATAAAGAATATAACTCTGGTACAAGGCGTGTGTAAAGAATGAAGATCAGACCATTTTCTCTAACAGCCTGAAGGAGATGAAGCTAGAAAAGAAAATAAGGGTTACCTGCTAGAATAAACAAAGACCTGAATCAAAGCTTCAGATCTGATTCTATACACACTGGGTGCCATTTATGTATATATAATCAGAGGCGGAGTGGAAAAATTTAACTAAGCACAATTTGTAGAAAACATTATGGATGGAAAAACTGTAACTTGTAAAAGCAGGCAGCTTTCATGACATGTACGTATGTCAAAATTCATCAAGTTTTACACTTGGAATGTGATGCCTTGTATTTCAATTATACATCAGGAAACCTGAGCAGAAAGGAGGTGGGCCTTCATAAATGCCTAATTTATATTCTCAAAGGCAGCAACATTGCCGTGACAGAAATGAGCTAACATTTATTAAATCTTACTGAGGGAAAAGCAGAGTGCTAGAGATTTTTATCCAAGCTACCTCAATTAGTCGCACAGCAGCCATGCAAGAGAGACGATATCATCTCCATTTACAGAAACTGAAACTCAAATATCAGCTCTGTTGCTGAAATTCAGCCTCTGTGCACTGGTGCTGGATTAAATCTCAGAGATAGAGTTTGGGGTGAGTTAGAAAGAAATAGCCTTATTACTTTGCCAGGCAAAGGGGGCCACGGCCAACTAATGCCCGCAAGACTGTGTGCCCACCCTGGGAGGGGTAGAGAGGACTCTTACAGGGTTAAGGAGCGGGGCGTGGTCAGCTCGTGGACATTCTTCTGATTGGTTGATGGTGAGGTAAGTGGGAGCCTACTGGTTCTAACCCGTCTAGTGTCTACGTGCTGTGGGCAGTGTATAGTTAACTTCTCCACCTGGTCGGGGATTCAGTAACTGCAAAACAGCTCAAAGGACGTGGCTCAGAATATTGCTTCCTTGAGGAAGAGCTAGCAGTCCTTGACTCTGTTTAATGACTAAATTATTATTATTTTGTCTTGTTTGTGTTCTTTCCGCATTTTCTCACTTCTTTGATTAAATTTGTTCTTTGACTAAGGTTTTTTTTTTTTTTTTTAACAGACAAAAGGCAGGCAGAGGACGCGGGTTCGGTTCTATTCTGGGAAGGCCTTGTAGGCTCCTACTGGTTATAGCTCCAAAAGTCACAGAATTAGTAAGCAATGGAGTTAAGATTTGAACTCAGCTCTATTTCTCCTCAAAGCCCTCATACTCTAAGTGGTGTCACTCATGGTGACTACTAATGTAGAATCTAGAAGTATTCCTTCTCACTGGTGGCACATACCGAGCATACACATGATCCAATTAAAAATTATGATCACTGTCCCTCGGGAGTACTGGCCTGTAATTTTCTGTTCTTGTGGTGGAGTTTTTGTCTGGCTCTGGTATCAGGGTAGTGCTGGCCTTGTAAAAATGAGTTTGGAAGTGTTTCCTCTTGTTCGATTTTTGGAGGAGTTTGAGAAGAATTGGCATTAATTCATTAAATATTTGAAAAAATTAACTGATGAGACCACCTGGTCCTGATCTTTTCTTTACAGGGAAATTTTTGGTGACTCCTTCAATCTCTGTACTCCCTATTGGTCTGCTCAGATTTTCCTATTTCTTCATGTTCAACCTTTTTTAATTGAATGGATAGAATTTTGTTTTTATGATTTAGTCTTGGTAGGCACTAGGAGGATGGGTGAATGGGAAGATATTGGTCAAAGGGTACAAAATTTTAGTTATGTACGATAAGTTCTGGAGATCTAATATACAGAATAATATTATGATTCATGATATTTTATTATATATTTGAAACTTCCTAGGAAAGTAGATCTTAAATGTTCTCACCACAAAATACAATATTGTAACTATTGATGAGGTGTTGGATATGTTATATAACTTGACTGTGGTAATCATTTCATAGAATATATATCACATTGTATGCCTTAAACATATATAATTTTTGTTTATCATTTATACCTCAAAGAAAACTGGAAAGAAATTAAAGATTTACATAAATTTACTCCAAAAACCTGTTCTGTATATTTAATAAATTTGTCGCATTTTAAAACATTCTTAAACTGACTGGAAATGCAGTAAAAAAAGAGAAGACAGAAGAGAGAAAAAGGGAGGGAGGAAGCAAGGAACAAAGTAAAAAGCATACAGGCAGATGAAGATTACATTTGTACAATATACAGCATCTGTGAAATAACTGTCCAGTCCACCTACCCCGAACACCGCCAACTCCACCTATGAAAGCTCATCCATCATGCTAATTAGTGAGCCAGTCATCTCGCCAGTGGAAACCCCTCGTGTTAGGTAGCAACGGCTCTTGTGTTGATCAGAAATAAAGACGTAGAAGTCCTGAGTGTGAACTTTCTGAGAACGTTCTGCTCACCCTGTCTTGAGCAGGATTCCTCTTTAGGGACCCGACAGCCACGATGATGTAACTCAAGTGTATACAGGACATTTGGTTCAACCTGAAGTATTTTAAAACGATCGAAATGTTCAGTAAAATTTTGGGTTTAAATCACAAGGGGTTAAATAAAAAGCGTAAACCGCATTAAACAACTCTGAGTATCAATGTATCATCTTTGAGTTACAGAAAATTTAGGCACAAAGTTGTTTTAATCATACAACCATGATGATCCAAAACCTGGATTTCATTTGCTGTCATTTCTGAATTTTAGAAAACATTTTCATTCATTCTACTTCGTTTGCTCTCAGATGGTTTATTGTTGTTGATTTGCCCACAGACTACCGACTTTTGAGTGTTGTGTTTGGGAATTTTTGCTGATTTTCAATTTGGCATTATCCTTCTAGATTTTTTCTCTACTAAGCTTCAACTTCATTGGAACAAATGAGAAATGCATAGTAGTGTTGAAAATACTTCTCGATCTGGCTATTCTCTTGCTATCATTAATCAGGTCTTTGTGCTTCAAAAATCATTGTTTATTCCTCAACTATCTCCTTAAATCAGTATGAATTTCTTCCTATAGTAGAGAAATATCACTACTGCCTTAGCTATATGTTAAGTGACTCTATTTCGCCACTGAAAATGGAGAAATGAACATTTTGCTCTAGTCCATGGGGTCGCTAAGAGTCGGACCCGACTGAGCGACTTCAATTTCACTTTTCACTTTCATGCATTGGAGAAGGAAATGGCAATCCACTCCAGTGTTCTTGCCTGGAGAATCCCAGGGACGGGGGAGCCTGGTGGGCTGCCGTCTATGGGGTCGCACAGAGTCGGACACGACTGAAGCGACTTAGCAGCAGCAGCAGCAGCAGAATGTCACATCAGGTATGTGGCTTAGTCAAACAATAGGGCAAAGACTGAAAATACTCTCTTAGTAATTTTAGTATATATAATGGTAAAATCTTTTTCACTGTCCCCCACAGTTAATCCTCTCCTGTACTTAAGTGTCTAGGAAGTGTGTCAGAAAAGATTAAGATAATTAACTTCAAAGAATTTCACATCTAATCCATGAGCTATCACACTTTTTTGAGGGAAGGACACAAACTACAAAATTGTACAGGCGGTGGGTTTCTTGTTAGGACTCTCACTCTGAAAACCATGCCTGACACATGACTCTTAAACACAGGGGAAATGAAAAGGTAACCGATTTTCAAACCTCCGCTTTATTGCTCACTGAGTCTCTATTTCAGAGGCCCAAGGCTGCCAGAGGATTGCAAAGACTGCATGCTGTCCTCTCAGTTAGCGTCTTTTCAAAGAAAGGAGACATCGGTTTCCATCGTCATCATCAGAAATGAGATCCTCAGAGTGAAGACGGGTGGTGTGAGAGCTGATGAAGGGTTGAATGATGGTCTAATTCTGAGAGCGCTAAATAATTTATTGAGGTATGTCCTTATTAGAGGCCAGTGTCAAAAATAGATTACAGAAATGGGATGAGAATATTGTCAGAATGGAATTAATTTCCCAAAGAGAAAAGAACCCTATTTTGTCAATGTACAGTAATTCTATCTTCTCATAAAAATTTTACCTCAGTAAAAGCATGTGTATCATTGCTAATGTTGAACTTTTGCCCAAGAGCTAAATGGATATTTTCCATTTTATGCAATATTTCCTATGTAGGATGCCCCGGGCAGCTTGTCAATGTACTGAAAATTTCCCTTCCCCTACATTTTACCACCATATAAATAATGTATTTTATGGCTAATGTTCACTATTTGAGAACTACAGAAGTATTTCCCCAATTATGCAACTGTTCCATTTTAGAAGGTTACTTGGAACTCAAATTTCACAAGATCAAAAAAATATATACGTTATGCATTCGAGGTACATAATGAGATTAAGGTGCAAAGTGGATGCTAAAAGTTAAGGGAACAGGGGTAAATTCTTCTGAGACCTTGGGAAGCAGAGAATCTCACGGAGGAGACTGTGATGGCCTAATCATCCCAGGGTTCCTTTAACAAGGAGGTTTTCTTTTTTATTTTTCAAGAACATGAAAGAAGCCATGAGATTTGTATGCTATCCTATGTAGATTGGGGCTTCCCCTGTGGCACTAGTGGTAAAGAACCCATGTGTCAATGCAGGAGCCAGGGGTTCAATCCCTGGGTCAGGGGGATTACCTGGAGTAGGAATTGGCAACTCACTCTAGTATTCTTGCCTGGAAAGTTCCATGGACAAAGGAGCCTGGCAGGCTACAGTCCCTGGGGTCAAAAGAGTCAGACACGACTGAGCACACACACGCACTACGTAAATTACTCTGGACTTCTGTCCTAACGCACAGTATACTGTCTGCACAGCCCTGTCTTACAAAATTCATCAAGGATTGGGACCAGAATGCCTGCTTGTGGTATCTGATGCTCACTTGCCATCTCACTTTAAGGCCTTGATTCAAGTACCTGACAACTTTAATATTCTATAGAACATAAAACAGTATTGTCCTCTGTAAAGAATAGCAAGCCTTATGGAATAAATTGTGCAAGACTTAATTCCTCCTTATCAAGGAATTCATGACTGATAGAGCACCCATTTAGCTTCCAGAGTGATACGCATAGCTCGACACACACGCAAACATACGTATAGTTCAGCACACACTTTCAGTTTTAGATCTGTGCCTGATAGAATTTTATACAGGAAGTCCCCTACGTATGAACCTTCAAGTTGCAAACTTTCAAAGATGTGAACCCTCTAGGACAACTTCATTGACCTCCTTGCTGTGCAATGCGAGGAGCTTACTAATGAAGCCCTGATGGAATTGGGGGCCCAGAGGAAGGACGAAGAGAGATAGAGGAAGCAGAAGGAATTGAAGAACAGGAGAGATCACAGTGCAGGAGATGGCCAGGGGATTGAGGAGGCACTGTTAGTTTTTCAGACGCAGGACCTAACCTAGAATGTACACGAAGGTTGCAGCAGTTGTTCAGAATGCAATCCAATGCTATCGTGTCATCTATGATGAGGGAAAAAGAGCTACTACCCAGATGTTGTGGGATCGTTCTTTTCAAGAAGGAAGATAGAATTGAAACCAGCAAAGGAACCAGAAACAGTGCCATCAGCATCAGGTGTGAGTGACATTGCAGCGTGCCCTCTCTCTCCTATAGCTATTGATCCCTCAGCGCTACCATCTCCCTCCTCCCCTCCCTCCTCCACTTAGGGCCCTCCCTCCCATTGCAGCGTGCCCTCTCTCTCCTGTCGCTGTTGATCCTTCAGCGCTACCACCTCTCTCCTCCCCTCCCTCCCATTGCAGCGTGCCCTCTCTCTCCTATCGCTGATGATCCCTCAGCGCTACCATCTCCCTCCTCCCCTCCCTCCTCCACTTACAGTAACCCTTCTTGCCTGCTCCCTCGATGGCCACCCCTGGATGCCAGCTGTTGTACCGCACCACTGTACTTTTCAAGGTACTGCACATAAGATGAAAAAATGCTTTCTTTAATTTTTGTTCATATTTGCTTTGTATGTATTATTTGTGTGAAAAGTACTTTCAACCTATTAGAGTACAGTACTATACAGCCGATTGTGTTGGGTACCAAGGCTAACTTTGTTGGAATTACAAACAAATTGGACTTATGAACATAGTCTTGGAATGGAACTCGTTGATATGTAGGGGACTTACTATTATTTGGTGAATGTTTAAATCCATCTGTGCAAAACATGAAAAGGAGAACCTGTTTTGAAAACTCTGTTGAGCATTAAAAATGTTAAATTTTATCATGTGATTATATTATCATGATGTTTAGCAACCAGCAAATATTTATCTAGAAAATATCTGTTGAATGATAGACCAACTAAAATTAGATTTACTCAAACTATTTTTACTTGCCAAGTTAATCAAGAAAGATATAGTCAATGAATTCAACATATGTTCATGTCTCAATTAGGCGTTCTACTTTCTTTTCAATAGAAAATTATCCATTTCTTTATAACGGTATTCCTATTACTGAAAATATAGCAATAACTAATAGCAGAAACCTTTCACTGTACTTCTAGATCTCTACATTGAGGATATACGTCTATCAAAATTTGGTACCACTTTGAGCGCACATATGCGGATTAATGATCAAAACCAGAATTGTTCACCTGCCACGTGTGTGAATCAGCATGTCCATGTTCACACACGGGCGTGTAGTTTGTCTGAGGCAACACGGGTGCATATGCATCTCCACACTCCTAAACAGGTTTAGAAGTGAGACTGAGAAAAGTGAACACCTGCAATATGAATAGCTATGCCAACTTTAGCCCCAGATTTAACACCAGTGCTGATTCTACTCCTAGTGCCAGTACTTATCACACGTCAGGCAACTAGGTGTACTGACTACAAGAAGAATCTCCTTCTCTGTGGTGGAAATAGCTCTTGTTAATCTCATTTTCCAGAGGCAGAAACAAAAGTAAAGAGACCACATTCCCGTAAACAATGGGAGCAGAAGCTCATTTCGAATCCGTATTTGTCAAAGCTAGTGGAGGTGATGGAATTCCAGTTGAGCTATTCCAAATCCTGAAAGATGATGCTGTGAAAGTGCTACACTCAGTATGCCAGCACATTTGGAAAACTCAGCAGTGGCCACAGGACTGGAAAATGTCAGTTTTCATTCCAATCCCAAAGAAAGGCAATGCCAAAGAATGCTCAAACTACCGCACAATTGCACTCATCTCATATGCTAGTAAAGTAATGCTCAGAATTCTCCAAGCCAGACTTCAGCAATATGTGAACCATGAACTTCCTAATGTTCAAGCTGGTTTTAGAAAAGGCAGAGGAACCAGAGATCAAATTGCCAACATCCGCTGGATCATCGAAAAAGCAAGAGAGTTCCAGAAAACCATCTATTTCTGCTTTATTGACTATGCCAAAGTCTTTGACTGTGTGGATCACGATAAACTGTGGACAATTCTGAAAGAGATGGGAATACCAGACCACCTGACCTGCCTCTTGAGAAATTTGTATGCAGGTTAGGAAGCAACAGTTAGAACTGGACATGGAACAACAGACTGGTTCCAAATAGGAAAAGGAGTACGTCAAGGCTGTATATTGTCACCCTGTTTATTTAACTTATATGCAGTGTACATCATGAGAAACGCTGGACTGGAAGAAACACAATTTGCTGGGAGAAATATCAATAACCTCAGATATGCAGATGACACCACCCTTATGGCAGAAAGTGAAGAGGAACTAAAAGCCTCTTGATGAAGGTGAAACAGGAGAGTGAAAAAGTTGGCTTAAAACTCAACATTCAGAAAATGAAGATCATGGCATCCGGTTCCATCACTTCATGGGAAATAGATGGGGAAACAGTGTCAGACTTTATTTTTCTGGGCTCCAAAATCACTACAGATGGTGACTGCAGCCATGAAATTAAAATACGCTTACTCCTTGGAAGGAAAGTTATGACCAACCTAGATAGCATATTCAAAAGCAGAGACATCACTTTGCCAACAAAGGTTCATCTAATTAAGACTATGGTTTTTTCTGTGGTCATGTATGGATGTGAGGGTTGGACTGTGAAGAAGGCTGAATGCCAAAGAATTGATGCTTTTGAACTGTGGTGTTGGAGAAGACTCTTGAGAGTCCCTTGGACTGCAAGGAGATCCAACCAGTCCATTCTGAAGGAGATCAGCCCTGGGATTTCTTTGGAAGGAATGATGCTAAAGCTGAAACTCCAGTATTTTGGCCACCTCATGTGAAGAGTTGATTCATTGGAGAAGACTCTGATGCTGGGAGGGATTGGGGGCAGGAGGAGAAGGGGACGACAGAGGATGAGATGGCTGGATGGCATCACTGACTCGATGGACGTGAGTCTGAGTGAACTCCGGGAGTTGGTGATGGACAGGGAGGCCTGGCTTGCTGCGATTCATGGGGTCGCAAAGAGTCGGACAAGATTGAGCAACTGATCTGATCTGATCTGTTAGACGAGACTAAGCAGTCTGTCACTTGTCATTTTCCACTGCATACTACTATAAATATCATCACTATTTTCATTTTAACACGTTTCCTGAAATTCTTGCTTCTTCTTACTGTACACTCTCCTTATATCAAGGGTTTGCAGTTTAAAATATTTCTGCCTTAAAAAAGAAACGCCCACAGTGTTTCATTCTATTCTGTAAATGTTTGCTGGATTATACTCTCTGTGCTCATTTCCCGGTCTTTCATTCAAAATTTTCTTTTTGTCACTTGGCCACCTTACCATCTGCTCTTCGTCAGTCGCTGACTGTCATACTTCCGGTCATCCTCCTCGTTGCCTTGACTCCAGTCCACATTTAAATTATTACTGAAGCTCACTCCACTTATGGCTTATCAAAAATACTGTCGCTATTTCTTTTTGCCCTGACCAGAACTATGCTGGGTTTGATCCCTAAGAGATCTCTAACATTGTTTTAAAAAAAAAACTTCTGTCACCTGTGTATGTGACCATGAATATTGTTAGAATCTCCTCTCTCTTTCAGGGAGAAAATTCACTAACTCATCAGGTAATTAAACACTTGGGAAAGGATGAATCAGGAGCTTGGGATGAACACACACTACTGTATATCAGATAGATAACCAACAAGGGCCTGCTGTACAGCACAGAGAACTCTACTCAGTATTCTGGGATAATCTACATGAGCAAAGAATCTGGAAAAGAATGAGTGTGTGTGTGGATAACTGATTCCCTTTGCTGTACACCTGAAACCAACACAACATAGTGCATCCGCCATACTCTAATAAAATCAAAACTAAAAAAAAAAAAAAAAGAAGTTTAGTCACGACCTATTTGCAAATTCCATTTCTGGGGACACTGTCTGATGCCGCGGGTCCTTTGGTCTCTCTATCCCTGGCTGCCCTTTCAGGATGGCCAACTGCCATATGTTCAGTCTTAGAATTAGCTCGTGTCTTTAACTGGTAAGGACCAAGCAACACAGAAGGCTGAAAATAAGAAAAGAGTTTATTTAGGGGCTTGGGAATTGCAATTTGGGAGACACAATAGTTTCTATAAAATCCAGAGTGCTACAGGCAAGAGAAGGAGTGAGGGGCTTATAGGGGCAAAAGCCAAAAGGTTAACAAAGTTGTCTGGCAAGAGTTATTATTGACTCTACTGCAAGAAAGGCGATATTTGTCCTTAAGGGATAAGTTCTCACAAGTTATTGAGGCAAACGTCCAAGCAGTAGCTAGGCTGTCATGAGCTATTTGAAAGGAAGAGTCTGATGAGTGTCCTGAGTTTCTGGAACTTGGCAGAGGTTCTGGATGCCTGTGTAAAGACAGGAAGAGTCAAGGTGCAGATTCCATCCAGGCTATGCCTAAGTCATGCTTCCTCAATGTCTTCCTGGTTCCATTTTAGAGAGCTCTCTTGGCAATGCTGACTTTATTCTGATCTTAAACTAGAGACAGACCTAAAAGACCCTTGGTAGCCTCCTTTTACCTAGAAGGTAGAATCTGGAAAGAGCTGACAGCTTGCCTCATTGTCAGGCCATCTGGAGGTAAACAGACATGAATGTCCTTCACAGATGTCCCTTCCAACATTCCTCTTTCCCAGGACATGGCCACTTGATTTTCCAGTTAGTTCCATCCCCTCGCAGTGCAGAAATGTCCTTTCTCTGCAAACACACCCCCCTTTTTCATTTTCCTCCTTTTTCTAAGTATGTTCCCACACGCCTAGACTCACATGGAAGTCGTTACTCAGCCCCATGGCTGAAGCTTAACTGAGTAACAGTTCCTCAAGGACAATAAGCATTTCTTGAGCACCTACTGTATACTCAGAACCTCCCACCACACAAGACTTCCTGTTAGAAGATTGAGGTCACTTTTATCCACTCAGGAGACATCGTCCAGTCCCTTTCCCGACCCCTTGCATTCTTCAAACATATATTTGTCCACAGGAGTGGACACAAATAGGTATCATCAGTGAGAAATCCTGCAAGTGGAGACATACATCAGGACCCACTGCCTGTCCTCAGGTGCGCAGGGGTGAGCCCGGGTGTGCAGAGTGGGAGGAACGTTTCCCGTGACATCAATCCTGGATCAAGAGCAAGAGTGGCCACACGCAGGGCGGTCCTGAAGGGGGCGCTGAGACACAGGGTCATGGGTGGCCGACCCCAGGGAGGCCCAGGCTCAGCCGCGTGGTCTCTGACCCCATCCCCCTGTCTCTTTATCCTTCTCCCTCTGTTCACATTATTACTGAACCCAGAAGTTACAAATTAAACTGGCAGCTCAGATGTTAAATCTAGCCAGCAGATGGCCAGAAGGGCGTAATCATAGGTTTTGGGTTAGTTGCTAAAAAGAGGAGGATTAAATACGAAACTCTGAAATTGCAGATTCCCTCCCAGCCCTGGGGTGCATGGGATCTTGAAACCTCAGTGTCAGACCAGGCTGCTTCTAAAAGATTATTTTATGTACCTTCCTTCTGGATGTTGGGAATCCTTAAACAAACCCCCTCCCCAGCAATCCTCTTGTTGGCAGAGCCTCCCTCCAGCTGCCAACTCACTACAAAACATTTGCCACGCACGATCCCCCACTTCCCTCACATCCCATAGTTCCAGCTGGCCCTTTTGTCTGAGCAGGACAAAGAGGATGGGAGGCAGGCACCCAGCTTTTACAGGAAGCAGGAGCCGGAGGGAGCCAGGTCCATTCGTTCCAAACCGCTTCGTTAAATTATTCATTTGACAACTTCTGCCAAGACCTTGTTGCTGCTTAATTACTTGCTTTCTTTTTTCTCTTTTCAACTTGCTTTTAATTGAAAATCCAAGCCAGCCTTGTCGCAGCCTGGGAAGTTGGATCACTTGGAGGCATCTTCTGATTCTGTCTCATTAGGTGTCCAGCCACTGAAAAATGCATGCCGGTTCGAGAAAAGGATATAGGAGCAAACAAATGCAAAAAAGCAGGTTTACCAAGAACCTCTAATGAGGGAAACAACACTTTGAAACGCAACCCAGTTTTCTGTTTAACAAGCAAAGCGATAAACGGCAGTCACACAAATGAACCAGGAGTCTAAGAGTGACTTCTAGTAGATGACGGCTGGAGTCATGAATAGAGAAGACGAACAGCAGAGATGGACGCAGCCAGCACCACGCTGTGGTCTTAAAGGGATTTTAGACCAAATGAGGGATCTAAAATCCAGCCTTGAAAACAAGGAAACAGAGACTGTCTGAGCCATCAAACAGAAACAAGAACTCAGTGCTTAGTCGTATAAAGAAGACCTGGCAATTTACCCAAGCTTATGAATTTCAGGCTGGGTTCTCAAGATGCCCAGAGCTGGTGGGAGAGCCAGAAACGGCCGAACACATATACTTTCGATACACAATAGATCCTGCTTTCTCTACCAAGTGCCAGAAAAGACTTTCTTCAAAATGTTTCATTTAAATCAATAGCATCTTACTATTAATAAATGTTAAATACTACTACTTGAAAATTATATTTTACTACTGTTTATATATAAAATATTATTGCTAAATGTAACCAGTATAAAAATATTACTGAACTAGCCTACATTCTTTGTTTTGTACTAAGTCTTCAAAATCTGGTATGTATTTAATAATTCCAGCACTTTGGACTCGCCACAAGGAGCTAGTGGCTACCATATGTGAAAATAAAAGCCTAGAGCAGGCACTTTTTCTTTCAGATTTTCTCTCTATCACAGCAGAGCACCTCAATTTTACTTTCTGACTCTCTTCCTGGATGTTTTACTACTGCTGTCACTTAGAACGTATCAGAATGGTTGTTGTTGTGTTTTTTTTGTCTTGTTATTATAAGTGAAGAAAATAGCTATCTGTAAGAGACTATCCAGTTTTAATAAATGCAATATTTCCTCACATTTGTGTGCACGAGTAGATTTTGTTGTATGTTTTGCTGTAGGTCCCTTCTATTCCAGGCCTCTTTCCTCTGCAGTCTTTTTTTGCCTTTGTTTATTTTGGCCTTCCTATGCCTGGTCATCTCAGGATGTGTGCTTGTGCGCTCAGTCTTGTCTGACTCTTCAACCCCATGGACTGAAGCCCATCAGGCTGCTCTGTCCATGGGATTCTCCAGGCAAGAATATGGGAGTGGGCTGCCATTTCGTCCTCCAAGGGATCTTCCTGACCCAGGGATCAAACTCAAATCTCCTGCGTCTCCTGCATTGGCAGGCAGATTTATTAGCACTGAGACACTTGGGAAGCCCTGATGGCTGTATAATCCTATTCGAAAGTCAAGAACTCTGTTGATGAATCAAGGGAGGAGATGTACTTTCTTCTGTTTGGCACAAATGGGCATGGAGCTGACTGTGAAGCTAAGGAACAAAGGAGAATTTTAAGGTGAACCTAGTTTCCTGTGGGATTTTTAGTTTATTTAGAGATGAGTCCTGTGGGTTTTGGCTGGGGCAAAATGCTATATTGCTGAACTCTGTGATGGAAGATATGTGTCTGGGTAGCTTTCCTAAATTAAGATTTTCTAGTAACTCTTCTTCTCCATCATCATTTGTTCTTGACCGATGAGCAAACTGAGACTCAAGAAGCACCACGCTCAGATTCTTACGTGTCACGTAATAGGACTGGGATCGTTCCCCTTTCCCCTGTTTGATGCTGTACCATCAGCCTCTCTGAAATGAGCACCTGCCTTGACTCAGTAACAAGCATGTGAGCTGAAATTCCCATAGAGGAGACGCTGTCTTTCTGGCCAAGGAATTGTACCTCTCCATGAAAAGACCCTGATGCTGGGAAAGATTGAGGGCAGGAGGAGAAGGGGACGACAGAGGATGAGATGGTTGGATGGCATCACCGACTCAATGGATATAAGTTTGGGTAAACTCCAGGAGCTGGTGATGGACAGGAAGGCCTGGCATGCTGTGATCCATGGAGTCATAAAGAGTCGGATACAACTGAGCAACTGAACTGAACTGATGATCCCACTTTATTTTAAAAGGAAAACAGGGAAGAATGCTCATCCTAGGTCACACACAGTTTGTTTACTTAGAAATTTTTCCCTGAATTGTCTAGTCAATCTTATAAATTATTTATATTATAATATTTCAAATTCTGAAATATTAAGTATCTTGCTTAGAGTAAGCCAGGTAGTGAACATTGGAGCTGGCATTTAAATCCCAGTCTTTCTAATCATAGACAGATGCTGCTCGCTATCAATCAAGAAGATACCAATTCAAGAGCCTGAAAAACCTCCTCGGTATTTGATGGGTCTAAAGAAATCCAGATATGACACCAAATTCAATCAGTTCATTAATTTTTTTAATTTCAAGCTTTGTATTTGACAGAATAATGCCTAATAACAAGCATTGAAATCTAAGCAGTTTAATGATTCATATTTGTAAGGAGGTTACTGTTCTTGGAATTATCTAGACTGCTAGCAAAACAGAAAGAAATTCAGCCAATGTCATCTATTTTCCAGGGAACTGACAATGCGGACTGAAGTAAGATTTTCTGTTTACTTTCTGCATTCATTTTCTTATTAGTAAACACAATTTATCTGCCCCCACAATGCTTCACTCTGCACCATGTAGATCAGTCCATCAGTCATTACCATTGACCTCCCATCCAACTTGGAAAGATCATCACCAGCAGATGATGGTATTGTTTCTAATATAGTCTTATTTGGGGCACAGCTCTGATAAGATATTCTCCTCCAGGAATTACCTGGGTAGGTGGTTACCCAAATCTTATTTGTCCCGTTTCCAAATAAATTTAATGCGGAAAAAAAAAATGAACAAACAAAACCTTTGCATCTTTCCCAGACTTTAGACATGGAGCTATTTCAGAATGTGTCAATGACACTTTTCCCAAGTCCTCCTTACAGTCTTCATGATTAATACGTTTGTGGCAGAATCGGGTCTCTAAGTGATTTTTAAATCCCAGAAGATAAGAGACTCCTGAAATCAAATCATGGTTCCTGGGTTTTAGTACACCAGAACACTTTTTTCAAAGAATAACATCAAACATGATAAAGTGATATCCCTCAGCATATCCCAGTGATGATATCCAGAGAAGAGCAAAGACTGACTCAAATGTGTTGCAGCGCTAAATGCAATTTGATCTAATTGAGAGATTACAAGTTTCTGTAAGCAGGGAGTTCAGAAATTGATACGGGCTCCACATTTCAGTAGCAGAACACAGGAGTGATTGAACTAAGAGATGCTTCGGGGTTTCTGGAGGATCCTGTTGTCATTTTCTTTCATAAAAAAGTTCTAAGACCACACATAAGTGTTGCTAGTAAGTTTTCTGAAGGGAAAAGCCATCAAAGGCATAGTGAATTAGAACAGACAAGATAATCACAAAGAGATGTTCACATAAACCCCCTGCTCCTTTCTGCAAGGACTTTTTCTGCAGCCATATACACTCTGTAGATTAAAGAGTAAGACCAAACTAATAACAAGAGAAGTGATAATTGAAAGCATCCTATACAGAATTAATTGGGATTGAGTAGACATTCTTCTAACTCTGTAGTAACAACGCTGGCATGCGTGGGTGACAGATCGCTGGGCCACTCATTCTCATATCTTGATTACTAGGTGTGTTGAAAGACACGGACTAGATTTTATGAAACAAGTTATTAGCTACCATTTTTTTCATTTTGGATTCACTGCTATTCCAGAATATAGACTCAGATTGTCTTTATCGGTATGAAACATCGAACACAAAAATCTATTTAGAGGAACTAAGTTTTATCACATAACAGATTTTGAGTCTGAGAAATCAGTCAGAGAGGAGGATAAAACTCACTTATGAATTCTCATTTGGGCATAATGATTTAGGAAAGAGTGCAAATGGACACCTGGTCTTAATGATGTCTAAAGTATGGCTCCTGTCAACACAGAGAGGATACTTTGATTGTAAGATGTGGGTTTTATGTATGTGAATATGAATGATGTTAATAATAACTGAAATTGTTTCTTCAGTGAAATTTCTCAGTATATTACAAGACCAAATCAAACCAGATTTTCAGAAAAGCAAAGCCTTATTTAGCGATTTTGGCCACTAGAATGTTACATGTTTGTTTATTTGTTTGTAGGAGAGTATTCTCCCCTTTTCAAGAATAACTTATTGCATTTATTCCTGAATCAAAATCTTGCTAGACTAAATATTATAGCTTCTACTTTATAAAAAAAAATAAACCAATATTGGTACCATGCAATGACTTAACTGCCTGTTCCAGGAAATCCTTGAGCCTGGTAGTTAAGGCTACTAGCTAAGTCCACAGCTAACACATATGAATGGATGACTTGCTCCTTGAGACATTTCAAGACCTCCATCCCACGGCTACCACCCATCTAAAGCAACTACGTCATAAATCCTACTCAGCCCCAAACACCTACTACCTGCAAGACCCACGTTAAAGTCACCCTCTCAGACCCTAAACCCTGCTCCCCCAGGACTCTCTCAAGTCATGTTCTCCTAAGATGCAATCCATTTCCCAGAAAAACGCCAGAATTCTTCAATATGTCCTACTTTATTGTCATGAGATTTCATTCTATTAACAGTTTAAACTTCATGAGATATTATATTACTGCTATAAATAGCCAATATTCGCTTTTATTCACTCATATATTTAACCTTATCAGGAATCTTTCATCCCTGCAATTTTGATCTGTACCACCTAGGATGATTTTTCCTTTTGAAAATTTCCTTTATTTTGCCTTAATTTGAAAAAAAAAATTGCTTCTTGCCATACAGTTCAAGGGTAGCAGCCATGTTCTTTCATCAATTTGAAAACACCGTTTCATTGCTTTATCTTTATCTCTGGAGAGAAGTCAGCAGAAATCAGAAGTCAGCCTTACTTCTGCTATTTTGGAGAAAGTCTGTCCTTTTCCTCCAGCTATTTTAAAATACTTCCTCTTTGTCTTTGATTTCCAGCAGTTTTATTATGATGTCCTTAGCTGTGGTTTACTTTCCATTTCTTTTGCTTGGAGTTCGTTGTTCCTCTTGAATATGAGGCTCAATTTTTTTTTTTTTTTGCCTTGGGAGCAGTTTGACCATTATCTCTTCAGTTATGGCTTCATACCTGTTTCTCTCCATTACTGTTTCCAACTGCATGCCCCATAAGTCTCAGGTACAGCTTTCTATACTTTCTGTCACTTCACTTCTCTGTGAAGAGAGGCAGATGTGGACCGCTAGGATTCAGCTGGAGAGCACTGCTGTGGAGAGCACAGACAGCCGTGCTCTACGTTCTCAGACAGAAACTCCCCCTTTCCTTGGCTTTGGGTGGTTGCAGACTTTTCAGAGTCTCATCTGAACTGGAAAAGGAAATCTCTCGCTAAAGAGCAACTCAAGGACAACTCTGTATCAATGAGCACCTCTTCAGAGAACTCTGCACACATGTTCCCTAATGACGTCCATGGAGTCGGTTCATTGCCAAGGCTTTGTGCCCAGGGGAAAGATGAAAGGAAGAAGCAGACCCTCAAATAATAGCTATTACATAGGGGGTGCTTGGTCTTCCCAGGCGGTGCTAGTGATAAAGAACCCACCTTCCAATGCAGGAGACATAAGAGAAGCCGGTTCAGTCCTTGGGTTGGAAAGATCCCCTGGAGGAGGGCATGGCAACCCACTCCAGTTTTCTTGCCCGGAGAATCCCATGGACAGAGGAGCCTGACAGGTTACAGTCCATGGGGTCACAGAGAATCAGACACGACGGAAGTGACTTAGCAGGCATGCACATGGGGTCTTTACCAAGAGTCAAGCACTGGGTTCATTGCTGGATATGCATTATTACCCTTTAACAATACCACAAGTTAGGCACTTCTATTTCCATGTTTAGGAAACTAAGACTTAGACAGGTTTGGTGAGTGGCAGAGCTGGGACTTGAATCCAGTTAGATACACTCCAGAGAAAACACACTTCACCCCACATGTTTGGTTGGGCTGTGTTGGGAGGAATGAGTTTAGACCTCTCGTTTCAGCCTTGGTCACCTCCAATGTCACTGGTCCAGAATTATAGGCTGCACTCCAGGGGCTGCTGGTGCTGGGGAGACAGAACCCTGAAAACCTGGCTCAGTAGAGAGCCCCAGAGCAGGAAGAAGTGAATGAACACCAGGCTTCCTTCCAACAGGAGAGAGACACCTGCCTCCCCAAAAAGGGGCCTTTATGCTCAACCCGGCCCCGCCTATGAATCTTGGCTCCTGCAGCTTCAACATTGTGAGAACCACAGGAGCCTGGAACAGCCCTCTGTGGGCATGGTGGGGGCAGGGGAGGGTGGTGCAGGGGGAGGGGAACACTTAAGGTCTCGTTCGTCTCCTTTCACTTTCCCCTTGGCACACTTCTCTCTTTAGTGTGTGCATGCGTGCTCAGTTGACCAGTCATGCCCAGCTATTTGTAACCCCTTGGACTGTAGCCCACCAGGCTCCTGCGTCCATGGGATTCTCCAGGCAAGAATACTGGAGTGGGTTGCCATGCCTTTCTTCAGGGGATCTTCCCGACCCAGGGATCGAACCCGTGTCTCCTACATCTCCTGCATTGGCAGGCGGGTTCTTTACCACCAGCACCCCTGGGACGCTTTCCGGAAGGGCCCTGGAGCCCAGCCTGTGAGCATCGCCTGCACAGCAACTCCTTCCAGCAGCCCAGGAGGCACGTGGGCTTTCAGATGAGGCACGTGGGCTGTCTCTGACCCTGCAGCTTGAGTTTTTGAAGTTTTTCTAAGATGCATCACACAATCTCCATTCAGGAAGGTCATGAGTACAGTTCCCAGGACCTCTCCCTTTGGCCAGCAAAGGGCTCTCTGACTTTGGAAGAGAAGGGAGATCTGCTATCCTGGGTAAAAGTGTAAACTTTGTAAAGCCCTTCTGAGGATGGAAATAGATGAGAGAATGGAGTCCTGGGGGTGAAAATGTCTAGGTTAATTGCTTTGATTTCAGGTAGACACGTTTAGGTCGTTTCATCTGCATGCCTCCCTTGGAGGGAGCACGTGCTTGGATTATTAATGAATTCAGGGTTACATTGGAGCAGCATCTAATTCCCTTCAGAGTGTGCAGGGGGACAACAGGAGCAAAGAGGAGCCTGGGGAGATGTGTGCCCCATGTGGAGTCCTAAATGCTCTTTGTTGTGAGCCTGGGATTTAAAGAGAAAGTGGGGAGCCCTCCTCATTCCCCGGGAGAGCCTGCCTCCTTGCAGGATCCATATGAAGACTCTTTTGTGTCCCGCGGAGGCAGGAAGGGCAGTCTGATCCCAGACCACTGCTCACAGCAGCAACTTCCCCATAACAACCGAAATACTGGCTGCAATGCATACCCCCTTGGGGGTTCAGTGCCTCCTGACAGTAAAACGGAAAAGGGTCCCCTTCCTGTTTCCTGACCTTTATTTCCAAATAGAGGTATATAAGAATCTTGTGTTGCCTCTCATGGTGCCTGCTGTATAATTAATGTCCCAATAATGGATGTATGGATGTCCAGATGGATTCATGAATAAATGGAAATATGAATAAATGAATGAAAAACTAAGCTCTCTTCATCAAGTCATACATAAGGCACAGTCAGATACTCAGGCCTAGAGTCTAGCCTGTGAGCAGCTCAGAAAGGCTTCTGGAATATTTTAGTTGACTTGAACAAACTCAGAATGGCAATGCTTGTCATGCTTCAAGCAGCGGCATAAAACTTGATTAAACAGCCTGAGCTACCAAGGAAAATGTCAGTCCACATAGGAGGAAGGTCTTAGATGTTTGCTTATGACTCTCCAAATGTGAAGCAATTGATTGTGGTCGCTCTGCCATTTTCCCTAACTCATGTGCCCATCTGTATCCCTTTGAACAAGTCCAAGGACTCCTACTGGTAAGGAATTAGCATGCTGATCAATTTAGATAAGCATCAAATTCATAAGTAATATATTTAGAGACTGACTTTCTGAGTTCGTGCCCATCTTCCACAAATTCATTAAGCCATGGTCATAGAGGTTCCGGTTACAGGCTGCCATTCATACCCTCTGTGCTTTGGAGACTAGAAGTTTCATAGATCCAGAGCCTCTAGGGGGTAAGATTTTCTCCATGTAGTCAGTGGTACTAGGAGCAAAAAGCCTATTCTGTTGATCCTGGCTTTTAATTCATAGTATGTTCAAGCCAGAAGAGAAATTAGAGATGACCCAGTCGTTTAGATTGGTGCTGGTTCTGATAGTCTACATATGGAAACTTAATATGTTCTCCTTTCTTCATTTTCATTGAAGAATGGAAAGGTCAGTTTTCCCCACACCTCCAAGGAAGTTTTGAAAATTAAGCCTGCCCTACCTTGGAAGGAAAGTTATGACCAACCTAAATAGCATATTCAAAAGCAGAGACATTACTTTGCCAACAAATGTCCATCTAGTCAAGGCTATGGTTTTTCCAGTAGTCATGTATGGATGTGAGAGTTGAACTGTGAAGAAAGCTGAGCGCCGAAGAATTGATGCTTTTGAACTGTGGTGTTGGAGAAGACCCTTGAGAGTCCCTTGGACTGCAGGGAAATCCAAACAGTCCATTCTGAAGGAGATCAGTCCTGGGTATTCATTGGAAGGACTGATGCTAAAGCTGAAACTCCAGTACTTTGGCCACCTCATGAAAAGAGTTGATTCATTGGAAAAGACTTTGATGCTGAGAGGGATTGGGGGCAGGAGGAGAAGGGGACAACAGAGGATAAGATGGCTGGATGGCATTACCAACTCAATGGACATGAATTTGAGTGAACTCTGGGAGTTGGTAATGGACAGGGAGGCCTGGCGTGCTGCGATTCATGGGGTCGCAAAGAGTCAGACACGACTGAGTGACTGAATTGAACTGAACCATATGAGAACAAAGCAATAATTTGTTCTGTTTTCATGGTTACATAAGTTACCAAGTTAAATTGTTGCTCAGTCACTCAGTCTTGTCCAACTCTGCAACCCATGGACTGCAACACACCAGCTTCACTGTCCTTCACTATCCCCCAGAGTTTGCTCAAACTCATGTCCATTGAGTCATTGACGCCATCCAATCATTTCATCCTCTGTCACCTCCTTCTCCTCCTGCCCTCAATCTCTCCCAGCATCTGGGTCTTTTCCGATGAATCGGCTCTTCGCATCAGGTGGCCAAAGTATTGGAGTTTCAACTTCAGCTTCCGTCCTTCCAATGAATAGTCAGGATTGATTTCCTTTAGGATGGACTGGTTTGATCTCCTTGCTGTCCAAGGGAATCAAGTTAAATAGCCAAGCTTTATCAAGAGAAGGGAGAAGATCCTAAGGAAGTTTCCAGAGCAGGACAGGCCAACCACATAGTAAGAGCTGGGTGAGTCAAACTTCCCCAGTTCCCTGCAGGAGTCAGGTGCCCAGGAGAAATGTGGGAGATGATCTGACTCCACCAATTACCAAGTCTTCACCTGGGAGTGAACATCTCACCACCCAGGTTGGGTCTCTTTACCAACTCTGCCTCCCGTGGGTGCCCAGTGAGAATGGAACTTTGTCATTGTGCATCATCACCCCAAGGACTGCCCAGCAAGAGTGACATTTGATCATGAACTACAGTCCACCTCTAATTACTCCCTGCAGTGCAGCAGGAACCTGGAGACTCAGAAGAAGACCCTAGAACCCTACCACTGGAAGGGGCTGAAGTAAAGATCTCAAGGATCCTTGAGCTGAGTGACAAAGGTCATTTAAATACTGTTTTCCTTTTTCTTTTTTTCCCCAATACTGTTTTATTTTACCTATGAAAAACAAAGATTCAGAGAGGATCTTAGGATTTGCTTGAGTCACAGAATATGGTCAACACCAAGACAGACTTAGGATCCAAGTTGCCTGAGTCCATGGACTTCAGAGTTTCTTTTGCTGAACATAAGTAATATGCACATAAAGGCTGTAACTGGTAGAATTCATCCTAAAACATTTTTTCAATAAACAGGGAAGTAACCTAAAAAGGTCAGGGTAGGAACTCCCAAAGTCCACCTGACTTATTGCTGGACAGACTCTGGGAACACTTGACTCTGCCTCACAGGAAGCCCTGTGTGAATTCTTTCTAATTTTTTGGATCACTTGGTCTTTTATCTCACACTCTGCCCACAGATTTAAAAAGCTTCCCCTTACAATGACCTCTCTGAGCTGACACCTGTCATTTGTAAATTTTAAATTAGGGCCTGCAGTTTTACTGCTCTAGTTAAAAGGCTCCAACAGGAAGAGACTGGGTACCCTGCTCCAACAGGAAGAGACTTCGCCTCTGAGTCACTTTCAAATATTTTTTCAATGTTTTAATTGGAGGATAATTGCTTTACAATGTTGATGGTTCCTGCCATACAGCATCACGAATCAGTCATAACTATACACATGTCCCTAACCCTTGAGCAATCCCACCCCTCCAGGTTGTCACAGGGCCGCTCTGTGTTTCCTGACCTTTTTCTGGTTGTCTGAACTCTTCTCTCTGATTTCTCCTCCAAGTTGCCTCATTCCTGGGCTTTACAGAGACACGTTCTTTTTTGTATCCTTTGTCGTTAATTTTCCATTTGGAGTTTGGCAACTCTCTCCTTTACTGATTACCAATACTTATATTTAATAATTATATCCATGCAAGAGCTTCTCATTGCAAAAAAAAAGAAGAGAAAAAAGGCAGAGAAAAGCCCTACAGAGTCAGAGGTCAAACTAGCTCTTTTTTCTGACTCTGGAGCGTAAAGCAACACAACTCCACTTGGAGAGAAGCTTCCATCATACAGACCTCACCCCACATATCTCTTCATCTGGCTGTTCCTCTGTATCTTTTATCCTTGTCTTTAATAAACTGTAAGCATTTCCCGGAGTTCTGTGAACTGCTGTAGCAAATTAATCAAACCTGAGGAGGGGTCATGGGAACCTCTGATTTGCAGCCAAATTGTACAGAAACTGATGAAGTTACCAGTTTAAGAAGAACCATTCTATCCTCTTAATCTCCTCCCACCGACTTTCACCGCCACTGGAATCCCAAAGAGCAGCTGGAGAGGGAAAAGGGGAAGCACAGGACGGAGAAGTAGAGATGGGACTAGTGCACCTCACTTCCTCATCGCACACTGGCCACCAGAAGCCAGGCAACACCGGGGCTGGGAGGGGGAGTCTCCATCACAACCAACTCAGGGTTTTGAATAGTATCTTTGCACACTCCAAATACTCAAACAAACAAACTGTATTTTTACTTGCCTAATAGTGAACAGAAAAGCCACAGACCTGCCAGAGTTTTTGCTTGGAAAAGAAAATGATTTCCCTTGAATAAGTTTAAAAGAGATGGTGGAAAACGAAAATAAATTTATGTTTTGATTTGTGAACTTGAGCTTCAGAAGTTCTGCATATTCCAAACAACAAGGTCCTACTGTACAGCACAGACCATAGTCAATATTCTATGGTAAGACATCATGGAAAAGAATATTTTTGAAAAGGATAAACATATGTTCATCAGAGCTGTATATTGTCACCCTGCTTATTTAATTTATATGCAGAGTATGTCATGTGAAATGCTAGGCTGTATGAAGCACAATCTGGAATCAAGATTGCCAGGAAATATATCAATAACCTCAGATATGCAGATGATACCACCCTTATGGCACAAAGTGAAGAGAAACTAAAGAGCCTCTTGATGAAAGTGAAAGAGGAGAGTGAAAAAGCTGGCTTAAAACTCAACATCCAGAAAACTAAGATCATGGCATCTGGTCCCATAACTTTATGGCAAATAAATGGGGAAACAATGAAAACAGTGAGAAACTTTATTTTGGGGGGCTCCAAAATCACTGCAGATGGTGATTGCAGCCATGAAATTAAAAGACACTTGCTCCTTGGAAGAAAAGCTATGACCAACCTAGACAGCATGTTAAAAAGCAGAGACATCACTTTGCCAACAAAGGTCCATCTAGTCAAAGCTATGGTTTTCCAGTAGTCATGTACAGATGTACTTGGACCATAAAGAAGACTGAGCATCAAAGAGTTGATGTTTTCAAATTGTGGTGTTGGAGAAGACTCTTGAGAGTCCCTTGGACTGCAAGGAGATTCAACTAGTCAATCCTAAAGGAAATCCTAAAGGAAATCAGTCCTGAATATTCACTGGAAGGACTGATGCTGAAGTTGAAGCTCCAATCCTTTGGCCACCTGATTCGAAGAACCAACTCATTGGAAAAGACCCTGATGCTGGGAAAGATTGAGAGCAGGAGGAGAAGGGGGTGACAGAGGATGAGGTGATTGGCTGGCATCATCGACTCAATAGACATGAGTCTGAGTAAACTCTGGGAGATAGTGAAGGATAGGAAGCCTGGCATGATGCAGGCCATGGGGTGGCAAAGAGTCAGACACCACTCAGCAACTGAACAACAACAGCAACTATATATATATATATAAAACTGAATCACTTCTCTGTACAACAGTAATTACCACAATGTTGTAAATCAACTACACTTCAATTAAACAATAATAATAATAAAAATAAGTTCTCTGTATACCGTAAACCAGTTCCATTACTCTTAGAACCACTAGAGTAATATAATTCATAGTCAGGGTACACTGTAGAAAAATAAGTTTTTCAGAAAATAGAAATCCGAAGGTAGAAATATCATCCAGGCCCACTTGGCCTGATTATAATTTCTCTTTCTGGGTGAAGAGCCAGTCTTTATAGTATTGAGCATGTTTCAGAAGCCCAATATTTCTGAACATCCTCTTCAATGAGGATGTTTACAATTTCAGTGTAGGACAATGGCTCTCAAACTGTGATCTCTAGACCGACTGTTGTCAGCATCACCTGCGCACTGGTTAGAAACACAAATTCTTAGGCCCCATTCCAGGCTTGCTGAATCAGATCCGTGGAGTGGGCCCGGTAGTCCTCATTTAACAAGCCTTCCAGGTGGTGTCGACACAGTGTGAGAACCACGGGTGAAGGATATTTCAGAATATTGACACAAGTCCTCATATCAGAAGGCAGCAAATGAACAAAAATCTCAACTTTGAAAAAGAAGATTCAGGCAGAGGGCAGGACAGGATCTGAACTAGGAGAAGTTTGGACCAAAGACAGAAGGGGGCATCTAGACACAGCTGACTAGCAGGAAATGACACCAGCCTCCTTTGGCACATGTTTTATACGCCCATAGGAAGCCAGGTGAAAAGAAAGCTGAATGCAAAAATGTGTTTATTCACACAGGTCACATAAATATCATGACCATGACTATTATGCATGTGCAGTTGATTTTAAAAGTTACTTAGATTCTTCCCTGGACACCTGAGATCCCAGGGAAAGGGTTTTCTGTATATGAGCCATTGTTGTTTAGTTGTTAAGTCGTGTCTGACTCTTTGCAACCTCATGGACTGTAGCCCGCCAGGCTCCTCTGTCCATGGGATTTCCCAGGCAAGAATAATGGGGTGGGTTGCCATTTCCTTCTCCAGGGGGTCTTCCCAACCCAGGGACCCAACCTTTGTTTTGTGTATTGGCAGGCAGATGCTTTACCACTGATTCACTTTGGAAGCCATACAATTGCACTATTTATTATATGAGCTGGAAGCCTGCGGTTTGTTACATGAAAAAGTCGCTGAATGTTTCTCCCTCCCATGCCCTGCACACAACACACACCTCTGTTTATTAAAACTTGTACAAGAAGTGGGGGAGGGAAGGATTGGACTTAGTTTATGCCAACTGTTATTCAGAGAATGGATAAACAGCAAGGTCCTATGTATACCTCAGAGAATTACACTCAAAATCCTGTGATGAACCATAGTGGAAAAGAATATGAAAAGGAATATATATGTATATAACTGAATCACTTTGCTGCACAGCAGAAATTAATACAACATTGTAAATCAACTGTATTTCAGTAAAATAATTTTTTTTAAATCCTGCATCACTGTACAAGTAAGTGCAAAGCTACAGTGAGGATCCATCGGAAGGGGATGACACAAGTCAAGTGTCTCAGATTTCTGAAAGAACAGGTCTGCCCAATAGCATTCATTTGTTCAGCTTGCATTTAGCTCAGTTGATAAAGGATCTGCCTGCAATGAGGGAGACCTGGGTTCAATCCCTGGGTTGGGAATGATGCCCTGGAGAAGGGAGAGTCTACCCACTTCATTATTCTTGGGCTTCCCATGTGGCTCAGCTGGTAAAGAATCTGCCTGCAATTTGGGAGACCTGGGTCTAATCCCTGGGTTGGGAAGATGCCCTGGAGAAGGGAAAGGTTACCCACTCCCGTATTCTGGCCTGGAGAATTCTACAGACTGTATAGTCCATTGGGCCACAAAGAGTCGGATGCGTCTGAGTGAC
The DNA here is from genome assembly GCA_935064755.1 of Tragelaphus eurycerus. NCBI lineage: Eukaryota > Metazoa > Chordata > Mammalia > Artiodactyla > Bovidae > Tragelaphus > Tragelaphus eurycerus. Next base: position 16,431,771 of record CAKXYN010000034.1, on the reverse strand, counting down.
TTTCAATTTCACTTAACTACTTGCACCAGCATCATTCAACCTTAATATATTGAATAACTAATGTGTCATATACTTTCTTACAAATCAGTCATATCATACTTATAGGGATTTTCTCATTTAAACCTCATGGTAATTTATCTTTGGAATACCATTATTATTGCCATTTGAAAGAGGAAACTGACCTTAATAAACACTCCAACTTTCCTATTTGGAAAGTGGTAGAACCAAGTTTTCAACATAGGCAGTATATTATCTGATTTCTTAAGCATGACACTGTATTTCTCCCTATGAAACTGGTAGTGTTTTATATTTTAGTCTGTAATAACATATAATCTCTGCTTGTTGCACACAGATTGCCCATTTTCTGCCTAAAATGTATCTGACATTTTGGGCAGTTAAGTCTTGGATCTGCCATTTAGTACTTGTGAGAATACGGGCACGGTACCTAATGTCACTCAGCCAAGCTTTTCTCTTCTAGTTTGTAAGGCTGCATGAAAACAATTTGAAGTACCTGCAGCACTCGGTACATAGAAGGTTAATAAAACTCCAAGAAACACTTTGCAGAACAAGGGCCCCCCCACCATCACTATTCAGTCCTGACTCCATCAAAGGATCTTCCTGACCCAGGGATGGAGCCTGGATCTCCTGCATTGGCAGGCGGACGCTTCACTACTGAGCCACCAAGGAAGCCCACGATAAATACTGACAATGGACAAGTAATGCAATCCTCACCCGCTCAGAGGTTCACTAACAATCAGCACATAAGAAAGCATGGTACTTGATTCACCTGCAACGTTAACAGTTCCCTGAAGCTGAGAATGTACCCCATGACTAGGATCAAACGCTGGGGAAAAAATCTGCCCATCAATACAACACAGCCCAAAACTGTGAAAGGAAACTCTGCTGGCTCTTCTCCACCAAGCAAGGTGCACTGTCGAGTCACATCTGGAGTTCATCTGTAATGAAGACTTGCCTTCCAAGCGTTCCTTTCTGTCTCCCCAAAATATTTCATTTGTATATAAGAGAAAAGATAGACAATTCCTAGGAAGAGGAAGAAGCTAGGCAGAGAGAGAAAGCACCTACCTGTGTGGTCCCTGCTGGCTTTCCCCAAACTGTAAACATTAAAACAATGAACAATGTATTAGGGAAATAACAACTGATTACTAATAAGACTGCCTGATAAGAGATGGTTGATCGGCCTCACTGTACTCAGGCAGATCCTCCTAGACATGCAAATACTGGCGATTTTCAAATAAAAATGTCCCTTCCATTTATAATTACCCTCCTGGGAAATTTCTTTTGAAAATTCATTAGATACAGCCATTACCTCCATGAATTTTGCTGTCCTTTTCACAGACTTGAAAGTTGACAAAGGGCAAGTAGAAACGATTCAGTAAGTCAAGTAACCGATGTTACGCTTCGTTTAAGCTATATCCAAAAGACGTCCATCCACAGATGAACGGATAAGAAAGTTGTGGTACATATACACAATGGAGTATTACTCAGCCATTAAAAAGAATACATTTGAATCAGTTCTAATGAGGTGGATAAACTGGAGCCTATTATACAGAGTGAAGTAAGCCAGAAAGAAAAACACCAATACAGTATACTAACGCATATATATGGAATTTAGAAAGATGGTAACAACAACCCTGTATACGAGACAGCAAGAGACACTGATGTACAGAACAGTCTTTTGGACTCTGTGGGAGAGGGAGAGGGTGGGATGATTTGGGAGAATGGCATTGAAACATGTATAATATCATATACGAAATGAGTCACCAGTTCAGGTTCGATGCACGATACTGGATGCTTGAGGCTGGTGCACTGGGACGACCCAGAGGGATGGTATGGGGAGGGAGGAGGGAGGAGGGTTCAGGATGGGGAACACATGTATACCTGTGGCGGATTCATTTTGATATATGCCAAAACCAATACAATATTGTAAAGTTAAAAAATAAAATTAAATTAAACTTAAATAAAAATAATAAATAAATTTTAAAAATCTAGTCCTCAAAAAACAAAACAAAAGACACCATGCCAAGTAACCAGAAGATGCTAACAGAAAAGTTAGGGAGAAAACCCTTGCAAGGAAGTCCCTCATGACTACAGTGATTATATATGTATCATCCAAACAGGGGTGGGTTTTTAATGAAGGAATGTATCGCTTAGATACTACTATGTTACAAACCACCCCAGAACTCACTGGCTTAAAAGAACTATTGCTTATTATTTCTCTCCAGTCTTTGGCTGGGGGCTGACCGATCTAAGCTGGGCTTGACTGAGAGTAACTGCTCCAGAGACCGGGTCCAGCTGGCTGGTCTGGGCATGTCCTTATGTCCATAGCAGAAATCATTTTAATGGTCTTTCTTCTTTTTGTCAAGAAGCATATTTTATTTATGTAAGTGTTTTTTGTATGTAGACCATTTTTAAAGTCTTTATTGAATTTGTTACAGCATTACTTCTGTTTAACGTTTTGGTTTTGGGCCACAAGGCATGTGAGATGGCTATTAACTCCCTGACCAGGGGTTGAACCCACCCCTCCTGCTTTAGAAGGCAAAGTCTCAACCACTGGACTGCCAGGGAAGTTCCCTTAACTGTCTTTCTTCGTGGTCTGTCTGAGCATTTGTGCTTAAGGGTAGCCAGGCTTCTTATACGGTGATTGAAGGCTCCAATGCAAGTGTCCTGAGAGAGCTCGACAGCACCGATAATATTAACACCTTCCGTCATTGGGCTCTGGCAGTCATCCGCTATTCCTTTTTACTACATTCTATTTGTTAATGAAGTTACACAGTCCCACCAGTTTTAAGAGGAAAGATAGACTACTGCCTTTTAATGGGGGTCTGGCAAGGTTCTAAAAGAGCATGCGAGAGAAGAGACATTTTTGTGCCAGTTTTTAGAAAGTACAGTTTGCTAGAAAGGAACAATGGCATGGAGTGTCTCATCATTTTGTTGGCTGCTCTCTCCTTTCACTTTCCTGTCCTGGCTCTTTCCTGCCTTCTTCCCGTGTTCTTTTAGAGCTCTGAGCTTTTCTCCCTCCGCTATGCAGAAGAGTTCAAGTCTCTCCCAGACCTGTGTCCTCTGCTAGTCAGGACAAAGACACCTGATTCCCCAGGAAACTTAACTTCTGCCTTCTTTAGAAAGGAGTTTGTCTCCTCACTCAGATTTAGAAGTAATGATACTTGGGCCCATTCTCTGCAGACTACAGAGAACAGTGTGTGGGGAAAAAAAAGAGAATATCAGAAGGTAGGATGTTTCTTTCGGAGAAGGCAATGGCACCCTACTCCAGTATTCTTGCCTGGAAAATCCCATGGATGAAGGAGCCTGGTAGGCTGCAGTCCATGGGGTCACTAAGAGTCGGGCACAACTGAGCGACTTCACTTTCAGTTTTCACTTTCATGCATTGGAGAAGGAAATGGCAACCCACTCCAGTGTTCTTGCCTGGAGAATCCCAGGGACAGAGGAGCCTAGTGGGCTGCCATCTATGGGGTCGCACAGAGTCGAACATGACTGAAGCGACTTAGCAGCAGCAGCAGCAGCAGGATGTTCTTTATGATCACCACATTCTTTCACTTTCATGCATTGGAGAAGGAAATGGCAACCCACTCCAGTGTTCTTGCCTGGAGAATCCCAGGGACAGAGGAGCCTAGTGGGCTGCCATCTATGGGGTCGCACAGAGTCGAACACGACTGAAGCGACTTAGCAGCAGCAGCAGCAGCAGGATGTTCTTTATGATCACCACATTCTTTGACAAAGAATTCTCCTTGAAAAGAGCAAAGAGAAGGGAGTCTCACATATTCCAAGAAATGGGACACATTCTTAATAATTCAAGGGAGAAACACATGTGGACAAGACTCCTGAGGTTTAGACAGCATCGTCTAACGGTCTTTGTGAAGATGGAGCCATTCTATTGCTTCAGCATGGAGTAAGTGATTAGTCAATAAGATTAAAGTGTCAGATACAGAAAAGGCCTCAGAAAGAGAAATAAAATTCCTATAACTGCTAGAGCAATATCAAAACCCTCCTGGAAGAGTCCTGCTTCATGCTTTCATTTCATCTCCTGTGTGTATTTTGCAAGTGGAAGAAAATCATTATGATAATTTCTCTGAAGATGCTTACTGCATAAAAATTGTTCTGATGCAAAGAAAATTTAGTTTTCCTTGAGAAAACAAGATTCAGACGTACCAATTTAGATTACATTCTATAGCATGTAAGCACATATTTGATAAATAATGACAAATAACTATGGTTTCTTTTTCTTATGTAAAAAGAAGTTCAATGGTTGCCAGAACAGTCAAGCTAATAATTTTATGATTTCATCAAGGATTCAGTTTTCTTCTATTTTTTTCGACTCTACCAAGTTTCCTATGTGGCTTTTATCCACGTGGTTGCAATACAGCTGCTGCTGCTTCAGGCATCACATCCACATACAGCTCAGAAAAAATGGAAGGCATCAAAAGCCTTCTCCTTGGGAGGATTTGTCTTTGTATGACAAAAAGGAAACTCTTCTCAAGGACTTCCGTCTACATTATATTAAGCTTTTACACATGGCTACAACAAATCAAAGTGATATTTTGGCTTTCCAGTAGAGCTAGGCAAAATATAGGATGGAAATTGTAAATGACATTTGGTTACAAAAGGACAGTGTCTGCCATAGTAGTGAACCAGGAGTCAAGCAACCTGTGGCGGTGTCTATCTAATCTTTTAACCTAACAAGGTTAGGAATCATGGAAAAGCCTTTTAACCTCCATGACCCCAGTTTTCCCATTAAAAAATGAAATGATTAAATAGATCTCTGATATTCTATGACTACCTATACCCAGGATAACTTAAAGGCAGGATTGTTGGGGAAGACACTGTCCACCTACCCAACAACTATTTCTTTCTTGTCTTTCTTATTGGCAGAAGTCAGATCCTACTATAAAACCTGGTAAGGTTTCTAAATTTCTTTCCCAGCTAGAGCATGATCATGTGACCAAACCTTGGCCAAGGACACCCAAGGAAAAGGGTATGCCATGACATTTGGGAAAGATTTCCCACCAGACTATATGATGAATGTGTAAGGATTAGTCTTCTGACTCCCTCTTCCATCTCTCTCCCCATCCATTACTTGTCTTTGGGCTCAGCTGCATGAACCGAAGCACCGTTTTCTAGCAATGAGGAAGCAAACACACTGAAAATGATGGGATGGAAGGATGAGAAAGAATTTTGGTCATTGATGAAATCAGTTGTGGGACCACCATTTTCTGACTTTATGTTATGGGAAACAATGAGGACCCGTTTTATTTATGTTATTTTTGTTTGATGCTCCAACTTGCAGCCCAAAACATCCTATATAAAACAGTGACCTAAAAAATTTACTCCACAGTTGCAGATTCTGAGCTAGTACATGGCTTTCTTACACTTTATGTGCATGTGAATCCCCAGAGTAGCTTGTTAAAATGTGGGTTTTTTTTTTTTTTTTTTTGGCTACAATGGGTGTCACTTGCTTCACTTGGGATCTTTGTCTTGGCATGTGGAATCTAGTTCCCTGACCAGGGATTGAACATGGACCCCCTGCACTGGGACCATGGAGCCTTAACCCCTGGACCACCGGGGACGTCCCAACGCAGATTTCTGATTCAGCAGGCCTGGGATGGGGATTAAAATTCTGCATTTCCATCGGAATTTCTAGCAGGTGGTATTGGAGCTCCTGCTCTGCAGATGATCCGCACTCCGCTTTGAACAGCAAGATGCTAAACCAGGTGTGACTATTACTTTCTACAGCCCTGATCAAGTCACAGTGCTTCCTTGCCCTCGGCTTTCTCACAGTATCCTACGTCTACGATTCTAAGTAATAGCAGGAGAAAGTATAGTAATTTACTCCACAAACAGAGATGCACATGCAAAGTGACACGAAGAAGCATAAACCCTGAGATTTATTTTAATCCCTGTGCTGAATGGTCACTCATTTCCTGATAAAAACTGCATCCAGGATGAGGCGCCCAGGCCATTTCCATGACTGTTTGCCTGTCCCCCCACCCCATCTCCCCATGGGAAGTAAGTACCACAGGAGCAGAAGGTCAAACTGAGCTGTATTTGCAGCTGCTCCTTGGGACCTCATTAGGTATAATGTGTGTTCTCATCAGAAATTCAACTAATAAAGACTTGAAAAGAGAGGATGAGATGGCTGGATGGCATCACTGACTCAATGGATGTGAGTCTGAGTGACCTCCGGGAGTTGGTGATGGACAGGGAGGCCTGGCGTGCTGCAATTCATGGGGTCGCAAAGAGTCGGACACGACTGAGCGACTGATCTGATCTGATCTGATCCTTTTACCCACCCCTCTTTCAATGAGAGTGAAGAACGACTGTGGTTACTCTGATAACAAAGAAGCCATCTGCCTGCAAAGGTGACGGCAGCTCGGTTTCCTCTGCCCAGGTGCTCCTGGTAGCTCACGGGCATCTTGTCTGAGATGCTCCAACGCTGAAATCTGGTGGCTTTCCGATCTGGGAGCTCTCTCCCTCCTGCCATTGCCGCACTTTGGTTATGCAACTCGTGGAAAATAACCTGCTCTCCCTGGGACACTTCAAACCAAATTCTTAGACATGTGTCTACTGAATCCTGAAACATGGCAGGGGCCAGGAAGGGATGGGACTAAGAGCTCTATGCCACCATGAGTGGAAAGATGGGAGATAGTCTTTTTTTTTCTTTTGCATATTTTAAAGAACACTATTTTTTAGAATTGGTTTATTTATGTATATATTTTTAGTTCTCATTTTGTACTATTTTTTTTTCAGTTTTTTCGAGACATAATTGGCCAGTAAAATTGTAACATATTTGAAGCATACATCATACTTCTGTTTTGTATGTGTATAATATATAAAAGTATATATAATACATATTATTTAATGGGAAATAGTGGCCACAAGATTGGAAAAGGTCAGTTTTCATCCCAATCCCAAAGAAAGGCAATGCCAAAGAATGCTCAAACTACCGCACAATTGCACTCATCTCACACGCTAGTAAAGTAATGCTCAAAATTCTCCAAGCCAGGCTTCAGCAATATGTGAACTGTGAACTTCCTGATGTTCAAGCTGGTTTTAGAAAAGGCATAGGAACCAGAGATCAAATTGCCAACATCTGCTGGATCATGGAAAAAGCAAGAGAGTTCCAGAAAAGCATCTATTTTTGCTTTATTGACTATGCCAAAGCCTTTGACTGTGTAGATCACAATAAACTGTGGAAAATTCTGAAAGAGATGGGAATACCAGACCACCTGATCTGCCTCTTGAGAAATCTGTATGCAGGTCAGGAAGCAACAGTTAGAACTGGTCATGGAACAACAGACTGGTTCCAAATAGGAAAAGGAGTACGTCAAGGCTGCATATTGTCACCATGTTTATTTAACTTATATGCAGAGTACATCATGAGAAATGCTGGACTGGAAGAAACACAAGTTGGAATCAAGATTGCTGGGAGAAATATCAATAACCTCAGATATGCAGATGACACCACTCTTATGGCAGAAAGTGAAGAGGGGCTAAAAAGCCTCTTGATGAGAGTGAAAGTGGAGAGTGAAAAGGTTGGCTGAAAGCTCAACATTCAGAAAACGAAGATCATGGCATCTGGTCCCATCACTACATGGGAAATAGATGGAGAAACAGTGGAAACAGTGTCAGACTTTCTTTTTCTGGGCTCCAGAATCACTGCAGATGGTGACTGCAGCCATGAAATTAAAAGACGCTTACTCCTTGGAAGGAAAGTTATGACCAACCTAGATAGCATATTCAAAAGCAGAGACATTACTTTGCCAACAAAGGTTCTCCTAGTCAAGGGTATGGTCTTTCCTGTGGTCATGTATGGATGTGAGAGCTGGACTGTGAAGAAGGCTGAGCGCCGAAGAATTGATGCTTTTGAACTGTGGAGTTGGAGAAGACTCTTGGAAGTCCCTTGGACTGCAAGGAGATCCAACCAGTCCATTCTGAAGGAGATCAATCCTGGAATTTCTTTGGAAGGAATGATGCTAAAGCTGAAACTCTAGTATTTTGGCCACCTCATGTGAAGAGTTGACTCATTGGAGAAGACTCTGATGCTGGGAGGGATTGAGGGCAGGAGGAGAAGGGGACGACAGAGGATGAGATGGCTGGATGGCATCACTGACTTGATGGGTGTGAGTCTGGGTGACCTCCGGGAGCTGGTGATGGACAGGGAGGCCTGGCATGCTGCGGTTCATGGGGTCGCAAAGAGTTGGACACGACTGAGCAACTGATCTGATCTGATCTGATCTGATTTACTCTCTTAAACATTTTAATTATACAACATAGCATATTAACTCTATTGGTCATGTTACATGTTATTTATTCATTCATGTTATTTATTTATTTATTCAGACTTTATTCATCATACAGCTGAAAAAAATAGCAGTTGGTATGGAAGAACTAGTCTAGATTTTCAGAAAAATTAAGACAGCACAGTGTTTTCATTGACCTCACATTGGTGGTCCCTATTATCAGCATCTTAGAATAGTATGACACATTAGTTACAAATAATGAACCAATGCTAAGTTGCTTCAGTCATGTCCAACTCTGTGCGACCCCATGGACTTCGGCCTACCAGGCTTCTCCATTCAAGGGATTCTCCAGGCAAGAACACTGGAGTGGGTTGCCATTTCCTTCTCCAATGCATGAAAGTGGAAAGTGAAAGTGAAGTCGCTCAACTGTGTCCGACTCTTAGCGACCCCATGGACTGCAGCCTACCAGGCTCCTCCATAGGGATTTTCCAGGCAAGAGACCTGGAGTGGGGTGCCATTGCCTTCTCCCAGTGAACCAATAGTGATCCATTATTAACTGAAGCTCATAGTTCTTTAAATTGCCTATTTTCTTTGTTGTTTTTCTTTTTCTGCTGTTTTTCTGTTTTCTCATTCTCACAGAGTGGTCATTTTCTCTTCCAGGGTCCCATAGGACATTGATATTTGTTCTTTTAGGCACCTCTTGGCTGTGGTTATTTCTCAGACTGTTTAGATGATCCTGAGAGTTTCAAGGAACAGCGGTCACGTATTTTGTAGGATGCCCCACTATCTAAATGTGTCTGCTGCTTTTATCGTGATGATCCTGGGCTTATGGGTTGTTAGAAAGAAGGCAGAGAAATGAAGAGCCATTTTCACCCCATTCTACCAAGTGTACACACTGTAGCGTGATTTGTAGCCACTAATGTTGGCCTTGAATGCCTGGCTGAGAGAGTGTTCTTTGGGTTCTTTCACTGTAAAGTTACTCTTATTTACTCTTCCCATGCTGTACATTTTGAAACAAATTCACTATGGGAAACCTATATCCAAGGGGTGAGGGTTTATGCTCCAGTTGTGTGATGATATAGATCTGCATAAAATATTTGGACTCCTGTGTGGGAGGTTTGTCAGTTCTCCCCCCATCACTAATCTATTCAATAACTTATTTATGCCAATACAGAATTGTGTATATTTATTTTGGGATTCCCTGGTGGCTCAGTGGTTAAGAATCTGTCTGCAATGCAGGAGAAATGGGTTCAATCCCTGGGTCGGGAAGATCCTCTGGAGAAGGAAATGGCAACCACTCCAGTATTCTTGCCTGGAGAATCCCATGGACAGCGGAGCGTGGCAGGCTACAGTCCATGGGGTCACGAGAGTCAGACACAACTTAGTGACTAAACCACCAACCACATATTTATTTTATACTTTGAGTTAAAATCTGATGTTGATTAAGTGAGTGCTCAAATTTTCATGGCAATTGGGAACTCCTATTTCCCTGCAGCATATTCCCATCACTATGTGTAGGGAGTGTGTCCTTTTTCCTTTTCTTTCTTCCTTTTTTTCTTAGATTGCTTTCTTACTTTCTGATGCTACAAGACGATAAGGTTCATCCTCTTCCAGTTGTATAATCAACCATTTTTCCAAGTAACTGTTGTTTTTTTTTTTTTTTCCTAAAAATTGAATGGTATTAGAAACCAAGATCTGGAGTTTAGGTGTGTGCATTGCTATTGGAGTGTCATTTCTTTTAGGCCCTCTCAGCTAGAGAAAAACAGGATGTGTTTATATTAATTAGTGTATATACAGAAAACTATGAATATTCCTATATATAAACAACTATATCTATACAACACTAATCTGGAGTTCATAATGTCTCCAGTTCCAATTCATTGCTTTTTGTGGCTCATTCTGGCTTCCTCTCCTATCTTGTCTGGAACCTCCCCCTCCAACAGTGAGAAAACTTGGCTCTGATCGTCTGCCATCCATTTAATGAATTCTTCCATTCCAGTATGCATGGCAGTACCAGAATTAACCTGCACCCCCACAGGAAACAACTTTAGCAAAGAGGGTACAGGTCTTACATGCAATTCCTTTTCCAAAGATGCCTAGGTCAGCACTGTGAATGGAAGTTAGACATCCACAGGCCCCCAGTGTTGCATGAGACAGGGATTCTGGACAGAACCAAAAGCCATGAGAGGCAAGCTTCATACCCTCTTTGAGGAAGCTCTTGGCCAAAAGACAGAAACTTGATCTTGGGGTTCAAAGTCACAGGACCCCAAAGATCTTTCCAAAGCAGTAACTAGAGGCTTCGTAGAGATATGAAGAAGGTGACAGATAGAAGTTAGACTAGGTTCAGATGAAAAAAGAATCACCTTATATTATTGATATTAGACAGAATGATGGAAGAGGCTCATAATTGAAATAGCTTGAGAAAAACAAACAAACAAAAAAGTAAAGTAACGTAGAATGTCCAAGAATGTCTACAGAATCTTATAGAGACAAGTGCACATCTGGCCACCTCTGCTCACTAACTAGGTGGCTTTGGACATGCTAATTGTACTTCCCTATCCTAACTCTCAATCCTTGTAAAATCAGGATAATGATACTTGTAAGTTTGTTGTAAGGGTGAAAAGAGAGAGAGAGAGAGAAAAATCTACATAAAACAACACAGCACCTTAATGATGGAGAAAATCAACAATCACCAAAATTTATTAAGTATTTATTATTTGCTAAACATTAAGCTAGACGTGTTACCTATAGTTTTTATTGTTAGTATATAACTGACCTATAAGTAATATCAGAAGGTTACAGATTTTCCTTTTTACAAAGTCCTCAAATCTGAGTAGTTTTCTTCTACCTTGGAGACTTTGTATAAAGCAACCTAAAAGCAAGAGAATAGGAAACAATTCTCCCCCAAGTCTTTGGCAGAATCCATGACACAGTGAGACATCCAGGGCAATGCTGGACACAAGATAAGAAATGAAGAAGGATAATGGCATTTGTATCACAGCCCAATCTTCTAAAATATAGCCTTCAATATCTAGCGCCTTTTGTTAGGCCAGAGAACTGTTTTACAAACTAGTTTCTTCTCAGGCTCAGGTATCTGCTGATTGCATCTCTTTAGAATAAGGGCTACATTTCTCAGTAACTGGTAACAATTTCTCTCAATGAAGAGGAAAGCAAATTGTCACTAAAAAAAAAAAAAAAAAAAAAAAACCTGCATAAATTGCAGGAGCAGTAATTACTCTTGCCCTTAGGCTCCTGGGGATGCATTCTGTCTTACTATGGTGATTATCATGATTACATGCTATTTAATTGTGTATTTAGATCTCTACAGAAATTGCAGACACGTTCAGCTTTGCTAGAGGAGCTTTCAATAAATCTTCCTTATGAAAATAAGGAATACTCTTCCTTATGCTAGGTTAAACACCATATCTTACATTTACCTTCAATATATGATCATATCCTTGGGATTTTTCAAGGGGAATATTGGATAGACACCCAGTCAACTGTCACCATCTGGAAAGCCTTGTGGGATCATTTGGTCTAGGTCCTGACCTTTAGGACTAGGTTAGCCCACTCCAGTGTTCTTGCCTGGAGAATCCCAGGGACAGGGTAGCCTGGTGGTCTGCTGTCTCTGGGGTCGCACAGAGTCGGACACGACTGAAGCGACTTAGCAGCAGCAGTCCAGACAGTAAATAGAGGCCAGGCTAAATCCTTCTTCCTTACTGGGTGGAAAGAATTTGAAGCTAATTCCAGATTCCCGGTAGGTTCATATTATCTTTGTCTGATACAGCGTAATAAGACTTTCCTAGTGAGCTAAAGTGACAGATAATTCCTGACTAGTCTGGGACCCATGAGAGTCTGTGCCTAGAGCTTTGGCGACCTTCTGTCCTTTCAAAATGAAGACGTAAGTCACTGAAACCAGGTGAAGACAGAGGAATTAGCAAGTTCCTGGTTCTGTACAGGTCTTTCTTTCTTTGCCGAATGGAACTTTGCTCCCCAAACTCAGAGAACCTTAGGGCTGAATGACAAGCATCTATTGAGTGAATGGCTAGGGAGGATGAAGAGCTCATTGAAGAACGTCATGACCAAACCTAGGAAAAGGCCATATCCACTAGTCGCTTACATCAGGGCCCGTCAGTCCGAAGGTGCCCTTTCAGATTACTGTTATCTTGCCCGAAAAACTCAACCACTCAGGTACATGATAGAGAACTTGACCTGGCTTTGGTCAAATCTACCAAAAATTTCAGGACTTTTGCCTTAAAAGCCTCTCGTTATGAATTAGACAACCTCCACAAGGTACCATATATTTGTCCAACGCTTATCTTCCCTGGTGGCTCAGATGGTAAAGCGTCTGCCTAAAACGTGGGAGATCTGTGTTCAGTTCCTGGGTCGGGAAGATCCCCTGGAGAAGGAAATAGCAAACCACTCCAGTACTCTTGCCTGGAAAATGCCATGGACAGAGGAGCCTGGTAGGCTACAGCCCATGGGGTCGCAAACAGTCAGACAAGACTGAGCGACTTCACTTTCTTTCAGGATGATCTGACCATAACTGGGAGACCTGGATCTAACCCTGGCTCTATCACTAATTGAATGCATTTGCTTCAAGAAGATGTAATCTTCCTGGAGTTCAAGTCCCTCATCTATGAAATAAAGTAATTAGACTAGATCAGTATTTTTCAGCATTGAGCATATTTGAATCACTTGGGAGGAATTTTTAAAAAATATGATGGTCAGGCATTATCCTGGACTAATGAAATCAGACTCTCCAGGGCTAACACTGTGTGCATCAAGTTCCTTGGGTGATTCTGACTTCAGCCAGGGCTGAAGCCTGTAAGGCCGTGTTATTCCTGAGTTCACACCGGGTGGATATTTTGTCACTTTGAGCTCTACATCACGTCGGAAATTTCCATCATCTCTGAACTTTCTCTTCTGTGGAAGGAAGAACTCTAAGATGATTCTCAGTGATTTATGTCCTTTTGTCAACTCCCTTTGTGTGCAGGTGGAAACTGTGCCTTGTGTCTGGCCAAGAGAATGTGGCCAAGGTGATGAGATAATCATCTCTGTGATTAGGTCACATTACATACAGCAGATGGAACAGTGAGCGTCTCCCTCGGGCCTTGAAGGAAACTGCCATGTTGTGAGAAGGTCTCATACAGATTGAATGCTTGCCTCCCTTGGCCCCCCAATCATGAACTGACATCCAGCTCCCAGCGTGATGGAATTTGGAGACGGGCCTTTGCTAGAATGTCAATACTGTCATGCATACATGTATGTATGCAATCTATAAACTGCAGCAATGTTTTCCTGAACCTATCTCTTAATACAAGGAAATATGGGCAAAAATAAATAAACGGGACATAATCAAACTCTAAAAGCTTTTGCACAGCAAAGAAAATTATTAACAAAATGAAAAGACAACCTACTGAATGGAAGACAATATTTGCAAATGATATTGCTAAAATGTCAGTCCTACCAAGAGCCATCTATAGATTTAATGAATTCCTATCAAGATTCCACTGGCAGTTTTTGTAGAAGTGGAAAACCCTCCTAAAATTTATATGGAACCACAAAAAAACCCAAAGAGTCAAATAAATCCTGAGAAAGAAGAACAAAGCAGGAGGCATCACACTTCCTAATTTCAAGCTAACTCAGTATGCTACTGGCATAAAAATAGATAAACAGGCCAATGGAACAGAATTGAGAGTTCAGAAATAAACCCAACATAACATGGTCAACTGAAATTTGATGACAGCCGAGAATACGCAGAAAAGACTATCCCTTCAATAAGGTGCTGGGATAATTGGATATTTACATATAAAACAATAATACTGGACCTAAGCCTGACAGGCTATAGTCCTTAGTGTCACAAAAGAGTCAGACACAACTCAGTGATTAAACGACAATAACAAAAATATCTTATTCCACTCAAAAATAACAAAATGAATGAAAAACAATATTAATACCTGAAACCATGAAACTTTCAGAAAGAAAACATAGCAATAAAACTCCTCGACATAGACCGTGGTGATGGTTTTTTGAAAATGACACCTAAAGCGCAAGTAACAAAATAAAAAATGAACGAGTGAGACTACATCAAACTATAAACTTTTGCACAGCACAAGAAACCATCAACAAAGTAAGAAGGCAACCTAAGGAATGGAAAAAAGTTGCAAACCATATATCTGATAAGCGGGTTAATGTCTAAAATATATAAAGAACTCATACAACTCAATAGGAAATAAAGCCAAGTAACCTAATAAAAATGGACAAAGGACCTGTATAGACATTTCTACAAAGATAACGCAAAAGGCCAACAGGTACTTGAAAATACACTCAACATCACTAGTTATTAGGGAAACAAAAATTGAAATCACAATGAGATGCCACTTCATGCCTTTTAGAATGGCCAACGTCCAAAAGCCAAGAGTTGGTGTGGATGTAAAGGAAAGGGAACCCTTGCAAATTGTTGTAGGGACTGTGAATTGATACAATTATTATGGAAAATAATATGGAGGATTCTCAAAGAATTAAAAATAGAGCTACCATATTATCTAGCAGTTTCACTTCTGGGAACACATCTGAAGGAAGCAAGAACACTAACTCAGAAAGATATCTGTACCTTCGTGGTCACTGTGGCATTACTTACAGTGGCAAAGCCACAGGGTCCACTGATGGATAAATGGACAAAGGAGTAGTCTGTGCATGTGTGTAATGGAATATTATTCAGCAGTAAAAACTGAGCAAATCCTCCCATTTGTGACACCATGGGTGAATTGACTTTGAAGGCACCATGCTAAGTGAAATAAGTCACACAGAGAAAGACAAATACCATATTATATCATTTATATACAGAATATAAAAACAAACAAACTGAACTCAGAGAAAAAGAGATCAGACTTTTGGCTACCAGAGGTAGAGTGTGATGGAAGGGAGAAATTGGAAGAAGATAATCAAAAGATACAGATTTCTAGTTAAAAGATAAACAAGTACTAAGATGTAATGTGGGGCTTCCCTGATGGTTCAAATGATTTTAAAAATCTGCCTACAATGCAAAAGACCTAGATTCAATCCCTGGATCAGGAAGACCCCCTGGAGGAGGGCATGGCAACCCACTCCAGCGTTCTTGCCTGGAGAATCCCCATGGACAGAGGAGCCTGGCGGGCAACAGTCCATGGGGTCCCAAGGTTGGACACGACTGAGTGCCTGAGCACCGCACAGCACAATGACTCAAAAATGGTAGTGGTGGTCATTGCTGCTTTTGTGGTAAGCTCTTGGCTGGAGTGCATTAGGGACAATTTATTTTTAGCACCTATTATGACCCTTCCGAGATGATTCAGAAAGCCTGAGAGGTTTACTGAGCACATTTTCAAATGTGAGGTTGAGAGGAGAATGCAGTAGTGGAACCACGTCTGCAGAGGAAGGCACGTCCTCCTCTCCTTGTTTCCCATCGTCATCGCTCCAACAGCGAGAGGGTCGATGCCAAGAGGATGGACACTGGAGGGATGAACGCTACATTCATAATCCCTTATCTGGGTTAAAGAACAAAAAACATGATTTTTGTCCATTCTTTAACTTGTCCCTAGTATATTCTGTCCTTTTCACTATTAAAGCTAGTCTTTCTCAGGCTCTGTTCTGAATAACTTCTAGAGACTAGATGTCATTCTTTTGAAGTCATAGGATAGGAGGCTGCTTGCCAGCCTTTAAAGTCTGTAAAGAATTATTGTGTTTGAGCTGCTTCAGCCAGGGCAAGCACAGCCAAAATGCATCCTCTTGGCTCAAGCAGAGCTGTAAAAAAACGAAGTTCCAAAGTTTGCTTTTCAGAGTCTCACACTCGATGTGGACAATTAAAAAGCCTGACCCCAGAAAGACTTTCTCATTGGCTGACAAGAACTTTCAAGAAAGTTTCCCAACAACCCCCAGAACTGCCATTTATTTGGCAAAGAGAGGACTGCTTTTTGAAAGAGAGTGAGGGTGTGCATGCTCAGTCATGTCCAACCGTGGACTTGTATCCTGACAGTCTCCTCTGTCCAGGGAATTTCCCAGGTGAGAATATTGGAGCAGGTTGCCATTTCCTCCTCCAGGGGATCTTCCCAACCCGGGAATCAAACCCATGTCTCTTCTGTCTCATTCATTGGCAGGCAGATTCTTTACCACTGTGCCACTTGAGATGCCCTAGAGAGGTCACTAAAATAAAAAGCAACTTCCCTTCCATGAAAAAAAAAAAAAATGAAGAAATGAAAGAAGCATTTAGAGGACAAGTAAAGGAAATACTAAATTATGTTGAAAAAATGAAAGTAAGAACCTAACAAATTTATTACAAGAAATTTGGCTTGAACTAAAACAAAGAAACTCAGAAAAATTCTTGGATAGGAGACCCACAGGAATCATCATTAAGACTTCCTTGGTAGCTCAGATGGCAAAGCGTCTGCCTACAATGCGGGAGACCTGGGTTCAATCCCTGGGTCTGGAAGATCCTGTGGAGAAGGAAATGGCAACCCACTCCAGTACTCTTGCCTGGAAAATCCCATGGATGGAAGAGCCTGGTAGGCTACAGTCCGTGGGGTTGCAAAGAGTTGGACACAACTGAACGACTTCACCTTCAGGAATCATCGACCTCAGAGACCTTCTAAATGTTCACAAAATCTGAAATACATGTTAGGGACATCAAGCACACCCTCCCACAAAAGGTCCCTTGGTTACACCGTCAGAAAAGCAATGCGTCACAGATTGATCCCTGCACTGCATTCATAGTTTCTTGGACACACAAAAGAACAAGCGAGAAAAAAAAGACAGATTTTTGATGTTTTATGTAAAGCATAATTGCTTTCAACATCATGGTGTTTATCTGAGGGGTTATCTGAATGAAATCTGCCTTTGTTCAGGCTCCGTGATCACTGCAAGCTTTATGATTAAAACCAGAAGCAAGTGAAGCATGAGAATCGTATTGTGATGTACAGTTGGCACTTGCTCACACAAAGCAGGACATGACTGCTGGCCTTCAGGGATCTTCTCTGGTTCACTCTGCAGATGAAAAGCTGAAAACAGAGCTGTCTAGAAGACTTAGAACACAGACTTATGGTTACCAAAGGGAACGTGGCGGGAGGGGTAAATTAGGAGCTTGGGATTAACATATACACGCTAGCCTATATTGGACTTCCTTGATAGTTCAGTTGGTAAAGAATTTACCTGCAATGCAGGAGACCCTGGTTCGATTCCTGGGTTGGGGAGATCCCCTGGAGAATGGAAAGGCTACCCACTCCAGTATTCTGGCCTGGAGAATTCCATGGACTGTATAGTCCATGGGGTTGCAAAGAGTCAGACATGACTGAGTGACTTCCACTGCTGCTGCTGCTGCTAAGTCACTTCAGTCGTGTCCGACTCCGCGTGACCCCATAGATGTCAGCCCACCAGGCTCTCCTGCCCCTGGGATTCTCCAGGCAAGAAAACTGGAGTGGGTTGCCATTTCCTTCTCCAATGCATGAAAGCGAAAAAGTGAAAGTGAAGTCGCTCAGTCGTGTCTACTACTATATATCAAATAGATAATCAACAAGGACCTCCTGTATAGCATAGGGAAGTCTACTCAATACTCTGTAATAACCTATATGAGAAAAGAATCTGAAAAAGAGTGGACATATGTATATATATATATAATATATATATGTATATATGTGTATATATATAATAACAGAATCACTTTGCTGCACGCCTAAAACTAGGGCTTCCCTGGTAGCTCAGTTGGTAAAGAACCTGTCTGCAATGCAGGAGACCCTAGTTTGATTCCTGGGTTGGGAAGATCCCCTGGAGAAAGAATAGGCTTACCCACTCCAGTATTCCTGGTTTCCCCTATGGCTCAGCTGGTAAAGAATCCACCTGTAATGTGGGCGACCTGGGTTCGATCCCTAGGTTGGGAAGATTCCCTGGAGAAGGGAAAGGCTACCCACTCCAGTTTTCTGACCTGGAGAATTCAGGCCATGGGCTTGCAAAGAGTCGGACATGACTGAGCGACTTTCACTCACACTCCACTGAAACTAACACCACCTTGTAAATCAACTATACTCCAGTATAAAATAAAAGTTAAATTTAAAAAGGCCAGGGAAAAAAAAAGAGAAGTGGAGATTAAAAGGAGGAAAGAAAAAAGAAAATAATTAGGAAATTGTGCTCACGATAGCCTCTTGTCAACTCCTGCTGTGGAGAGATCAGGAAAATGAGTCTTCCCTAGTAGCTCAATTGGTAAAGAATCTGCCTGCAATGCAGGAGACCTGGGTTCAATCCCTGAGTTGGGAAGATATCCTGGAGAAGGAAGTGGCAATCCACTCCAGTGCTCTCGCCTGGAGAATTCCAAGGACAGAGGAGCCTGTAGGGCTACAGTCCATGGGATCACAAAGAGTCGGAGAGATAACTGTGCAACTAAATTTCACTTTTATTTTCATAGACACTACAAATCCCCTTAGAATGACCTCTTCACATTGGAACCAAACGACTGAACCATGAGACTCCAGGGGTAGCAGGTTATAGAAAGGATGTCCCAACTGCTCTGAATGTTCTCATGGAAATTCTTCTTCAGCAGTTTCTGGTACTTCTCCAAGTAATTAGGAAATCATTTATTAGACCTGATCATGTTTTGCCTCAAAACTGAGTTTAAAAGAATAACGTCATTATCTTTACAGATGACAGAGAACTTGAGAGTGGAAACGGGGACTTATTTGGGTTGGATTCCCATTATGGAACTAAATGTCTTTGACAAATGCAGTTTATCCTCCCTGTTTAACCACATGAGATGAAAGTAGTCCATAAGTTCTTCCATAGTTTACAAAACTGGCAGCTAATTAGATGTTTTGTGGATCCATGATGAAACGCAGGACTTTAAAAATATTTACAAATATTTTATGAATTATCAAGCTGCAGAGTAAGAAACAAAATGACCAACACACATGCGAAAATTACTGAACCTCATTTATAACCAAAGAAATAAAAATGAAGACATTGGGAAAGCATCCTTCCCATTAAATTGGTGAAATTGGTGAAGACCATGGACTTCCCTGGTGGCTCAGAGAGTAAAGCGTCTGCCTACAGTGCAGGAGACCCGAGTTCAATCCCTGGCTCAGGAAGATCTCCTGGAGGAGGAAATAGCAACCCACTCCAGTATTCTTGCCTGGAGAATCCCATGGACGGTGGAACCTGGTAGGCTACAGTCCATGGGGTCTCAAAGAGTCGGACATGACTGAGCGGCTTCACTCACTCACTCATGGACAATAGTCATATGCATATATTGCTGATGACAGTGAAGAATGGTCCACATCTTCTGTGGTGGGGGGGAGGGGAAGGATTGGCAAAATTAGAAAATGCTTTAAAAATTCGCATGCCCCTTAAATCCAAAATTTCACTGCTTTGAATGTATTCTAACAAAATAATGGATGTGCATAAGCAGTCAACTTCAAGAACATTAAGCACAATAACTTGTGAAAATGCAGAACCTACAATTTTTAAATTGTATCAAGTGAGATATTGTTTCTATCCGTATCATGCAATGCCATTTTGTCATTGAAAATGACATTGAAGATCTTCTTTCTTGTTTCAAAGACATACTTGTAGCATATTTTGGTTTAAAAGAAAGTTAGAAAAGTTATGATTATTTTCAGTAAAAGCAAAGTGTTAAAAGGTGAAAAGGTGGATAGAGTTTTGATGGCATTAATTGGGTCAGGAAACTCAAGAATGGCTGGCTGCCAAATTTCCTTGTCACTTTCAATTTTCCCAAAGAAGAAAAATGCAAGGAACAAATCCAAATAGCAAACAGAGCAGCAGCTTATTAGCTGAGTCAGTCCATGAGTTTTCTTGGGTGAATGGAGGACCTGTGTGGGGTTTCTGTCTCCCCACCACAGCCAAAAGCAGACAGTGTCCTTAGACAGGCACACAGAGACAGGAAGGAAAGTCAGATCTAAGTTACGGATCTCCCTGCATAGAATGAGGAGAGACAACGAAAGGGACTACCTGGGCACCACACTTTCATCAGTCCCCGGCCCACTAGTAGACACAGCCAGTGAATGCCATGGAATCCCATCAATAACAGTGGCTTCTTCCCTTCCCTCTGGTCCTGAGGGGTGGGGAGTAAGCTTGCAGGTGGGCTGAAACATCCAGACCCAAGAGGTTCAGACCACACTACACTGTTGGAATAATCTGCTGCTGCAAAACACACCACTCCAGAACCCAGCGGTTTACAATAGCATTATGTCTCCTGATTCTGTGGGTTGGCTAGGCTCTGACACGCTGCTCCACCCTGTGTGGTATAGCTGACCTGACTCATGCAGCCGCATTCAGCTGGGTGTCTGGTTGGTGCTAGAACCTCTCAGCTGGCATCTTACACTCCAGTGTCTCAGTCCTCACTCAGCTGTTGTTCGATCGCTAAGTCACATCTGACTCTTTGCAACCTCTTGAACAGCAGCACACCAGGCTTCCCTGTCCTTCACTATCTCCTGGAATTTGCTGAAACTCATGTCCATTGAGTCGATGATGCCATTCAACTATCTCATCCTCTGTCATCCCTTTCTCCTCCTGCCTTCAATCTTTCCCCCAACTGGGGTCTTTTCCAATGAGTCAGTTCTTCCCATCAGGTGGCCAGAGTATTGGAGCTTCAGCATCAGCAGCAGTCCTTCCAATGAATATTCAGACTGATTTCCTTTAGGATGGACTGGTTGGATCTCCTTGCAGTCTGAGGGAGTCTCAAGAGTCTTCTCCAACACCACAGTTCAAAAGCATGAATTCTTTGGTGCTCAATCTTTCTTAGGGTTCAACTGTCACATCCATACATGACTACTGGAAAAACTATACCTTTGACTAGATGGACCTTTGTTGGCAAAGTAATGGAGAGCAAGTATCTGGAGAAGGAGGCAGCTTTTGCCCCTTATGAGGAAGCTGCAAGCCACTCGGGGATAGGTGTACACCCTCTATGAAGGGGACCACCGTTACTTACTACAGCTACTCTAGCTCATTCCACAGGGTGGTCTGTAATATCTCACACGAGTGCCTCTGACCCCCAGCACAGAGTCAAAACACGCCCTCTAGACAGAAAATAGACATCAAGTGGGATATTCTGATGAATGAATGTTAAGTATGAGAAACTCAGAATTTCTCTTTTATGTATAAACTCTGAATCTTTTATGACTTCGGGGAGTGGGGTTCCAGGGAGCACACCAGGATATTATAGATAAAACATCACACTTTCCTCTTTGAAAGGCTCTGTGACTCTGATGATAAGGCAGATTTTGCTAAACTGCCCCCTCCCGCTTCAGCTTCTTCCTCTGGGCTGAAATCATGCATGAGAAACTCCAAAGAGGATCATATTTTTCCTAAAGGTTACAGGCTTAAATTATAAACTCAAGTCAATAAGTTAGATGTCTAGAAATTCTAAAAATAGGAGTGGATAATAAGAGTGCTTTCTCAACCAAAACCACAAAGGGCCCTCTGTTGCACTCAGAAAAAGCAGCAGAAACTAATCTTTCTCCCCAAGTGGAAAAATGGGGACTAGAAATCTCCCAGACGCCTTGCATTGTGTGCACTGACAATGTGTTTCCATCAATCTCATTTATTGTTGTCTGAAGTCTTATTTTCAGGCCATTACATTCAAATACTGAATCAGACCATATCCGCCAAGATCCTCTGGGAAGAGGAAATGCTCCTTACTGGAGGCAGGCTTGTTCTCTGGTTTTTACCATCAATGATAACATGTTTCCACTGAAAGAGGGTCACAGAATCTCAAGTAAGCAATTTTGTGGGAGGAGGGATCTCAGTACCCCGAGCAGAGATCTAACCTGCACCCTCTACAGTGGAAGCTCCAAGTTTTAGGTCCTGGAGCACCAGGGAAGTCCCTTAAGAAATTTGATAGAGGTTCTCCGGAACATGGAGGAGTCTGGAAGTCTCTACTAGGTGAGTTGTGAAATGAACAGAGAACAACCTTGCTAAAATGGCTCCAGCTTCACTAAATGGAGGGGTAGGCCATAAAAAAAAAAAAAAAAAAAAAAAAACAGACGAAATGTTCCAGCACTGCTATGGTCCAAGTGAGTTCAGAGTACTGCCCACCAAGCTTCCCAAATCCCACCTGCCTTCAACAACTAATCTAGGTGACCAGTCAGAAAGAAAATAATTGAGGCCAGGAAAAAGAAAAAAAAAGTAGGGGGAGGGGTTCACGTGGCAAGCTAGGAAAGCAGCCAAAACGGTAATCTGCCACACGATCTTTCTAAATCATTGTTCAATATTAAAGGATGATTAAATATAACTTTATTCTTTTCAACATAGGTAGTAAGTTTTACAGTGCTTCCCAGATGGCTCAGTGGTAAAGAATCCACCTGCCAATGAGGGAGACACAGGTTTGACCCCCTGAGTCAGGAAGATCCTCTGGAGGAGGAAATGGCAACCCACTCCAGTGTTCTTGCCTGGGAAACCCCATGGACAGAGGAGCCTGGCGGGCTATCGACCCTGGGGTCACATAAGAATCAGACACGACTTAGTGACTAAACAACAGCGACAATAAGTTCTGTACATACTTGGAATTTTTTCAGATACACAAAGACACAGAAAACAAATAAGTAGATCTTTCTACACATGATGTTTCTTTTTTAAAAACTAGTTTCATTTATCTATTTTTGGCTGTGCGGGGTCTTCACGGCTGCATGGGCTTTTCTCTAGTTGTGATGAGCAGGGGCTACTCTTGCTTGTGATGAGTGGACTGCCCACTGCGGTGGCTTCTCTTGTTGCGGAGCACAGGCTCTAGGGTTCACGGGCTTCAGCAGCTGAGACTCCCGGGCTCCAGAGCACAGGATCAATAACTGGTACACGAGCTTAGTTGCTCCGCAGAACGTGGGATCTTCCGAGATCAGGGCTCGAATCCATGTCTCCTGCACTGGCAGGTGGATTCTTTACCACTGAGCCACCAGGGAAGCCCCACAAGATGTTTCTTGCTTGGAATTTGGACAGTTCAGCTGTCTTCATTTTCCTCACGGAAGCCTTACTTTCAGGCATACATTTAGCAAACTAGCTTTCCGTTCCTACCCTTCCAATCCCAGCTCTTTGTCAATTTCTCCCCTCCCTCTCCCTCTCCTGTTCTTTCTCTTTCTTTCCCTCCTTCCTTCCATCCTCATCTCCATCATCTCCAATCCAGGAAGAAGTCTGACAGGTCTGTTCCTCCCCCTTCTCCCAGGAGTCCACTGTGGGCATCTGGTCGTGTGACCTCTGGTCCTTACTCCAGGAGACTCTGCAGAATAGCAACTGTCCTCTGAAGATATCAGTGGTTCTTCCTGTTCCTGGAAAGTTGAAGGAGACAGTAGCATATGCTGCTGCCTCCTCCCACAGGAAGTTGGCTTTGGGAGGAAAGTACACAGCATGGCCCCTCCGATGCCCACCTGCAAGTGACTCCACGTGGCAGGGGTCGAGAAAGGAAACACATTCATGGTTTTGGGGGGTCCTCCCCTGGGTGCTGCCCATCTTCCAGGGGCAGGATACAGCAGCTGCCAGTGGACGGGCTGAAGAACACATTAGAGATTCTACTCTCAAACCAAAAGCTTCGAGCTAGTTCTAGTTACTTCAGTTGGAATCTATTAGGCGAAGAAGAAAAAGAAGTTAGTCACTCAGTCATCTCCGACTCTGTGCGACCTTATGGACTGTTCCCCGCTAGGTTTCTCTGTCCATGGGATTCTCCAGACAAGAGTACTGGAGCAGGTTGACGGTCCTTTCTCCAATATTAGGTGGAACCCCATGAAATTGCCAATATTTGACTGCCTTGATCTAAAAAAATGGTCAAACCCAATCTCCTGCATGTCAACCTAATATATCCTGCATTGTGTCTCTAAATGACAGGGAAATTGTGCCAGTAAATGAAAACCTCCATTCATCATGCTGACTGCATCACTCCCATGCTCAAATATTCAGTGGAAACTCCCTTAATGTCACCATCAAGTTCACATCCATCACAGTGGCAAGCAAAGACCTCTTCAAGGGTCTCAGCCTACCGATCAACAGTACCCATTCCTGCTTCCCAGCACCCACTCAAATCTGTCTTCGCAAACTTTCCAAATCTTTCTCTCCCCCCACTTCTTGAAGTTCAGTGTATATTGTTAGTGTTTGCAAAGCTTCCAACCTGTCTACATTTCTTTTACACAGTCAATGTAACCAGTCTTTCAAAAAGCAAAAGATAACTATAATCAACAGAGACGGTGATGGCACCTCACTCCAGTACTCTTGCCTGGAAAACCCCATGGATGGAGGAGCTTGGTAGGCTGCAGTCCATGGGGTTGTGAAGAGTCAGACATGACTGAGCAACTTCACTTTCACTTTTCACTTTAATGCATTGAAGAAGGAAATGGCAACCCACTCCAGTGTTCTTGCCTGGAGAATCCCAGGGATGGGGGAGCCTGGTGGGCTGCCATCTATAGGGTCGCACAGAGTCAGACACAACTGAAGCAACTTAGCAGCAATAGCAGCAGTAGCAGCAGCAGCAACTATAATCAAAGTGTGATGAAGAAATTGACCTTCTTTTTCTAGAACCTGAATATTTATTTGAAATTGACCTCACAAATTCAAAAGACAGTTCTGAGTTTCTGTTCAAATAGTCATAACTTACTTGATCTTTAACCCACAAAAGAGGAATATGATAGGATAAGCCTCAGTCCACAGGACTCTTCCATGGGGTTGAGGAAATTGACAATGGCGCCTCTCCCAGGACAGTACCACCTGGAATTCCTCAAAGGAAAAAATGTTTTCCCAGCAGTTTAGGTGGGGGCGCTCACATTGGGGCTTCCTCTAGGAGTTCCTCAGACAATTGGTATCACAGAAAATCGGCCTTTCGGGCACTATATTCTTCCATAATAGTGATGGATGGTTGAATCATGAGAAGCCAGAGCCCGGAGGGCCCTCTTGCTAATGAATGCTCAACCTAGGAGGTCACTGGGGCTGGTTAGGGGCCGCAAATGTTGCTTCCCAGAGATTCTACAGATTGTATTTCCTGGGTCGTACTCTGACCCTGACAACGAGCGTGTGGTTCGTCTTCTGGGGCACTGCTAATGAGAGCCACGTTCCATAGGCATGTTTACCCCTTCCTCCTGACACCTGTGTCTTCTCCTACTTTTCTCTAGAAGACACTTCCCTCCCCACCCCACCTCAATTGTTTTTAACTTTCAGATAGATTGAATCAGGGTTGATGAATGCATAGTTTAGTTTGAGTTCCCACAGCCACCGTTTATGCCCCTCAAGACATGGATTTTGGGAAAAGTAGTTTTTATGGAAGACAATTCCAACAAATACTTGTAGTGGAGTGGGAAAGGGAGCTAAGTAAGGACAGGAGACAGTAAAAAGTTCAGGGTCAGGCAAGTCGTCTCTGAGTGCGATGAGAGTTTAAATAGCCGAGGATCTCTGGGAGCCAGCATAGGACACTTGCATCAGAAGTTCCTCAGGGAAACAGTATGTGTGTGTGTGTGTGTGTGTGTGTGTGTGTGTGTGTGTGTGTGTGTATACTTACCCACCCCACCTCACCACCCAGTCATGGGGGAGAGCTGCGGAGGAGTAGGGGTGTGGTGAATTCCACAAATGTTTGGTTTTCTGGCAGGTGTACAAAGCGAGTTTCATGTTAGAGAGAGAAGTCAGGCTAAATAAATGCTGGAAATTGGAAGGTAAGGGGGTGAGAAGCCAAGAGTGGGGGAAAGGGTGCTGACAGTGTCTGCTACAAAGCTAAAACTCAGTTAAAGCAGAAAAGAAGCAAAGGCATCAGGAAAGACAAAGTGAGAAAGATGCTAATCAGGAAAGAAACTCTGGAGCCTGTAGGCTGTTGGGAGGGACCTGGTTTTGATGCCAAAATAAGGGTCTCAGGGAGAGCTCACACCCATCAATTTCCTCTGGTCCCTTGGCCAGCACAGCCCCTTGCCCCCACAGTGAGCCACAGCTGCCCCCACCTCCCCAGGAGACCAGACCAGCAGGCAGGTCTGACTCAGGCTCCTGTGGAGTCACTGCTTTCCTGGGTCCCAGTGTACATGTAACTCTGTGGGCCCACCAAGAGCAGAGCCTGTTCCCCCCAGTCCTGTGGAGCTCCTGCACTCAAGCCCTGCTGACCCTCAAAGCCAGATGCTCTGGGGGCTCCTTCTCCCAACACCAGACCCCCAGACTGGGGAACCTGACATGGGGCTCAGGATTCTCACTCCTGTGAGAGAACCTATGTATGGGGGAAAAAAATCTGAAAAAAAAAGAATATATGCATGTGGATAATTGAATCACTAAGCTGTACACCTATGGCAACCCACTCCAGTATTCTTGCCTGGAGAATCCCCATGGACAAAGGAGCCTGGCAGGCTACAGTCTGTGGGGTCACAAAGAGTCAGACAAGACTGAGCAACTAAGCACATATGTGTACATGCTGCACACCTAAAACTAACCCAGCGTTGTAAATCAACTACACACCAGTGAAGTTTAAACAAAAAAAAAAGCTCTGTTACAAAATCTTAGAAGGGTACTTAATCCACTCTTAATTTCCAGCAAAATCCATCCATAAATTATACCGACACGTAATTGTGGAAAACGAGGCACCATCCTCCAAGTTTCCTAGCTGAATAATTGAGGCTTCATCCCAACCTTTGCGCAGCTCTGGTTCCCATCCCTTTCCAGCTCCTACCTCTTGTCTTCAGTCAGACGTGTCCCCTTCCTGCCCAGGATGCTCACACCAGGCTCACTGTGACTGCGTGTCGCACAGCCTGGCTGGGAGCCCCTCCACCCTCTGTGAACTTCCCACCTTCAAGCCCTAACTTGCACCTCCTCTGTTCCATGAGCTCTCACCTTTGCTGGCTGCTCCCTCCCAATAGACCTGTCCTTGCTGGTCCCTGTGGTGGATAGAGCAATGGCCCCAGAGAAGCCCATCCTGATTCCTGAAATCTGTGACTCTCACTGGACAGAAGAGACTTTGTGAGTGTGATCAAGTTAATAATTTTCAGATGGGGAGATTATTTTCAATTATCCAAGTAGGCCAGTGTGATTCAAAGGGGTCTTAATAGATGAAAGAAGAGTCACAGCCAAAGAGAGACCCCGAGAGTATGACCCTGCTGGGAAACAAAGTCATGCACCCTACATTTGGTACAACTGGTATCCTTAGAAGAAGAGGAGGGACACACAGAGAATGCCATTTGGTGATGAAGGCAGAGATTGGAATGATGCGTCTAAAAACTAAAGAATGACAAGGATTGTACAAACACTGGAAGCTAAGAGAGAGGGATGGAACAGACTATCCTCCAGAACTTTCAGGGAAAGTATGGCTTTACCAGGGCTTCCTAGGTGATGCTGCTGGTAGAGAATCCACCTGCCAGTACAGGAGACGTAAGAGACCTGGGTTTGATCCCTGGGTCAGGAAGATCCCCTGGAGGAGGAAATGGGAACCCGCCCCAGTATCCTTGCCTGGAAAATCCCAGGGGCAGAGGAGTCTGGTGGGCTACAGTCCACGGGGTGGCAACAGAGTCAGACACAACTGAGCATCTGAACACATACTATGGCCTTCCCAACACTTTAATTTGTGTTCTTAGCCTGCAGGATTATTAGACATTAACTTTTCTGCCGTTTCAAGCCACTCAGATTGTGTTACGTTGCTAACAGAAGCCTAGAAACCAAGCCACTGTTATAGAATTGATGTGAAGGTTAAGTTTAATAATACATGAAAATTCTTAGGCATATGGGAAGTTTTAAATCAATGTTAGCTATCATTATTGCTTCATAAGTATTAGAATTATCAGTAATAAATATTGGATTTATCATTAATTTGTTATATTTCCCTTGGACATTTTAATATTTTTATTGAGGTGTAGTTGATTTACAGTATTGTGTTAGTTTCAGGTGTACAGCAAAGTGATTCACTTACACATTTAAATATATTTTCAGATTTTCTATTACAGGGTATGTCATTCATTTTTAAAATACCAATAGAGTGACTATTGGCATTATTCTCTAAGTATCTCATGTGCAGAGATGACTTCTCATACCTCCTCACTGATAATAAACCTTTTAAAAATTCAGTTTTAGTTTCTAATATGATATACATTGCTATATCTCACATAAACAAAGGCTCTCAAGGGTCCTTGATAATTTTGTAAATTTGTAAGATGCCTTGATAAAGGCATCTTGAGACCAAATGCTTGAGAAACTCTGGAATAAAAGCTTTAAAGTAGAAATCTTCTTTGTTTTTTATTGTTCAGAAAGCTGGTCTTCTCTCAATATATAGTTTTCAAGCATAGTTGATGGTGTCAGCCTTCTGTGAGGTTGAACTTGGACAGTGAGATTGCAGAAAATTATTTTATGCTTCTTTAATACTGGCTGGGGTAAAAGGATACATATATTTAAGAGTGAGCTTCCCAGGTGGTGCAAGTGGTTAAAAAAAAAAAAAAAACTTGCCAATGAAGGAGACAAAAGAGACACGGGTTCAGTCCCTGGGCTGCGAAGATGCCCTGGAGGGGCTTGGCAACTCGCCCCAGTATTCTTGCCTGTAGAATCACATGGACAGAGGAGCCTGGTGGGCTACAGTCCATGGGTTTGCAAAGAGTCAGACATGACTGAAGCAGCTTAGCAGGCACACACGCATATGTAAGTGTGTGTCTGTGGATTTCTGTATATTTACAAACAAGAATCCCATCATTTAGTGAACACCTCCCAGTTGAAACTTAAGGAATGAGCAAGAAGAAAAATGGACGAATCCAGTTGGGATACACATGGGAGACAAGTCTAGTGCAGGAAATAAACACAAGAGAAATGACATTGTCTACAAAACCCACGATTCCCACATAGAAGTAAATAGATTTACTTTGAGATTCTCTCATTTCTCTCCCTCTTTTTTGTTATTTTAGGAAGCCATCAAAATTACTCTTAACACTACGTACAATCCCGGAATCCAGTCCAAACTATTGAGACAAATATGTCATGGTTTAGACTGAGGCAGGTTTTCCTTTTCCACCTGAAAGGCTCAGAGAAGAAGCCAGAAAAGCTAGATGTGGCATCTGAATCCAGTATTTCTCAGCAAGAAGGTCATCTCCATAGTTTTAAAATACACTGAAGTGCTCATCTCTCACATCCATCTTGAGTCTTCGGAACCCAAAATGGAGCTCAGTCAGACATACGCAGACTGACAAGGAGGAAACTTTTGAGTGCCGACCCAGATTTGCTCAGTCTTATCTGCATTGCTGCAAGAGTCAATAGACTCTTGTCAATGACCTAGGACCACTGGGAGCCCATAAGCCTGAGATTGGGGATCTGGGTGCCTAGAAAGTTGCTGATGTTGATGTTGGGCGAGGATCATACCAGGACGGGTGAACAGACTTGTTTGAGATCCCCTGTTAAGTTCCTCCAGTGGTGAGAGAGCCTATATTCCCCTTCCATATAATTGGTTTATAGCAGGAAATGATAACTGGTTCCAGTATTCTTGCTTGGAAAATTCCATGGACAGAGGAGCCTGTTGGGCTCCTGGGTTTGCAAAGAATTGGATGCAGCTGAAGCGACTTAGCACACACACACATGGTCCGTCTACATCAAGTCCACAGTGCCAGTTATAGACCTGAAATGTATCAGCAATCCCTCAATAATATCACAGTAACTCCCTTCAGCTATCACGAGGGCTCACAGGATGTGACCTCAAAGACTGAGTGCTTCTCTTCTAATACAAGCAGAAACATGGAGACCCAACTTTCCAGCTGAATCCCTGATGAAACTGCCCACCACAGCTGTGGAAGTCTTGGTGAATTCCCCAGGCCTTGCAGGTCAGTGAGGCAACAAGGTAACCTCACAGGCCTCAGCTTCCTCCTCTGTACGATGACGGGGTTGGGTCAGATGGCCTCTGCAATCACTGATTCTGTGATTTCTGGAGTCCTAGTCAAGTCCTGGATTCAACTCCAAAAGAAATCTTTCACTTTTATTTATTCCTGTCTCCAAGACTAAAATCTGTGAACCTGACTGGCAATCACCAAAAATATTGATGAAAAGAAGAAACAGTTAATCTCATGAAATGAGAGGTATGGCTTACAACATAAATGATGCAACCACACCATCTGAGCTCACCAGTGTTTTATAGCCTGAAAGTCTCTTTCAGGTGGTGACAGTCATAAACATGTCCCCTGTGAATAAGGGACATCATGTAGGGCTGCCTTCTCCTGCTCACTAAGGGTGTTTTGTCCACCTGTAATGTTAATGGAGTTGGCGTCACTGCAGGAAGGTGGCATGGTCCTCCTGAGTCTCTCCATTCATACTCCAATAACAGTTAGGAACTAATAAGCGATAATCCAGGAAATTTTAGAACTGTCACAGAAAAAGATTACAATGATCTTCCTGACAATAAGTTGTTTTTGTAAGGCTGCTTGATTGTGGCGTAGTTAGGCCAGGTTGAAGCTGGCAAGCACTGGTCAAGAGTATTTATTCAATTTAAGTGAAAGTAGATCTAGATTATGGAAAAGGAGTGAGGAGAGCAGCCAGTTAAAAGAAGCCAAGGCTTCTGCTAAAGGGAGGAAAGATCCCTAGGTCCTGAGATTACACGAGGTCTTTCCAGTAACATGTATGATACTGGACGATCACAAACGTCCACCATCACCTTTATATTCAAAGACTAGAGTCAGGACACATCCCTCAATTATGCACACACTGTTTTATCAAAGAAGTTGTGAACCATAGGCATCTCTGGATACCGCAGGATACCGCAAACATCCGATGTCTCAAACCCGCCTGCCAACTGTACCCTGTTGCCTTGGCAACAGGATGCAAGCAGGCATGGAAAAATCCTGTTGCCTCAGCAACAGGATCTCAAAAAAAGAGGGTGGAGGCTTTAAGCTGTGACTATGGCAAAGGCTGTACGTTCAAGCTGATAGGTGAGATTTTAGTCCAATTACAGTGAAAAATACAGAATTTATGCTATGATAACTAATAGTCATTTATCTATTAATTGACAAATATGTGTGGACTGGCCCCTAGGTGTAAAACACCGAGCAATGCACTGTAATACACTGAGGAATGCAAAGATGGACCATAGTCTGGTTTGTGCCAACACGCAGGAATAAATATTAATTGATTAATCAAGGGATGTTCTTAAGAAGATCATAATACAGTGACCAAAACTTACTAGCTCTGGAGTGTATGGGATAAAGAGAGTGAAGCCCCGGTGTATATTATCAAATTCCACTATATAGGACAATTTATTTCTAAGTTGAAATAAAATTCTATGACATTGTTAGAACCATCAGCATATATATAAACTGAGTAAGAGTATGAAACTTAGACAGAAACTGGAAAGGCCAAGCCCATTTGTAGTTTTTTCCCAGCAAGTGGAAATGCAGGCAGAGGATTCTAGATCACTTAGATCACTAAAAATGACTAAAATTGGAAATTTCAAAGAAAGTACTAATTATTGAATTTTAATTGTTTTTTTCCTGACACATTAACTCAGATTTTTGCTAACTCTGTCAATATGCACAAAACATCAAACATTAACAATAAGAATATTTATATCATATGATTATTTCAAAGTAGATTTTTTGTGTGTGTTTGACTATGAGAAGTGAAGTCAACTTTCCCTCTTATGATTTTTGAGATGCACATATCAAAATAAAAGATGGTTTCCACACACACTTCAATCCCTCTCAGTACACACATGGAGTTCAAATCTCAAACTGTGAACGTAAGAGAGACAATTTCTCTAGGAAATAGCTTCTTGGTTTCTTCCAACTTAGTTATACATCACACCTTGTGATCCAGACGTTTCACGTCTAGGTGTTTACCCCAAAGAGGAAAAAAAGATGTGTGTCCACAGAGACACACCTGTTCATCACAGCTTTGTTACTGGAACTCAGAAGTTCATTAACAGATGAATGGATTAACAACCTGCGGTATAGCCAAATAGTGGAAAGCTACTTAACAATATAAAGGAATGAACTATGAGACACTAACAGAGACAGATCTTGAAATAATTACACTGAAATTACTCTCACTTCAATTAATTACATACTCTCATTTCAATTAATTACATGCTCTCATTTCCCTGACTGAAAGAAGTCAGGGAAATGAGAGTATGCATTGAATACTCTATTAGTCCCATTTGTATTAAATACTCAAATGCAAACCAATCCACAGCACAGCAATCAGAGCATTGACCGTCTCGGGTGAGGGGTGAGGAGCCCAGGACGCTTCTAGATAGACGTGTCCACTACCTTAACCCTGATTTCACAGGGATACAGAGACTCAAGAACAGAAAGTTCACTCTTTAAAAGAATGCGACTTACTTTCTATGGATTATACCTCATTGACTCTGTTAAAATGACTTCTTACATTCTCTAGAAAAGTTACTCAAATAGAACATCATATGATCTGTGCACCTTCATTGAAAGCAATACATAAAAAGGACACCATGAGGTTAACTTTAGTCTGCTTTTTGTTACTTACTAGATAGAACTTAAACATAAGTCGATTTAGCTATCTGTTGAAGAGAACACACAAGTGAAAGAACATTTTAATATTCTTTGTCTAGTCCTCTGCCAGCTGTTCAAAGTCTTCCTGGTTTTGTGACTCGAAATTTCTCGTTCCTGCTTATTGGGTCCACCCTGGTCTGTTAACTTAGAATCTGAAATGGGAAATGCTTTGGATACCCTTTGGCAGAGCAAAATGTATGCTGCTCAGAAATTTGTCCAATGGTCTTCTAAGGGGCTTCCAATCCCAGCCTCGTTTGTGTTCATCCCCAGCCCTGATACAAACCTAGGAGCACCTTCTGAGGCTCAAAACTTTCCTGCCAGACCCACTCAACCTTTTTCATACACTCCTCCTTTTCCTGTCCCAAACCACAGATCCTTCTTCCCTAAGTTATCCTCAACTGAGATCATTAGAAATTCACTTAAAAAATAAACATTTAGCTCAAGAAAAAGCAACTAGCTCAAGATTACAGAGATAGCTCATAGGTGTCAGAGGCAGGATATGCATACAGGTCTATCTACAACCAATATACATCCTGTACTTTGAAAAAAAAAAACACCTTCTCTATTTAAACAAATTTCAATCTCCCCTTGGTGATGCCATAGAAATTTCAGGAATATAATTGTAAAATAAATCCTTGTGGGTTATTTCTGCTTATCATGTTTCTAGACAGTGATGCATTGCTATATTTAAGGAATACAACTGGCTTTCTACCTTAGGACATCTGGAATTTTTAAAAAATTCAAATCTGAAGGAAAATAAGCTTGAAACTTAAGGATTTCTCCTCCTGTGACTTTTTTTTTATTCTTCTAGTTTGAGGGTTGAGGCCATTACGATGTTTGCAAAAGTTGCCTCCAGCAAATACACAAACCTATTAAATGGAGTTAGTGGGGAAATGTGCGTCCTTGAATGATGGAATCTGGCTGCTGTCATCATTTTTACTTCCTAACTACTTAAGATTTTTCTAGGAATAGGAGGAGGAGTTAACTAGCGTCTGCATCCACTGAGAGGATGGACACATTCTGGGTATCAATATAGCAGCAAGGAGAAGGCAATGCTAATCAGACAAGAAAATTATCACCGATATGGAAATCACCACCATTACAGGATGTCACAGTGCTGTCACAGCGCTGGCACGATTATGTTTACTGCAGTTTTACTCATTATAATGCCATTTTTTAAAATGTGTGCAGCAGATCATAATACATTTTCAGTTAATAGTAATTCTAACAGTAACAGACTGACACTGCCCAGATTAACTGAGGCAGTAGAGGAAGAATTAAAAAAGCCTATTTTATTAAGATTAATGCAATGTTTTTAATTGTCTAGAATGTTAGTTTTATCAGAAGAGAGAGAAAGAAAATAAATAAATAAATAAAAAGCGTAACATCAGTTATATCTTGTGGAAGCTTTACTTTGGAACCACAAACAATGCACTATTTCTTTTGTGTTCTGAGACATTCATATTCTATCTCAGGTATACCTTTACCGAGTTTCTTCCGTTTGCTTAGTTAATTACCATGACCTTAAATATGTACATTTAGGGATCTCTGGTGCTGGACGGAAAGTCATCTCACAGAGGGACTCTCTTCTCAATGGCAAACCACATTCCATGCTTTTCATGAATGATAGCACAAAGAAAATTCAAAATAGAAGACAGATCCCTGCCTGCATATTACTGTATATAAACCCAATCCCTAAATTTCAAGGTACTAAAAATATCAGCCAGTGTGATCAGATGCTTAAAGGGACCTCATTGGGAAACTGGTTTTGCCACCACCGACCAGTGGGCAGATGAAGCAAGCCTGGGGCAGGGTTCTTCGCTGTGGTGGATGGAAATCTGCTAGCTCCAATGCCATCTGAATCATTTCACTGCCTAATTTTATTTATGAAACCCTAAAGCACGCTTCTTCTTCTATGCCCTACTTACCAAGCAGAGAAGCAATATGTTCACATTAAACCAGAAAAATTGATGTCTGGAGCCCTGAAAATAGCTAAATCCATAAATATTTATAATAAAGGAAAATGTCCTCTTCAAATTTAGATATTAAGAATTACTTTATTTTGAATTTAAAAATAATTATACAAAGCTAGATATTTTGCTTTAATATAATTAAATGCATATGATTATGATCCTGTTATCATGATAATACTTTCTTAGTTAGAACTTCTTAAAAGCACAAGAACATATTAATGAGCTGTCACTGAATTAAATAAATTAGGGAATACATTAATTATTACAATTCGATCTAAAATTTGAGTATCAAATTTACAGTACTTGATAATGTTTCACAGTCATCTCACAATTAATGTAGTACCCACAGTGGGTTCTCTATTATTACTAGTTCAAAGACAGGTTGTCAAGAAGCAGTGATACTAATAAAGATGAGAATGGTGTCATCATCTGAAAGGATCATGTTAAAAATACAGAAGATGCGGTCTGTGTCGAGTCACCGATCACCATTTTGTTTGCAGTCTGCACATAAAAAAAGAGAAATAACTGGATGTGTATGTTAATGTTTCTAAAAGCATTTCCAGAGGCCAGAATCAGGTAATTCCTCTCAACATACAGAGGAAACAGTATGCAGAGAATCAGCACGTGGTCAAGGTTGAAGGTATTCTAATTCGGACTGCTCAAAAACAAGAAATGCCACTGAAAACCAGCAGTGCTCTCTTCAGGCGTTACCTAGCCTGCAGTTAAACGTGAACAAGGTAAAGGAACGCCACACTTAGGCTCCATTTTTAACACAGAATTACAT
Organism: Tragelaphus eurycerus; assembly: GCA_935064755.1. Lineage (NCBI taxonomy): Eukaryota > Metazoa > Chordata > Mammalia > Artiodactyla > Bovidae > Tragelaphus > Tragelaphus eurycerus. Next base: position 16,396,292 of record CAKXYN010000034.1, on the reverse strand, counting down.
GAGGCCCCGGAGAAGGCAATGGCACCCCACTCCAGTACTCTTGCCTGGAAAATCCCATGGATGGAGGGGCCTGGTAGGCTATAGTCCATGAGGTCGCTAGGAGTCGGATACGACTGAGTGACTTCACTTTCACTTTTCACTCTCATGCATTGGAGAAGGAAATGGCAACCCACTCCAGTGTTCTTGCCTGGAGAATCCCAGGGATGGGGAGCCTGGTGGGCTGCCGTCTATGGGGTCGCACAGAGTCGGACACGACTGAAGCGACTTAGCAGCAACAGCAGCAACATGAGGTCCAGATCTTGCTACACTGCACACATAGCACATTATAAACATCCAACTATCAGCAGAGAAAGAATTAAAAATTTTGGAAAAGTTTACAAATTACTATCATCTTTTGCCTGCTCTAGTGTGATCTTCTCCTTTCCAGTGTCCATGCTTCCCCTCCTGGCTCTCTGCAGTCTAAACAGCAGCTAGGTGCACCTTTTAAAACGTTATGTCAACACTTTCTCTCAACTCATATCCCTTGCCTATATCATGACACCTCAGGATCTGCCATCATTGTTGAGCATCTAGATAGTTGCATGATTGCCCCTTTGATGTAATCAGGTTTCTGCTCAAATGTCACATTAGAGACTTTTCCATTCCATTTTGACATTTCTATGTAAAATAGCTTGTCTCTCCACAGCCTACAAATTACTTTCCATTTCTGTTCAGTCACTAAGTTGTGTCTGACTCTTTGTGACCCCATGGACTGCAGCGTGCCAGGCTTCCCTGTCTTTCTCTATCCCCTAGTCTGCTCAGCCTCATATTCATTGAGTCAGTGATGCTATCCAATCATCTCATCCTCTGTTGCCTTATCTTTTAAAATATTTTTGTCCGTAACACTTTAAATATATTTTATATTTTCTGTTATGTGTCTCCCTTCACTATGAAGGTAGGAGTCTTCTAACTATTTTGTTCACTGTTAGAGCATGAAACTGGAATAGTCCCCAGAAGAGAATAGTTGCTCAATAAATTGTGTCGAATAAAGGAAATAAGAGGCTGATTTTTTTAAGTGTTGCAAAGATATTTTCCATGTTAAAACAAGAGTTAGAAATCAAAATCATAGCATACTTTTTTAAAAGAAGTCATCAAACTGATTCTAAAATTAATAAGGAGCAACAACAGACCTCAAAGAGCTAAATCAAACCTGACAAAGAAAACAAAATTGGAGAACTTACAGATTCCAATTTCAAGACATATTACAAAGCTATGATAATACAGACAGTATGGAATTGGCCTAAGAACAGACATACAGATCAATGGAACAGAACAGAGTTTAGAAATAGATCCACATAGACAGTCAAATTATTTTCTCAACAAAGATGACTAGAAAAATCAATGTAAAAAGATTAGACATTTTAAGAAATGATGCTGGAAAATCTTGATATCCATATGGATACTCTCTTTATTATTCTATGTACAGAATTAAATCAAAATGGATCATAGACGTAAACATAACAACTATAGCCATAAAGAATTTACTTATAAAAAGAGCCTGTTTTTGCAGCTATTGATATAGGGAACAATTTCTTTAACATGATGCAAAAAGCACTGACAACAACAAAAAGTAAATAAATTGGACTTTAACAAAATTCAAAATCTCTGCTCATAAAATATCATTAGTAAAATAAATAATCAAGTCATAGACTGGGAAAAATATTTTCAATACATATGTTTGACAACAAATTCATATCTGGGACATACAAAGTACTCCTCAGTTCAATTCAGTCTCTCAGTCGTGTCTGACTTTTTGTGACCCCATGGACTACAGCACACCAGGCCTCCCTGTCTATCATCAACTCCCGGAGTTTACTCAAACTCATGTCCATCACGTCGGTGATGCCATCCAGCCATCTCATCCTCTGTTATCCCCTTCTCCCATCTTCAATCTTTCCCAGCATCAGGGTCTTTTCAATGAGTCAGTTCTTCAGTACTCCTAAGTATCAACAAAAACAGACAGATAATTCATTAAAAATAATGGGGGAAAGAGTTGAACAGAGACTTTTTTCATACATAGATACATCAATGGCCAATAAACACAAATAAAGGTGTTCCACATCCATGATTATCAGGAAAATGTAAACACAATTCACAAAGAAATACCCTTTTATACCCACTACAAAGTCTAAAATAAAAAAGACTGGCAATTCCAAACACGGACCAGAATGTGAAACATTTGGAACTCTCATATATTGTTCCTGAAGGTTTTAAAGAGTTTATTTTTAGAGAACTGTTTGGTAGTTTCTTTTAAACATACAATACCTTATGACCCTGAAATTCTATCCCTAGATATTTATCTAAGAAAAATGAAAATATCTCCACAAGAAACTTATGGAAGAAAACTCAAAGCAATCTTACTGATTAGAATACCCCAAATCTGGAAACGACATACTGTTCATCAATGGGAAGATAAACAATTTGAGATCCAGTCATGTGCATGATACTACCTAGCAGTATAAACAAATTACTGATATTCACAACAACAACATAAAGGAATCTCAGAGATGTTATGTCATGTAGAAGCCAGATGCTGAAGAGTACAGGCTGTTGGATTTACATGAAGTGAAATAATATATTAAATTAATCTATAGTGACAGAAATATTAGCAGTCTGTCAAGGACTGTGGATTGTATGGGAAGGGGCAGGAGGGAATTTTCTGAGGTCATGCAAACGTCCTGAATCCTGTTTTGGGTAGAAGTTATAAATGTACCAGAAGTTATTGAACTAAAATCTAAGCTTTGTACATTTGGTGTGCTGTGCTTAGTCACTCAGTCGTTCCAACTCCTCCACCCCAAGGCCTGTAGCCCACCAGGCTCCTCTGTCCATGGGATTCTCCAAGCAAGAATACTGGAGTGGGTTGCCTTGCCCTTCTCCAGGGGATCTTCCCAACCCAAGGATCGAATCCAGGTCTCCTGCATTGCAGGTGGATTCTTTACCGTCTGAGCCGCCAGGGAAGCCACTTTGTACATTTTACTGTACATAAGTTATATCTCAATAAAAGGGAGTGTAGCATGGATGTGAGAATCGTATGTATAGCTGTGTGGGAGCCTATAAAGCATGGTTTTATTTTTCTACAACAGAACAAGTACGGAACATTTCTAAAACAAATCATGATTTTTCCTGATACTTCGTTGACTGCATCATTGCTTGTTGCATTCACAGCCTTGGGGAAAATTCAGCCAACAATTAACCAGACAATAAAAGCAAAGCTGTTCACAAGAATATTGTCCTTTTAAAATACATCATTTTCTACATGGCTTAATTTAATCTCTTAGGAGAGAATTGCGGATACAAGCCCTTAGTAGGATTCTCAGCAATTTTAAATGACATATAGCATAATAAAAATTAAGCAATGCAGATAAAACATTTTTAAAAATTTGTACTGAGGGACATCCCTGGTGGTCCAGTGGCTAAGACCCCATGATCCCAGTGCAGGGGCCCTGGGTTGACCCCTGGTCAGGGGACTAGATCCCACATGCAGCAGCCGAGAGTTCACATCCCACAACTAAAGGTCCCGCATGCTGCAACCAAGACTTGGCAGAACCACATAGAAAATAAGTGTTTTTTAAAAACTGCACGAAGAAAATGAGAATCAGGTATTTACTCATTTGCTCAATTCTCAATCAGCCAACTTTGGGATATTTGAAAATTTAAGGAAAAAATATCAACTGCTTGTGAATAAAGTTTGCTAAGAACATACATAAATTGGACTATAACACTACAGTCAGAATTTCAAAAATTTTTTAAATTATAAAATTATTATGAAGGGCTTGGGAATTTAGAAAATAATCTTTGATGATAAGTACTCTACTAGTTGCCTTGGTCCCCAGATTCGATGGAATTTAAGATGATCATTATTTTTATTATATTTGAATAGTGTGACAATATCAGATTATCATAAAAATCTTTTTTTTTAAACTCAATGAAACCTTAGAGTAAATATCTAGGACTCACTCTATGGACATTCAATTTATCCAGATCTGATGTAATTTTTTAAAAGATGGTAGTGGTAGGCACACACAGAGGAAGGAAGATGATTCTAAATAACTGAGAGGAATGGAGTCAATCATTTGGAAGCTCCTGAAAGCAGAACAGAGGCTTCTCTTAGATGAAAAGAACTGATATCCATGGACAGCTTGTTTCATGCCTGTCCCCAAAGTTCCAGCCTTCCCTAGGGATTTTGGACTTGCCAAGCTAGCCCCAACCATCATATAAGCCAATTCTTTGCAATAAATTTCTTAATATGCAACTCCTACTGGTTTTGCTTCACAGATTTCATGTAGGATTGTCCTACACAATGTAGGTGTAGTAGGTGTGGTGTTAGCATCCATGGCTGCTGCCCCTTCAGTATCAGTACCTTTCAAAGTCCTTGTGATACACAAAATGACACCTGTCAGTATGTCCACCCACTTCCTATAAGTCCCTCTTGGATAGTTCAGAAGTGCTACCCCAAATCCCTGCTACGGATGAGGAAGAGACTCAAAGCAAGCAAAGTAGATATTGTAATGATCCAAGGTGAGATGTGAGAATAAGAACTGAAAGGCTAAGATGGATTTTCAGACATTTCAAAAGCTTGCTAGTGAGATGAATGGAGGATTTGCGGGAGAGTAAATTGAAGAAGATGTCAATGCTCTAGTTAAGGCGCTGGGGTGTAGACCATGACTGGGTTAAGAGAAGCCATCCACTGCGGGAGCTGCTGAGTACGGGGTCCTAACAGGAAGGTAAACACCCAGTTCAAAATTGAGGTCTGGCCCACAGGGGAGGTTGAGATCAGGCAGGCAGTTTGAAGGTCTTCAGAATATGAGTACGGAAATTGTTGGTAAAACACATCCCAGTGTATTTTCTTTTCTTAGAAAATGTTGTATACTTCTCTTCCCAGAGCCTTTATCTTCTGAGACCATGCCAAGAGGCTGAGGCTTATAAACTGGAGGGTAAGGAACACCAGGGGAGAGAGAAGGACTTGACACAGGGGGATTTCTGGCAGAGCACACAGGGAACTAGGGAACTTCATGAAACACAAAGAAGACCCCTGAGGGGAAGGAGCGGAGAAAGCAGATACAAGCCACCTTATTTTCCTGCACACACCCACGCCTGCAGGGCTGAGCCCCAGGTGGTAGAAACACTCAGAGGGTTGGAAGAGGGCAGCCCAGGTGCATCCAGAGAAGGCTGGAAGCTCCAGAGAAGCTCTGTGATCGCCATGCCACTGTGTACTCTGTGGTCAGTAGGAGCGCGGAACACAAAGCCCACGAGGGCCGACTGCTTTCTGCTTAGTTCACCGTGGCTCAGCACACAGACTCGTGCCTGACATCTATTCACTCAGTATTTACTGAACGGGTAACTGAATGGCACGTGAAACAGACGAGTTGGAAAATACGAAAAAGGTGCTTGGGCTAGTAGTGCCCCTGACCGCCAGTTGGTTCCCCACGGGCTGTGGGTGGATGGATGGGAATCCAAACCTCTCCCTGTGCCTTAGTGGGGAGCATAGAAGACGGCTGTGGTGCCAGCCAGCAAGTTCACCAGGCCACTGTTGCGTCGGGGGGCCACAGAAAAGACAGCTCAAACCCGTGAATGCCAAGGCAGGTGCTCCGCAGCCGCAGAGAGGGCTTCCCTAAGGTCAATAGACACCAACAGAAGAAGGGGGAGCAGAGCCCCTGGCCCTCTACCAGCTGTGGGGGGATGTTGTTAGGGAAGTTAAATAAAAGCAGTCTTGTTTAGGCTTCAGAGGCAAGACAGCAGAGCAGGCCTCTGATCTGGCTGGACACTGCCCTGACCACACACCAGTAAGCCAGGAGCTCTGGGAGTTGGTGATGGACAGGGAGGCCAGGCACGCTGCAGTCCGTGGGGTCGCAAAGAGTCGGACATGACTGAGCGACTGTCACTTGATAACGTAGTTGCTGCTGCTGCTGCTAAGTCACTTCAGTCGTGTCCGACTCTGTGCTACCCCATAGACCACCTCCTACCAGGCTCCTCTGTCTCTGGGATTCTCCAGGCAAGAACACTGAAGTGGGTTGCCATTTCCTTCTCCAATGCATGAAACTGAAAAGTGAAAGTGAAGTCGCTCAGTCGTGTCTGACTCTTAGTGACCTCATGGACTGCAGCCTACCAGGCTCCTCGGTCCATGGGATTTTCCAGGCAAGAGTACTAGTGGGGTGCCATTGCCTTCTCCGGATAATGTAGTTAGTTGGTTGGTATTTTGGAGAAATTCAAGGTTTTAGTTCATAGTACCCAGGATTGAATCCAAACACCTTAATTTAGACATTCACAAACGTCTGCCATCTAGCACCAGCCTGCTATTACATTATATATACATACATCAGATCAGATCAGATCAGTCGCTCAGTCGTGTCCGACTCTTTGTGACCCCATGAATCGCAGCACGCCAGGCCTCCCTGTCCATCACCAACTCCCAGAGGTCACTCAGACTCACGTCCATCGAGTCAGTGATGCCATCCAGCCATCTCATCCTCTGTCGTCCCCTTCTCCTCCTGCCCCCAATCCCTCCCAGCATCAGAGTCTTCTCCAATGAGTCAACTCTTTGCATGAGGTGGCCAAAGTACTGGAGTTTCAGCTTTAGCATCATTCCTTCCAAAGAAATCCCAGGGCTGATCTCCTTCAGAATGGACTGGTTGGATCTCCTTGAACTCCAAGGGACTCTCAAGAGTCTTCTCCAACACCACAGTTCAAAAGCATCAATTCATCAGTCCAGCCTTCACACATCCACATCCATACATAACCACAGGAAAGACCATAGCCTTGACTAGGTGAACCTTTGTTGGCAAAGTGATGTCTCTGCTTTTGAATATGCTATCTAGGTTGGTCATAACTTTCCTTCCAAGGAATAAGCGTCTTTTAATTTCATGGCTGCAGTCACAATCTGTAGTGATTTTTGAGCCCAGAAAAATAAAGTCTGACACTGTTTCCACTGTTTCCCCATCTATTTCCCCTGAAGTGATGGGATCGGATGCCATGATCTTCGTTTTCTTTCTTTAGTCAAGTATTTATCATTGGATTATGTAATTGTACTATTGATGTGAACTGCTCTGGGAGAACATTTCACTCCATATGAAATGAAACAATCATAATACCATAATACTGCTGAAGAAGAAAGAAACATCAAATCTGATACTTGTAATTTTTCTGCATCAGTAGTGTAGATAAAAGTTTTAAAAAGTAATAATTGGTACCCAGTGGTACCCAGTGGAAACAATTAACTGCATGCTGTCTTCTGATACAGTGTAATCATCCTTTCTTCTCAGTTCTTTAATAAAGCTACATTTTTCCTTTTGGAGAACATTCAGTTAATCTCAAAATGAAAACCTAACATAGTGCAAGGGAAGAAGGTATTTTACCACTCCTTTGAACAGGAGTATAATTTTTCTCTGAGGCAATGTAGTCCTCTAGGGTCCCTGTAAGATGGAACACTCCATGAGGCATTCACGCAGGCCCACTGTGGTGCTCAAGAAGTCTTTTTAAACCACATACATAGATTTAGTACTAATGGGCCAGTTAGTGCTGGTTTAACAAGATGCATCAATAAACTATTCCGGGGTTTCCCTGGCGGTCCAGTGGTGGAGCATCCACCTGCCAGTGCAGGGACCACAGGTTGTATCCCTGCTCCAGAAAGAATCCACATGCCACATGGCAACTAAGCCTGAGCACAACTCCGGAAGCCCACGTGCCCCCGAGCCCGTGCTCCACAACAGGAGAAGGCGCCGCAGTGAGAAGCCAGCCCACCACAGCTAGAGAGTAGCCCCTGCCGGCTGCACCTTGAGAAAGCCCACGAGCAACAACGAAGACCCAACACAGCCACACAATGTGTCGTGTGTTACTTGCTCAGTCCTGTCCAACTATTTGTGACTCTTTGGACTGTAGCCCACCAGGCTCCTCCGCCCATGGAATTCTCCAGGCAAGAGTACTGGAGTGGGTTGCCATTCCCATCTCCAAGGGACCTTTCTGACCCAAGGATGCCTCCCGCATTGCAGGCAGATTCTTTACGATCTGAGGCACCAGGGTAGCCCTGCTGCTGCTGCTAAGTCGCTTCAGTCTTGTCCGACTCTGTGCGACCCCAATAGACAGCAGCTCACCAGGCTCCCCCCGTCCCTGGGATTCTCCAGGCAAGAACACTGGAGTAGGTTGCCATTTCCTTCTCCAATGCATGAAAGTGAAAAGGGAAAGTGAAGTCAAGTCCAACTTTTAGCGACCCCATGGACTGCAGCCTACCAGGCTCCTCCATCCATGGGATTCTTCAGGCAAGAGTACTGGAGTGGGGTGCCATTGCCTTCTCCCAGGGTGGCCCTAGCACAGCCAAATAAATAAATATTTTTAAAATATTATTTTTCTAACATATGCATTGATCATTCTATACACTGATGTTATCTTACAGTTTATGTCATTTAAAAATTTTCACAGTACATTTAAACACATTAACTTATTAAATTCTAGTGCCCTTTGCAATAGACAATATTTTCCCCTCAATTTAAAGATGAATACAAAGCCTCTAGAACTTCAAAAACTCCTGTCATGACTGTAGATCTAGTCCTGGGGGCTAGATTTCTGCAGTTAAAATGTTCCCTGCAAATACATATTGGAATTTTGATGGATGAGATGGTATGGATGAAACAAATCTTGCATTTGTTTCAAAATAATCTAAGGATGACGATGATGAATGAATGGTCCAGAGTAGCAATTTTTGGAGCTGGAGGATGGGTACACAAAGCATTTCTTTTAACTTCTATAAATGTATGAAACTTTTCACAACACAGGAGTTTTTTTAAAAAGCTAAGGCCAATAAATAAATACAAAAGTCCTTCTCAAGGTGTTTTGCTAAAGATAAGAGGGTTTCTGCTGTTCGATTTTAGATTAACTCTACCCATTCCCACATCAGCTACATGAATCTAATATAAATCTCCTTTTTTATAGCCAACTGGAAATTTGCTAAGTAGCTCTGCAGTGCAGAATTGAATAGAAGGCCCCAAATACTTAAGATATACAAATATCTAAGTCTCTTGCTTTGGGGGATTTTCTCTGAATGCAACATAACATCCAGAGAATGATGTGTGTCTCATTGTTGCCCAGTTTTTACAAAGTCTGGAGGTAAAATAAAAAGCAATGTTCCCTTGGACTCCCCTTGTCTAATATTTAACTGAGCTCTGGAAGAGCTAAAACTCCAAATTATCTGCTCCTAATCCCAGGGACAGAGGAGCCTGGTGGGCTGCCGTCTATGGGGTCGCACAGAGTCGGACACAACTGAAGTGACTTAGCAGCAGCAGTAGCAGTAACATAAACCTGGGTCTTGGATAATCATCATGGACTGCTCAGTGAAATTATAGCTGGGATCAGCATTTAAGGCGATGGAGATAAAAGAATTTTCTCCCCAAATGAAATTATATGGAGCTTCAATTTCTGGATTCCAAGTGTGCCAAGACAAACCCACCGAACAGTAGTGTGTTCCTTATTAAAAAAAAAAAAAAAAAAATGGAGTTTTCTATTCAGTATATCAGAATGGCTCTTCTTTGAGATCAAATTCTTATATAATTTTCCCAGCTGAGGCAGAACAAGTCCTTAGGATCTTGAAAAGGAATCTAATGACCAGGCACTCTGATCAAGAATGGCATTAACCCTATTGCCTTGGGCCCCACCCTCAGGAGGAAAGAAAAGAATGTGTGCAGACTGAGACTGAAGGGCCCCTTATAAGATCCCTGCTCTGGGAAGCCCAGGGCTGACTAACGAAGGGGTCATGGGTCATGATCCACCAGGGACACAGAGGAAGGAAGATTAGCGTAGCAACAAGAGCATCACCAGCACCACCACTTGCACATGTGGGAAGGTGCAGCTTTGACACTCCTTTCTCCAGCAGATCTTCCCAACCCAGGAATTGAACCGGGGTCTCCTGCATTGCAGGCAGATTCTTTAGCAACTGAGCTATCAGGGAAGCCCCTTCCTTCCCTAAGTTTACCTCAAAATAGCATTAAGTATCAAAATAATAAAGAGGTTACTGGCAATAAAAACATATATTCTGATTGGAAACATGGTAATATTACTGCTGCCACAGATAGTAATGAAAGCAATTACACTAACAAAAACATTTTAAGGCAAATATTATTTCCTTCTCTTCTAAATTAGCATACAGTATTTTCATCTGTATTTTGATACTCAGACTGCTGAAGAAATTAAATATAAGCATTCACATGCTATTTATGCAAAGATCATATTCTAAACAAAGAATTTCTAAGAGATCTTTTTGATACCTCTGGTTTTGTTATATACAACAAATAATGGGTTAGATCTTTGGAGCATCACTTACACTGACTTAATTTTAATTATAAGATATCAAAATGGATGCAAATATGCAATTATATAGTAGTGAAATATTACATATAGCAAAGAATATTTTTTCTAACTTACAGTGCATTTTCCTTAAGACAAACATGAACAACTTCAGACAGCCTATCAGAATACATCTTGAAGAGACTGAAACGTTCCTGCTTACATGAGACGGCAGAACTGCCTGGCGCTGACATGTGACTGCATTCCTATTGGCTTCCATACAATACCTCCATATATGCACCTCTGTTCCTATTCCAGATTCTTCTCCAAGGGCGGCTGTGATGTCAATGAACTGCATACACACTTCACCACGATGTCTGATATCATGGAGCTGACGTCTACAATATCTGAGCAGGCTTCTGCTTCAGAAGTGAAGCATTTAAGAGAAGATAAGCTCATTACAACCCTCTGGGCAAAGCCCAGTCCATTCCACAGGGTGCAAAGGCCAAGGTTAAATCCTGCATGTCCACCAAGGTGCCTGCACCCAGGAGAATCTGAGGTAAGATGGACATCAAGCCTAGTTTTGAATGCAGGATTTCTCAAAAGGCGTTTGGGAAGTTTGGGAAGGAGAGGGAGCAGCACTAATCTCTTTGTAGTTGGGCTGCTCGGCAAGGGTTACAGGCTGCACTGGAGGCTGCTCCCAGCTTCAGGATGGGCACGAGGGTCTGTTTCTCACTGGACAGTGAAACAGAGAGGGATCTCATCAATACAGGTCCTGATGATCAGGCCTGATGCACCAAAAGAAAGGAAGGATTCTTGGGGAGCAAGGAGCATGACTTACTGGCCTTTTCCAGTTGTATGGGATAAAAGTCAACACAACTTGATTAGTGAGTCTTATAAAATATGAAGTCATAAAAATAAAACTCAACCCAGTTACTAGAGGTTTAAGATGTGTATAGTAACTTTTTAAAGTAGCTAATTTGACACATTCAGTTCAGTTAGTTGCTCAGTCGTGTCTGACTCTTTGCGACTTCACGGACTGCAACACGCCAGGCCTCCCTGTCCATCACCAACTCCCAGAGTTTACTCAAACTCATGTCCACTGAGTCGGTGATGTCATCCAACCATCTCATCCTCTGTCATCCCCTTCTCCTGCCTTTAATCTTCCCCAGCACTAGGCTCTTTTCAAATGAGTCAGCTCATCACATCAGGTGGCCAAAGTATTAGAGTTTCAGCTTCAACATCAGTCCTTCCAATGAATATTCAAGACTGATTTCCTTTAGGATGGACTGGTTGGATATCCTTGCTGTCCAAGGGACTCTTAAGAGTCTTCTCCAACACTGCAGTTCAAAAGCATCAATTCTTTGGTGCTCAGCTTTCTTAATAGTCCAACTCTCACATCTATACATGACTACTGGAAAAACCATAGCCTTGACTAGATGGACCACATTCAGATCAAATCAGATCAGATCAGTCACTCAATCGTGTCCAACTCTTTGCAACCCCATGAATTGCAGCATGCCAGGACTCCCTGTCCATCACCAACTCCCGGAGTTCACTCAGACTCACGTCCATAGAGTCAGTGATGCCATCCAGCCATCTCATCCTCTGTCGTCCCCTTCTCCTCTTGCCCCCAATCCCTCCCAGCATCAGAGTCTTCTCCAATGAGTCAACTCTTCGCATCAGGTGGCCAAAGTACTAGAGTTTCAGCTTCAGCATCATTCCTTCAAAAGAAATCCCAGGCCTGATCTCCTTTAGAATGGACTGGTTGGATCTCCTTGCAGTCCAAAGGACTCTCAAGAGTCTTCAACACCACAGTTCAAAAGCATCAATTCTTCAGTGCTCAGCCTTCTTCACGGTCCAACTCTCACATCCATACATGACCACAGGAAAAACCATAGCCTTGACTAGACGAACCTTTGTTGGCAAAGTGATGTCTCTGCTTTTGAATATGCTATCTAGGTGGTCATAACTTTCCTTCCAATGGACCACATTACACGCTATCTAATAACATTCTCTGGGATTTTGGAGGCAGACAACACCAGTCATCCTACCAAAGGGAGTATTGTTCCTGTCACAGCTAAACCCTAGTAGAAGCCTATGCTAAATGCCTGTAGAACCAATTATTAAGACCACTGGTTATCATGCTTTAAATACTTTGGGCACTCGCTGTACTATTTTGTCTATTTTATTTTTAATTCAAATTCTCTAACTTCTAACTGAAGTCATGTGTACTTCTTAATAAAATTTAACATATTTGGACTTTGAGAAAAAGATCTAATTTTCATGTCTTTCATTTCACAACCCATAGTTAGTACAACTTTCAGCTATACTGATGTCTCTAGGCAAGATTTAAGAATTATTACACACAATTACTCTTCATAACAGAAGTCAAAATAGGACTCTAACTTGTTAATTTCCTAATTGTTCTTTTTCAAGTTTTCTAACCATAAGTAAAATGTACACATCATAATCAGATTTTAAGTCATTATTTTAACATTTCATGCTTTATCTATATGCTGTTTCTTTTTAAGTTCTAAAGCAGTAGGCTTATACGTGGTTATGACAGGCACTTCCACTTTTGCTGAATTCATATTTAACGAAGTTCAGTCTATGAATTTATTACATACAAAGTAAGGCAAGAGGTAATGGAAACAGAGTCAGCTACAATATTTGTGGGTACCCCATGCAAAATAAAAATATGGAGCCCCAGCAGGGAATGGGGAAGACAGTCTCCCCTTCCCACAATCCAGCATCCCAACTGGTAGTAAATGAGAGACCTCCCCTGACGACCACCAAGAAATTGCAACCTCCTTGCCTGCAGGATGCAGGCAAGAAGCCATCACTGAATTACTCACCATATAGGCCATGGTGCTGCCAGCTTGTTCAGGGATGGCCTCTTTGCCCCATCCCAAGATGTCACAACCCAGGACACACGCTCCACCTTGACTTTCTCCGCTCCAGCACCCTTAATCTACAGGTGGAGGAGGGTAAGGTAATCAGACAGGCCTCCCCTGCTGACCCACCCAGTCACCACACCAGGTGGAGGGCGGCTGTGGTAACCAGACAGGGATGGGAAGATGGAGCTGGAGGCCAGGAAGAGGACCCAGGGGCTGGGAGCTGTCTGCTGAGTGTCTAAGCCAGGGAGAGAAGACCCTGGAGGGACCATGCATGGGCTAGGATGCAACTCCCCTTCGTACATACCTGACCCATCAGATTCCACTTCCAAACCACAGACTCCAAGGTTAAATTACTGAGAACCTCATGAGCTCAAATGCAGAGCCCTAAAACCCCAAGCACAGGGCCATTCTGAGAACAGAGTCCCTGTGCTTTGTTCATAGCTGCAAATCTGTCTTGGGTGACAGTGACCTATGTGTGTTAAAGTTTCTTCCTTTGGCTCGTAATCACAAAAGAAGCTGAGTGTTGAGTTGGAGTCTAATTAAAGCAGGTTCTTTACCTTCACTTTATTAGCAAAAGGGATTAAAGCTCATTAAAAAAAATGCTTGGCTAACCAAGTTTGGTCATGACAACCACACGAGCATCCAATCGGACCACCGCGGGACCAGTTTCGAGAAGATTCCCAGAGCTGACTGTCTGTTTCTGCATGTAGCCCCTTCCTCCATCTATAAAAGCTCCCCCCACCCCCCTGATTGTCAGAGTGAGAAGTTCCTTTGGACAGGAGCTCCCCTCCCTCTGGTTGCTGGCCTCTGAAATAAAACAAACGTCCCTTTCCACCAACCTTGCCTCTTTATCGGCTTCAAAACAAGAGGCAGCTGGGCTCCCCCCTTTCATATTTTTGGTTCCCAACTATAAGGTTGCTGTGCTCTCATGATATTGCCTCCTGGGTTTCCCCTCTTTCAGCAGAGCCATGGCCATGACATTGGGCTTGCTGGGATGCCTGTGAGGAGCCGGCTGCAGGTGGCTTGCTGGCCCTGAGAGCCGGGGTTTGCGGGAATGTTCCTAGCTGCTGCCAAAACCACTTGTTTTGGGGATCCCCCTCTGCTTCTCCCCTGCTCGGCACTGGCTGCCAACTATGCTTTTCCCTGGTGGAATAGAAACAGACATCTGGACAAGCTGATGAAGCTCCAAGACCTAGTAAGTCCTCCAGCACGCACGCGGCAAACTTCTCTTTCCAGCAGGGAGTGCTGCTCGGGCGTTTTGCCAATTGGTTGAGACGTGTGCCTGCCACTGAGGACCGTTTGTGAGCACTGAGTGTCAGTGTGGCGTGCTGCTAGCTGGTTATGATGGGTGTCTGACGCTGCGGACCCTTTGTGTTGGGAAGTGGTTGTTGGGGACGCCTTATTACTCATCCTCTTGGCGGATTCGTGATGGTTCTGTCTTCCGGTGTGTGAGTGTATATTTCATTCGTGTGATTGGTATCTTTGTTGTCTTTTGTAAAATGGGAAATTCAGGTTTAATTCTTTAGAAAAATTCATGGCATTGAAATATGTATAATATCATATATAAAACAAGTCGCCAGTCCAGGTTCTATGCACGATACTGGATGCTTGGGGCTGGTGCACTGGGACGAAGATAATGTATCCAGATTTAAATCTACCAGTTTGCCCTACCCCTTAAGTGTTTAAAATAAAATATGCAACAAAATGGATGACTTAGTGGAGATGGAAGCCCATTAATTGGGTTCCCCATTAAACTGTTTACATACAAGTACACAGTTTTTATACTAAGGATTCGTGTTAAAAAGTCTTGTAAAGTTAATGTCTTTCACCGAGATACATCAAATGTCAGTGGAAGACATGTGACTTCATTAGATACGTTTAGTGTATTTAGAATGTGTAAATTTGTGCTTTGAACTGTAGTTTAATAAATGTAAAATTGCATCATAGTATTTGTTGTATTTGACCTAATGTAACCCTTGTATGACTTCCCTGGTGGCTCAGACAGTAAAGCGTCTGTCTATGATGCTGGAGACCCGGGTTCGATCCCTGGGTTGGGAAGATCCCTTGGAGAAAGAAATGGCGATCCACTCCAGTATATTGCCTGGAAAATCCCATGGACATAAGAGCCTGGTATGATTGCAATAAAATTTTGTGTAGATTTAACAAAAAAAAAAATTCATAAAGAAAAAGAAAGATTTTTTAAGACAATGTATAGTGATGGTATTCTTTAGACACCAGAGAAAATGGGTTAAAATAAAACTCTTTTAAAGTCCCCCAACTGGCTCTTTTACATATGTAGCAGAAGAAAGCTAGCTTGATAAAATACTGTTTTCAGAATTCTGACCCTGAGAGAACAAAATACACCTAAGAGAAAGCTTGAAGTTAACTCTTATCATGTCCATGAAATATAAACACAGACCACTTTGCCTGAGACTTCAGCTTTGGGTTAATTAGTGGGGCTTTACAAGATGTTTGAGTTCACTAAACACATATCTTCTGCCACATCAAAAAGAAACTCTGCTATGAGAAGAATGTATGTTTTTAGAGGTATGTATGGTTATGGAGAGTGTTCTTAAGTTAGCCAATTAAAAATTGCTGGTGTAACAATGCAATTACTTGTTTCTTGGTTTTGTTAAGGTCTTTTAAAAGTGGAAAATTGTAATGTATAATTAAAGCTACTAGAATAATAAGGGAAACATTTCAGTGTATAAAGCAAGTAGGGTACATGTTGCCGGTGAGAGAAGGTATAAAGACTGGAGATATTTTTGCTGAAGAAGAAAAGGAGAAGAATTTTGTCCTAGAGTTGTTTGTTTATGTGTGGGGAAAGTGAGGGCCAAATTAATATGGATCCAGAAAGTGATAAAAGAAAAGTGATTAAAGCTTTGTCAAAAAGGAACTTTGAGAAAAGAATTTTGTATGTTGTCAGCATTAAGATTAGATTGAATTTAATTAAATAAATGAATTTTGTTATTAATAATAAGCTGGTACAAGACTGGAATTTGGTTTCTCTCTCAAGAGTTTTCCTGGAAAATTAAACAGCTTTAAAAAAAAAAAAAAAAGTTTTTCACTGATTTCTTTGGATGCTCCAGGTCTCCATTGCAGCATGTAGGATCTCTGGTTGTGACATGTGGGGTTTTTAGCCGCAGCATGTGAGCTCTTAGTTGCAGTATGTGGGATCTAGTTCCCTGATCAGGAGTGGAACCCTGGGTCCCCTGCATTGGGAATGCGGGTCTTAGCCACTGGATCATCAGGAAAATCCCTATACTGCTTCTGATAACAGGTTGTAAGTTTCTTCTCTAGCTAACTTAGAGCATTCCAGAAGGCCCCTGAGGCATCTCAGAAGAAATATTAAAGTAACTAGGATTACTTGGTACAGTGAATCACACGGAGAACTTTGTTAAATGATACTAAACATTCTCAGGTTACACTGTATGGGTACATGTCCTTAATAGAAATGTTCTAAAAGTTATTAAATACAGGTTTTTGATAAATTTCAGATCATACTACTAAACTGAGCAAAAAATTTTTTTAATTCCAATGGAAACTTATTACCTTGATTTTTATCCATATTTTTGATGCCAATATTTAGGATGGAAAAAAAATTGTCTAGAGAAGCTGTCACAGAGTATAACTACTCACAGCACATATCCATTGGCTTTAATATTTTTGTGACAATTGAGTATAAGTGATAAAATGCATAGCCTATAAAATATTTCCACACCAGCGTGCCTCTGTACTTCTTTGCTATGTCTGATTAGTTTTTCCTTCCATGTGAATAACTAGGCTAATATATAAACAAAAACCTCTATTCAAGGGACATGAACGGACTCAGAGCAGGCAATGAGCCACTTGGCATGATTAGAAAAATGTATTGATTATCAGTGTCTTCTGCTGAAAGATTTGCCCATAAAATGGGAAAATGATGGAAGAAATTTTCACATATTGAGGTATGTGAAAGTCATTCTGGCTTATACATGGTTTAATTTGAACTTCAGGCTAAGCAGGACAGCCTGTTTGTGGCCTCTTAAACATACATTGTAAACTGCTTTAACCATTAAGGGAAAAAATACGTTTGAGAATAATACAAAGATGAATTTTGATTATTATCCTCATTGCAATATGACTATTAATTTTCAAATGTCCAGGTACTATGATAATCAAAGGGAGAAGTAATGTTTTCATAATACAAAATATTGATGCTAAGCCTGGAACCTGAGATTGTTTTCAACTCTCTGTTCACTCCCCAAATTAGGCAGGACTGTGCCCCACTTCAGCAGGAAGTAGCCAGAGTGATCATCACTCCATTCCCTCAAAGAGTTGGGGGAAATTGGAACCAAAATGGAACTTAAACCAGGTTCCTCTGCCAAGTTTGATTAACCTCTCTATTAAAAACTTTATTCCCTTTCTCCTTGTGGACCTGTCCCCCCTCGAGATTGGGAAGTACCAAAGAAAAGTGGGATTGAAGCTGTGCAGCACCCTGTGGTCCTCCCCTCCCCACAATGTCCTTGCCCCAACTTTCGCTTGTGGAAAAACTTCAGCCAAACGGTAAGTTTAATCAGAGAAGTGAGAAAATGTAGGGACAAAGGAAAACAGTCAAACAAAACCAAATCATGATAGTTTAGCCACTGAGCAAAGTCAAGGACTTTTAGTTCCTCCTCAAAAGCTATGGGTAATATTCTGAGCCATATTCTGTGAGCTGTCTTTAGATATTAAAACCCTCACCAAGTGGAAGACGTTAACTGCATGATGACCAGACTGTAGCCATGACATAAGCTGCCACAATTCTGAGATCTGGCCTCAAAAAAATGGGAATAAACTGACCCTGGGAATGCAGAGTAACTGTACCGAAAACAATCAAGATGACGCTGATCAGACCTCCACATGACTAACTTCAAGATGATTCTTAGAGCTGACTGTGCTGTTTCTACATGGAATCCCCTCCATCCATCTATAAAAGCCCTTATCTGCTGATTGTCAGTGGAGGGAGTCAGCCTTTGGACAGGAGTCTACCCTCCACCTGCCCGTAGGAGCTAGTCTCCTAAATAAAATAAACTTTCCTTTCCACCAACCTTGCCTCTTTATTGGCTTCAGAGTGGCAGGTAGCCAGACCCCCACTTTCAGTAATAATAGTATCTACCACATCAAGCCTGTTTGGTGATTAAATGAAGCCATGACTGCAAAGTGCTGGCATGTTGTAAAAGTTTAATAAATTAAAAAGAAAACTCACAATTGTGTTTCTGTTCCACCCCCCCCCCCATAGAAAAAAAAAAATTTTGGTGGCCTCTCCCCCAAAAATATTTTCAATCTATCCCCTCCCTCCCAATTTTTTGGGCGCCGCCCCTTTTATAAACACGCGCCTAGGCCCATTCCCTGGGGCGGGGATGGAGGGGGGGGCGGGAGGGGGAAAAAAAGGAGGGCGGAAGAAAAAAAGATTTTGAAAAGTGGGGTTGGAGACCCATCATGTCAAATAACACAAGTATGTGGCTTCTACCTCCTAAATATTTCTTGACTCTATATCCTTCTACTCTAATGTCTTGGCTACTGGCCTATTTCATAAGCACTTCTGAGAGTCCCTTGGACTGCAAGAGTCCAGATCCAACCAGTCCATTCTGAAGGTTTATCTCTGATCCATACTGGAAACTCTTCGAGGAAATGATGCCAAAGCTGACAACATCCTTCTGTGCTCAGTATTCTCAATGGCCACCTCATGCCGAAGAGTTGACTCATCTGGAGAAGACTCTGCCCCCCCATGCTGGGAGGATTGAGGGCAGGAGGAGGAGAGGGAGGAGGAGGGGGGGGGGGGGGGGGGGGGGGGGGGGGGGGGGGGGGGGGGGGGGCACCCCCCCCCCCCCCCCCCCCCGCCCCCCCCCCCTCAACCCCACCCCACAAACGGAGTGGGTCCATTCCCATCTCCATGGGATCTTTGTGACCCAGGGATCAAACCCAGGTCTCTCCAATTACAGACAGATTCTTTACCAGCTGAGTCAGCAGGGAAGCCCCATGACCCAAGAGGACAAAATTAAAGCTTGAGCATGCCACACAACCCTTACGGAACTAGCCCTTGCCTCCCTCCTCAGCCTCGCCTTCCCTCCGATTCCCCACCAGCAACACATCAAGCACTCCTACTACTTCTCTCCCCAACAGCCCACGGCTCTCCTTGCCCCCATTTCTTGGTCATTTTAATCCTTCTGCTTGATTCGGCTTGGGCTGATTGTATCTACATTTCCCAAACAATATCCCTTATGTGCTTCCCACCCTTTTCCAAGTCTCCACTAAGAAGACGTCTCGAGCCTTGGATACACTTACTGTCTCCCTTTTATATGTTCTCACTGTCCACATTAAAGTACTTAAAATTACTATAATCTCTGCATTGCAATGATCTCTTTCATTATTAGAAACTGGAAACTTCTTGAGGAACCTGTGTCTCCT
This sequence comes from Tragelaphus eurycerus, assembly GCA_935064755.1. Lineage (NCBI taxonomy): Eukaryota > Metazoa > Chordata > Mammalia > Artiodactyla > Bovidae > Tragelaphus > Tragelaphus eurycerus. The sequence goes on along the minus strand of CAKXYN010000034.1, from coordinate 16,376,655 downwards.
TCACCATAATCTGCCCAGCATGTAAAATGGAATCTAAGTCCTGATGGGCACTCAGTGAAAGAATGAATGAAATCCTAACACCTAAGAATTAATTGTTCATTAGTTCAGTTCAGTCACTCAGTCGTGTCCGACTCTTTGTGACCCCATAGACTGCAACACACCAGTTTTCCCTGTCCATCGCAAACTCCCAGAGCTTGCTCAAACTCATGTCCATCAAGTAGGTGATGTCATCCAACCATCTCACCCTCTGTCATCCCCTTTTCCTCCCGCCTTCAATCTTTCCCAGCATCAGGGTCTTTTCCAAGGAGTTAGTTCTTCACATCAGGTGGCCAAAGTATTGGAGTTTCAGCTTCAGCATCAGACCTTCCAATGAGTATTCAGGACTGATTTCCTTCAGAATGGACTGGTTGGATCTCCTTGCAGTCCCAGGGACTCTCAAGAGTCTTCTCCAACACCACAGTCCAAAAGCATCAATTTTTTGACCCTCAGCTTTCTTTATGGTCCAGCTCTCACATCCATACATGACTACTGGAAAAAGCATAGCTTTGACTAGACGGACCTTTGTCGGCAAAGTAATGTCTCTGCTTTTTTTTTTTTCTTTAACTTCACAATATTGTATTGGTTTTGCCATATATCAAAATGAATCTGCCACAGGTATACATGTGTTCCCCATCCTGAACCCTCCTCCCCCTTCCCTCCCCATACCATTCCTCTGGTTCGTCCCAGTGCACCAGCCCCAAGCATCCAGTATCGGGCATTGAACCTGGACTGGTGACTCATTTCGTATATGATATTATACATGTTTCAATGCCCTTCTCCCAAATCATCCCACCCTCTCCCTCTCCCAGAGTCCAAAAGACTGTTCTATACATCAGTGTCTCTTTTGCTGTCTCGTATACAGGGTTATTGTTACTAACTTTCTAAATTCCATATATATGCGTTAGTATACTGTATTGGTGTTTTTCTTTCTGGCTTACTTCACTCTGTATAATAGGCTCCAGTTTCATCCACCTCATTAGAACTGATTCAAATGTATTCTTTTTAATGGCTGAGTAATACTCCATTGTATATATGTACCACAGCTTTCTTATCCATTCATCTGTGGATGGACATCTATATTGCTTCCATGTCCTGGCTATTATAAACAGTGCTGTGATGAACATTGGGGTACATGTGTCTCTTTCAGTTCTGGTTTCCTCAGTGCGTATGCCCAGCAGTAGGATTGCTGGATTATAAGGCAGTTCTAGTTTCAGTTTTTTAAGGAATCTCCACACTGTTCTCCATAGTGGCTGTACTAGTTTGCATTCCCACCAACAGTGTAAGAGGGTAACCTTTTCTCCACACCCTCTCCAGCATTTATTGCTTGTGGACTTTTGGATCACAGCCATTCTGACTGGCGTGAAGTGGTACCTCATAGTGGTTTTGATTTGCACTTCTCTGATAATGAGTGATGTTGAGCATCTTTTCATGTGTTTGTTAGCCATCTGTATGTCTTCTTTGGAGAAATGTCTATTTAGTTCTTTGGCCCATTTTTTTTGATTGGGTCATTTATTTTTCTGGAATTGAGCTGTAGGAGTTGTTTGTATATTTTTGAGATTAGTTTAGGAAGGCTTTCTTATCTCTTCTTGCTATTCTTTGGAACTCTGCATTCAGATGCTTATATCTTTCCTTTTCTCCTTTGCTTTTTGCATCTCTTCTTTTCACAGCTATTTGTAAGGCCTCCCCAGCAAGCCATTTTGTTTTTTTGCATTTCTTTTTCTTGGGGATGGTCTTGATCACTGCCTCCTGTACAATGTCACGAACCTCCATCCATAGTTCTTCAGGCACTCCAACTATCAGATCTAATCTCTTGAATCTATTTGTCACTTCCACTATATAATTGTAAGGGATTTTATTTAGGTCATTCCTGAATGTTCTAGTGGTTTTCCATACTTTCTTCAGTTTAAGTATGAATTTGGCAATAAGGAGTTCATGATCTGAGCCACAGTCAGCCCGCGGTCTTATTTTGGCTGACTGTATAGAGCTTCTGCATCTTCAGCTGCAAAGAATATAATCAATCTGATTTTGGTATTGACCATCTGGTGGCACCCATTTGTAGAGTCTTTTCTTGTGTTGTTGAAAGAGGGTGTTTCTATGACCAGTGTGTTCTCTTGTCAAAACTCTTATTCGCCTTTGCCCTGCTTCATTTTGTACTCATTTTGTACTTCATTTTGAAAGAATTAGAGCAATACAATGTCCAGCTGCATAAGAAACAGAGAGTCAAAGGTAGGGTGAAAAATGTAAAGATCTCCTTGGCCTTAGAGCTAGCTGAAAGCATTAACTTTGCTAGTCATTACGACTGCCTCTGAAACAATGCGCCAGACAGCTTATGCAACTAGGCACAGATACAAAAAATTAGGCAACGGGAATATTTTGTGCGTGAAGGGAAATGTTCTTTCTTTTTAAAAAGTAAACAGACAAGACTCTCTTAACAGTGTACTGGAAGGTAAAAATAGTAATGCTGGTGTAAGGCAGAGCAACAAAATCTATTTTTTTCTGCACCAAGCTCTTCAGGGTTACTAAGTTATCCTCCCAATTTAAAAGCCTGCTAGGAAAGAAAAATTCCAATGACAATGTACTTGTACACCACGTGAACGAATAGGGAAAAGGAAAAATGATGCATATTAGATTAACTGCGTGAGCTCTACCTGACAAGGATATGAAAAATAAATTAAAGATAGTAAGGCACAAGGAGAAAGAAGATATGGAAGACTGAATACAACACCTAGTTTAAAATTAATAATAAGTCTAGCAAACATCTCTGTCATTGGTTGTCTTATATTTCAAAGGCTCTACAACATTACCAGTGATTGGCTCTGAGCCTGATCTGCTGAGTCATACCTGATTATTAAGAACACTTGTGCCTTTAGGTGTCCCTTGTACCAATTTATTTTGGCCACCTCATGCGAAGAGTTGACTCATTGGAAAAGACTCTGATGCTGGGAGGGATTGGGGGCAAGAGGAGAAGGGGACGACAGAGGATGAGATGGCTGGATGGCATCACTGACTCGATGGATGTGAGTCTGAGTGACCTCCGAGAGCTAGTGATGGACAGGGAGGCCTGGCGTGCTACAGTTCATGGGGTCGCAAAGAGCGACTGAGCAACTGATCTGATCTGATCTGTACCAATTTCCTGAAGAAGATGGGAAACAAAGAAAACAGGAAATTAAATTTGTTCTCTAATTCTTTTGGAACTTTAATTTAAAAGAAATAAAGTCTAAAAATTCAAAGCAAATTAAATGTGTAATTGTATACAACTCATGAGTGATTTTGGTTTTTTGTCAAATGTTCTAAAGATAAAAGTTTATTTGTGATATGGACCCAGACAATGAGTCTTGAATAATTTAAAATGAAAACTACATCTTTATAGGCTGCACACTACAATCTTAATTTTTAGTCATTTAAAAATTAAATTGCCAGTTCTTACTTCTCACGGCATCTTAGTATTTTGCGTTAAAAGTGTACTCAAAAATATCTCTGGAGTCCCCTAATACAGATCACTCATTCTTTTAAGCACTTGGGTGATAGGAAATTCATCACCCATCCAGCAGCCAGCTCTGCTGTGTATATCTCTATTTCTGACACACACTTCCTAGTGGTGAACTGACTTTGCCCCCACCTCCAGAACTTCCACTCCAGTCTTGGTTCCATTTGCTGAAGTGCCACATAATAAATTCAATTGTTTTGTATTTTTAATGTCATTAAATGTTCCCAGTGAGCGGAAGTTATTTTTAACCCTCTTATGATTGTACTCCAAAACCTGACTCAGCTTCCCACTCACAGTGGAGACAACTCCACTTCTCTCCATCACCACCACTGCTCCAGTCAAAGCCACCAGTATCTCTCAGTGGACTTCCACTCACAGTGGAGACAACTCTACTTCTCTCCATCAACACCACCGCTCCAGTCAAAGCCACCAGCATCTCTCAGTAGACAGTTGGACCTCCTCTTCCCTCCCATTCTCATTCCCTTCAGTCTTTCCCAGACATCAGCCAGCATGATTTTTGCTAAAGAAGAAATGTTCACTATGTCTCAACTTGTTAATAACTCTCAGTACTCTCTTCAGGACTGGCGATAAATTCAAAACTGTAATCTTGCATGCTTCCTTTACCATCCTTCATCAAATTTACCATAATTTTTAATATACTTAATTCCATAAATAATAATATTATTACGAACAATACCTAATTTGTTGAGGGCTTACTACACACTGGATACTATGCTAAGAGCATCAGAAGCATTATCTTAGTTAGACTTCAAAGCAAACCCATTACTATGGCTACCCACACATCACAGATGAGGAAAGCAGGACTTGGAAAAGTTAAGGTAAGGGGAAGAGTGGAGATTAGAATCAACTCAATTCTGGAACCAACTGATGTTCTAACCTTTTCATGATGATGCTGATAACTGACACTTTCACTAACCTCCTAGCCCCAGAGCTGTAGAGACCAGTAGCCAAGGGAACTGTCAGAAGCAAATTGTGGTCCTGTTTGCCCAATGCCACAAAATCAGAATAATTAATGTCTCATATTTTTTATCTGCACTACTGTCCCTTGTTCTTTGTGGCGCTCAAATACCTCCCCCAACCCCCAAAAAGAGAGAAATGAACTGAGTAAACTTAGCACCCTTGTCTTGACATCTGTTGAGCCTTCTTGAATTTTTAAGGCCATTTCCAGAAAAGAAACAGCAGAGAATAGGAACATATCATGGGCTTCCCTGGTGACTCAGACAGTAAAGAATCTGCCTGCAATACAGGAGTCTGGGTTCGATCCCTGTGTTGGAAAGATCTCCTGGAAGAGGGCATGGCAACCCACTCTGGTATTCTTGCCTGGAGAATCCCATGGACAGAGGAACCTGGCGGGCTACAGTCCATGCGGTGACAAAGAGTTGCACACGACTGAGCGACTAAGCACAGGAACTTATCGTGGAGATGAGCAGTTTAATTACATTTATCTGGATTCACTAGCAACAGGGAGGATCCAGCAAACAGAGTCTAGAATGACAATGAAGATTTAGAATGACTTCTGCACAAAGACAACGTGCAAATGTGCAAAGTCTCCCACACTTTAGAGGCAATAACAGGACAGCAAGAGGTGAGGGCTACACTCTAGTTGCAGGATCCTGTGGTGGCTCTATTTTTAGGTTTTTAAGGAAGCTGTATACTGTTCCCCATAGTAACTGCACCAGTTTACAGTCCCACCAGCAGTGTAGGAGACTTTCCTTTCCACCACACCACCTCCGGCATTTACCATTTGTAGACTTTTTGATGATGGCCATTCTGACCAGTGTGAGGAGACACCTCATTGTAGTTTTCATTTGTATTTCTCTAATAATTAGTGATGTTTAGCACTTTTCATGTTGCCTTTTAGCCATCTGTATGTCTTCTTTGGGGGAAATGTCTATGTAGCTCTTCTGCCCACTTTTTGATGGGGCTGATTTTAATATTGAGCTGTATACGCTGTTTGTGTATTTAGGAAATTAATCCCTTGTCAGCCCCATCATCTGAAAATATTTTCTCCTGTTCTGTAGGTTGTCTTTGGAGAAGGCAACAGCACCCCACTCCAGTACTCTGGCCTGGAAAATCCCATGGATGGAGGAGCCTGGTAGGCTGCAGTCCATGGGGTCGTTAAGGGTCGGACATGACTGAGCGACTTCACTTTCACTTTTCACTTTCCTACATTGGAGAAGGAAATGGCAACCCACTCCAGTGTTTTTGCCTGGAGAATCCCAGGGACTGGGGAGCCTGGTGGGCTGCCGTCTCTGGGGTCGCACAGAGTCAGACACGATTGAAATGACTTAGCAGCAGTATGCTTTCCCCTGCTTTGCAAAAGTTTTTAAGTTTAATTAGATTCTATTCATTTATTTTTGTTTTTATTTCCCCTTACTCTAGGAGATGAATCCAAAAAGCTATTAAAGAACATTTTCTAATATCATATACAAAAATAAACTCAAAATGGATTAAAGAGCTAAATGTAAGACTGGATACTATAAAACTCCTAGAGGAAAACATAGGCAGAACACTCTTTGATATACTCCAGTTAATAAAATTGTTTCCCTTAGGGGTAAAGACTAACAGCTTTGATACTGCTATGTATGTATACCAGAATTGAACAATTAAGTAAATGGATGGCAGAAGGCAAAAGCCAGGTTTCTCTCCATTAACATGGAAAATTACAGATACTCAAGAAAAGGAGTAGTACTCAAGAAAACTGTTATATTACCCTATGGGGGGGGGGGTAATAAAAATTAGAGTTGAAGACAACAGTATAAACTCATGTTTAGCTTAATATTGATAGAGATGGTTACGTATAGAAATATTTATGAATGTGTGTATATGCACAGATTAGTATGTACATATATCTCCTTGTTCTGTCAGATGAAAAGGCCTAGAAATATCCTGGTAGCAATGAGCACACTTACCAATAGAGTTTGTTTTTTGTTTTTATTTTTATTGGAGGATAATTGCTTTACAGTATTGTGCTGGTTTCTGCCATCCGTCAACATGACTCAGCCACAGGTATGCTTGTGCCCTCCCTCTTAGACCTCCCCCTACCGCTTGAGGGCGCCACAGAGCACTGGGCTGAGCATCCTGCGTCACACGGCAAATCCCCACCGCCGTCTATTTCACACATGGTGATGGATGTGCTTCCGTGCTCCGCTCTCAACTCGTCCCGCCCTCTCCTTCCCCCACTGTGTCCACTAGTCTGTTCCCCATATCCATGTCTCCATCGCTGCCCTGCACATAGGAGAACGGCGTGGAGATTCCTTCAAACACAGGAATAGAACTACTATACGACCCAGCAATCCCACTACTAGGCATGTGCCCTGAGAAAACCATAATTGAAAGAGACACATGTACCCCACTGTTCTTTGCAGCACTTTTTACAATAGGTAGGACATGGAAGCAACCTAGATGTCCATCGACAGACGAATGGATGCAGAAACTGTGGTACATATATACAACGGGATATTGCTAAGTCGCTTCAGTCGTGTCTGACTCTGTGCAACCCCATAGACGAAAGCCCACCAGGCTCTCCCATCCCTGGGATTCTCCAGGCAAGAACACTGGAGTGGGTTGCCATTTCCTTCTCCAATGCGTGAAAATGAAAAGTGAAAGGGAAGTCGCTCAGTCATATCTGACTATTAGCGACCCCATGGACTGCAGCCTACCAGGCTCCTCCATCCATGGGATTTTCCAGGCAAAGTTCTGGAGTGGGGTGCCATTGCCTTCTCCGACCAACGGGATATTACTCAGCTACAAAAAAAGAACACATTTGAGTCAGTCCTGATGAAGTAGAGTTTGGCCTTTAATCAGATCAGATCAGATCAGATCAGTCGCTCAGTCGTGTCCGACTCTTTGCGACCCCATGAACCGCAGCATGCCAGGCCTCCCTGTCCATCACCAGCTCCCGGAGGTCGCTCAGACTCACACCCATCAAGTCAGTGATGCCATCCAGCCATCTCATCCTCTGTCGTCCCCTTCTCCTCCTGCCCCCAATCCCTCCCAGCATCAGAGTCTTCTCCAATGAGTCAACTCTTCGCATGAGGTGGCCAAAATACTGGAGTTTCAGCCCCAGCATCATTCCTTCCAAAGAAATTCTAGGATTGATCTCCTTCAGAATGGACTGGTTGGATCTTCTTGCAGTCCAAGGGACTCTCAAGAGTCTTCTCCAACACCACAGTTCAAAAGCATCAATTCTTCCAATAAAAAGAATCAGGACCTTGGGAGAAACCACTGATTCTAGGCTTGGGGCTTGAAATACTCTAAATGACTCTGCAGCAACCTGTAGTTCCAGAAAGTTAGTGTTCAAAACAAAACACAATGAGAACTGTGTGTCAGGATACAGAAGACAACTTAAAGGCTTCTGGTGGCCAAATGTAGACCAATTTGAGCAACAAAATAAAAGAGTGAATTAGTTTGTGCTGCTACAACAGATTAATACAAACTTGGGTGGCTTAAACATCAATAAACAGTGATTCGTCTCTTACAATTCTGGAAGCTTGGAAGTCTAAGATCAAGGTGTTGGTTAATTCTGTTCCCCAGTGAGAGCCCTCTTCCTGGCCTGCAGATGGGTGCTCTGCCCTCACGTGGCAGAGGTAGAGGGGGATGGAGAGAGGCTGAGCAAGCTCTCTGGTGTCTCTTCTTATGAGACCATTCATCCCATCAGGAGGGCCCCACCTTTGTGACCTCATCTAAACCTAATTAATTCCCAAAGGCTCATCTCCAAATACCATTACATTGTGATTTAGGGCTTTAATATATGAATGGGAGGAGGGCACAATTTGGTCCATAGAAAGTATTATTAGTTTACAACTCAGAGTATAAAATAAATATTTATTAGTCAATGCTAATATAAATAAGGGCTTCCCTGATAGCTCAGTTGGTAAAGAATCCGCCTGCAATGCAACATAAATAAATGAGTGAATAAGTAAGTAAACGGGGAACAAATAGACAAATATATTGAAAAAAAAAGTAGATGTCCCACCTTAAGGAGATAAGCTATAACTTCCCTTATGTTTGGGGTACATGTAGGTACTTTCTTTCAAAGAGAAGCTTGTAGAAAAAGAGAGAAACAAGTAAATTTATAACAGAACTGACTGACAAACACCAGCAGGTCATCAAGGTTAACATCAGCAATGATCAGTCACACTGATGGTATGTACCTGTGATATGTTGTAGAGAGAATAGCACTTTACCTCTGTGATCTTCCTCCCCAAACACATTCCAGAAAAATACCAGGCAAATCCCAATCTAGGAAACTATGAAAAGGCTAACCAGTGAGCCTCAAAACTGTCAGTGTTACTAAAAATAAGGACAATCTGAGAAACCATCACAGCCAAGAAGAGCCTAAGCAGACAAGTCTACTAGCGTAATGTGGTGTCCTCAGTGGCCTCCTGAAACATAAAAACGGGTGCACAGGAAGGGGAACCCTCATATCCTGTTGGTAGGAATGAAAACTGTGGCAGCCACTACGGAGAACAGTACGGAACATCCTCAAGACACTAAAGACAGAGGCACCATTTGATCTAGCAGTCCCATTCCTAGATGTACAACCAGAAATAATAAAAACTCTGAATTAAAAAAAGATACATGCACCCCAATATTCGTAGCTATTTACAATAGCCAAGACAGGGATGCAACCCAAATGTCCATCAGAGATGACTGTCTTAAGAAGACGTGGTGCACATTTTCAATGGAATGTTAGCCATAAAAAAAAGAAGGAAATATTACCGTTTGCAGCAACATGGACGGACCTAAAAAAATTATACTTAGTGAAGTAAGTCAGAGAAAGATATATGTGATATCACTTACATGTGGAATCTGAAAACAAAAAGTTAATCTATATGCAAATAGAAATAAACTCACAGACAGAAAACAAGTGTATGGTTTCCAAAGGAGAAAGGAGGCAGGGATAAATTACAAGTATGGGATTAACAGATATACATTGCTATACTCAAAACAGAAAGCAACAAAGATTTACTTATAACACAGGAACCATCTTCAATATCTTTTAATAACCTATAATGAAAAATAGTCTGAAAAATATATACATGGCCGAATCACTTTGCTGCACACCTGAAACTAACAGGATATTGTAAATCAACTTTCCTCAAATTAAAAATATATAAGATTAACCAAGCTATAAGCTTACCAACACCTCAGAAAATCCCCTGCATGATCAATGGCATCCCTTCCTCATCTCCACCCCGGGAATGATCATCTGTCAGCATAGATGAAACGAAATCATACAGTGCGGAGAAGGACAGGGGACGGAGAGGAGGATGACAACTAACACTGGTCCTTCATGAGCTGTTTTAAGAAACAGAAGAACAATAAGACTTGCGTCTTATTGTCTGAGATAAGATGCATGCAAGCGTGCTAAGCCACTTCAGTCTTGTCTGATTCTTTGTGACCCTATGGACTGTAGCCCACCAGGCTCCTCTGTCCATGAGATTATCCAGGCAAGAATACTAGAGTTGGCTGCCATTTCCTTCTCCAGGGGGTCTTCCCGACTCAGGGATCGAACCTGCATCTCCTGTGACTCCTGCATTGCACACAGATCCTTTACCATTGTGCCACCGGGGAAGCGCCTGAGATAAGATACCATGATATCAAAGCCAAAGACATAACAAGAAAACTACAAACCGATATTCTTTATGAAGGTAGCCACAAAAATTCTCGACAAAATACTAGCACACTGAACTAAGCCACATCTAAAAGGATTATACATGGTGACAAAGTGGGATTTATCTCAGGGACACAAGATTGGTTCAAAGCATAAAACAATAACTATAATACACCAGATGAAGAGGATGAAAGAAATCATTTCAATAGATGCAGAAAAACATTTGACAAAACCCAACTCTCTTTTGTGATGAAGTTCAGGTCAGTTCAGTCACTCAGTCATGTCGGACTCTTTGCGACCCCATGAATCGCAGCACGCCAGGCCTCCGTGTCCATCACCAACTCCCAGAAGTTGCTAAAACTTATGTCCATCAAGTCAGTGATGCCAGCCAACCATCTCATCCTCTGTTGTCCCCTTCTTCTTCCTTCAATCTCTCCCAGCATCAGGGTCTTTTCAAATGAGTCAGTTCTGCACATGAGGTGGCCAAAGTATTGGAGCTTCTGCTTCAGCATCAGTCCTTCCAATGAACACCCAGGGCTGATCTCCTTCAAAATGGACTGGTTGGATCTCCTTGCAGTCCAAGGGACTCTCAAGAGTCTTCTCCAACACCACAGTTCAAAAGCATCAATTCTTTGGTGCTCAGCTTTCTTCACAGTCCAACTCTCACATCCATACGTGACCACTAGAAAAACCATAGCCTTGACTACACAGACCTTTGTTGGTAAAGTAATGTCTCTGCTTTTTAATATGCTGTCTAGATTTGTCATAGCTTTCCTTCCAAAGAGCAAGCGTCTTTTAATTTAATGGCTGCAGTCACCATCTCCAGTGATTTTGGAGCCCAAGAAACATTAAGTTTATTCAGTAATAAAATGTTTTTCTTTCTCTTCTACTTTTTTGAGAGTTTGTCTAGGTTTGCAGCAAATTTTGTTTTTAATCCAAATTTTCCTAACAGCCACCGAGAAAAGGAACAGGACAAGGATATCTGATTTCACTATTTCTGTTCAACATTGTACTGAAGTTTCTAGGGCAGTTAAGAAAGAGGAATAATAGGCATTTGTACTGGGTAAAAAAGAAAGCAAAAACTATTTCTATTCACAGATGAATTTTAAAATTATAAGAAATCCACAAAAAATTTCCCAATAATATTCAAGTTCAGCAAGGTTGCAGGGCATAAGATCAATATACAAGAATCAATTATATTTTATACACTAGCAATGAACAATCCAAGATTAAGAAAACAATTGTATTTAATATAGCATCAAAAATAATAAAAACTAGAAATAAATGTAACAAAAGAAGTATACAACTTTACACTGAAAATCAGAAAATAGCGTTGAAAGAAAAGACCTAAATAAAGAAAAAGTCATCTTGTGTTCAATTATTGAAAGAATTAATACTCTTAAGATAGCTGGGTTCGTTTTTTCTCTTGTTGCTTATCATAAACAGTGGCTTAAAACACAAATTCATTATCTTACAGTTCTGGATGGTTCAAAAAAGTTTCTTTGTAGACGAAAATCTAAACTTTAGTAGGGCACATTCTTTTCTGAGACTCTAGAGGAGAATCCATTTCTTTGATTTTCCTTTTCCAGCTTGTACAAACTGTACACATCCCTTGATTTATGGTCCTTTCCATCTTTAAAGCCAACAGTGGCCATCTGAGTCTTTATCACAGTATATCACTCTGACACTCCACTGATTCCCTTTCATATTTGAAAACACTTATTGTATGTTGGGATTAGCAGTCTCAAATCCATATGCTACCTTAATTTTCCTTTATCTTATAACATATTCACAAGTTCCAGAGCTTATTTTAGGATAGTCTTTTCAATAAATTGTGCCCTGACAACTGGACACCCATGTGCCAAAGAATGAATTTGACCTCTACTTTACATCACATACAAAAATTAAGTCTAAGTGGATCCTGGACCAAAACATAAGAATTAAAACTACAAAACATAGGTATGTCTTTCTGACTTTGGATTTGGCACAGCATCCAAATTGAGCTTAAAAACTTTTGCACTTCAGGATTGTTGGTTAAGATGGCGGAGGATTAGGACGGGGAATACACTTTCTCCTCCACAAATTCATAAAGGGGACATCTAAACGCCGAGTGAATTCCTCAAGCAGCTTCGGAATGCCGGCAGAGGACATCGGACACCCAGAAAAGCAACTCATTGCCTTCTAAAAGAGGTAGGGAGAGAGTGTAAAAGGCATAGAGAGGCAGGGAGAGACAAAGAGGGAGGGGCGGACCTCTGTCCGGGGAAGGGAGTCTTGAAAGAAGGAGAGGTCTCCAAACACCGGGAAGCGCTCTCCCTGGAGAGCCTGTGCCGAAACTAGGAAACACAGAGAATATTATAACAGGGAGGAAAACAATTGAACAACTAAGACCCACAGACTAGGAGCCCTGCGGTAGCTTCCGCAGCGGGCAGGCATCATCGCAAACGCCCGCTTCCGCCACTGGCAAGCCTGGCTGAGCAGGCTGCTCCCACGCCGGACGCTCCACCGCCAGCCACTCCCCCGTGGGCAGCTCCCCCGCGGAGCGCTCCCCACCCCACCCCCGCCAGCCGCGCGGGTCGCCCCCCACCGCTGACCGATCCCGCGCGAGGCATCCCCTCGCCGCGGCTTCCCCCGCCGGCCGCTCCCGCGCCAGCCGTTGCGGCGCGGGCCGTTTCCACCGGGAATAGTTTGGGCTGGCAGACCAGACTGCAGCGCCGACCACAGGAGAGGCCGCCCGCGCCACGCGGGCGGCTCCCGCGTGGGGCACACCCCCACCGCCGACCATTCCCGTGGGAGCCATCCCCTCGCCGCAGCTCCCCCGTCGGCCGCTCACCCGCCAGCCCTCGCGGGCGCGGGCCGTTTCCGCCGGGAGTGGTTTGGGCTGGCAGACCAGACTGCAGCGCCGACCACGGGAGAAGCCGCCCCCGCCACACCGGCGGCTCCCGCGCGGGTCGCCCCCCCCCACCGCCGACAGTTCCCGCGCGAGCTATCCCCTCCCCGCCGCCGCTCCCCGCCGGCCGCTCCCCTGCCAGCCCTCGCGGGCGCGGGCCGTTTCCGCCGGGAGTGGTTTGGGCTGCCTGACCAGACTGCAGCGCCGACCACAGGAGAGGCCGGCCCTGGCCCACGACACTGCGGGGCCCGCGCACAGAACAAAGGACTATACAGACCAACTACAGAGAAAGGGGCCTATAGATCTTGAGAAACTTAAGCCGGAACAAGGAAATAGCCAAAAATGAACTGAACCCACAGCAATAATAGAGAAACTCTTATAAATATTGTTACTATTTTTACCATCATTATTTCCTTTTTTTCTTTTTTTTTTAATATGTTTTTTAAAATTTTATTAGTTTTTTATTAAAAAAAGAAAAAAAAGGGAAAAAAAATTTTTTTTCCTTTTAATTTTTTTTTTTTTTTGGTTTGTTTGTTTTTTGTTTTTGTTTTTTTTGGTTTTGTTTTGTTTTGTTTCTTTTATCTTTATGTTTTTATCCTCTAGTACTTCTTCAATCTTCACTTTTAGATATAATTTTTGCGACCCTGTTTTGTTTTTTTTGTTTGTTTTTTGTTTTGTTTTTTTTTGTTTTTTTTTGTTGTTGTTTGTTTGTTTTTTGTCCTTTGCTTTTTTTCTTTTCTTTACTGAGTACTGACTGGATCTGCCTCTCTCCTTTACGCTCCCTCCTTTTATCCTCCTGACCACCTCTGTCTCCTTCCTCCCTTTCTCCTTCTCTGTATAACTCCGTGAACACCTCTGAGCAGTCTAGTTGTGGAATACAGTATAGAAGACGAACTTTTTGAGACTACTGCAAAAATAAGACTGATAACAGGAAGCAGGAGGCTTAAGTCCAAACCCTGATCCCACAAAACATTAATTGTCAGGAGCTCAACATATGCCTCCATACCTACACTGAAACCAAGCATCACATAAAGACCAGCAAGTTCCATGGCAAGACATACCAAGCAAATGCTCTAGAAAAACAAGAACACAGCCCTGAGCTCCAATTCACAGGCTACACAAGCGACCTCAAAATCATAGACATCTCATATCTCACCACTAGACACTCCACCGCAACCCAGAGAAAAGAAATCCAGCTCCACCCACCAGAACATCAACACAAGCTTCCATAAACAAGAAAACTCGACTAGCCACCGGTACAAACCCACATATAGTGAAGAAACGCCACAATAAAGAGAACTCCACAGACTGCCAGAATACAGTAAGGACACCCCAAACTCAGCATTTTAAACAAGATGAAGAGACAGAAGAATTCCCAGCAGGTAAAGGAACAGGATAAATGCCCACCAAACCAAACAAAAGAGAAAGAAATAGCGAACCTACCTGATAAAGAATTCCGAATAATGATAGTGAAATTAATCCAAAATCTGGAAAGCAAAATGGAATCATGGATAAATAGCCTGGAGAAAAGCATCGAGAAGATGCAAGAAAGATTTAACAAGGACCTAGAAGAAATAAAAAAGAGTCAGTATATAATGAATAATGCAATAAATGAGATCCAAAACACTTTGGAGGCAACAAATAGTAGAATTACAGAGGCAGAAGATAGAATTAGCGAATTAGAAGATAGAATGGCAGAATTAAAAGAATCAGAGGAGAAAAAAGAAAAACGAATTAAAAGGAATGAGGACAATCTCAGAGACCTCCAGGACAATTTTAAACGTTACAATATTCGAATCATAGGAGTTCCAGAAGAAGAAGATAAAAAGAAAGACCATGAGAAGATACTAGAGGAGATAATAGTTGAAAACTTCCCTAAAATGGGGAAGGAAATAATCACTCAAGTCCAAGAAACCCAGAGAGTCCCAAATAGGATAAACCCAAGGCGAAACACCCCAAGACACATATTAATCAAATTAACAAAGATCAAACACAAAGAACAAATATTAAAAGCAGCAAGGGAAAAACAACAAATAACCCACAAGGGAATTCCCATAAGGCTAACAGCTGATCTTTCAATAGAAACTCTTCAAGCCAGGAGGGAATGGCAAGGCATACTTAAAGTGATGAAAGAAAAGAACCTACAGCCCAGATTATTGTACCCAGCAAGGATCTCATTCAAATATGAAGGAGAAATCAAAACCTTTACAGACAAGCAAAAGCTGAGAGAATTCAGCAACAACAATCCAGCTCTCCAACAAATACTAAAGGACCTTCTCTAGACAGGAAACACAAAAAGGATATATAAATTCAAACCCAAAACAACAAAGTAAATGGCAACGGAAGCATATTTATCCATAATTACCTTAAATGTAAATGGGTTGAATGCCCCAACCAAAAGGCAGAGACTGGCTGAATGGATACAAAAACAAGACCCATACATATGTTGTCTACAAGAGACCCACCTCAAAACAGGGGACACATACAGACTGAAACTGAAGGGCTGGAAAAAGATTTTCCATGCAAATAGGGACCAAAAGAAAGCAGGAGTAGCAATACTCATATCAGATAAAATAGACTTTAAAACAAAGGCTGTGAAAAGAGACAAAGAAGGTCACTACATAATGATCAAAGGATCAATCCAAGAAGAAGATATAACAATTATAAATATATATGCACCCAACATAGGAGCACCGCAATATGTAAGACAAATACTAACAAGTATGAAAGGAGAAATCAACAATAACACAATAATAGTGGGAGACTTTAATACCCCACTCACACCAATGGATAGATCAACTAAACAGAAAATTAACAAGGAAACACAAACTTTAAATGATACAATAGACAAGTTAGAACTAATTGATATCTATAGGATATTTCATCCCAAAGCAATGAATTTCACCTTTTTCTCAAGCGCACATGGAACCTTCTCCAGGATAGACCACATCCTGGGCCATAAATCTAGCCTTGGTAAGTTCAGAAAAATTGAAATCATTCCAAGCATTTTCTCTGACCACAATGCAGTAAGAGTAAATCTCAATAACAGGAGAAAAACTATTAAAAACTCCAACATATGGAGGCTGAACAACACACTCCTGAATAACCAACAAATCACAGAAGAAATCAAAAAAGAAATCAAAATCTGCATAGAAACGAATGAAAATGAAAACACAACAACCCAAAACCTGTGGGACACTGTAAAAGCAGTCCTAAGGGGAAAGTTCATAGCAATACAGGCATACCTCAAGAAACAAGAAAAAAGCCAAATAAATAACCTAACTCTACACCTAAAGCAACTGGAAAAGGAAGAAATGAAGCACCCCAAGGTTAGCAGAAGGAAAGAAATCTTAAAAATTAGGGCAGAAATAAATGCAAAAGAAACAAAAGAGACCATAGCAAAAATCAACAAAGCCAAAAGCTGGTTCTTTGAAAAGGTAAATAAAATTGACAAACCACTAGCCAGACTCATCAAGAAACAAAGGGAGAAAAATCAAATCAATAAAATTAGAAAAGAAAATGGAGAGATCACAACAGATAACACAGAAATACAAAGGATCATAAGAGACTACTATCAGCAATTATATGGCAATAAAATGGACAATATGGAAGAAATGGAAAAATTCTTAGAAAAGTACAACTTTCCAAAACTGGATCAGGAAGAAATAGAAAATCTTAACAGACCCATCACAAGCACGGAAATTGAAACTGTAATCAGAAATCTTCCAGCAAACAAAAGCCCAGGCCCAGACGGCTTCACAGCTGAATTCTACCAAAAATTTAGAGAAGAGCTAACACCTATCCTACGCAAACTGTTCCAGAAAATTGCAGAGGAAGGCAAACTTCCAAACTCATTCTATGAGGCCACCATCACCCTAATACCAAAACCTGACAAAGATCCCACAAAAAAAGAAAACTACAGGCCAATATCACTGATGAACATAGATGCAAAAATCCTTAACAAAATTCTAGCAATCAGAATCCAACAACACATTAAAAAGATCATACACCATGACCAAGTGGGCTTTATCCCAGGAATGCAAGGATTCTTCAATATCCGCAAATCAATCAACGTAATACACCACATTAACAAATTGAAGAATAAAAACCATATGATTATCTCAATAGATGCAGAGAAAGCCTTTGACAAAGTTCAACATCCATTTATGATAAAAACTCTCCAGAAAGCAGGAATAGAAGGAACATACCTCAACATAATAAAAGCTATATATAACAAACCCACAGCAAACATTATCCTCAATGGTGAAAAACTGAAAGCATTTCCTCTAAAGTCAGGAACAAGACAAGGATGCCCACTTTCACCATTACTATTCAACATTGTTCTGGAAGTTTTGGCCACAGCAATCAGAGCAGAAAAAGAAATAAAAGGAATCCAAATTGGAAAAGAAGAAGTAAAACTCTCACTGTTTGCAGATGACATGATCCTCTACATAGAAAACCCTAAAGACTCCATCAGAAAATTACTAGAACTAATCAATGAATATAGTAAAGTTGCAGGATATAAAATTAACACAGAGAAATCCCTTGCATTCCTGTACACCAATAATGAGAAAATAGAAAGAGAAATTAAGGAAACAATTCCATTCACCATTGCAATGAAAACAATAAAATACTTAGGAATATATCTTCCTAAAGAATCTAAAGACTTATATATAGAAAACTATAAAACACTGGTGAAAGAAATCAAAGAGGACACTAATAGATGGAGAAATATACCATGTTTGTGGATTGGTAGAATCAATATAGTGAAAATGAGTATACTACCCAAAGCAATTTATAGATTCAATGCAATCCCCATCAAGCTACCAACGGTATTCTTCACAGAGCTAGAACAAATAATTTCTCAATTTGTATGGAAATACAAAAAACCTCGAATAGCCAAAGCTATCTTGAGAAAGAAGAACGGAACTGGAGGAATCAACCTGCCTGACTTCAGGCTCTACTATAAAGCCACAGTCATCAAGACAGTATGGTACTGGCACAAAGACAGAAATATAGATCAATGGAACAAAATAGAAAGTCCAGAGATAAATCCACGCACATATGGTCACCTTATCTTTGACAAAGGCGGCAAGAATATACAATGGATTAAAGACAATCTCTTTAACAAGTGGTGCTGGGAAAACTGGTTGAACACTTGTAAAAGAATGAAACTAGAACACTTTCTAACACCATACACAAAAATAAACTCAAAATGGATTAAAGAGCTAAATGTAAGACCAGAAACCATAAAACTCCTAGAGGAAAACATAGGAAAAACACTCTCTGACTTACATCACAGCAGGATCCTCTATGACCCACCTCCCAGAATATCGGAAATAAAATCAAAAATGAACAAATGGGACCTAATCAAACTTAAAAGCTTCTGCACAACAAAGGAAACTATAGGCAAGCTGAAAAGACAGCCTACAGAATGGGAGAAAATAATAGCAAATGAAGCAACAGACAAACAACTAATCTCAAAAATATACAAGCAACTTCTACAGCTCAATTCCAGAAAAATAAATGACCCAATCAAAAAATGGGCCAAAGAACTAAATAGACATTTCTCCAAAGAAGATATACAGATGGCTAACAAACACATGAAAAGATGCTCAACATCACTCATCATCAGAGAAATGCAAATCAAAACCACTATGAGGTACCATTACACGCCAGTCAGAATGGCTGCGATCCAAAAGACCACAAGCAATAAATGCTGGAGAGGGTGCGGAGAGAAGGGAACCCTCTTACACTGTTGGTGGGAATGCAAACTAGTACAGCCACTATGGAAAACAGTATGGAGATTCCTCAAAAAACTGGGAATAGAACTGCCTTACGATCCAGCAATCCCACTGCTGGGCATCCACACTGAGAAATCCAGAATTGAAAGAGACACGTGTACCCCAATGTTCATAGCAGCACTGTTTACAATAGCCAGGACGTGGAAGCAACCTAGATGTCCATCCACAGATGAATGGATAAGCAAGCTGTGGTACATATACACAATGGAGTATTACTCAGCCATTAAAAAGAATACATTTGAATCAGTTCTAAGGAGGTGGATGGAACTGGAGCCTATTATACAGAGTTAAGTAAACCAGAAACAAAAACACAAATACAGTATACTGACACATATATATAGAATTTAGAAAGATGGTAAAAATAACCCTATTTACGAGACAGCAAAAGAGACACTGATGTATAGAACAGACTTTTGGACTCTGGGACCGGGAGAGGGTGGGATGATTGGGGAGAATAGCATTGAAATATGTATAATATCATATCTGAAATGCGTGAGTCCAGGTATGATGCCCTATAACGGAAGCCTGGGATTAGAGCACTGGGATGACCTGGAGGGAGGGTGTGGGAAGGGGGGAGGGAGGAGGGTTCAGGATGGGGAACACGTGTATACTGGTGGCGGATCCATCTCGATGTATAGTAAAAGCAATACAATATTGTAAAGTTAAGCAAAAAATAAAATAAAATATTAAAAATAATAAAAATAAAAATAATAAAAATAAAAATAATAAAAAACTTTTGCACTTCAAAGACCCCATCAAGAAAGTGAGGAAAGAATCCACAGAGTGGGAGAAAATGTTTGAAAAACACACATCACATCTGGTAAGGGTCTGTATCAGAATAAGTGGGTTTCTCAAGTGGCCCCGTGGTAAAGAATCTGCCTGCCAATGCAGGAGACGAGAAGACATGGGTTTGATCCCTGGGTCAGGAGGATCCCCTGGAGGAGGAAATGGCAGCCCACTCTAGTATTCTTGCCTGGAAAACCCCATGGACAGAGGAGCCTGGTGGGCTACAGTCCGTGGAGGAGTTCACAAAGAGTTGGACACGACTTAGCGACTGAGCATGCATGCACGCATGCACACATGCAGACTAAGAATTCTTACAATTCAATAACAACACTGCTGCTGCTGCTGCTAAGTCACTTCAGTCGTGTCTGACTCTGTGCGACCCCATAGACGGCAGCCCACCAGGCTCCCCCATCCCTGGGATTCTCCAGGCAAGAACACTGGAGTGGGGGTGCCATTGCCTTCTCCGAGTAACAACACAAATAATCCAATTGTAAATGGGCAAAGAAAAAGTTGTTCAACATCATTCAGTTCAGTTCAGTCACTCAGTCATGTCCGACTCTTTGTGACCCCATGAATCACAGCACGCCAGGCCTCCCTGTCCATCACCAACTCCCAGAGTTCATTCAGACTCATGTCCATCAAGTCAGTGATGCCATCCAGCCATCTCATCCTCTGTCGTCCCCTTCTCCTCGTGCCCTCAATCCCTCCCAGCATCAGTCTTCTCCAATGAGTCAACTCTTTGCATGAGGCGGCCAAAGTACTGGAGTTTCAGCTTTAGCATCATTCCTTCCAAAGAAATCCCAGGTCTGATCTCCTCTAGAATGGACTAGTTGGAAATGCAAATCAAGACCACAGTAAGATACTATGTCACATCCACTAGGATGGCTAGTGTCGAAAAGACAGATAATAACAAGTGTTGGTAAACATGGGGAGAGGTTGGAATTTTCAAATATTGCTGCTGAGAAGGTAAAATGGTGCAGCCACTTTAGAAGACAGCTCCTAAAATGTTAATCATAGAGTTACCATAATGAAGTGTAAAGCTCCTCAAGGCCAAAATCCTCTGTGTGGTCTTCCAGGTCCAACCACAGGCTTTGCTGAAGAGGCTGCCCGCCCCACACCAGACTTGGTGCCCTGCCAGTGTGGTACAATTCCCAGAGAGAGCCGCAGTAAAGAGCTCAGCTTGCCTGCCAGCCCCAATCAGCCATGCTCTCGTATACAGCTGCATTCCCGCACTTGCCAGGAGCCCCAGCAGAGACCGTCTTGTGAGAAGCCTTGACTGAGGAGGGATGTTCCACTCCTGGTGACTCTGCACACTCTTAGGGAGCAGTTACACACTGTAAAAGTGTGAAAACATAGAGAAGAATGATATACACCAGCCTCCCAATAGTGGTTACCTCGGGAAGGAAGGAAAAATAGAGTGAGGAGGGCCTTCAATTCAACACTTAAGATAGTTCTTTTAAAAAAATTTAAGTAACGATTTATTGTATCAAAGCCAGTCTGTATAAACAGATGTTTGTTAACTTATGAAACATTTCACAATAAAAATGAATTTAAGATATGGAAATACTGGTTAGTGCTAGATGGTAGAATTATAACTTTTTTTCTTCCAACCATCATAATTTTATTTATAATGATAAAGAATACATATGTTTTTCAAAAGTCTGTCATGACCAACGAATTTACTTAAACAAAGGGCTTTAAAAAAAATTAAACCACTATTAAAAATCTCATTTCAGTGTTAAATCTTCACAGGTGTTTTTAATAACTCAGCTGTTTTTTAAATGCAAGCCAATATTTAAAGGTGAAATTTACATATATCCAAATTTTCCGTGCTAGTCAGGAACTGAAACGCAAATCATTATAGCTATAATAGTTATTCTTGTGGTTAAGGTCCTTTTGAAAGCATGGCCTTAAATAAACCAAGATTGTCTGAATGAGTTCATTCAAGCTATTACCATAAATTACCCTGCGTAGAGCTATAGCTAATAATAGACTTGTTTTTTTAGAGCTGAAACATCTAACTCAATAGTTTTCAAAGATGTTTCAGAACTCTCTTCATATTAAATAATGTGTAAAAACCCACTGTATAGATGAGATCCAAATGAAGGCATTTTGTTTAAAGTAGGAGGTTTGAGTCCGAGTTCTTTACCCCAGCAGACGAAGCTCTCTCTCACCTGTAACTTCGCCTCTGAGCACTACCCTGCTCACGCCTCCTGATTTCCAGCCATTCCCTCCCTCACTCATTCTTCCACAGCAGTTTCCTCTACTTGCTGTTGCTGTATTTGTGTCTGCCCTGGCTTGTCACCTCCCCTCCCCTCCAAAGTCTTGCCTCAGCCCCTGCTCTTCCCCCAAAACTACTCTTGATATGCCTGTCTGCAAATCCAAGGGATATTCATCAGTCCTTTCCACGGAGCCATGAAATCATCCTAAGAAAATGAAAATTCTCATTAAGTCTTTCTGCAGCACAGGGTGCTGCTGACCTAAAAAAAAAAAAAAAAAAAACCAAAGGCATTGCGTTCCTTCTCAAAAAAGTTCTTACGTCTTGTCTGACAGTGTTTTCTCTTGACTTTTTCTTCTTCCACCTCCTCTTTGCTGACTCCCTTCAAGTCTCCCCCAGGGTTTCCTCTCTCTGTGTCCGCCCTTTAAATGCTGGGGCCTCTCAGGTCCTGGTTCAGCTCCTGTCTGTTTCACAGCCAGTCCCACCTAGCTACTTATGACTCTATGTTCCCCCACCAGCCAAAACTCCTACTTGGATTGCTTATTGGGCATGACAGCCTTACTGCCTCGTGCTTCAGTCGTGTCCGACTCTTTGCGACCCTATGGAGTGTAGCCTGCCAGGTTATGACTGTCTATGGGATATTCCAGACAAGAAAACAGGAGTGGGTTGCCATGCCTTCCTCCAGGGGATCTTCCAGATCCAGGGATTGAACCTGTGTCTCTTAAGTCTCCTGCACTGGCAGGCAGGTTCTTTACCACTAGCGCCACCTGGGAAAGTAGGCAACCCAAATTCAACATACTCAAAACTGGATTAATCACTTCCTCTTCTTTGCCAGTCCTTCCCTATGTCTTCTCTAATTACCTAGTGTCTGCTGTGAGTTGAATTGTGTCCCCCAAAAGATATGTTGAAATTCTAACTCCTGGTGTTACCAAGGAAGGACATGCATAGAAGCAAACATCATGGTACCAGATTTTGAGGGGGAAAAAAAAACAGCTTTACTGACAGGTTGACAGCAAGGAGACAGGAGGCAAAGATCTAAAACCCACCAGATTTGGGGTTTGGCCAAATCTTTATGAGTCAGGAGTTGGGATGCAAAAGAGCTGGTGCAGCAGGTTTCTACTGGAGAGCTTTGGAACTTGGCCATCAGTGGTAAGATACGGTCAAGGGAGCTTTGCCAGATCTTCCTGGATGAGGGACCCTTCACTTCTGAACATGAATCAGTAGTGAGAAATCTTAGATTACCTGGTAAACAAGCATCTGTAATGCTAAGATAATAGAGGTTGGGACTTCCCTGGAAGTCCAGTGGTTACGAGTCTGCCTCCCAATGCAGGGGACGCCGGTTTGATCCTTGGTCCAAGAGGATTCCATGTGCCTCAGGGACACTGGGCCTGTGCACCACAACTTCTAAGCCCACATGCCTACAGCCCGTGCTCTGCAACAGAAGAGGCCCTCACAGTGAGATGCCCGTGTGTACCAGCTGAGGAGTGACCCCCCACCCCGCTGCAACCAGAGAGAACCCAGCAGCAGGACGTAGCACAGCCGTAAATAAATATGTTTGAAGATAACAGGGTTTTTATTCTTAGAAGGAAAAGATATATAAAAGATGAAAATACTTGAAGAAAAAAAAAAAAAAAAATTATTCTATCAAGTATATCCATCCATTGCACCACCAATTAATCTTATCCTCAAACATAGAATTCTAAAATTATGGCTTATTCCCTCTCCTATAATTCTCCTATATTACAACATATATAGTTTCAGTTCAGTTCAGTCATGTCCGACTCTTTGCCACCCCATGGACTGCAGTATGCCAGGCCTCCCTGTCCATCACCAACTCCCAGAGTTTACTCAAACTCATGTCCATCACATTGATGATGCCATCAACCATCTCAACCTCTATCGTCCCCTTCTCTCGCCTTCAATCTTTCCCAGCATCAGGGTCTTTTCCAATGAGTCAGCTCTTCATATCAGGTGGCCAAAGTATTGGAGTTTCAGTTTCAGCATCAGTCCTTCCAATGACTATTCAGGACTGATTTCCTTTAGGATTGACTGGTTGGATCTCCTTGCAGTCCAAGGGACTCTCAAGAGTTTAAAAGCATCAATTCGTCGGCACTCAGCTTTCTTTATAGTCCAACCCTCACATCTATACATATTGTCCAACTCTCACAGCCATATATAGTTTATACATGAACAATGCAGGAGTTAGGAGCCCGACCCTCTACAAAGTTGAAAATCCTCGCATAACTTATAATTGGTCCTCCATATACTTGATTCCTCCATATACACATTTTACAGCTGCAGATTCAACCAACTTTGGACTGTATAGTAATGTAATACTTTCTATTGAAAAAAAAATCCACCCTTTCGTGGACCCATTCAGTTCAAACCCATGTAGTTCAGGGTCAACTGTATATAAAATAAGTCACCATGGATTTAAAATTTTTCCCGCTGAGTTTATATCCTACCTCACCCTTTTTAAAAGACTATTTTTAGATCACTTTTGCTGCTGCTGCTGCTAAGTCGATTCAGTCGTGTCCAACTCTGTGCGACCCCATAGAAGGCAGCCCACCAGGCTCCGCCGTCCCTGGGATTCTCCAGGCAAGAACACTGGAGTGGGTTGCCATTTCCTTCATTTACCACAAATTGGGAGGAAGTCGTGGGGATTTCCCACACAGCCGGGCCCCCAGGCTCCCTTTCTCTTTTGTTCTCATTAACAGCAGGTTTAAATCAGCCCACACCTGAGTCATCACAAAAGCCTCACTCCTTTTAGTATTTCATTTGCTTGTTCACTGAGCAATTATCTACTAAGCACTTCCTATAGCTGTGAAAAGAAGAGAAAGGAAAAGCAAAGGAGAAAAGGAAAGATATAAGCATCTGAATGCAGAGTTCCAAAGAATAGCAAGAAGAGATAAGAAAGCCTTCTTCAGTGATCAATGCAAAGAAATAGAGGAAAACAACAGAATGGGAAAGATTAGGGATCTCTTCAAGAAAATCAGAGATACCAAAGGAACATTTCATGCAAAGATGGGCTCGATAAAGGACAGAAATGGTATGGACCTAACAGAAGCAGAAGATATTAAGAAGAGGTGGCAAGAATACACAGAAGAACTGTACAAAAAAGAGCTTCACGACCAAGATAATCACGATGGTGTGATCACTGACCTAGAGTCAGACATCCTGGAATGTGAATTCAAATGGGCCTTAGAAAGCATCACTATAAACAAAGCTAGTGGAGGTGATGGAATTCCAGTTGAGCTATTCCAAATCCTGAAAGATGATGCTGTGAAAGTGCTGCACTCAATATGCCAGCAAATTTGGAAAACTCAGCAGTGGCCACAGGACTGGAAAAGGTCAGTTTTCCTTTCAATCCCAAAGAAAGGCAATGCCAAAGAATGCTCAAACTACCACACAATTGCACTCATCTCACACGCCAGTAAAGCAATGCTCAAAATTCTCTAAGCCAGGCTTCAGCAATATGTGAACCGTGAACTTCCTGATATTCAAGCTGGTTTTAGAAAAGGCAGAGGAACCAGAGATCA
The DNA here is from genome assembly GCA_935064755.1 of Tragelaphus eurycerus. Classification (NCBI taxonomy): domain Eukaryota; kingdom Metazoa; phylum Chordata; class Mammalia; order Artiodactyla; family Bovidae; genus Tragelaphus; species Tragelaphus eurycerus. The sequence goes on along the minus strand of CAKXYN010000034.1, from coordinate 16,351,255 downwards.
AACTGCCAACATCCACTGGATCATGGAAAAAGCAAGAGAGTTCCAGAAAAGCATCTATTTCTGCTTTATTGGCTATGCCAAAGCCTTTGACTGTGTAGATCACAATAAACTGTGGAAAATTCTGAAAGAGATGGGAATACCAGACCACCTGATCTGCCTCTTGAGAAATTTGTATGCAGGTCAGGAAGCAACAGTTAGAACTGGACATGGAACAACAGATCGGTTCCAAATAGGAAAAGGAGTACGTCAAGGCTGTATATTGTCACCCTGTTTGTTTAACTTATATGCAGAGTACGTCATGAGAAATGCTGGACTGGAGGAAACACAAGTTGGAATCAAGATTTCTGGGAGAAATCTCAATAACCTCAGATATGCAGATGACACCACCCTTATGGCAGAAAGTGAAGAGGAACTAAAGAGCCTCTTGATGAAGGTGAAAGTGGAGAGTGAAAAGGTTGGCTTAAAGCTCAACATTCAGAAAACGAAGATAATGGCATCTGGTCCCATCACTTCATGGGAAATAGATGGGGAAACAGTGGAAACAGTATCAGACTTTATTTTTCTGGGCTCCAAAATCACTACAGATGGTGACTTCAGCCATGAAATTAGAAGACGCTTACTCCTTGGAAGGAAAGTTATGACCAACCTAGATTACATATTCAAAAGCAGAGACATTACTTTGCCAACAAAGTTTCGCCTAGTCAAGGCTATGGTTTTTCCTGTGGTCATGTATGGATGTGAGAGCTGGACTGTGAAGAAGGCCGAAGAATTGATGCTTTTGAAGTGTGGTGTTGGAGAAGACTCTTGAGAGTCCCTTGGACTGCAAGGAGATCCAACCAATTCATTCTGAAGGAGAACAGCCCTGGGATTTCTTTGGAAGGAATGATGCTAAAGGTGCAACTCCAGTACTTTGGCCACCTCATGTGAAGAGTTGACTCATTGGAGAAGACTCTGATCTTGGGAGGGATTGAGGGTAAGAGGAGAAGGGGATGACAGAGGATGAGCTGGCTGGATGGCATCGATGACTCGATGGATGTGAGTCTCAGTGAGCTCCGGGAGTTGGTGATGGACAGGGAGGCCTGGCATGCTGCAATTCATGGGGTCGCAAAGAGTCGGACACGACTGAGCAACTGATCTGATCTGATCTGATCTGATGTGCCAAGTCCTTTCTTTCAGAATATTATTACAAAAGAGCAAAGTGGGTCAGTAGTTGGAAGAGAGAGAATATGAGTTTGTTTGTTTAAGAAGGAAAACGTGACAGTATGCTTGTCAGTTAGTAGGAATGAGTCAGTGTGGGCAGAGAGATTAGTGACGCAGAATTGAGAGGAGGGCCGGGAGGAAGTGGAGACCCAGGAGCAGGGCTGGTCCCCACCAGGCCTGCGGGAGTGTTGAGCACCCAGGGGGAGTGCTGAGCACCCTGGGGGAGCACTAAGCACCAGGAGGGAGCGCTGAGCACTGGTGGGGGGGGTTGGGAGCACTAAACACTGTGCTGAGCATCCAGGGGGGAGTGCTGAGCACCCAGAGGGGAAGCACTGAGCATCCAGTGGGGAGCGCTGAGCACCAAGGGGGAGCACTGAGTACCAGAGGGGAGCACTGATCACCCAGGGGGGTGTGCTGAGCACCAGAGGGAGCGCTGAGCACTGGAGGGGAGCGCTGAGCACCCAGGAAGGGGGGTAGCACTAAGCACTGTGCTGAGCATCAAGGGGGAGCACTAAACACCCGGGGGAGGCACTGAGCATCCAGGGTGGAGCGCTGAGCACTGGGGGGGGAGCACTGAGCACCCAGGGGGTAGCACTGAGCACCAAGGGGGAGCGCTGAGCACTGGGAGGGGAGCACTGAGCACCAGGGGGGAGGGCTGGGGGAGCACTGAGCACCCAGAAGGGAGCACTGAGCACCCAGGGGGTAGCACTGAACACCAAGGGGGAGCACTGAGCACCGGGGGAGAGCACTGAGCACCGGGGGGAGCACTGAGAACCAACGGGGGGAGTGCTGAGCACCCAGAGGGGAGCACTGAGCTCCCAGGGGGAGCATTGAGTGCCTGGGGGGAGCACTGAGCACCTGGGGGGCAGCGCTGAGCAGCCAGGGGTTGGGAGCACTGAGCACCCAGGGGGAGAGCTGAGCACCCAAGGGCACCGTGCAGGCGGCTGGGCCAGCGTGGCCCAGAGCTCACGGAAGTTCTCTTCTGACCGCTCCTGGTTTCTCAGTGGAGCAGGGAGCAGAGTCACTGGTGTAAAGGGTAAAACTGAAACGCTTCCCTCTTGCTGCTAGTCCAAACCTTCCTCAGTCAAACATCTCCTTCCCATGAGCCTCCAGCACACGTTTGCCATTTCACTAACCTCCTGAAGCCCCTTCAACCACTCATGTTCTTCACCAGGCTTGTTCTTCCATACCCCATCAACGTGCCAGAGAGTGGGTGGCTATAAACACTGGATTCCATCAAAACACAGATTATTTGCCACTGATTCATTAATACAAAATTTGAAAATATATATCACTAGGTAGGTGATACCCATAACTAAGAAAACATAATTTTATTCATATGACAAGAGGACAGAGGATAATTAAAATCTTTTGTTAACTGTTTCTGAACAGTTTAGCAGGAGCTGCTGCTGCTGCTGCTAAGTCACTTCAGTCATGTCCGACTCTGTGCGACCCCATAGACGGCAGTCCACGAGGCTCCCCCGTCCCTGGGATTCTCTAGGCAAGAACACTGGAGTGGGTTGCCATTTGCTTCTCCAATGCGTGAAAGGGAAGTCGCTCAGTTGTGTCCAACTCTTTGCGACCCCATGGACTGCAGCCTACCGGGCTCCTCTGTCCATAGGATTTTCCAGGCAAGAATACTGGAGTAGGTTGCCATCACCTTCTCCGGTTTAGTGAGAGAGACCTTGTTAATTGGAGAGGTGTCATAGGGATGCCTGCTTTGCCAGTGGCTAAGAATTTGGTCAAAACTACTTAGGCAAAAAGCATTCAAGTTAAGACTGACCTAGTTTAAACTCTGACTGATAGATATAAATGTATAGGATACATTTAAATGATACATACAAATGTATAGAAACTTTGAGCTAGCTGTTTTTATTTCAGTGGTCAAGAAAAAACTCTGGTAAAAATAAAAATTTAAGAAAATATGAAATTGATCACCAATTAATATTCACAACTTTTGGATCTTCCACATATTGCTAATTATTTTGCTGAAAAAACACTTTTGCCTTTTTATTTATAATTTATTTCTAGCCAATCATATATATTTTCTCTTATATGAATTATGGAGAAGCTAGAAATAATTTGAATATCTTTAAAAGGGAGACTGGTTGGATAATTCTGATGTATACAAATATTTTAATACAGTTTAATTATAGTTTAATACAGATATTAAAACTAAAGACCCAAGGAACCATTTACTAACACCAATGTGTGTGTGTGTGTGTGTGTGCATAGAAAAGGATTTGAAGTTAGGATACCAAACTGTTTTCATGAGTTTTCTCCACACTCTGGGTTAGTAGGATTGTGAATTCTCTTAACTGAACTTTTTTCTTATTTTTGGCAATGAGAGTATAAAGTCAATAAACAATGACAATGTATGGCAAAACCGCTATAATACTGTAAAGTAATTAGCATCCAATTAAAGTGAATAAATTTATTTTAAAAAGTTAATAAACAGAGATCTCAATTAAATAGAGTCAGGACTATATTGAAAGCTCTCAAGTGATAGTAATGTGTTGCTTATTTTGTGAAGAACCATTGAGCTAGCCAATTGCATCCTTTTATTACGAATCACAAACATACCAATTTTCCCAATTTTATAAGAAACTGCAGTGACATCTCATTTTGACAATCAGTTTGTGTTTATTATTGTAATAAGGAAATCAAACATGTCAGTCCTAGAGGAAATCAACCCTTAATATTCACTGACAGGACTAATGCCAAAGCTGAAGCTCCAATATTTTGGCTACCTGATGCGAAGAGCTGACTCACTGGAGAAGATTCTGATGCTGGGAAAGATTGAAGATGGGAGGAGAAGGGAGTGACAGAGGATGAGCTGTTTGGATGACATCATTGAGTCAATGGACATGAGTTTGAGTAAGCTCCAGGAGACAGTGAAGGACAGGGAAGTCTTGCGTGCTGCAGTCCATGGGTTTGCAAAGAGTCATAACATCACGACTGAACAGCAATTGTTATTTATTCTTATTATAGGCTTGAGTCCCTGTAGATTAGACTAACCAAGATGAGACCTCAAATAGGAATTTAATTTATTTGGCCTCAGTTATCTTTAGTAATAAAATGAAGGTGTAGACTAAATAACAAATAAATAATAAAAATTTTAAAATAGAGTCAGAGGACCAGAAGGGGGCGCACTCACACCCTTCATCAATAGTAGAACCCAACAAGATTTCTCCCTGCAATCTTGATTCCAGCTTGTGTTTCTTCCAGTCCAGCGTTTCTTCCAGTTCAGCGTTTCTCATAATGTATTCTGCATAGAAGTTAAATAAACAGGGTGACAATATACAGCCTTGACGTACTCCTTTTCCTATTTGGAATCAGTCTGTTGTTCTATGTTCAGTTCTAACTGTTGCTTCCTGATCTGCATACAAATTTCTCAAGAGGCAGATCAGGTGGTCTGGTATTCCCATCTCTTTCAGAATTTTCCACAGTTTATTGTGATCCACACAGTCAAAGGCTTTGGCATAGTCAATAAAGCAGAAATAGATGTTTTTCTGGAATTCTCTTGCTTTTTCCATGATCCAGAGGATGTTGGCAATTTGATCTCTGGTTCCTCTGCCTTTTCTAAAACCAGCTTGAATATCAGGAAGTTCACGGTTCACATATTGCTGAAGCCTGGCTTGGAGAATTTTGAGCATTACTTTACTAGCATGTGAAATGAGTGCAATTGTGGGATAGTTTGAGCATTCTTTGGCATTGCCTTTCTTTGGGACTGGAATGAAAACTGACCTTTTCCAGTCCTGTGGCCACTGCTGAGTTTTCCAAATTTGCTGGCATATTGAGTGCAGCACTTTCACAGCATCATCTTTCAGGATTTGGAATAGCTCCACTGGAATTCCATCACCTCCACTAGCTTTGTTCGTAGTGATGCTTTCTAAGGCCCACTTGACTTCACATTCCAGGATATCTGGCTCTAGGTCAGTGATCACACCATCATGATTATCTTGGTCGTGAAGCTCTTTTTTGTGCAGTTCTTCTGTGTATTCTTGCCATCTCTTCTTAATATCTTCTGCTTCTGTTAGGTCCATACCATTTCTGTCCTTTATCAAGCCCATCTTTGCATGAAATGTTCCTTTGGTATCTCTGATTTTCTTGAAGAGATCCCTAATCTTTCCCATTCTGTTGTTTTCCTCTATTTCTTTGCAGTGATCGCTGAAGAAGGCTTTCTTATCTCTTCTTGCTATTCTTTGGAACTATGCATTCAGATGTTTATATCTTTCCTTTTCTCCTTTGCTTTTCGCTTCTCTTCTTTTCACAGCTTATATGCAGAGTACATCATGAGAAACGCTGGACTGGAAGAAACACAAGCTGGAATCAAGATTGCCGGCAGAAATATCAATAACCTCAGATATGCAGATGACACCACCCTTATGGCAGAAAGTGAAGAGGAACTAAAAAGCCTCTTGATGAAAGTGAAAGTGGAGAGTGAAAAAGTTGACTTAAAGGTCAACATTCAGAAAACAAAGATCATGGCATCCGGTCCCATCACTTCATGGGAAATAGATGGGGAAACAGTGGAAACCGTGTCAGACTTTATTTTGGGGGGCTCCAAAATCACTGCAGATGGTGACTGCAGCCATGATATTAAAAGACGCTTACTCCTTGGAAGGAAAGTTATGACCAACCTAGATAGCATATTCAAAAGCAGAGACATTACTTTGCCAACAAAGGTTCGCCTAGTCAAGGCTATGGTCTTTCCTGTGGTCATGTATGGATGTGAGAGTTGGACTGTGAAGAAGGCTGAGCACTGAAGAATTGATGCTTTTGAACTGTGGTGTTGGAGAAGACTTGAGAGTCCTTTGGACTGCAAGGAGATCCAACCGGTCCATTCTGAAGGAGATCAGCCCTGGGATTTCTTTGGAAGGAATGATGCTAAAGCTGAAACTCCAGTACTTTGGCCACCTCATGCAAAGAGTTGACTCATTGGAAAAGACTCATGCTGGGAGGGATTGGGAGCAAGAGGAGAAGGGGACGACAGAGGATGAGATGGCTGGATGGCACCACTGACTCGATGGACATGAGTCTGAGTGAACTCCGGAAGTTGGTGATGGACAGGGAAGCCTGGCGTGCTGCGATTCATGGAGTCACAAAGAGTCGGACACGACTGAGCGACTGATCTGATCTGAACAAGAAGATTCCCCTTCCCTGGCCAGGTCTCAGCCCAGGAAAAGCCATGGACTCTGTTTACCACAGCCCTCTCAACTTCCTGTCCCCACCCCGCACTTGCTGTTCTCCTTCCCTTGCTGTAGGGGGACTTTTATATGGCTCAACATTGTTGCACAACCCGAATTACAATTTTCTGCTGATTCTAAATAAACCTATCTTTGCTGGGGAAACATCTGGCAGTCTATTTGTTACAGGTCAATGGGATGTACTGCTTCTATAAGAAAGAAACAACAAAATAAACTTTAATCAGCAAGTTTTGAAATTTTCTGTGATAAAGGGGTTTTGTTGAGGCTTTTCGGTTTGTTTTGTTCATATTTATCTATCATCATTCAGTTTTAATTTAACATTTTGCCCATGAAGCCTCTAGAAATATTTTCAGATAATTCTGCCTTTAATAGGATCATAATTTATATACCACCAGTAAAGTATGTTTTCACTTAATAATATATTGCAGATACGTTTCTAGATCAACAAACACAGCAATATACTACCCCCTTACCATTATTTATCTAATCAGCCTAATCAGCTTCCCATTTCACTATAAAATGGCCACAGTAGTTGAAAATGAATTAAATAAAATATTAAGTACACAGAGGAACAGAAGGAAAATTTAAATATAAGTAAAAAAGGTTGTGTCCAAAAATAATGTAAAAATTTCTGCAAATTACCAATAAATTTTAGAAATCAATGATAAAAATATTAATTTATAGTAATTTCCTTATTTTGATTACATGATCACCACAACCAATTTATTTTTAACCACATTGCTTTCCAAATTGCCTGAAGCTCAACTGCTGTAGGGCAAGTCGAGGATCTGTAGTGAGAGGGCACAAATTAAATGGTCTTTTTCAGGTTTCTCCAATCCTGCTGCTTTATAGTCTCTATTAAGAAGCCTATAATGGGAACCAATTAACTGTAAATACAGTGAGGAGTCTGGGCAATTAAACAAATGGATTACATTTACCCAGTGATTACACTCTAGCCCTCATGATTATCAGGCACTGCCTACTTTGAGTCACAAATACAAATTAAATTTAGATCTGACAGCCTTGAAATTTCTCATTGTACATCAACTTCCATTTGCTTATCTCTAACAATGTATTAAAAAATAGCCAGCATATAGATTGACGTCACACGTTTTGTATCTGTATTCAAACTGAATATCATCAGCTTTTAAAATTCAAGTACATAACTAAATAATTACACTGATTTACAAAGAAGGATAATATAATCTGTCAATTACAATACGTCAGTTGTATACTGTCTTTCTCTAAAAATAAAATCACACAAAAATGCAAATTCTGGTTTCTTAATAAAACACTGATTTTTTTTTTAAAGGAGTCAGGCAACTTCCAAGTAAACCATGGATAGTCTATGAGCAGAGGCTGTCACAGGGGGAAGGTTCTTTTCTGCTGGTGATTTACAGTTATTACTCTCACATCTATTTTTAAATGACCGTTATATCATCAAGCTCATATTGCCATCTTATTTGCAAAGTCAGTGCCAGCAGCAGCAGCCCAGAGCTATAGGAGGCAGAAAATTTCTCTGGATGAGACTTTGAAAAAAAAAAGTTCTCAACTCCATCTATCTGTGAGGAAGTTCTAAAAAGAATTGTCAGGGATTTCTTTAATGACTTCTAATTATCAACACGGAAGAATGTGTCCAGAAGGACTTGGGAAAGTTTAGATTTGTTTAGAGAACTGAAGAGGATGAGACAAACAGCTTCCGCCTGGCTCACACAGAGACTGTGAGGTCCTGTTGTAAGAACGCCTGGAATGCAGCAGTTCAGAGCTTTTCATCTGGTCAGTCCACACGGGTGCCGTAGGTGCCCTGCCCACATCCCCTACCTTCACAGCTTCAGAGCACACTGGCCTGATGGCCAGTCAGTAGCAGTACTGCGTGAGGATTTTCTCTCTCTGGACCTTCTCTGTCTACAGCTCAACAGACCTGAAGATGTTAGGTGCTCAGTTGTGTCTGACTCTTTGTGACCCCTTGGACTGTAGCCCGCCAGGCTCCTCTGTCCATGGGATTCTCCAGGCAAGAATACTGGAGTGGGTAGCCATTCTCTTCTCCAGGGCATCTTCCCAACCCAGGGATGGAACCCTGGTTTCTTGCACTGCAGATGGATTCTTTAGCATTTGAGCCACCACGGAAACCCTCGGCAGGCCTGAGATGTCGGTGAATTCATGTAGCCTTAAAATGGCCCTTACCCAGCGAGAAGAATGAGTTGTTGTACAACCACCCCACTCTCTCCTTTTAGGTGGGTCACTGAGTTATGCATTTAAACTGGATCCAGCAGGTTTGAGCTCACAGATGTAGCTTGCCACAAGAGACTCCTTATCGATTGCCTTCCCTTCCCTGTCTTGGGTCCCACTCCCCTATCCTTGTTTTCTAGGATCCAAACCGCTTGCACTTGAATCTTTGACTGTGCTGTGGCGGGGGGGCAACCTGAACTAAGAGATAAGCGAAAGGAGCCCAGCAACGTCAGCCAAATAAAGAAACTTATCGAGAGGCTTCTGCCAGTGCAGGAAGAAGAAAGCTGCAGTTGGGTCTCGGGGGAGGAGGGATGGAATCTAGGGCAGCATGTGGTCTCACTCCTTCTCTTCTTCTCCCTGAGTGCTGGCCTCCTTATCTCAGGCGGACCTCCTCCACGGCTACAAACATGGCCCCCAAACAGCCCTGGGTCTTATAACCTCCGGCTTTACTTTTTCACTAAGTCCTGCTAAATGCGTTCTCAGGAAAGTATTCTAATTAGATCTGCTTGAATGAAGGAAATACTCCTGGCATTTCTGGCAACAAGGGCAGAAATGCTAGAGCCAGCCAACCTGGGGCCAAGTGTGAATCTGGGTAGAGCAAATACGGCCCAAGAGGCAAGGTTTCTGAAGCACGGGGCTCACTTGGTACGGAGCAGAAGAGCTTTTCTCCTAAAAAATGAGGCTGTTGCCCCCAACATAATAGCAGTTAATCTTTATTGAATCACTGTTATACTCCAGTGCTATTGCCATCTACTTCTATCTTTTACCTACCTATGTATCTCTATTATCTATCTATCCATCTATCTTTTTAATCCTCATAACAACCCAATGAGGTAAGGACTATCATTATCACCACCAAGTCCTCAGTTTCAAGTAAGAACATGGAGGCTTATAAATATTTAAGTTATTCAAATCCAAACAGGAAGACAGAGTCAGGATTAAACCAAGGCTGCCCAGTTCTACAGTCTGTACTGTGTTATATTGGTTCCTAAGGTAGAGGGATGGCCACGCAGGCAAACCCACTGAGATCTCATTGCTTCTCTCATTCCTGCTGTTCATGCCACTGTTTACCAAGCTTATGTAAGAAATGCAAAGGATTATCAAGATAACTATGAACAGTTTCACACCAATAAAATGGACAAACTAGGAGATATGTTAATAGATAAGTTCCTAGAAGCACACCATGTTCCAGAACTGAAACAGGGAAAAATAGGAAAATATGACTAGTAAACCAGTTATTAGTCATAAAATTGAATCAGTAATAATAATAGTAATAATGCTTCATAACAAACAAAAGTCCAGGAATGGATGGCATCATAGATGAATTCTACAAAACATTTAAAAAGGAGATAAAACCTATACTTCTCAAATTATTCCAAAAACAATGATGAGAAAGAAATGTTTCTGAACTCATTCTTGTTGGCCTGAACAAGGCCAACATCATACTGATACTAAAACCAGGCAAAGATATCACACACGAAAAAGAAAATTACAGGCCAATGTAAGTGATGAACGTAAGTGAAAAGGTCATCAAAAAATTAGCAGACTAAATTCAACAATACATTAAAAGGATCGTAAATCATAAACAAGTGGGATTTATCCCAGAGATGGAAGGATGGTTCAATATCCCTAAATCAATCAGCACAACACACACATTAACAAATTCAGGAATAAAAATCATATGATCATCTCAAAATATGCAAAAAGAGTTATTGACAAAATTTAACATCTATTTGTAATAAAAACTCTCAAAAAATGGGTATAGAGGAAACATACTAAAACATAATAAATGCCATATGTGGCAAACCTATATCCAACCTCATACTCAGTGGTGAGAAGCTGAAAGAATTTCTTCTAAATTTAGGAAAAAGACCTGGATGTCCACTCTCATCACTTTTATACAGCATGGTATTGGAAGTCATAGCTACTACAATGAGATAAGAAAATGAAATAAAAGGCATCCAAGTTGGAAGAGAAGAAGCAAAATTGTTAATCAGTCCAGATGTGAAGGTTACTCAGTGGTGTTTGACTCTTTGCAACCCCATGGACTATACAGGCCATGGAATCCTCCAGGCCAGAATACTGGAGTGGGGAGCCTCCCTTCTCCAGTGGATCTTCCCAACCCAGGAATCGAACTGGGGTCTCCTGCATTGCAGGCTCTTTACCAACTGAGCTATCAGGGAAAATGCTATCAAAAATTAATAGAACTAAAACAATAAATTCAGCAACACTGCAGGATACAAATTAGTATAAGAAATTGTTTATATTTATACAGTAAGAGTGAACTGTCAGAGAAATAAGTTAAGAACATAATTCCATTTACATATGCATTTAAAAGAATAAAATACCTAGGAATGCTGCTCCTGCTGCTGCTGCTAAGTCGCTTCAGTCGTGTCCGACTCTGTGCGACCCCATAGACGGCAGCCCACCAGGTTCCCCCCGTCCCTGGGATTCTCCAGGCAAGAACACTGGAGTGGGTTGCCATTTCCTTCTCCAGTGCATGAAAGTGAAAAGTGAAAGTGAAGTCGCTTAGTCGTGTCTGACTCCTCACGACCCCATGGACTGCAGCCTACCAGGCTCCTCCGTCCATGGGATTTTCCAGGCAAGAGTACTGGAGTGGGGTGCCATTGCCTTCTCTGATACCTGATCTCTGATTTTAGTGAGGAATAAATCTCACTAAAAAAGTGAAAGATTTGTACTTTTAAAACTGTAAAACACTGATGAAAGAAATTGAAGATAGCACAAACAAATGAAAAGATACACCATGCTCGTGAATTGGAAGAATCAATTAACATACTATCCAAGTATGTTATTATTAATAATCATACCAAAGGCAATCTACAGATTCAATGCAATTCCTATACACACTATAAGCATTTTTCACAAAACTAGAACAAATACTCCTAAAACCTATTTGGAACCACAGAAGATCCCAAATAGTCAAAGCATCTTAAGAAATAAGAACAATATGGAAGCCTCATGTCCCTTGATTTCAAACTATTTTATAAAACTACAATTATCAAAGCAGTCGGCTACTCGCACAAAAACAAACATTAGGTCAAAGGAACAGACTAGAGATCCTACAAATAAGCCTACGGTTACATGGTCAATTGATCTATGACAAATGAGTGGTCAATTGATCTATGACAAATGAGGCAAGAATACATAACGGAGACAAGACAGCCTCTTCAATAAATAGTGTTGGTAAAATTCGACAGTGACTTGCAAAAAATCAACCTGACTGCTTTCACACATCATATATAGATATCAACTCCAAATGGATTCAAGATTTAAATGCAAGACCTGAAAGCATAAAGCTTATAGAAGAAAACTTAAGGAGGACACTCTGACTCTGGTCTTAGAAATATATGTTTACATGTCTCCTCAGTCCAAAGGGCTGCCCAGGTGGTCCTAGTGGTAAAGAATCCACCCAAAAGTGCAGGAGACATAAGAGATGCAGGTTCGAGCCCTCGGTCAGGAAGATCCCCTGGAGGAGAGCATGGCAACCCACAGCAGTATTCTTGCCTAGAGAGTCCCATGGACAGAGAAGCCTGGCCAGCTAAAGTCCATAGCATCACAAGGAGTTGGACACAACAGAACTGACTTAGCACAGCACAGCAGGCAATGGAAATAAAAGCAAAAATAAGTAAGGCTACATCAAACTAAAAAGATTTTACACGGCAAAGGAAACTATCAACAAAACATAAATACCATGGACTAAATAGGAAAATATATTTGCAAACAATGTATCTCATAACCTGGAGGAGGGCATGGCAACCCACTCCACTGTTCTTGCCTGGAGCATCCCCATGGACAGAGGAGCCTGACAGGCTACAGTCCATGGGGTCGCAAAGACTCGGACATGACTGAGCAACTAAGCAAACAATATCTCATAAAGAGTTAATATCCAAAACATACAAATAACTCAGGCAACTCAACATCAAAAAACAAGCAACCCCATTAAAATATGAGCCAAAGACCTGAATAGACATTTTTCCAAAGAAGACATACAGATGGCCAAGAGGCACATGAAAATATGTTCAACATCAGCAGTCATCAGGGAAATGTAAATTGAAACCATAAAAGACTTGGTTTCATACCTGCCAGGATAAGAAGCATTAACAAGAATTTGGAGAAAAGGGAAACCTTGAGCAATTTTGGCAGGATTGTGAATTGGTGCATCTACTACAGAAACAGTATGGCGGTTCCCCCAAAAAATTAAAAATTAAACTGCCATACAATCCAGCCATTTAAATTCTGGTTATTTCCTTACGAAGGTGGGCAGACTGATCAGACAATCAGATGTGTAGTACCACACATTGTTGAATTAGTCTCTGTAAAAATAGACACTCCCACCTACTCACCATGCTGCTTCAAAGAACACACTTTGGGAAAATTCACAGAATGAAAAAAAAAAAAAAAAAAAAATATATATATATATATATATATATATATATATATATATATATAGTGTCCAGAACACATCAGATTCTACTCCCTATGTTAAAAAGTTCTCAGAGGACTAAACCATATCCCAAAGTGCCTGTATGAAAACACACACTGAAATAATCTCTGCTTTATTATCCACTATTTTCAGTGTTTTTATATGGCCACATATACCCAAAAGCTTTTATAACCCAAACATTGGGAAGTTTTTGTTTCCAAATTTTTCCTGAGGTGGTGAAGCTTTGGTACCTTCATTCCGGTCTCTCAGTCCACTGCTCACCAGAAAAACCCATCAGTCGACTAGCCCAGGGTTAGGAACCCACCCTGCTCTGACTTTCTCTCCACTATTGTTCTCATCTTCTCCTTGAAGCAAGCACTATTCAAATTTCAGAGTGATCCACTAACAGTGTGAGAATATTACATAAAATTTTTAGAAGTTGGATTTGACTGAATTTGCTTGAGCATTTCTTCATTTTATATGACCCGATGGGAATATAAGGAAACTTTCTCTTTTTAGTAACAGGAAAGCAGCATGAGAGAAATTCCAGAAATTCTGTGGCTGCCCTTCCAACAACAGATGCTCTGATGGTATGCAAAACAAGTGACTCAATATTCTGTAGTATTTTGAGAGCATTCAAAGTTCTGTGTCAGCTCAAACTCAAGTAGACACTGTATTTGGTGAATAGGAAGTAAAGCACAGAACAGGTTCAAAGCAAGGTAGGTCAAGAGACCCACAAAAAGCACAGCTGAAGTCATCATATACATATTTACCAGGATATTTTTCACAGGCCTGTAGATAATGTCCATATAAAGACTTTGAGCTCCCTATCAGAAGAGCAGAACTAATTCCTTTCTCCTGGAAGGACACAGATTTCTGAGCAGCAGTGGAGCCAGCCAATAACAATTCAGATTCTCTAATCCTCCAGAAACCATTAAAATGCCAAGGATCCTGGCAATACAAGAAAGGTCTAATTTCTCAAACGTTGGAGGTATTCAAGAAAGTAACATCTTTCACTTAAACACGTTCAGGTTACACTGTTTGCTGACATGACCTGGGGACCTGAATGCATCTTTCTCCATTTATGGACCAGATTTCCACATTTATCCCCAGTTCCTCTTGCATTAAAGCACCCACTTCAGGCAATCTTGGCTATTACTGTTGTTGTTCAGTTGCTAATTCATGTCCACCAATTGCAATCCCATGGACTCCCAGCAGGCCTCTCTGTCCATGGGATTCTCCAGGCAAGAATACTAGAGAGGATTGCCATTTCCTTCTCCAGGAGATCCTCCTGACCCGGGGATCAAACCCATGTCTCCTGTATTGGCAGGAAGATTCAATACCACTATGCCACCTGAGAAACCCCTTGCCTATCAATATTAAGACCTTAAACTTTATTCATTAATTTACTCATTCATTCGTCTATTTATTGAATAAATATTTATTAAGTACGATAAAGAGCCTGCTAGCAATGCAGGAGACTCAGGTTCGATCCCTGGATAGGAACACCCCCTGGAGAAGGGAAGGTAATCGACTCCAGTATTCTTGCCTGGAGAATTCACTGGGCAGCAGAGCCTGGCGGGCTAAAGTCCATGGACTTGCAAAGAGCTGGACATGACTGAACGACTTTCACTTCACTTCTTCAGAGGGACAATCAAATTAGACCTGTCTTATATTGCCAGAATCCTTGGCATTTTGTTTCTAGAGAGTTTAGAGAATTTGAATTGTTGTTTGGCTCAACTCTTGCTGAGAACTCTGTATCCTCACAGGAGAGTGTCAGGAAAGTTGATTTCCCTTACTTCAAGGAGGGGATGGTAATAAACCAATGTCTTTTGTGCTATGAGCAAGGAAAACCCAGTGTACAAAGGGAGCGCAGACTCAGAACCCACTGGATGGGGACATCGAAGATGCCATCTGAAGGATTGGTATTTGTAGAGAGTAGCAGCAGGGCCTTCTGGACGGAGAGCAACAGGTTGGAAGCCACAGAGGAATACAACCACAGCCTGGTCTGCTCAGGAAACGGCCATCTGTACCATGAGTCCAGAGCAAAGGTAAGATCAGGAAGAAAGGGCCTTCAGTGCCCTACGGAATCTAAACTCTCTCTTTAACATCAAGGGGAGCTATCATGATGTGAAGCGCTTTAACCAGGAATGGATAGAATGAGATTTCTAAATCAGTATGTCTACAATCCCACACCTTAAGTTTCCTCTCCCAATTCTCTGCCAAAAATATCACCATCTCACAAACTCAGACTCTTTCCTTCTCAACTGTTCTCACACCTCATTAACTGGCCAGCAAATCTTCTTAATTCTGGGTCCCCAAAAAAGAAACCGCTGAATCTAATCCTTCTGCCATATCCTCTTCTCCTGCTGCTATAGGTAAAACCTACACCATGTCCTTGCAGACAACGGTAAGAGCTGTTCGTGGCAAATACCACGAGCTAACTCTCCAAGAGCCACTGGCCACCCTCACCTCCCTTTCTCATCTCCAGCTGCAGAAGCTGGGAGATCACCTGCAGAGTCTCCATCCAGCCGGGGTGGTCACATGACTCGGCTTTGGCCAGGAGAATGTAATAAGTCCCACAGGAACCTCTGTGAAAGATTTGGTTTTTTTCATGATAAAAGGGATAGTTGGTCAAAGCAGAGAACCTTTTCTTCTTTCTAGCTGCCTCCCTGCTTCCTGCCTCTGAATTTGGTAATGATACCTGGAGATCTGGCCAACATGCAGAGAAAAATGTAGAGAAATGATTAAAAAATACGAACCTAGATTGTGGCTGACCTCCTTGAGCTGCTGAGCCAGTCCTGGGACCACCCACCTTCTGTCCTCTTGTTATGAGATATCTACGTGCTCTCAAGGATGAAATCATTGGTATCCTGGCTTTTTGCACACCTAAACACATCCTAACTGATACATCTCCTGAGTGGGAGGTCTGTCTCCAGTCGTTCCCCACCTGCCAAACAACAATCTCTCTTTCCCAAACCCGATCACATTATTTCCAGTCTGAAACCTTGAAGCTACATCTTGGAACAAAGTCCAGGGCCCCAGCTCTCACCCACCAAGCCTCTACGGAGGATTTTGCTGGTTCCCAGGGACACTGTGCTGCTGTGGAGCTCTAATCCTCTGCGTCTACTGTACTGACGCCCGAAACACTGCGACCTGTCCTGCCCAGCTCCACACCAGAACGCCCCCACAGGCAAAGCTAGTCACGTCTATCCCTGTGCATAATAGTCACGGGAGACTATCTAACAGCTCACTCATGTTCTCTCTGAAGAGGAACACAGCCTCACCCTGGGAAACTCGGCCTGCTTTGACCACTGGGCCCTGAGCAGAAGTAGCATGTGATGTTCTGGGGGCAGAACTTTAAGAGCCAAGGTCTGCTTTTCCAGGCTCTCTCTTCCTTGCCTCTGATGTGGAAGCAGGTATGCGGGGCTTCAGCCAGCCTGGTCTCTGAATACAGTTGGATATGACCCACAGGCTGTAGTTTGTCACTGTTTTAAGCTGCCAAGACTTCTGAGTTACTTGTTACTACAGCATTACATGGCCCTTCTTGTCTAATGTAACAGTATTTTGCATAGACAATACTTTAGCCTTTATCACCCTGTGATACAGCTATAAGCTCCTTGAAGATAGTGATCATGTCTGGCACTCTTGTCTTGTTCACCATAGGTGTGGCAGCTCAGAAAATAATTTCTGAGAGAAGAATTGAAAGTCTTTCCCATAAGACTCAGGGGACAGAGACCATGTTTTTCATTTTATACCCACCCCCATATATATGAGAGCATCTGATGAGCATTTGAACCTTTGATAAATGTTTCATTGACTTGAGTTTGCCCCTGTTGTGATGACCAGGAGCAACAGCCACGTGTCATTGGAGAAACATCTAGAAATATGCACGACCTGTTTGGTTGCAGGATAAACATGTGACCTCTTGAGTCATGCGCTAAAGTGCACGTGTGGAGTCTATTATCTGTAGTTGAATAAGCTTTGTTTTTTTCCTGTTTCTTTTTTATTTGGGAGCAGGGGAGAAAGGAAGCATGCAGGTTTTACATTAACACATGTATCTGAAAAGATCAAGAATGTAAATCGGAGGGTTCAGAGGCAAGTCCACTGTCAGCAGAGTCCCTCCTTCAGAGTCCCTCCCCTGTGATGGGATGGTGCAGGGCGGCTCTGACTGGGCAGGTGGTAGCACTGGGGAAAACCCTCTGCTTTGCCCAACATGCCAGTGTCCTCTGCACGACAGTCAGGATGCATTCCTTTGTATGGACTCCCAGGCTGCAGGGAAACTCAGGGCAAGCTGCACAGCACAAGTCATTAAGAGAAACAGCCTTTTAAAGGAAAATATATTTGGACATTAAGTTAGATACCATATCTGTAAATCCACACATCCACAAAGATGTTATGACCTTCTCCTCTGCTGCCTGAGGTCAAACTCCAGCTGGTACACTTATATGTAAATAATTGCAAAACTAACCTTACTCTTAAAAGATCTACTTTACCTACACTGAGAAAAAAGAACAGGGAAATTTTAGTTTTTTCAAAACTATTTTTTTTTTCGGGTCACATTTTCAATACATTTTGTCTCATGCAGATAAAACATCACTTGGCGGTTCTGTACTTCTTTGCTGGGAATAAGTAAGTCTTCTAGCCCAGGGAAAAAGAAAAATAAAGTATACCAAGGCTGCCCCTTTGTGGAGATGGGCTTTTGTGCCCATGTGCACACACATACACCACAGCCTATTTTTACAGTGTCTATAAATTTAAACTTTATTTAAACCTCCCCTCAAGTCTGGGAATCTTAAATACTTGGTTTCAGGTCAGTGCTGTAAAATTTTAATTTAACCATAACTCCTCTTAAAGGCTCTATGACGTCCACAGTGATAGTGGACGCTATCAATAGCGATAGACGCAGAAAAACATATATCATCACTATTTTATTTAAAATCCTGTAAAAATAATTATGTCAGACGTCTGTGGATTATCTTCTTGCTTTATACTCATTGAAAGTAATAGCAGTTCATCAATGCCCCGTCCACATAGTTGTTTTAGTAGAGAGAAACTGGACCAGGATATGATTCTGTTCTGAGATTTATTACAGCTCCTTTATTTGAAACTAAAAAAAATACTGCTACACTTAAACCTATAAAGTCTTGAAAACTTAAAATAAATTTTAAGTGAATAATCCTTAAGTATACAATAGCAATAAAAATAAATAGTACTAAGAATACTACGGTTAGGCAGAATAACAATGAGGCAAGGCAAAGTAAAAAAAAATTTTTTAAAGTCTGCTTTTCCATGTAAGGAAAGTAACTTTTTATAAAAAGTTTTTACAATTTGAGTACAAATTAAAATATATGTTCTTATTAACGTTTGAAGGTAAACATAAAAGTGGGATATTTTGTTGAGTTTAACATGTAGACTTAAAAATGTAACTCACCTGCCCATTTGGGTTAAAGAGTAGTTTGACTCTATGCATTTATCTCACCTAGTTCTCAAAACCTTGCTAAAATGAACGGAAAGAAATTTTCATTGAAAAGTTACTCAGAGGGACCATGAGCATATTCTTAGTGACAACAGAGGATGAGAGCCCATGTCCAGCCCCGGCTGAATCCAGGGATTCCCTCAGGATGACAGCGTCGGCGATGAGAATAGCAATAGCTTAATTAAGTATTAATTAGAGATATAAGGTGGAGAAGGAAATGGCAACCCACTCCAGTGTTCTTGCCTGGAGAATCCCATGGACGGAGAAGCCTGGTAGGCTGCAGTCCATGGGGTCGCACAGAGTCGGACACGACTGAAGTGACTTAGCAGCAGCAGCAGAGATATAAAGAGTGGTTAAATAGGGATAGCTCAGTGAGAAAATTCAGTGGACAAAAGAGGCTGAATAACTTGGTTTATGTGGAAAACCAATAAAATTCCAAGACAGGGAATTTGCACCTCCTACGTAGGCCACAGGCGTCCTTCTGTTCTCCTGAAGGAGAGGAGACACTAAGGCGTCCCCAGTCATATCTTAGAAGCCCAGGCGAAATTAGTAGGCTTGGCGAGCCTCCACACTCCACATGGGAATTCATCCAGAAGGTGAGGGAAAGAACGATTTGGGGAGACCAAGCTTCGGTGAGCAAGGCCCGTAGCTTTATTTTCAACAGGGGCCTTCATACCCTAAGTTACACATAAAGGATTATAGGGGGTGTGAAATCATGCAAAGTCAGCAGTCTTTGATCCTTATGGAAACCAGGGTTTCTTTTCTGTAAACTTATCTATACAAATGGTTTAGGTGATTTACATCATCTTCTGGCCAGAGGGCCTGTTAACATTTTATGACTCTGACAAAGGTTTGTCAATCATAAGACTTATTTTCTCTAAGAGTAATTATTTTAAAGTTTGGTGCCATCCTCCAAAGGTGTTAGATAAAGTTGCATTCCTATAGGGCAGAGGTGCAGTGGGTTTACAACAAAGGAAAGAATTTATTACCTTAAGGGTCTAAAATAGTTAACACCAAGGCTACTACTTATTTTTTCTACATCGGATCAGATCAGATCAGTCGCTCAGTCATGTCCAACTCTTCGAGACCCCATGAATTGCAAGACACCAGGCCTCCCTGTCCATCACCAACTCCCGGAGGTCACTCAGACTCACATCCATCGAGTCAGTGATGCTATCCAGCCATCTCATCCTCTGTCGTCCCCTTCTCCTCTTGCCCCCAATCCCTCCCAGCATCAGAGTCTTCTCCAATGAGTCAACTCTTCGCATGAGGTGGCCAAAATACTGGAGTTTCAGCTTTAGCATCATTCCTTCCAAAGAAATCCCAGGGCTGATCTCCTTCAGAATGGACTGGTTGGATCTCCTTGCACTCCAAGGGACTCTCAAGAGTCTTCTCCAACACCACGGTTCAAAAGTATCAATTCTTCGGCGCTCAGCTTTCTTCACAGTCCAACTCTCACATCCATACATGACCACAGGAAAGACCATAGCCTTGACTAGGCGAACCTTTGTTGGCAAAGTGATGTCTCTGTTTTTGAATATGCTATCTAGGTTGGTCATAACTTTCCTTCCAAGGAGTAAGCGTCTTTTAATTTCATGGCTGCAGTCACCATCTGCAGTGATTTTGGAGCCCAGAAAAAGAAAGTCTGACACTGTTTCCACTGTTTCCCCATCTATTTCCCATGTAGTGATGGGACCGGATGCCATGATCTTCGTTTTCTGAATGTTGAGCTTTAAGCCAACCTTTTCACTCTCCACTTTCACTTTCATCAAGAGGCTTTTGAGTTCCTCTTCACTTTCTGCCATAAGGGTGGTGTCATCTGCATATCTGAGGTTATTGAGATTTCTCCCAGCAATCTTAATTCCAACTTGTGTTTCTTCCAGTCCAGCATTTCTCATGATGTACTCTGCATATAAGTTAAATAAACAGGGTGACAATATACAGCCTTGACGTACTCCTTTTCCTATTTGGAACCAGTATGTTGTTCCATGACCAGTTCTAACTGTTGCTTCCTGACCTGCATACAGATTTCTCAAGAGGCAGGTCAGGTGGTCTGGTATTCCCATCTCTTTCAGAATTTTCCACAGTTTATTGTGATCTACACAGTCAAAGGCTTTGGCATAGTCAATAAAGCAGAAATAGATGTTTTTCTGGAACTCTCTTGCTTTTTCCATGATCCAGCGGATGTTGGCAATTTGATCTCTGGTTCCTCTGCCTTTTCTAAAAGCAGCTTGAACATCAGGAAGTTCACGGTTCACATATCGCTGAAGCCTGGATTGGAGAATTTTGAGCATTACTTTACTCGCGTGTGGGATGAGTGCAATTGTGAGGTAGTTTGAGCACTCCTTGGCATTGCCTTTCTTTGGGATTGGGATGAACACTGACCTTTTCCAATCTTGTGGCCACTGCTGAGTTTTCCAAATTTGCTGGCATAGTGAGTGCAGCACTTTCACAGCATCATCTTTTAGGACTTGGAATAGCTCCACTGGAATTCCATCACCTCCACTAGCTTTGTTCGTAGTGATGCTTTCTAAGGCCCACTTGACTTCACATTCCAGGATGTCTGGCTCTAGGTCAGTGATCACACCATCGTGATTATCTGGGTCATGAAGCTCTTTTTTGTACAGTTCTTCTGTGTATTCTTGCCACCTCTTCTTAATATCTTCTGCTTCTGTTAGGTCCATACCATTTCTGTCTTTTATCGAGCCCATTTTTGCATGAAATGTTCCTTTGGTATCTCTGATTTTCTTGAAGAGATTCCTAGTCTTTCCCATTCTGTTGTTTTCCTCTATTTCTTTGCATTGATCACTGAAGAAGGCTTTCTTATCTCTTCTTGCTATTCTTTGGAACTCTGCATTCAGATGTTTATATCTTTCCTTTTCTCCTTTGCTTTTCGCTTCTCTTCTTTTCACAGCTATTTGCAAGGCCTCCCCAGACAGCCCTTTTGCTTTTTTGCATTTCTTTTCCATGGGGATGGTCTTGATCCCTGTCTCCTGTACAATGTCACGAACCTCATTCCATAGTTCATCAGGCACTCTATCTATCACATCTAGGCCCTTAAATCTATTTCTCACTTCCACTGTATAATCATAAGGGATTTGATTTAGGTCATACCTGAATGGTCTAGTGGTTTTCCCTACTTTCTTCAATTTAAGTCTGAATTTGGCAATAAGGAGTTCATGGTCTGAGCCACAGTCAGCTCCTGGTCCTGTTTTTGCTGATTGTATAGAGCTTCTCCATCTTTGGCTGCAAAGAATATAATCGATCTGATTTCGGTATTGACCATCTGGTGATGTCCATGTATAGAGTCTTCTCTTGTGTTGTTGGAAGAGGATATTTGCTATGACCAGTGCGTTTTCTTGGCAAAACTCTGTTAGTCTTTGCCCTGCTTCATTCCGTATTCCAAGGCCAAATTTGCCTGTTACTCCAGGTGTTTCTTGACTTCCTACTTTTGCATTCCAGTCCCCTATAATGAAAAGGACATCTTTTTGGGGTGTTAGTTCTAAAAGGTCTTGGAGGTCTTCATAGAACCGTTCAACTTCAGCTTCTTCAGCATTACTGGTTGGGGCATAGACTTGAATTACTGTGACATTGAATGGTTGGCCTTGGAAATGAACAGAGATCATTCTGTCGTTTTTGAGATTGCATCCAAGTACTGCATTTCGGACTCTTTTGTTGACCATGATGGCCACTCCATTTCTTCTGAGGGATTCCTGCCCACAGTAGTAGATATAATGGTCCTCTGAGTTAAATTCACCCATTCCAGTCCATTTTAGTTCACTAATTCCTAGAATGCCAACATTCACTCTTGCCATCTCTTGTTTGACCACTTCCAATTGCCTTGATTCATGGACCTGACATTCCAGGTTCCTATGCAATATTGCTCTTTACAGCATCGGATTTTGCTTCTATCACCAGACACATCCACAGCTGGGTATTCTTTTTGCTTTGGCTCCATCCCTTCATTCTTTCTGGAGTTATTTCTCCACTGATCTCCAGTAGCATATTGGGCCCCTACTGACCTGGGGAGTTTCTCTTTCAGTAACCTATCATTCTGCCTTTTCATACTGTTCATGGGGTTCTCAAGGCAAAAATACGGAAGTGGTTTGCCATTCCCTTCTCCAGCGGACCACACCCTGTCAGATCTTTCCACCATGACCCGCCCATCCTGGGTTGCCCCACAGGCATGGCTTAATTTCATTGAGTTAGACAAGGCTGTGGTCCTGGTGTGATTAGATTGACTAGTTTTCTGTGAGTATGGTTTCAGTGTATTTGCCCTCTGATGCCCTCTTGCAAGACCTACCGTCTTACTTGGGTTTCTCTTACCTTGGGCGTGGGGTATCTCTTCCCCGCTGCTCCTGCAAAGCACAGCCATCGCACCTTACCTTGGACGAGGGGTCTCTCCTCACCGCCGCCCTTCCTGACCTCAGTTGTGGGGTAGCTCCTCTCTGCCGCGCTCTTAGTGCGCTGCGCAGCCTGCGAGGCGCTCTTAGTGCAAAGGGAACACCCTAAAGCACACTAAAAGTTTTCAAACATAAGCAAGTCACGCATCAAGCCACGAAAACAGGAACAGCCCTGGATTTCTAGAGAGCAAAACTGGATACTGGAAGACTGAAGTGAAGCCTTCAAATTTGGAAGGACCATGACATTAATCTAAGGATAGTACATCTAGCCAAACTACCAACCACATATGAGGGTTAGCAAAAACAATTTGACATGCAAGCATCTAAAAATTGTGATTTCAAATGGTGTTGGGAAAACTGGACATCCCCAAGGAAAAGAATGAAACTCTATCTTACCCCATAAACAAAAATGAATTCAAAATGTACTGAAGATTGGAATGTAAGGCCTGAAACTGTAAAACTAATAGAAAACATGGGCTCCTTGACACTGGTTTTGGGAATAAATGTTTGAATTGAAACCAAAAGCAAAGCAGCAAAACCAAAAAACAAGTGGGACGTCTTCAAACTAAAGAGCTTCTACACAGGAAAGAAAACCATCAATAAAAAAAAAAAAAAAAATGCCCACCTACTGACTGGGAGAAAGTGTTTGCAAAGCATACATCCAAAAAGGGGTTAAGGTCAAAATATACAAAGAGCTCACACAGCTCAACAACCAAAAACTAACAGTCCAATTTAATAATGGGCAGATCTGAATAGACGTTTATTTCTGGTTACATTTTCAATACATTTTGTCTCATGCAGCTTAAACATCACTTGGCAATTCTGTGCTCCTTTTCTGGGACAAGAAAAGAGAAAAATAAACTATGATAAAGCTGCCCCCTTGTGGTAATATGCTTGCACGCGTGTGTGTTTGCCGGAGGACAAATGGACACACCACAGCCTATTTTTTACAGGCTCAATGAATTGCAGCTTTATTCCAAACCTTCATAAGTAAACCACGAGAGTAACTTGCCAATCAGTAAGTGAAGAAGGGCAGGAGAAAGCTAATACATCTTTCTAAACTAAAAAGTTTATTTCTGATTGAGAATGAGACAACTGTGGGGGGAAAGCTAGTTTTCTCATTTTTAGAAGTTTATATAACATCAAGACTAACTGCTACAGTTGAAAGTCAGTTCAGTTCAGTCACTCAGTCATGTCCGACTCTTTGCGACCCCATGAACCACAGCACTCCAGGCCTCCCTGTCCATCACCAACTCCTGGAGTCCACCCAAACCTATGTCCATTGAGTCGGTGATGCCATCCAACCATCTCATCCTCTGTCATCCCCTTCTCCTCCAGCCTTCAGTCTTTCCCATCATCAGGGTCTTTTTCAGTGAGTCAGTTCTTGGCATCAGGTGGCCAAAGTATTGGAGTTTCAGCTTTAGCATCAGTCGTTCCAGTGAATTTCCTTTAGGATGGACTGGTTGGATCTCCTTGCAGTCCAAGATGGTGGAGGAATAGGACGGGGAGACCACTTTCTCCCCAACAAAGTCATCAAAAGATCATTAGAATGCTGAGCAACTTCCACAAAACAACTTCTGCATGCTGACAGAGGTCACCAGGCACCCAGAAAGGCAGCCCATTCTCTTCGAAAGGAGGTAGGACAGTTGAAAAGATTGTGATAAAAACTGAATGTTGATGGATACCAATGGCTGGATTTCTTACAGCCCCTGATATGTGCATCTGTCATCCAGATGTCACAGGCAATACTAAAATGTTCCAACGTGTGCTCGTGTGGTGGTCAGAGAAGCCTTTGTCCGTGCAGTATTACTCTACAGAAAGAAAAGCACCACTATGTCCTGGTTGTAAGTCCTTTCGGGTTCAGCTTTTGGGGCCTGAACTTCCTATACCTGTGTATCTGTTTTCTTCTTTGGTTTGGGGAAGTTTTCAGCCATAATTTCTTCAAATACATTTTTGATCCCTTTTTTCATTCTTCTCCTTCTGGGATCTCTGTTACATATTGACCAGCAAGCTTTATATTACCCCATAGGTCTCTAATATTATAATCTTTTGAAAAAACATTTGCTTCCTGGCTACTATTCCGATGGGGGATTTCCTGTCTCCTGGATAATGTGTTTGCGCTTCTACATCATTCATTCTGCTGTTTATTACCAGCTCTTCTGCTATCTATTGCTCAGCTTTTGTCTCGGTGAATGAGTTTTCCAATTTTTCGTGTTTTATCCTTATGGTTTCCAGTTGCTTTTTTACAATAATTCTGCATCTCAATAAATAGCCCCTCTTAATTTCTTCAGTATTCCCGTTATCTCCTTTCTGAACTCACTGTCTGTTAGTCTAAAGAGATCTGTTTCATCATTTGTTCTTTTGGAACAATGCTTTTGATCTTTCAATTGGGAGTGGTTCCTCTGCTTTATTTTACCTATGTGTCTCTTACTCTGTGAGTTTAGGAGAACCAATGATCTACTGTGGTCTTGGAGGGCTGTTTTTATGTGGGGGTAGACTGCTTGGATTTATAATTTTGGGGTGAGGGCTGTTTAGCACGGATGCCTGCCGCTTTTTCTTCTGTCTGTGGCCAGTGTTCTGATGACCAGCGCCTAGACAGAACACTGAGCAGGGCTCCTCTCTGCTCTGTGGTCCTCCCTGCCGTGTTGGAGGTGAGGGCTGCTCCATGGCTGTTGGAGTCAGAGCCCCCAGGTCTGTTTCTGAACTGCCCTGTGACACGGGCGGGACTAGAGCGCTTCGGCTGTGAGTCTCGTCTTTAGGATCACGTCATCTACAGTCAGTGACAGTGTTACATGTTCCTGTGCCATCAAATTCCTTTCCACTCTTTTCTTCACCTAATTAATATGGCTAGGACTTCATAGACTTGGGCTTCCCTTATGGCTCAGCTGGTAAAGAATCTGCCTGCAATTTGGGATACCTGGGTTTGATCCCTGGGCTGGGAAGATCCCCTGGAGAAGGGAAAGGCTATATCCACTCCAGTATTCTGGCCTGAAGAATTCCATGCATTGTATAGTTCGTGGGGTCGCAAAGAATCGGACACGAGTGAGCAACTTCCACTTCACTTCAGATCAGGTCAAACGAAAGTGGCAGAGCAGTCCTGGTTAAAGTAAGTTTAAATATTATTGATCCTCTTTCCTTTACTCCCTTCTCCAACTCTTCCTTTTTAATTTAATTTTTACTTCATATTGGAGCAGATTTTATTTCAGATGTTTTTTAGGTGTACAGGAACTTGATTCAGCTATTCATCAGATCAGATCAGATCAGTTGCTCAGTCTTGTCTGACTCTGCGACCCCATGAATCGCAGCACCCCAGGCCTCCCTGTCCATCACCAACTCCTGGAGTTCACTCAGACTCACTTCCATCGAGTCAGTGATGCCATCCAGCCATCTCATCCTCTGTCGTCCCCTTCTCCTCTTGCCCCCAATCCCTCCCAGCATCAGAGTCTTCTCCAATGAGTCAACTCTTCGCATGAGGTGGCCAAAATACTGGAGTTTCAGCTTTAGCATCATTCCTTCCAAAGAAATCCCAGGGCTGATCTCCTTCAGAATGGACTGGTTGGATCTTCTTGCAGTCCAAGGGACTCTCAAGAGTCTTCTCCAACACCACAGTTCAAAAGCATCAATTCTTCAGCGCTCAGCCTTCTTCACAGTCCAGCTCTCACATCCATACATGACCACAGGAAAGACCATAGCCTTGACTAGGCGAACCTTTGTTGGCAAAGTAATGCATAGACGTATGAATATTCTTTTTATGGCTTTTTTAGCATACAGGTTATTACAGTGTGTTCAGTAGAGTTACCTGCGCTGTTCAGTAGGTCCTTTTTAATTATCTATTTGATATAAGGAAATGGCAACCCACTCCAGTATTCTTGCCTGGGAAATCCCATGGAAAGAGGAGCCTGGCCGGCTACAGTCCATGGGTCACAAAGAGCTGGGCACGACTGAGTGACTAAACAGACAGAGTGTGTATATATTAACCCCATAATCACAAACTCTTAAATTACCTCTCCCCACAACTTCTTTTTTTTTTTTTTTCTGTACAATCATAAGCTGCTTTTCCAAGTCTGTGAGTCTGCTTCTGTTTTGTTAAATTAGTTCACTTGTATGAATGTCTAGATTCCACCTGGAAGTGATATCTTATGAAATTTACCTTTCTGACTTATCCACTTAGTATGATAATCTCTCGGTCCCTCCAAGCTGCTGCCGTGGGCATTGTTTTGTTCTCTTTTCTGGCTGAGTAGTATTCTGATGTATAGATATACCGGTTAGTCTTCATTTATCGGTCATTGGACATTTTGGTTGATTGTATGTTTCGGTTATTATAAACAGTGCTGCCCTGAAAACAGGGTGCACAAGTATCATTATTATTTTCTCTGAATCTCAGCCCAGAAGTGGAATTGCTGGATCGTATGGTTCCTCTGTGTTTAGGTGACTAGGATCCACCATGCTGTTGGCCATGGTGGCTCCACCTATTCACACCCACCCAGCACATAGGAGGGTTCCCTTTTCCTGCACCCTCTGCAACATTTATTCTTTGGAGATCTTTGTGACGATCGCCATTCCGACCAGTGAGACGTGATTCCTCGTTGTAGGTTTGATTTGCATTGATCCCAGGCGGCTCAGTGGCTGAAGAATCTGCGTGCAATGCTGGGGACACAGGAGACTCAAGTTCAACCCCTGGCTGGGGAGGATCCCCTGCAGAAGGGCATGGCAACCCACTCCAGCATCCTTGCCTGGAGAATGCCATGGACAGAGGAGCCTGACGCGCTACAGTCCACGGGGTCGCAAAGACAACGATTGAAGTGACTGAGAGCGTAACACTGAGTGAGGAGCAGTCGCTTTTCAGGGGCTTTCCGAGGCTGTACAGTGTGAGTAAAATATGCCTCTTAAAATTGGCCTCTTGAAAGTCGGCTGTTATGAATTCTCTTCAGATGTTACCCCAGGCATTAATTAAGGGCAAGTGTTTTTTACTCACAGCCTCACAGGCCTTGTGAATATTAAGAGCCCATAAGTACTAGTTTTAAAGTTGCTGTTACATCAGGGGGAAGGCCTGTTCCTGGATTGTGGGCAGGAGAGGAATGTGCCCAAAGCAACACCCAAGGCTTGGGTCTCATTCCTTCTTCCCTCTTACCCTTTATCTCTGGGGTACCCCAATTCCTGCAACACCGTCCAGGGGCGCGGGCTCCCATCTGTAGGTGGGGTGACCCTAAGGAAGGAGGCTGGAGGTGGGAACCCCACCACCAGGAACCAGAGAGCACCTGGGACTTTTCAAAGCTCTTCCAGCCCAGAGGCTCCACCATGGGGAGCAGTAAGTCTCCTTTCGCTGCAGGTGTGCGCATCTGGACCCGGAGGTAACGGACTCATGCAGAGGGCCGCAGGCACTCCAGGCCCACGGGCGTGGGGGACACATTGGCAGGCACCCTCCCCAGCCCCACGACACTCCAGCCTTGGGACCCAAGCCTGCTCAGGCTCCAGGGGTGTGACACCAGCCCGGGACACCAAGGCCTGAGGGGAATAGAGTAAGGATTCTTTGCCTTCTTTTTTTTTTCTTTCTTGTTGATGTAGAGCAACTTGATTCACTTATACATAGACATGTACATGTTCTTTTCCCCCATATAGGTTATCACAATGTGTTGAATAGGCATTCCAGTGCTGAATTCAGTGTTTCCTTGAGGATGACTTGTTAACAGTGAAAGGGTGTTAATCACTCAGTCACATCCGACTCTTTGCGATCCCATTGGCTGCAGCCTGCCAGGCTCCTCTGTCCATGGGATTCTCCAGGTAAGAATACTGGAGTGGGCTGTTGTTCAGTTTCTCAGTCATGTCTGACTCTTTGCACCCCATGGACTGCAGCACACCAGGCCTCCCTGTCCATCACTGGGACAGGGAGTTTACTAAAACTGTCCATTAAGTCAGTGATGCCATCCAACCATCTCATCCTCTGTCATCCCCTTCTCCTCCTGCCTTCAATCTTTCCCAGCATCAGGGTCTTTTCAAATGAGTCAGTTCTTTGCATCAGGTGGCCAAAGTATTAGAGCTTCAGCTTCAACATCAGTCCTTCCAATGAACACCCAGGACTGATTTCCTTTAGGATGGACTGGTTGGATCTCCTTGCAGTCCAAGTGACTCTTGAGAGTCTTCTCCAACACCAGTTTAAAAGCATCAATTCTTTAGCGCTCAGCTTTCTTTATGGTCCAACTCTCACATCCATACATGACTACTGGAAAAACCATGGCTTTGACTAGATGGTCTTTGTCAGCAAAGTAATGTCTCTGCTTTTTAATATGTTGTCTAAGTTGGTCATAGCTTTTCTTCCAAGGGGCTTTAGGTTGGGGATTACCGTGAGTTGTTGAGCTGGTGATCAGAGTGAGGTTTGTTTTGCTCCTCTGTCTGCAGTGTTTTGCCCTGTGAAATGGGGTCTGAGGCCATCTGGTGACATCGGCAATGTACAATACCTACTGCAGTTGGCATGTTGGCTGCTTTTAAAAGTTGGAGTATAAGCTGGGTGTTAGTTATGGGACAGTCTTTAGTAGATAGGAGCCCTCGTTCCTTCTGCTGGGGGAGTTTATAATTTCCTCTGTTCTATCTTGTTGCAACAAAAATTTGAAGTGACGGATGGACCAGTGTTACAACCCCGTGTAATTTCCTTGGATGGACCAGAGTTACAGCTCCATGTTACAGCTCAGTGTTATTTATAGAGTAAAGGAAAGCACGTCCTCAAGGCATGAGGGTGGGCTAACTCAAAAGACTCGAAGTGAAGAGAAGCCCCCAGCTCAATTTTGGCCCTTCTTTTTACATATTGTTTGCTCCTCCTCCTCGGCCTGCCCTGTGTAGATTGGGCTATTTTATGGGCTTTTCCCTTCTTTGTCTTTTAGCCACTGCCATTCTGGATTCCTTTTTCTTATTCTAACTACCTAACACTTCCAAATGGCAGCATGTGAGTGTATGATGTGGAAAGTATATTTAGAATCAGTGTATATGTTTGCTCTCTTGTTAGCTGCAAGGATAAAGGTCTAGTTAGTGCAATAAGTTCTGCCTTTGGGGAAGAGGTTCCTGAGGCGAGAGGTTGGGATTCAATAATTTTCGTCTCAGAGACGATTGCATATCCTGCTACTTTTTTCCCTTCTGATGTCAGAGAGCAGCTGCCAGGAAAGTCAGGGTTATTTAAAGGGGTTGAGGAAATATGGGAGAAATGGGGCATTAGGTCTTCTAATGCCTCTTTGCACGTATGGATGGGGGGCTCGGGAGAAATAGGGATGAGGGTGGCAGGGTTGAGAGGAGAACAGCGTTCAAAGGAGAACTCGGGAGATTCGAGGGTGCCATGAATTAGTTGGATGTGTGAAGGAGCTAGAAGGGTCATGGATTTGTGAGAAAGTAAGTCCTTAAAGTCACGCAGGGAACAAATGGCAGTGATTGCTCCAAAAGTGAGTTTTTTACTCTCCTGAGCGAGGAGCGCCCCTGCTGCCAGAGCACGTGGGCAGGCTGGCCGTCCTTGAACTGTGGAATCTAGTTGCCGTGAGAGATAAGCGACAGGGGTGAAGGAAGGGCCCTGATTTTGTCCCCAAGCTCCTAGGGCAATTTTGTGTCTCTCAGCAGTGCAGAGTATAAACGGGCGAGAAAGGTCAGGAAGTGTGAGAGCTGGGGCTGAGAGAATGGCTTGCATAAGGGTGTTTAAGGCTGAATGGATATTTTATTTTAGCTCTAGGGGTTCTGAAAGACCTTCTTGGGTGGCTTGATATAGGGGCTATGCCAAGACGGTGAAATTAGGAAGAGGGGTAGATATCCAGCAAACCCCCAGAAGGACAGGATCTCTGTTTTTGATGTTGGGAGTGGTAGGGTGGATATAAGGGACTTTCCATCGCTAGTAATACATCTTTGTGTTGGTGTTAAAAGGACTCTGAGATAGGTGACTCTAGGAAGAGAGAGCCGAGCTTTGGTGGGAGATATGCGATAGCCTCGATCAGCTAGAAAATTGAGGAGTTGTATCGTGTGTTGTTGAGAGTGTGTAAGCGAAGGACCACAAAGGAGACGCTCATCCACATATTGGAGGCCAGTACTGGGAGTAAGGTCAAGGGAGGTTAGGTCTGATGCAAGAGCTTGGCCAAAGAAATGAGGGCTTTCACGAGAGCCTTGTGGGAGGACTGTCCCTGTCAGCTGTTGGGAGCGATGATTGTCTGGGTCAGTCCAGGTAAAGACAAAGAGGTCTTGAGAGTCTGGGTGTAAAGGGATGGTAAAGAAGGCATCATTGAAGTCAGTGAAGAGAGAATGAGAGAGAGAATATAGGGATTTGGCACTACTGGGTGTATGGGGATAACAGCCACATTGATAAGTCTCAGGTCTGGACCAGGCGATAGGAGCCATTTGGCTTTTTGACGGGTAGGATGGGGGTGTTATAGGGAGAGTGAGTTGGGCGCAAGAGGCCCTGATGTAGGAGTTTAGTGACAATAGGCTTTAACCCTTGTTGATGTTTTTGGGAGATGGGTATTGTGGTTGATTGGGGCGTTTAGAGGGGTCTTAAGATGGATATGCATTGGAGCATGGTGAGAGGCAACAGATGAGTTGTCTGTATCCCAGACTATGGCGTTTATGGAAGAGGAAGACAGTGGGGTGGGGAAGAGGAGGTGGGGTTGAGGAGCAGCAGCCAGGCTAGACTGGAGGGTGGGCTTGGGACAGTAATAGAGGCTTTTAATTTTGAGAGAGGGGCTCTCCCAAGAATAGGAGTGGGGCATTTGGGGAGTATGAGAAAAGAATGGGAAAATGGGGTGTCTTGAAGTGTGCAAGGTAGAGGCTCAGTTATTTGTGGTGTAGATATTAAACCGTCAACCCCATAGCAGAGACCTGGGAGACCCTGGTTTTTCTGGAGCAGGCAAGCATAGCAGAGTAAGTGGCCCCGCGTCAATGAGAAAAGGATCAGCTTACCTGCCCCTGTGACAGTTACCCTGGGCTCCGTAGAGGTGATGCAAGTCAGGGCCTGGGGCCCTGGGCATCTTCAGTCTTCAGCGGCGGAGTCCAGGGAGGCTGGGCAGAGCTGG
This sequence comes from Tragelaphus eurycerus, assembly GCA_935064755.1. Lineage (NCBI taxonomy): Eukaryota > Metazoa > Chordata > Mammalia > Artiodactyla > Bovidae > Tragelaphus > Tragelaphus eurycerus. The sequence goes on along the minus strand of CAKXYN010000034.1, from coordinate 16,319,258 downwards.
GTCAGAGGACTCCTGCTCAGGACCAGGAGGGGATGTCTGGATCCCTGGAGGGGGATTTGGGCAGTCGACCTTCCATGTCCCTTTATGCCATAGCTGGGACACGGGCCTGGAGGTGGCCTCGGCATTAGCATGAGTGGGCCCAGGGGCCTTCTTTGCCACATTTGAAGCAGGGCCCAGGGGGCTTCATGTCTGTGTTGGTTGGTGGAGATTTGAAGCCATGTAACTGCTGCTGCTGCTAAGTCGCTTCAGTCGTGTCCGACCCTGTGCAACCCCGTAGACGGCAGCCCACCAGGCTCCCCCGTCCCTGGGATTCTCCAGGCAAGAGCACTGGAGTGGGTTGCCATTTCCTTCTCCAATGCATGAAAGTGAAAAGTGAAAGTGAAGTCACTCAGTCATGTCTGACTCTTAGCGACCCCATGGACTGCAGCCCACCAGGCTCCTCCATCCATGGGATTTTCCAGGCAAGAGTACTGGAGTGGGGTGCTATTGCCTTCTCCATGGGCAGTGGCTAAAAGGTGGGATTTGGGCCTTCTCTAGCTTTGCCTTCTCTTCCCAGTTATTCAAAATCTTAAAGGCTAAATTTGAAAGGTCTTGTTGAGGGATTTGAGGGCCTTCTTCTGCCTTTTTTAGTTTCTTTTGGATGTCTGGGAATGATTGAGAGATAAAATGGATGTTAAGAACAATGGTGCCCTCTGCTGAAGTGGGGTCTAATATTGTATATTTTTGTAGGGCTTCCATTAACCTGGCTAGAAATTGTGCCGGGTTTTCGTCTAGTCCTTGAGTGAGTAGCCGGAGCTTATCACAGTTGACGGCTGTCTGTGCTGCCTTTTGAAGGCCCACAGTGAGGCAGCAACCAGATGAGTAATCTGGGCTGCTCGTCCCAGTCTCCCTGCCTGAAAATCCCAGTTGGGATCATCTCAGGGGAAGCCGTGGCCCCACAGGCTCAGCATCGTCCGCCCTGTGTGTCTCATCAGCATGCGCACGAGAGGCTTGCCGTACTCGTTCCTTCTCTTCTGGGAGAGGAGTGGAGGAAAGGATGATGTGAATATCATGCCAGGTTAAGTCCTAAGACTGGGTAAGATACTGGAATTCTTTTAGATATATATCAGGGTCCGAGGAGAAGGAGCCAAGATGCTTTTCAATCTGAGATGGACTGGTGAGGGAGAATGGGACTTGAACCAAACAATGCCTTCTGTTCCAGCTGCTTCCCCTAAAGGGAGGCGTGGAGCTGGGAAAGGAGAGGGGTCTTGTGGTGAAGTTTCCTGCTTTAAACTTGTTCAGACTGGTACAGGAAGGGGATCTAGGAAGGTCAGGGTAAAGCCTTGGGACCCTCGGGGTAGAGGCTGGGGCTGAGGTCTCAGAACTTGCCTCCGGAATAGGCAGGGAGGGGTGTTGGGAGCTGGGAGAGAGGGAAACGAGGGGGTTCAGTTCAGTTCAGTCGCTCAGTCGTGTCCAGCTCTTTGCGACCCCATGGACTGTAGCACGCCAGGCTTCCGTGTCCATCACCAACTCCCGGTAACTGGCCCTTAAGGAGAGTCAGTGTCCTCCCTTTCTGATGGGGTCTTTCTTATATCCCGCCAATGAAAAATTCTCTGAAGGCATGGTTAATTTTTAGCCTGTAGCTGAGTCCTGAAGTCACGTAGCCAGAGGTTTGGAATCCAATGGTCTCGTCACCTTGAGAAGGTAGGCACCAGCTGGAAGACAAAAGGTTGTTTGGGTAATTTGGTCAGTCTCAAGGGTCACTGTGACCTTATTCTGTGTTTGCAAGGCCAGCATCATAAGCCATTTCAACCGTGAGCCCCCATGGAGGCCCTATCAACAATAATCTTTGTTCAGACAGCCTGCCCCGCTTTGCTACCAACTTCTGTGTATCCTGACCCGTTTCCCACCACCTTGGAGCAGTTTCTCAGGGCTACCTGAGATGCTGTCCCCCAGGCCTGAAGTCCTGAACATTCCCACAGACAAAAAGACACTCTACTTTCAGATTGTGACTGATTTTTTTTTCTTCTTTCTTTTTTTTTTTGCTGAATTGGGTTATTACAGAGAGTTGAGTAGGGTTCCTTGTGCTATACAATGGATCCTTGTGGATGATTTTATAAACAGTAGTTTGTATATGTTAATCTGGACTTCCCTGGTGGCTCAGATGATGAAGAATCTGCCTGCAATGCAGGAGACCTGGGTTCGATCCCTTGGTGGGGAAGATCCCCCGGAGAAGTGAACGGTTACAGCCTCCGGTATTCTCGCCTGGAGAATTCCATGGACAGAGGAGCCTGGAGGTCCCTAGTCTATGGGGTCACAAAGAGTCAGGCAGGACTGAGCGGCTTTCACCTTTTTTATGTTAACCTAAACCAGCTAATTTCTCCCTGCCACCATCCTTTCCTCTTGGGGATTATAAATTTCTAAGTCTGTGAGGCTGTTCCTCTTTGGTTAAGAAGTTCATTTGTATCCATTTTTATATTCCATCTAGAAGTGGGCTTCCTCTTTACCAGTGCCTTAGCTGGTAAAGAATCTACCTGCAATGTGGGAGACCTGGGTTGGGAAGATCCCTGGAGGAGGGAAAGGCTACTCACACCAGTTTGAGCATTCTTTGGCATTGCCTTTCTTTGGGATTGGAATGAAAACTGACCTTTTCCATCAGATGTGTGACTCATCTCACATGCTAGTAAAGTAATGCTCAAAATTCTCCAAGCCAGGCTTCAGCAATATGTGAACCGTGAACTTTCTGATGTTCAAGTTGGTTTTAGAAAAGGCAGAGGAACCAGAGATCAAATTGCCAACATCCTCTGGATCATGGAAAAAGCAAGAGAATTCCAGAAAAACATCTATTTCTGCTTTATTGACTATGCCAAAGCCTTTGACTGTTTGGATCACAATAAACTGTGGAAAATTCTGAAAGAGATGGGAATACCAGACCACCTGACCTGCCTCTTGAGAAATCTGTATGCAGGTCAGGAAGCAACAGTTAGAACTGGACATGGAACAACAGATTGGTTCCAATAGGAAAAGGAGTTCGTCAAGGCTATATATTGTTACCCTGCTTATTTAACTTCTATGCAGAGTACATCATGAGAAACACTGGACTGGAAGAAGCACATGCTGGAATCAAGATTGCTGGGAGAAATATCAATAACCTAAGATATGCAGATGACACCACCCTTATGGCAGAAAGTGAAGAGGAACTCAAAAGCCTCTTGATGAAAGTGAAAGTGGAGAGTAAAAAGGTTGGCTTAAAGCTCAACATTCAGAAAACGAAAATCATGGCATCTGGTCCCATCACTTCATGGGAAATAGATGGAGAAACAGTGGAAACAGTGTCAGACTTTATTTTTGGGGGCTCCAAAATCACTGCAGATGGTGACTGCAGTCATGGAATTAAAAGGCGCTTACTCCTTGGAAGGACAGTTATGACCAACATAGATAGCATATTCAAAAGCAGAGACATTGCTTTGCTAACAAAGGTCCGTCTAGTCAAGGCTATGGTTTTTCCTGTGGTCATGTATGGATATGAGAGTTGGACTGTGAAGAAGGCTGAGCACTGAAGAATTGATGCTTTTGAACTGTGGTGTTGGAGAAGACTCTTGAGAGCCCCTTGGACTGCAAGGAGATCCAGCCAGTCCATTCTGAAGGAGATCAGCCCTGAGATTTCTTTGGAAGGAATGATGCTAAAGCTGAAACTCCAGTACTTTGGCCACCTCATGCGAAAAGTTGACTCATTGGAGAAGACTCTGATGCTGGGAGGAATTGGGGGCAGGAGGAGAAGGGGACGACAGAGGATGAGATGGCTGGATGGCATCACTGACTCGATGGACGTGAGTCTGAGTGAACTCTGGGAGTTGGTGATGGACAGGGAGGCCTGGCGTGCTGTGATTCATGGGGTCACAAAGAGTCGGACACAACTGAGCGACTGAACTGAACTGAACTGAACCCACTCCAGTATTCTGGCCTGGAGAATTCCATGGACTATATACAGTCCATGGAGTCGCAAAGAGTTGGACACAACTTAGCGACTTTCACTAGACGTGGTATCATATGATTCTTGTCTTTTCCTGTCCACCTTACTTCAGTTAGAATGATCATCTCTACTTCCTTCCCTGGGCCTGGAAATGGCATTACTTGATCCTTGTTGCTGTTTAAAGGCCACAGAAAGTCTTCTATCTCTACAGTCACCACTATGATATCTGGAGTCTTACGGTTAGTCCTAGTTCCTGGTTGTAAATTAGAGTGGATTGTGAGAGCGGAAGCCAAAAACGTTTGTCTCTTTAATACTTGTTTTCTTTTAAATTAATGTGCACTTTTTAGTAGAGTAAATCTAACTCACAATGCTGTGCCTCCCCTGGAAGTACAGAAACTTGTGCACCCCATGCACGTGTCTATTCATGTTTGGTTTCTTTCTCATGTAGGTTATTAGAGTGGTTAGTACCCACCGTTGGCAATGTAGGTCATGTACTTTATGTAGATTCTGTATTTTATACGTATTGTCAGGATGGCACTGGTGATAAAGAACCCTCCTGCCAATACGAGAGACGTAAGAGATGTGGGCTCTGTCCCTGGGTTGGGAAGATCCCCTGGAGGAGGGCAGCGCAACCCACCACTCCAGTACTCTTGCCTGGAGAAGTGTACGGACAGAGGAGCCTGGTGGGCCACAGTCCACGGGATTGCAAAGAGTCGGATGCGACTTAGCAAGCATGCAGGTACTAAAAGAGACAACCAAAGACTGTGTCTCCATCTCACTTTTTTAAAATTAAGTATAACTGTATTTCTCATTGTAGAAACCTTGATATACAAGTGGATATAGGTTGCAGGTATGCAAAATGTTTTTTTTAATTTAAAAGAAATATGTATGCATTCACATTTGGATTCTTTTCTCATATAAGTTATTACACAGTGTTGATGGAATATTCCCTTGGTATACCTAGTTCCTTGTGGATTGTCTATTTTGTGTGGAATGATTATATTAGTTACATCTAAATTTTTGAGTTTCTATCTTAGCCTCTACATTTTCCTTTTTTAAGCATATCTTTCATGTCTCTGAGTCTTATGTTTTCCTTGACTAATTCATTGGTGTGAAGGTTTAGGTTCCACCTGTAAGTGATACGATATTTTTTTTTTCTCATTCTGACTTTTACTTAGTTTGATCATCCTGAGTTTTGTCTGTGTTCCTGAAAGCCGAATTATTTCCTTCTTATTTCTGGCTGAGCCATGCTGTCCTAAGTACACATGTCATTTCTTCTTTATGCCTTTATCTCTCCATAAACATCTTGTATGCTTCCACTTGTTATATACCGTGAAGTGTAGTCCATGGCACACTTGGTTGCATGAGCCTTTTAAAAATCTTGTTTTTTCTGCAAATGCTCGTTTGGAGTGGTTCTTCAGGCATCTATGGGACATCCACTTTCTTCTCCTAAACGCAGGTCCATACTTCTCTTTACAGTGACTCACCGTTTACATACCACATGACAGGGTTCTCTTTCCTTCTTACCTTTTCTACCATTTCTTTCTTTTAAATTTATCATCATGGCCTCTCACCTTGGTGCAGAGCTCTCTCCTGCTGTGATTTGATGTCTGGCATAATTCACAGTGTTAGGCAGATTTCCACGGGCTGTTTTTTAAGCACTGTGAGTAGAATTTATTGTAGAAAAATGTCTTCCTGATAGTCTGTCCTGTTTTTCATTATTGTCGGTTTGTTTCCCATGAAGATTTAAGTGTAGGTATCATTCAGAACCCAGCATTTTGTGAATATGAAGAGCTCACAAACAATAGTTTTACGTCTGCTGTTTTGGAAAGGGCCGCAGAGTGGCAGAATTCCTTCATGAGCCTTCCTCTTGTTACTATGGGAACCGAAGCCTTAGGTAAGTCCTGGCTTCTCATTGTAAACTGGAGTGGAATATGAGAGTAGAAGCCACCAAATCTTGGATCTCGTTACTTCTTCTTTGTCTTTTTTAAAGTAACGTGTATTCTTTATTGGAGTAAATTCAACTTACAACATTCTGTTTCCTCGAGTGGTATGGAGTCTTTTTCACTTGCATTCTTGCAGGCTTGTATTTTTGTTTTTCACGATTAGGTTATTAGAGTGTTTAGTAAAACACCTTGGAAAGGTGGATCCATGTTGATAATAAATTTTATATATCTCATTGTTATAACTTAATCCCAACCTCTGAATCCTTCCACCCACCCTTGTGCTAAGTTGCTTTAGTCCTGTCCAACTCTTTGTGATCCCATGGACTGTAGCCCACCAGGCTCTTCTCGGCAAGAATACCGGACTGGGTTACCATGCCCTCCTCCAGGGGATCTTCCCGACCCAGGGATCGAACCCACGTCTTTTCATGTCTCCTGCCCTGGCAGGCAGGGTTAGGGTTAGCGGGAGACCCTCCACCCATCCTTGCGTGTGCGTTAGTGACTCAGTTGTGTCCGACTCTTTGCGACCCCTTGGACTGTGGCCTGCCAGGCTCCTCTGCCCATGGGATTTCCCAGGTAAGAATACTGGAGTGGGTAGCTGTATCCTTCTCCTGGTTATCTTCCTGATACAAGGATCAAACCCAGGTCTCCTGTATTGCAGGCAGATTCTTCACCATCTGAGCCAGCAAGGAAGCCCCCTGCGCCCACCTGGTAAGTTTGTTGCCTAAGACTGTCTGGTTATTTCATATGTAAATGAGTTCTTTGGGGAGAATTTCTCATTCCCACCTACAAGTGACATCATATGATATTTCTTTTTCTCGCTCTGACTTCACTTGCTATGATTATCTCTAGATTAATCTCTGTTCTTGCGAATGACATTAGTTCATTTTGCCCTGGCAGAGTTGTGATTCCATTGTGTACATGCCTGACTTGTTCTTCATACTCTCCTCTGTTCAGGGACATTTTGATTTCCTTCCTTGAAGGCAAGTGGATATCCTGTGAGTGTACTTTTTGGTGCATAATTTATTCAGATTCTGATATCTCTGCCTATATTCATAAAAATGGGACCACCAGATCATGTGGCAGCTCTAATTTTACTTTTAAAAGTTGGTTTTTATAGTGGCTGTTACCAACTGCACCCCACCAGCATCATAAACGTTTCCTGTTTCCTCAACCCAACTCCAGCATTTCCTGAATGTAGATGTTTTTGATATTGGTCTTCTCGTTGTCTTGATTTTCGTATCTCTAATAATTTGCCTTCCTGAGTAACTTTTCATGTGTTCTTTATTTTCAAAAAATGTTGTGAATTTATTTACCTTTTGATATTTTGTTCTGATAGTTTGCCCTATTTTACATTTTTTTAATAATTACCCCTGTTTTTTTTTTTTTTTTTTTTTTTTTAATGCAGTTATCCTTTATAGTCCAGCAAATTTTGTCAAAAGCCTTGGTGAAAGGACGACATTGGGGCTGTATTAACGGAGTGGAGTCTATCAGAACAACACCCAAAAGTTGTGCCCTTTATTCAATTTTTTAAAAATAAATATACTTTAAATTCTCATGGTAATTTTCATTAAATATATTTAAATACTCATTCTACAGTGTAAAGTGCTGTGAGTTATAGGTTTTCAAAATGCCTTCTTTAACTTTAAATATATATCTATCTATTCACATTCAGACTCTTCCTCATATTGGTTATTATAAATGGTCAATAGAACTCCATCGATAGGTAGGTCTTTGTTGAGTATTGATTTTATATAGAATGATTATATTTGTTACATCGACGGTTTTGACTTGAAAGCTTGCCCAATTCTTCCTCCTTTAGAAAGCACGAGCTTGTTCCTGAAGTCTCTGAACCTGCTTATGTTTCTCAGTCAGTTCACTGGTGTGCATTTGTGGATCCTAACTATGTAATATAACATTTGTATTTTTTTCTGACTCTGACTTCACTTACTTTGATTACCCTCAGTTTTGTCCGTGTTCCTGAAAATTTCATCATTTCATTCCTTTTTTGTGGCTGAATCGTATTACATCTTCTTTATCCGTTCGCCTCTCCAGAAATATTTTGTGGCCTCCGTGGTTGGATATTGCAAATCCGTACTTGGCTGCACATGCTTTTTGCAAGTCTTGCTTTCTCCTCAGACACCCGTCATGAGGTTCTGCAGGATTTGTGTGTAGGTCTCTTTTTATCACGTGAAGACAGTTCCATCCTCTCTCCAGTGACCTTTACCATTTCCATGTCACATTACAGGATTCCTTTCCCGACACGTGTTCTTTGACGGCCTTTCACAGCGCTGCCAAGTCACACTTCCTGGAAGGTGTGCCTTCCGTGTCTGTCATAATTCACAAAGCTTACAACTTTTCGTGGACTCTTTAAAAAAAAAAAAAAAAAACAGTATGAGTTGAATTACTTTAGAAATTTTCTTGGTTGTCAGCCTAGTTTTTATGATTTTCAATTTATTTCCCTTAAAATTTGTTGAGGTGCAGGTATCATTTAGAGCCCAGCATCCTTGGAATATGAAGTCACCATGAACAACGGTTTTGATGTTGCTTTTTTGGAAATGGGCTCAGGGCAACAGAAAGTCTTCACACTCTCTCTCGTTACTCTGGTGTCTGGGGCTTGAGGCGCGGTGCTGCTGGTTGTAAACTAGAGTGAAATGTGTGAGCAGAAGCCACCCAAAGCTTTCATACTTTTTTTCCTCCAAAGTAATGTGTATTTTTTATTAAAATAAAAGACTTACAAAGTTGTGTGTGTTTTTTTGTAGGTAGCCAAATTTTATTCAGTTTTATTTAGATTTTTATTGATGTTTGGAGTTTTTTCACATGTAAGTTATTATAGAATGTTTAGTTCACCCCTTTCCAAAGTAGGTCCATGTGGATTACTTTTTATGTATTTGTGGATGTGAGTTAATTCCTTCTTCCTAATCTACCCCCTTTCTTTCCACCACTTACCTTTGGTGACCATAAGTTTGTTGTCTTAGACTGTGTATTTATTTCACATGAAAATAAGCTTCAAATAATCAGTACCTCTTTCCCACCCGAACATGACATCACACAATATTTTCTCTCAGTCTGACTTACTTTATATTTTCCTGGCGGCTCAGATGGTAAAGAATTTGCCCGCAATGCAGGAGACCTGGGTTCAGTCTCTGGGTCAGGAAGATCCCCTGGAGAAGGGAATGACAACCCACTCCAGTATTCTTGCCAGGAGAATCCCATGGACAGAGGAGCCTGGCGGGCTACAGTCCATGGTGTCTCAAAGGGTTGGCGGAGCCACTAACACTTTCACTTTCTCCTTCATTTATTCAAGTCCCCGCAGATGGCGTGACCTCCTTTTATTCAGTCAGCCGTATTTTGCTGTGTACACGCATCACTTTCTCTCCACCCACTCATCACTCCATGTACACTGTGCTTCCTTACTTGGTCTTGGCTATTGTTGACGCATGCTGTAGTGCATGCTTGGGTGCATACGTTTTAGAAAATCTGTTCCTCCACATATACTCTCACGAGTGGGACTGTCAGATTATATGGTAGGTCTGTTTCTTTTTTTCAAATGCACATCTAGGGAGGTCCTCATAATAACTGTTACCAATAAAATTGTATCAGCACCTAAAGTGTCTTTTTCCTTCACCTTACTACCATTTCTCGTTCATAAATTTTTTGGGAGTGATGTTTTTGACTTTTCCATGGTGATATATCATTGTGTCATTTTGACTTTCCTATGTCTAATTCTTGAGATCATGTCATTTAGATCTCAACAAGTTTTCAGAATATTAAGTACTGATGAGCAAAAAGTACTATGGTTGCTGTTTTGGGGTGTGGCCACAGGGTGGCAGGATTTCCTCATGCCCAAAGTGGTTAGTAAGCTAAGCCTTTAGAATCAACAGAGTTTGATGGCTGAAAAGGTTTTAGAAGATCCCATCAAGCATTCTGAAGGAGATCAGCCCTGGGATTTCTTTGGAAGGAATGATGCTAAAGTTGAAACTCCAGTACTTTGGCCACCTCATGTGAAGAGTTGACTCATTGGAGAAGACTCTGATGCTGGGAGGGATTGAGGGCAAGAGGAGAAAGGGACGACAGAGGATGAGATAGCTGGATGGCATCACTGACTCGATGGACTTGAGTCTGGGTGACCTCCGGGAGTTGATGATGAACAGGGAGGCCTGGCGTGCTGCAATTCATGGGGTCGCAAAGAGTCGGACACGACTGAGCAACTGATCTGATCTGATCTGATCAAGTATCTAGCATCAAGTATCTAGAATCAAGAGTATTTGACCTGCACTCTACGGGGTCATTTTAAGATCCAATAGTTTATTTTTAAAGATGCTTTTTGTTCCTTGGAAGGAAAGCTATGACAAATTTAGACAATGTATTAAAAAGCAGAGACATCACTTTGCTGACAAAGGTCCGTCTAGTCAAAGCTATGGTTTTTCCAATAGTCATGTATGGATGTGAGAGATGGACCATAAAGAAGCCTGAGTGCCCAAGAAGACTCTGGAGAGTCCCTTGGACTGCAAGGAGATCCAACTAGTCAATCCTAGACGAAATCAACCTGGACTATTTAGTGCAAGGTCCGTTGTTCAAGCTGAAGCTTTGATACTTTGGCCACCTGATGTTAAGAGCCGGCTCCTTGGAAAAGACCCTGATGCTGAGAAAGACTGAGGGCAGGAGAAACAGGTGGCAAAGGATGACATGGTTCGATAGCATCATTGACTCAGTGAATGTCTCCCAGAATAGTGGAGGGCAGAGGAGTCTGATGTGCTGCAGTCCGTGAGGTTGCAAAGAGTCAGACATGACTGAGCAACTGAACAGCAACAGTTTGTTTTCTACTTGTGAGAAGCTAGGTAAAGTAGTTCCCAAGCAATCAAACCCAATTTTATAGAATCTATGTGTCCAGCCAGGGTCACTGGACAAATTGCTTTAAGGCTAGTCCCAGGCAGACTTCTGTAAAACCCTAAAAGCATTTTATGTGCTCAATTTCTGAGTGTCCAACTCTTTGCAACCCCATGGACTCTGTATGCCAGGCTCCTCTATCCATGGAGTTTTCCAGGTAAGAATACTGGAATGGGTTGCCGTTTCCTCCTCCAGGGATCTTTCCAACCCAGGGATCAAACCTGCATCTCTTGCATCTCCTGAGCTACCTGGGAAACCCAAAAGTATTTTATTACTGGATCATTTGGATCTACAGAGAGACAAAGTCTCTTTCTGTTGTTATTTGTGAATGCTTCTTTATATAGCTCTATTTAAATGGCTTTGTGCTCTTCTAAAAGGACTTTCTGATGACCATGGCCTTGCTTTATGAACTTATGCACCAAACTATTTTGTTTTCTAGGGTTTCCCTGGTGGCTCAGTGGTGAGTCCACCTGCCAACGCAGGAGACACTGGTTCAAACCCTGGATTTGGGAAGATCCCCTGAAGGAGGAAATGGCAACCCTCTCCAGTATTCCTGCCTGGAGAATCCCGGGTACAGAGAGGAGCCTGGTGGGCTACAGTCTATTTAGACAACTAAATAGCAGCGACTTTTGTCTTCTGCCCAAGTGTGGCTTGCTGCTGTTTGCTGTTTAATCACTAAGTCATGTCTGGTTAAAAAAGCAAGCAAACCAACCAAACAGCCAGTGAACTGTTTTTTAAACAGGCTGAAGGTGCCATCCACTGCCCCACCTGTAGAAAATGCCCAAGGAATGTAGACGGCCTTATTGACTGAGAGCCAGAGGAACTAGGGTATTATGGCAAGTTAGACTCTAATTGTCTTTGCATCTAATTATCTTCCGAGTTATATTCTGTCTGTAATGAGTTACATAGTTATATTTTATGCTCTCTCTCTGACATTTTTCAACCTCTGGTTATAGAATAAGACACTGAAAATCATTTAAAATTACAAGACAGTGTCGGGTTAGCATGCTTTCGATTAGATCCCAATTCCCCAATGCCAGAATGCCTTCTGGGTTCTGGAGCAAAGATGCTCTTTGCCACTTCAGCTCCTAGTAATGACCGAAGCCCAGCGCACCCTGAGCAGCAGCGCCTACTGCAGACTTGACTGTATTTATTTTACAGCATGTTGAACAGTGACAGACAAGGAGGAAACTCTAAAACAGGGGAAGCTTTCAGGTATGCAAAAATTGTTTCATTTTTTTTTGGTATGGTTTTGGTGTTTGGTTTTTCACGGAACATCCATGATAGAACAGGCCCAGACTGATTTTTTAGAATAAAATGTACATTTTCTTCTCCTGAGAGAATGCTGTCTGCCAAGTTAATTAAAACCTGTCTTTTCTATGAGTTTGGCATAAATTATGACTTGCTCTGGACAAATTGATTTCCAGACTGGCTTAAACCCAGAGAGTGCTCACGGAATGTTCCAGTGACTAGAGTAGGCAACAGTGCACCCAGGGCTTCGTTATTTGTGGGGCACGTGTTTGTCTTTAACCCTTCGATGGAGATCTGTTCTTCTCTTCCACGTAACTTACCGTTTGTTTCACTCTGAAATATACTGTTTAGTCTTTATGATGAGCTGGTTCTGTATATGGAAAGTGATTTTGTAAATACAATCAACATACACTGTTGATCAAGTTCATCCTGCATTAAAAATACCTAAAAAACTGGATAATTTAGAGTGAACGTAAAATTTCTCTTTCACACCCATCAAGTTATGTGGTTCATTATTCCTTCAACTTTTTAAAAACATTTTCACATGCACATTTATTTACACACTGTTTCATATTTAGCTGCTGTTAAACAACAGTATGACTTTGAGGTGCTACTATGTCCTGTGTGGGGGGTGGTTTTCCACTGCTGTTTGATAATTTGATAATAGTATATAAAAAGCTTTCTTTAGAACTTCATGATTCTGCATAACCATATCCAGGTTCATATTTCATTTCTATCTCACTTTCCTCAATCACTTATGTATAATTTAAAAGCTTCTATTTTCTCAGAGGTAAATTTTCTTTAAAGTGGATGTGTAAAGCCCAGTCCATCAAGTACTTTTTGTGGCTTCTTAACATATTCTATAATCCTGTCTCAAATTCCTTAAAACTTTGAGCAATAGCTATGTCTGACTTCCTGCAACCCCGTAAGACTGTAGCCCTCTGGGCTCCTCTTCTGCCCATGGGATTTTCCAGGCAAGAAACCTGGAATAGGTTGCCATTTCCTCCTCTGGGGGCATCTTCCCCACCCAGGAATAAACCATGTCTCCTGCATTGGCAGGCAGATCTTTACCACTGAGCCACCTGGAAAGCCCTCATGACTAACTAAACACATCAGTCAGAGCTGATGAACATTAGAGATTGTTGTTCAGTTGCTAAGTCATGTCCAACTCTATGACTATGGACTGCAGCCCACCAGGCTTCTCTGTCCTTCACCATGTCCCAGAGTTTGCTCAAACTCATGTCCATCAAGTCAGTGATGCCATCCAACCCCTCTTGTTCTCCTTCATCCCCTTCTCCTCCTGCCTTCAATCTTTCCCAGCATCAGGGTCTTTTCCATTGAGTCAGTTCTTTGCATCAGGTGGCCGAAGTATTGGAGTTTCAGCTTAAGCATTAGTCCTTCCAAGGAATATTCAGGACTGACTTCCTTTAGGATGGACTGGTTGGATCTCCTTGCAGTCCAGGCCTTCTCCAAATCTGAGGAAATATCAGCATCTTGGGATTATCACAGAGCCAGGCCCCTTCCACCACCTTTCAATTATCCATTCAATAGTGACTGGAAACCAACCGCTCTTGGGACTGGGAAAGAACCATGAACCAGACACCAACCTTGCTTTCATGAAGTTTTCAGTTCAGTGGAGAAATCAAATAGGAACTGACAATCTGATGAATGCTGTCTTTCAGCCTCTGAGCCACGTCGACTCTCTTGCGATCCTGTGGGCTGTTGCTTGCTACGCCCCTTTGTCCATGGGTTCTCCAGGCGAGAATATGGAGTCGATGGCCTTCTCTTCTCCAGGGGATTGAAACCCACCTCTCCTGCAGGGACAGACTTTTCACAGCTGAGCCACCTAGGAAGCCTGATGAATATGAGCGTGAATTACAGAGGTGCTCTGGGAGCTGATGGTGAGAGGGTAACAGGCAGGAAGGCCAGAGGTGTCCAAGTGGCAGGAGGAAATAAATTGCAAGTGGCGGACGATTTATTTCCTTCTCTGTTGATGAAATCGGTTCTGCCTAAGACTAACCTTTTTTTTCTTTTCTCAAACCTTGGGCTGAAAATGGCTCAACAAACCAGTATTCATGTCAATTGTTTATGGGTGCCGGACACCTTGTGCCATCCTGTCTCAAAAGTGCATTTTGTGGGAGAAGGGCCGGGTGAAATTCCCTCAGCTTTGCGGCCTCTCTTATCTGATTAGCAGCTTGCCAACAGACATAAAATGCCTTGGTAAAAACTAGCAAGTGGACACGCTTTCTTTCCCCTACTGATGTCTATGTCAGCCTCATCTCTGACCCCAGATCGAACTCTTTTCCTGCAGAGTTCACAAATCCTGGCGTAACACACAGCTCACAGCAGCAACCTTTCCGTGGGGAGAGTTATGGAAGACTCCCTTGAAGAAAGGGTATTACTGAACTTGAAGAAATCTGATGGAGAGGCGGCTGAAGTAGGGGTAGGGAGACGAGCTCTACAGGCAGGAGGAGAGCATATGCAAAGCCCTGGGATCGGGGAAAAACCATACTGGCAAGGAGCTAAAGCAGTCCTGGATGGCTGGGAGGTGAGTGAGGGGATGGAAAGAACATTTACGGAAGGACAGGAGCTTCAAGCCTGATGGTAAGAAGAAACTAAGGGTGAGGTTTTCATTTACAAAAAGTAACATCTTCTACTGCTGGAGGTTGGATTGGGAGGGGGACACAGAGAGAACAACTTTGGGGGGTGGGCAGAGATGGAAAATGAGACATGGTAATCCAGGTTAGGGATTCGACAAGTGAGAAAATAGAGATCAACCCTGAGAACTTGATTCTTGACCATCCTCCTGAGGATGACAAAGACAGGAGAAGGAGGGATGCCCGGCCTGGATGAGCTGACCTGCAGATGCACAAATCCAGCCAAGTTCGGTTTAGATCAGCCAACTTCAGTCAATAGTCAGACCTACGCTGCGCGTACATTCTAAGTCACTTCAGTCGTGTCCTAACTCTTTGCAACCCCATAGACTGTATGTAGCCCGCTCCTCCGTCTATGGGATTCTCCAGGCAAGAACACCAGAGTGGGTTGCCATTTCCTCCTCCAGCGCATCTTCCCCAACCCAGGAATTGAATCTGCATCTTTAAGGTCTCCTCCACTGGAGGGCAGGTTCTTTACCACGAACAAATCTTGGGAAGGCCCAGACCTGTGGCTAAGTTACTAAAATGGCCAATGTAGCGTTGTCTAGTAAGGTGTTTACTTTTTCAAGGCCACAGAGCAAACCACAGCTGGGGGTAAAGGAACTTCACCAAAACGTTGGTCTCCTGTCTGGCACCATTTCCACAAACATCGTCTATGCTTTTGATTACAAGTGCTGGAAGAACAGGCAGTTCCCAGTATAGGGTCAACATTGGAGACAAGAGTGTGAGATAAGGCCGGAGGGGAGGAAGAAAGAGAAGGAAGGAGGAAAGGTGACTTCAGGACAGCGGATCCAGAAGGCAAACTGTCTGGGTGAACGGACGGGACACATCAACAGGACTCAGTGTTTGAACGTGAGGAGTCTGGGGCAGGGTCGTCCAGGAGGAGTCTCAGGTATGGGCTGTGGGACCTGAGTGATGAGGGCCCCGCTAGTAGACAGAGAAATCAGTGTGCAACTTTCTCCTCCTGCTAGATTCAAACCAGCTTAAACTCAAACAGAAAGACCAAGTATACGAACTTATAGTTTCAAAGGTTGAAACACTACTTTCTTCATTCATTTTATGAAAAAAAAAAAAAAGAATCCAGCACATAAAAGCAATTTTAAAAAGCTTTAATCTGTGACAAAATGTTGGGCTTCCCCGGTGGTTGAGATGGTAAAGAATCTTGCCTGCAGGGGCAGGAGACCCAGGTTTGATCCCTGGGTCAGGAAGATCCCCTGGAGAAAGAAATTACAATCCCCTTCCTATATTTGCCAGGAGAATCCCATTGACAGAGGAGCCTGGTGGGCTACAGTCCATGGGGTTGCAAACAGACTCAACTGAGCTACTGACATACGACAAATTTTTTACCCATAGCTCTCTGTAAAACGAATCCCCTATTTCTGTGGGTTATGATAGGATACTGAAAGAGAAACTCCCCAGGTCAGTAGGGGCCCAATATGCTACTGGAGATCAGTGGAGAAATAACTCCAGAAAGAATGAAGGGATGGAGCCAAAACAAAAAGAATACCCAGCTGTGGATGTGTCTGGTGATAGAAGCAAAGTCCGATGCTGCAAAGAGCAATACTGCATAGGAATCTGAAATGTCAGGTCCATGAATCAAGGCAAATTGGAAGTGGTCAAACAAGAGATGGCAAGAGTGAATGTTGACATTCTAGGAATTAGCGAACTAAAATGGACTGGAATGGGTGAATTTAACTCAGATGACCATTATATCTACTATTGCGGGCAGGAATCCCTCAGAAGAAACGGAGTGGCCATCATGGTCAACAAAGAGTCTGAAATGCAGTACTTCGATGCAATCTCAAAAATGACAGAATGATCTCTGTTCATTTCCAAGGCAAACCATTCAATGTCACAGTAATCCAAATCTATGCCCCAACCAGTAACGCCGAAGAAGCTGAAGTTGAACGGTTCTATGAAGACCTACAAGACCTTTTAGAACTAACACCCAAAAAAGATGTCCTTTTCATTATAGGGCACTGGAATGCAAAAGTAGGAAGTCAAGAAACACCTGGAGTAACAGGCAAATTTGGCCTTGGAATACGGAATGAAGCAGGGCAAAGACTAATAGAGTTTTGCCAAGAAAATGCACTGGTCATAGCAAATACCCTCTTCCAACAACACAAGAGAAGACTCTATACATGGACATCACCAGATGGTCAACACCGAAATCAGATCGATTATATTCTTTGCAGCCAAAGATGGAGAAGCTCTATACAATCAGCAAAAACAAGACCAGGAGCTGACTGTGGCTCGGACCATGACCTCCTTATTGCCAAATTCAGACTGAAATTGAAGAAAGTAGGGAAAACCACCAGACCATTCAGGTATGACCTAAATCAAATCCCTTATGATTATACAGTGGAAGTGAGAAATAGATTTAAGGGCCTAGAGCTGATAGATAGAGTGCCTGATGAACTATGGAACAAGGTTCATGACATTGTACAGGAGACAGGGATCAAGACCATCCCCATGGAAAAGAAGTGCAAAAAACAAAATGGCTGTCTGGGGAGGCCTTACAAATAGCTGTGAAAAGAAGAGAACCAAAAAGCAAAGGAGAAAAGGAAAGATATAAACATCTGAATGCAGAGTTCCAAAGAATAGCAAGAAGAGATAAGAAAGCCTTCTTCAGTGATCAATGCAAAGAAATAGAGGAAAACAACAGAATGGGAAAGACTAGGGATCTCTTCAAGAAAATCAGAGATACCAAAGGAACATTTCATGCAAAGATGGGCACGATAAAGGACAGAGATGGTGTGGACCTAACAGAAGCAGAAGATATTAAGAAGAGGTGGCAAGAATACACAGAAGAACTGTACAAAAAAGAGCTTCAAGACCCAGATAATCATGATGATGTGATCACTGACCTAGAGCCAGACATCCTGGAATGTGAAGTCAAATGGGCCTTAGAAAGCATCACTACGAACAAAGCTAGTGGAGGTGATGGAATTCCAGTGGAGCTATTCCAAGTCCTGAAAGACGATGCTGTGAAAGTGCTGCACTCAATATGCCAGCAAATTTGGAAAACTCAGCAGTGGCCACAAGATTGGAAAAGGTCAGTTTTCATCCCAATCCCAAAGAAAGGCAATGCCAAAGAATGCTCAAACTACCGCACAATTGCATTCATCTCACACGCTAGTAAAGTAATGCTCAAAATTCTCCAAGCCAGGCTTCAGCAATATGTGAACCGTGAACTTCCTGATGTTCAAGCTGGATTTAGAAAAGGCAGAGGAACCAGAGATCAAATTGCCAACACCCACTGGATCATGGAAAAAGCAAGAGAGTTCCAGAAAAACATCTATTTCTGCTTTATTGACTATGCCAAAGCTTTTGACTGTGTAGATCACAATAAACTATGGAAAATTCTGAAAGAGATGGGAATACCAGACCACCTGATCTGCCTCTTAAGAAATCTGTATGCAGGTCAGGAAGCAACAGTTAGAACTGGTCATGGAACAACAGACTGGTTCCAAATAGGAAAAGGAGTACGTCAAGGCTGCATATTGTCACCATGTTTATTTAACTTATATGCAGAGTACATCATGAGAAATGCTGGACTGAAAGAAACACAAGTTGGAATCAAGATTGCTGGGAGAAATATCAATAACCTCAGATATGCAGATGACACCACTCTTATGGCAGAAAGTGAAGAGGGGCTAAAAAGCCTCTTGATGAAAGTGAAAGTGGAGAGTGAAAAGGTTGGCTTAAAGCTCAACATTTAGAAAACAAAGATCATGGCATCTGGTCCCATCACTACATGGGAAATAGATGGAGAAACAGTGGAAACAGTGTCAGACTGTTTTTCTGGGCTCCAAAATCACTGCAGATGGTGACTGCAGCCATGAAATTAAAAGACGCTTATTCCTTGGAAGGAAAGTTATGACCAACCTAGATAGCATATTCAAAAGCAGAGACATTACTTTACCAACAAAGGTTCGCCTAGTCAAGGCTATGGTCTTTCCTGTGGTCATGTATGGATGTGAGAGCTGGACTGTGAAGAAGGCTGAGCGCTGAAGAATTGATGCTTTTCAACTGTGGTGTTGGAGAAGACTCTTGAGAGTCCCTTGGACTGCAAGAAGATCCAACCAGTCCATTCTGAAGGAGATCAATCCTGGAATTTCTTTAGAAGGAATGATGCTAAAGCTGAAACTCCAGTATTTTGGCCACCTCATGCGAAGAGTTGACTCTTTGGAGAAGACTCTGATGCTGGGAGGGATTGAGGGCAGGAGGAGAAGGGGACAACAGAGGATGAGATGGCTGGATGGCATCACTGACTTGATGGGTGTGAGTCTGGGTGACCTCCGGGAGCTGGTGATGGACAGGGAGGCCTGGCGTGCTGCGGTTCATGGGGTCGCGAAGAGTCGGACATGACTGAGCGACTGATCTGATCTGATCTGATTGGAAGAGGAGGAAACAGAGGCAAGGGGAGGATTTTTAAATTAAAACTATGTAAGGAAAACTGAACTAAAAACTGTCCTCCTGCTTCAAAGACTGCAACTAAAATCCACTGTAAAATAACAATTATACAGAAAAAATAAATGTTACGTTTTTAACAAAATGAACAGATTCTTTATTTTATGCACTTCATGCAAACTATTACTGTTGTCTAAAAGGATTCCTCCCACACTGCACCCAGGCTGGACATATAACAGCAGCTGAAGAAAGGGCTGTACAAGCAGAAGGTGAAAAGCGTTGGCTACACAGAAGATAACGTTCCCTTTGAGTTGGTAACTGTCTGGACCTACCCCACAGGCAAGGACACCTTGACAAGAAAGCATGGTCTGAACCCTGGTGGGTCAACCTTGACTGAAGACAAATCACCGGGGCTGTTACAGAGCATTTTAAAATTCACCTTGTTGACCTGGGCCAGTGGTTTTATCTCAGAGGATTTAGAGGCCAAATAGCCTGTGTCAGTGGGAGAACACAGCTGGTTAGATCAATGCAGGTGACGTCAGCGAGGCTCACTTCGGATGTTCGTGATATATAACACCAGCCCGTGGGAACCTGTCTCCACACATCACCAGGGTGGGTAACATCACTCATCACTCTAGTATTGAGGTTGTTAAATAAGATCTACAGGAAAACTGGAAGTTGGTTTTAAGCGAAGGAAAAAAAGTATAATGACTTAGGTAGGATATAGCTGCTTACCCCCAGCCCAACAATTTCCCCATAGACCATAATGGCTCACCTCCCACCTGTAAAAACAGAACAATTTTTAGTTCTCAAATTTTCCTGAGGCCTGTACATCAGGGTCATGAATTTGAATTCAAGTTGACTCCCTTTGGGCTTTCCTAGTAGCTCAGATGGTAAAGAATCCCCCTGCAGTGCAGGAGACCCGGGTTTGATCCCTGAGTCAGACAGATTCCCCTGGAGAAGGAAATGGCAACCCACTCCAGTACTCTTGCCTGGAGAATTCCATGGACGGAGGAGCCTGGTGGGCTACAGTCCATGGGATCACAAAGAGTCAGACACGACTGTGTGGCTAACTTTCACTTTTCACTTTGACTCCATTTAGGGTGTAGGACAGGATGCCCTTGATTAACATTAGGTTAGTATTAGTTGCTCAGTCGTGTCTGACTCTTTGCCACCCCTTTATGGCCCACCAGTCTCCTCTGTCCATGGTTCTCCAGGCAAGAATAGTGTTCGCCATTCTCTCCTCCAGGGGATCTTCCCAACACCCAGGGATCAAACCCAGGTCTCCTGCATTGCAGGCAAACTCTTGATTGTTTGAGCTACAGGGAAGACCTAAATATTAGGTTGAAGGACCCTAAAGAGAGAATCCAGGAATCTCTCTCAGAGCAGACACAGGTTAGATGAGAGAAGACAGGGGTTTAGATGAAATGAATCCCAGAGAAACAGTTACCCAAGAGACACGCACACTGAAGTAGCAATCAGCAAGCAGCAGTGTCATTATCTTAGAATTAGACCCCAGTCACTTGGTTGACACCAACAGAGCTGGAATGTGCACTTCAAGTCTTTCTGAACCAGCTGGTTGCAAACTCAGCCTAGCTGTGCTGACAATAATGTGGCTCATGGTAGTTCATGAAATATTTTGGCACGTTTTCAAAGGGCGCTTTTAAGGATCCACTGACTTATCAGGAAAATAAGGAAAATGGCTTCCCAGAAATAATCCAGTACATCATGGGAAACACTGGGCTGGATGAAGCACAAGCTGGAATCAAGATTGCCAGGAGAAATATCAATAACCTCAGATATGCAGATGATACCACACTTATGGCAGAAAGTGAGGAAAAACTAAAGAGCCTCTTGATGAAAGTGAAAGAGGAGAGTGAAAAAGTTGGCTTAAAACTCAACCTTCAGAAAACTAAGATCATGGTATCTGGTTCCATCACTTCATGGCAAATAGATGGGGAAACAGTGGAAACATTGACAGACTTTATTTTGGGGGAATTCCAAAATCACTGCAGATGCTGACTGTAGCCATGAAATTAAAAGACACTTGCTCTTTGGAAGAAAAGTTATGACCAACCTAGAGAGAATATTAAAAAGCAGAGACATGACTTTGACATCAAAGGTCTGTCTAGTCAAAGCTATGCTTTTTCCAGTAGTCATGTATGGATGTGAAAGTTGGACTATAAAAAAAGCTGAGCACCAAAGAATTGATGCTTTTAAACTGTGGTGTTGGAGAAGACTCTTGAGAGTCCTGTGGCCTGCAAGGAGATCCAACCAGTCCATCCTAAAGGAAGTAAGTCCTGAATATTCATTGGAAGGACTGATGCTCAAGGTGAAACTCCAATCTCTTGGCCACCTGATGTGAAGAGCTGACTCATTTGAAAAGTCTCTGATGCTGGGAAAGATTGAAGGCAGGAGGAGAAGGGGTCGACAGAGGATGAGATGGTTGGCTGGCATCACGGACTCGATGGACATGAATTTGAGCAAGCTCCAGGAGTTGGTGATGGACAGGGAGGCCTGGCGTGCTGCAGTCCATAGGGTCTCAAAGAGTTGGACAAGACTGAGCAACTAAACTGAACTGAATGAAGGATGAAATAATCTGAGGACTCTTGTCAAAGTGCAACCTGAGTTTCAATAAAAGGGTAATTGATTAAACATAGCTCATGGATATGAAAGAGTTTGAAACATAAAGAAGACCTAAAACTTAATCAGAAAGCTAAGACCACTGAGGGGCTACAAGATAGACAATCTATGTGAATTAGCAAAGCAACGCTGCCTGTGAATATAAACTAACATGGGGAGATTTCAAATGAAGATCCTCACTGAAGGAGCCGCCTAGAATTCACATGTACAGGAATGACTGAATGAATATTCTGAGTGATTTTTCACAGGTCTCTTCTTCCTTGTCAATAACAAGGTTTTAGCACTGGAGAAGAGCCCACTGAATGTAATGAATACAAGGAATTTCACTTATAACAATTTTAACTCCACATGTGTTAACTCACACAGGACAGAAGCTGCATACTTTCAGCCCTGCTAGTAGAGACTGCAGCCCTTATTCATCACTGTATTAAGGTAAGCTAATTATACTGGGGGAAATAAAAAACACACAGATCTTAGAATGTGGAAGGTCTTCAGTCAACCCTCCATCCTTTTTATATGTTCCAAAGAATTTGAGACGTATTTTTTTTACACTTAATCTAGATTGAACTTGAACGTTAGCCATCTTAAAGAGAAACCACAAAAGTATATCGGTGTGCATCAGCTTCAGCTTGTGAGCTTGTTAAAACTGCAGATCCAAATCTGGCTCACCAACCGTGAGTGATTACCACTCACCTACACTTGTAACAGGAACCCCAGGTGGTAATGATGCAAGTGAGTCTGCGACACTTCGACACTTCGACACTTTGCGTAACATACGCTGAGAATTCAGGAGATTCTGCTTTGTATCAGATGCATCATTTTAACCTCAGTGCTTTGTCAGTAACAGACACATTAAAGCCACTTCTTTTTCTTTTTTTTTTTTTTAACGAGTATACCTGATGCATGTGCTCCATGGATATGAGGTATCTGAAAGTAACGGGTATACTATAGATATTGGAGAAGGAAAGGGCAACCCACTCCAGTGCTCTTGTCTGGAGAATCCCATGGATGGGGGAGCCTGGTGGGCTACGGTCCACAGGGTCGCAAAGAGTTGGACACGACTGCACGACTAACATACACACACGCTCTGGATACAGTATCCATACAGTTGTCTGCTGCTGCTGCTGCTGCTAAGTCGCTTCAGTCATGTCTGACTCTGTGCGACCCGATAGACGGCAGCCCACCAGGCTCCCCCGTCCCTGGGATTCTCCAGGCAAGAACACTGGAGTGGGTTGCCATTTCCTTCTCCAATGCATGAAAGTGAAAAGTGAAAGTGAAGTCGCTCAGTCATGTCTGACTCTTAGTGACCCCATGGACTGAAGCCTACCAGGCTCCTCCAACCATGGGATTTGCCAGGCAAGAGTACTGGAGTGGGGGTGCCATCGCCTTCTCAGACAGTTGTCTACAGCAGTGGAAATATCGGTGCCGGGCCCTGCTTATGCTTAGAAACGGATGCTCCCACTCCCATTTCTGGGCTGAGTGGTATTCCAAGGCTGTTAGTGGCAGGCCCATTTGACCTGCCCAAGCAGAGGCCAGGAGAAAGCCTTCAGGCAGAGTCCCAAGTTCACGCTGAGTCATACCAGAGGCACAGACTAGAACTCTCAGTGCTTGAGAGAGCAGAAGGCAACACTTGTGTCATGAAGACAGTTACAGAAGTAAACCATAGAGGGAAATGAAGTTTCCTGGGGGGCTCAGTGGTAAAGAATCCACCAGCCAATGGAGAAGACCCAGGTTCACCCTGGATCGAGAAGATCCCCTGGAGAAGCAAATGGCAACCCACTCCAGTAGTCTTGTGTCAGAGAATCCCATGGACGGAGGAACCTGGCAGGTTACAAGTCCGTGGGGTCTCAGAAGAGTCAGATATAACTTAGCAACTAAGCAACAACAACCCAGAGGGAAACGCATTAGAGACAGCGAGAGTGATGGGATAATATCGTTAACATAAATCAGAACCACAGAAGCAAAAGCATATTATGTATGTCTCTCTCATAACTTCTGTGTGGACACATTTAGACCACATTACACAGTGCCTCTTGGGGAAGAAGAATAGAAAGTTAGGGGCTTCCTGGAAATTGATGAGGAAATGCTGTCATAACCTGGGGCGGGGGGTGTGATTTAAAACATCCATGTCCTCCTGCTCCTCTAGGCTAATGGGTCTGTGTTTCCTGGAGCCTCTCAAAGCCCTAACCTCCCACAGCACACACAGGACATTCATATTCAGGCTGCCTAAGAGTAAGAACTGTGTGGAGTACAAGGTCCCTCCCCTTTGAACCCCGAGGCCTTGGCTCACAGGGTACATTGGAACAGGAGGGGCACGGGGTCAACCCAAGTCCCCACGACTACATTTCCCAGAGCTCTGGAGAGACGGTAACTAGACTCAGGGGCGGAGCACTTTGCAGTCAGGAAGGAGGGCTCTTCCTGGGCTGGACCAGGAAGTGGGAGGGTGGCCGTTGCCCTGGTTCCTGGTCGTGGGTCCCAGAGAGCTCGGTGAGTGACCTGTTTATGCTTGGAAATTGGGGCTTGATCCTATTTCAAATGTGAGTCCAGGAGACTGGAGACTGAATTTCAGGTCCTAGGACAGTTCAGGAAGTTTCCCTGACACGTGCTTAGGCTGTAATTGCTGTGCAGGATGACAGAGGGGTCACAGACCCCCACTGCAGCGGTCAGGGATAGCATCACAGCCACCCAACACGCCAGCTGGGAAGACTCGGCAGGACACAGAAGCATCTCTAAACGTCAGTTTATCCCTCGGAATGCTGGAGCTAATAAGAGAGCTTACTTAGAAAGTCTGTTGTGAGGATTAAAGGAATATATAAAAGGCAGCTAATGTGTACAACACGTGTTTCAGAGGACAGCGTTCTCCTCTTGGATAATTGCAACAGTGATGTCCACCTTCTCTGAACCTAACTGAGCGTTTCCCCAAGGGCTCAGCCAGTCCTGCAGGCAGCAAGTTCAGGCTCACTCCGGCTCCTCCGGCATTAAGGGATCAGAAGTTCTCTGCTGGTCCCAAAACACCCAGGGAGGCTGTGTTGTGTTGTCTGCACAGTGTAAGGGAATTCTTGGGGAGGTTTTCTCTGGATAGAAGGAGGGGCCCAAGGGTCTCCAGGAGCCACACACGCCAGGAACAACCCTCTCACTGCCAGGCAGGCTGACAACAGCATTCCCTGGGCACTGATGAGCAGAGGTCTGCAGGAGAGAGGAGCCCGTGGAGGCGGACGGCTCCGAAGCCAGGAGCCCTGTGAGCTCCCTGCTCTGGACTTTGCTCCCCTGCCCTGCCCTGTCCACAAAAACCAGATGCCTGCGTGCTCTCTGACCCCTGAACTTTGCCTTCCCTTGAGTCACTGCTTAGTTTCTCTGCCACACAATAGCTGATCCCACCCTCTCGCACTCAGAAGCAAGTCGTGCCAACTATATATACAGTTCCGTCCCACCCAGAGACTTGTTTTGTTGGCCTTCACAGGTTTCAACAGTTCAGAGCCAGTTGTAAAAACAGGTAGATTATACCCACAAATCTGAGTTTCTACTTCTCCTCAAAAGGGAATAAAAGGCAAAACAAACATTCAGACCTTTCTGCTGACCGAGTCTGACCTTCTTTGGCTATTCTCCTTGGACGGGCAGCTCCACAGGCCGCCTGCGCTCTCAGCATCGTGAAGAGGGGCTGCGGGCTTGGCTTGCCAGGCAACCTCTTTTTTTTTTTTTTTCATCCAGAAGATCACTGGGCTGGCCACTTGCCCCCTAGGACTGGGCTGGTTCACAGGTCCTTGCAGTAAGCTTCGACACCAAAAAAACAGGTAAGAAAAGGGAAGAGAGGGCTTGCCTGGTGACTCACGGAAGAAAAAATCCACCTGCAATGCAGCAGCCACAGTTTCGAACCCTGGGTCAGTAAGATCCCCTGGAGAAGGAAATGGCAACCCACTCCAGTATTCTTGGCCTGGGAAATCCCATGGGCAGAGGAGTGTGCTGGGCTACAGTCTATGGGATAGCAAAGAGTCAGACAAGGCTGAGTGACTGAACAACAAAGGGAAGGGGTGAGAAGGGGAGGAAAAGAAACGCAGAGCACGGGAAAGAAAAGGCACTGGAAGCATCTCCAAATCCTACTCTTCAGCTGGGCAGCTCTATTCTAAGCACATACCCAGTGAATTGAAATCAGATACAGGAAAAAGCACTTGGGCACAGATTCTGTCTGCAGCGCCGTTTGCAGCGGCTGAAGCTGGAAGCCCTCAGAAAGACAGAGAGGCGCCTGGGGGCTGCAGAGGCCGGAGGGGTTGGGGCGTACCTGCCCACGAGTCTGGGGTCTTACTGGGGGAGTGAGAGAGTTCGGAACTAAACACAAGGGTGGCTGCACCAAGCTGTGAAGGTACCAAAGGACTGAATTGTTCACTTTAAATGGTTTAGTTAGGTCGTGTGATTGTCACACCAATTTTTAATAATCTGTTTAGTCATGATGGGCTCCCTGTCTGGTGCCTCAGACAGTAAAAATTTTGCCTGCAATGCAGGAGACAAGGATTCGATCCCTGGGTCCGGAAGCTCCCCTGGAGGAGGGCATGGCAACCCACTCCAGTATTCTTGCCTGGAGAATCTCATGGACAGAGGAGCCTGGCGGACTACAGTCCATGGTGTCCAAAGAGTCAGACACGACTAAGCGACTAACACTTACAGTCACGGCAGAAAGGCTGGTGGGAGATACTGCCCCTGCTTGTGGCCCAGAGTGTGACTTTGGCGCCTCACTCCCTGCCCCTGGGACCTCACTTTAGTGCCTCCTCCGTTCCTTCCCTCAAAAGGAGGGTTGTTTTTTAAACTATCAACTCCCTCGTACTTCTGTCCCAGAGTCTGACTTTGTTCGGCTTCCGCCGTCTAGACGGGCTCTGGGGGCCTTCTCAGCGGTCCCCGCAGTACCTGCCTGACTGCGGCTCCAGCACGGAGCCCTGGCGGCGCCGCGGGCCTCTGGTGCACTAAGGCGGAGTGTCCGACGGCCTCTGAGCAGGACTGGCCTCGCAGCTCCCTTCCATCCCAGAGTCAAGCAGATGCCCCTCTGCCCTGGGAGAGTCTTAGTGTCAATCCAGTGGGATGCCATCGAGTAAAGGAAACAGACAGGATGTGAAACACACACAGGAAGAAAATCCACTCGCTCGCACCATCTCAGGCTCTTCCAGGCGGTCGTGTCTGAAGTGCGGGCAGTTGGGTTGGAAGACGCCACCTTGGTCCGCAACTGCCCCGGCTGTTTACACCCCTGAGCTGTGAGGGCAGCATCTCAGGGCTGGACTGCCTCTGGACCAACCTGTTTTCAATTATTCTATTTTAGACTTTGGCTTACAATTTTGTTTGGGGAAAGAATCAGGATTTCTCTCGGTCAAAAATAAAATATAAAGTAAAATAAAATTTAAAAATTGAAACCACTGCTGGACATGAAAGATGTAGAGACCCCAGACTGGGAACTGAGGTCTTCATCTCAACCTGCTCTCCGGGGCTACATCAGAGAGGTAATTGGTAACGGAAGAACCACGTCACTTAGGGATACATTGCAGCAGCCAGATGACTGTTGGCCTTAGTCCATTCGGCAAAGCAACGGGCATTCATTCGGTGACAGAAGTCCTCTGGCCTGAGTTTCAGGACCCTCTAGAAATTGCCTCATCCTGTCCATCTTAGCTTTCTCCCACAGAGCTCTCCCCAGTGGCCACTGACGTGACTTGTCAGGTTCCCCAGGTTCAGACCTGAGTCTGGACTGGTGAGCAAGTGCCTTGTGAAGGAAGGGTGCCTGGGCAAGCCCCCGTGCCAGCCCAGGCCGGAATCACAACTCCAGAGTCTTTTCTCGATTCAAGGCAAGGCAGTGGGGTTTTCAGAACATCTCGCTGGTAAGTCCCCATGAAGGGCTGTCCTGAGAGGACACGAAGTCTCCAACACGTCTGATTCTCCACACAGGAGGGCAGAGCCGCTCCAGGAGCCCCCGGGAGGTCTGCCAAAGAGTCCAAGTGCAGATCCTGAAGCCAGGCCGGTCAGGGGCACAGCCAGGTGGTCAGACAGACCTGAGGGGCCCCGGGTGGCCGACACCCAGCATCCCCTGACACCAGTCTTGGTCCCGAGTCCTCCTCAGCGCCCTGGGCCTGAGCAGGGCGCTCTGAGCAGGCTCTGTTCTTTACCCTCCGCACCCGAGGCGGAGGCCAGTGGGTCTAACGGCTTTCACTTCAGTCACCTTTAAAATATGTTTTTAAAGTAGTTCAGCCACAATTCTTATACGTTTTCTACACTGTCCTATAATAAAAGGAGTCGATTCTGCCTTTCTCTTCCGTAGTTTTTCATTTTGACTTGTATCTGCACAGGCTACAGGGAGGTGACCCTGTACGTGTATGTGTGTTGGCTGCTGCTGTTTAGTCACTCAGTTACGTCCAGCTCTTCTCTGACCCCGTGAACTGTAGCCACATTGAAGGCAGGAGGAGAGAGACGACAGAGGATGAGATGACTGGATAGCATCACTGTCTTGATGGGCATGACTTTGAGTAAACTCCGGGAGTTGGTGATGGACAGGGAAGCCTGGTGTGCTGCGGTCCATGGGGTCACAAAGAGTCAGACACGACTGAGCAACTGAACTGAACAGGCTGTTGCCTGCCAGGCTCCTTTGTTCACTGGATTCTCCAGGCAAGAATACTAGAGTGGGTTGCCATTTCCTCCTCCAGGGGATCTTCCTGATCCAGGCATGGAACCTGGGTCTCCTGAGGGCCCTGCACTGGCCCGCAGAATCTTTACCACTGCGCCACTGGGAAGCCATGGCAATTATACTTAATAGCTAAGGGAATGGCGATGGCACCCCACTCCAGCACTCTTGCCTGGAAAATCCCATGGACGGAGGAGCCTGGTGGGCTGCAGTCCATGGGGTCGCTGAGGGTTGGACACGACCGAGCAACTTCACTTTGACTTTTCACTTTCATGCATTGGAGAAGGAAACGGCAACCCACTCCAGTGTTCTTGCCTGGAGAATCCCAGGGACAGGGGAGCCTGGTGCGCTGCCGTCTGTGGGGTCGCACAGAGTCGGACACAACTGAAGTGACTTAGCAGCTAAGGGAATACAGGTGCTACCTTACATGCTGGTCTCTGATGTGTTTGGTAAAACCTATAGTATCGATCGGGGGCCTGCAACAGGGTTCACCCAACCTTGTTGACTGCCTGGCCCATTATGCTCCAGTCCTCATGTGACTTAAACCCCAGGAAGCGGGCTTAGAGCCCACCCATGTTGCTCCCGTCGCCTGTGACTGTACGTCCAGCTCTGTCCCCTGTGCAGTGCAGATGGCCATTTCACTCTCTTTCCTTCTGTTTTGTGATTTTAAATCATTCTTCCTATTCATGTCCCAGCAGAACTACTGCTCTTGTTTTCAAGGAAGAATATGATATATTTAAAACTATTTTTCTATTATTTCTAGACTGTGAACCAGGAAGAAGAAACATTCCAAGTCTTTTGAATTAAAACTGAGAGTCCATCTACATCGAACTTCCATAGAAAGGTTTGCTTATCTGAGACGTCTCAGCTGACTCCCTAAGTGTGTTCTGTCTGCCTCCTTTTATTCTTTTCTTGTATTTGTGATCAAGAGGAATGAATCAATGTATCAGTGCACATCTAAGTTACAGGTCCATGTATAAACGTTGCAGAGTTCTCATCTGGTTTTATCCTGACAGCTACTTCCTAGTGCCTCCATATTTCACCTTCTATCTTAACTTCAGTAGTTCATCATTCTTCTATTTAGCCATGGAGGTATAATTTGGTTTTCACACACTGCTTGCATTCAAGTTCCAATACTGGGTTCTTCTCAATGGACTTGAGGTTACTAAATTCTAAGTTAGCATCATATTTTTTAAAAAAGAAGGAACAAAGAAAAAAACTTTAAAATCAAAATATAGCTTTAAAAAGTATACATTAATTTCCAAATAAAAGAAGGTGGGTTCACCCACCCATAAATGAAATGGTTAGGCAGGTCCAAATCCTATTTCTTTGTTCCGCATCACCTGCCCTCCTTACTCACCCAGTACTGGTTGGACACAGAAGCAGAAGAGGGTCTGTGGTGGTCTGGCTCAGTACCACTTATTTCCCTGTCTGATGTCGAGTTTTTGGCTTCTACAGATGTTGAGAAAGGAAACTGATGGATATAAAGTTGAGAAGAAATGAAATAAGCTTAAGAGATTTGGAGATCAGATTACAGATATCAAGAATAAAGTTGACACAGTAGCAAAACGGGAAGAATAACTGAATAAAAAAAAGAACTAGGTGAATCTGAAAGAAAAGACTTTAAGAAGGACAACAGAAGTACATAGCTTATCACCATTAACCTAGGGCAGGCCTTTTTAAGCCTCTCACCTCAGGCCATGTCATCTTACCAAAGGTAATACACCACTGTTACAATCAGTGATTAATGGACAGAAACCTTTTCGACATGGAATTTTACAAAATAAGGACTTTTTTTTTGACTCACCTTACCAGAAAAGCAAGATATAGCTTAAGACCTGATTGATGTCTTTTCCCATCTTTCCTTCTCCTGCTTTTCATTCCTCAACTCATTAAATTCTTGATGGGTGCTATTCTTCACCAAGACCTCCTACTAGCTTTGGGCAAATATCCCACCAGCTTCTGGCCCCGCAGGAAAAGCACCTGCTTAGGTTTCAGCAGAGTCCCTCAGCTGAGTCTCAGAGAGCTGACT
This sequence comes from Tragelaphus eurycerus, assembly GCA_935064755.1. Lineage (NCBI taxonomy): Eukaryota > Metazoa > Chordata > Mammalia > Artiodactyla > Bovidae > Tragelaphus > Tragelaphus eurycerus. The sequence goes on along the minus strand of CAKXYN010000034.1, from coordinate 16,288,831 downwards.
CGGGCCACATGCCATCCGTGAGCAAAGCACTGGTCCTGGAGCAAAGGTGCTTTGTGTTGCTCCTGGCTGGGCCACGTGGCTCTTCTTTCAGCTCCGTGTGTGCAGGTCCCTGTCCATACGCATCAACTGGACGATGGTGCACTTTGCCCAGAGTGCAAGCTTCCTCTTGCCCTTCTCACAGTGATTCCTCATCTCAGAGGCAAAGTGCAAGCTTCCCCTTGCCCTTCTCACAGTGATTCCTCATCTCAGAGGAAGAGCCGGAAGGCCAGGCCTCATCTCGGTCCACGCTTCCTCTCAGCCCCTCTGCTCCCTTCTTCCTGGCTTCCTTGAATGTTCTTTGGACACTCTAGGCAGGTTTTGGTTTAAGACTTTTTAAAAATTCTCTGGTTCTTCCTGAGTCATCCTCCCACACATATGGACGTGGCTCCTTCTCTCCCGTCTTTAAAATTCTAGTGAAGCTTTCTCTGCCTGCCTTACTGGAAACTGAAGCTCTCTCTGTGCATGTCTTATCTTCCTTCTTCACTTTATGTTCTCCAGAGCACTGATCCCAATCTAAGAAATTGCATGTGTTTCTAAAATTCATTCATTTCATTATCTGTGTCATACCAGCCCCCATAAAATGTAGGATTTTTTTTAAGATAAGCAATCACTAGGTTAGTAATTTATACATAATAAAATTTAAGCAAACCATTTACTGAATAAATGAATAAATCAGTTTGTGAACAAACTGACTCGTTGAGTAGGGAAATTTCTGTAAAGTTCAGCTAAAGAGGAAACTGAGTGGGTCAAGTACCCTATTATATCATTCTCCTGTTTATATTAGAAATTGTTTGTAAACTCTATTTTAATTGATGCCAATTTGTACCTCTCCTTACTCATCACCAAGAAAACCACATGTAAGCTCTTTATGATTTTACTTATCACTTCATCTGCATTTCCAACTTCTCATGCTCAAAACCTGGAAGAAGTGATACTTTTCTTCTTCATTTGTGAACCTGTATGTGCAAAAGGCATTAAAACAGCAAAAGCTTACACACAAAAGGCTTATAATTATGCCTTAAATATTTAAAGGCATATTAAAATATTTTATTTAAATACTTAAAATACATTTGTTATAATCAAGCTAATCAAAAAATCCAAGTATAAAGCAATATATTTGCTTTTGTTTTGTTTTCCTCTCCTTTAGGAACCATGAACATTGAAGCATATTTTGAAAGAATTGGTTATAAGAACTCGAGGGACAAATTGGACTTGGAAACATTAACTGACATTCTTCAGCATCAGATCCGAGCCATTCCCTTTGAGAACCTTAACATCCACTGTGGAGAAGCCATGGAATTGGACTTAGAGGTCATTTTTAATCAAATTGTGAGGAGGAAGCGGGGTGGGTGGTGTCTCCAAGTCAACCACCTTCTGTACTGGGCTCTGACCACCATTGGTTTTGAGACCACCATATTGGGAGGGTATGTGTACAACACGTTCACCAACAAATACAGCAACGGCATGATTCACCTCCTGCTGAAGGTGACCATCGATGGCAAGGACTACATAGCTGATGCTGGATTTGGACGCTCTTACCAGATGTGGCAGCCTCTAGAGTTAATTTCTGGGAAGGACCAGCCCCAGATGCCTTGCATCTTCCGCTTGACTGAAGAGAGAGGAACCTGGTACCTGGACCAAATCAGAAGAAAGCAGTACATCCCAAACCGAGAATTTCTGGATTCTGACCTCTTGGAAAAGAATGAGTATCGGAAAATCTACTCTTTTACTCTTGAACCTCGAACAATTAAAGACTTTGAGTCTGTGAATACATTCCTTCAAGAGTCTCCAGCTTCTGTGTTCACAAGCAAGTCATTTTGCTCCTTGCAGACCCCAGAAGGTGTTCATTGCTTAGTGGGGTTCACCCTCACCTACAGGAGATTCAATTATAAGGACAATACAGATTTGGTAGAGTTTAAGACACTGAATGAGAAAGAAATAGAAGAAAATCTAAAAAACATATTTAATATTTCCTTGGAGAAAAAGCTTACCCCCAAACATGGTGATAAATCTTTTACCATTTAGAGGAAGCTGTAAAAATGGTCTCATGATAACTTCTGCTGCTGTAACTTTTTAATCACAAAAATTTTAGATGTCAATAAAAGTTATTTTTGTTATTGTTTTTGTTTTGTCACTAAGTTGTGTCTGACTCTTGCGACCCCATGGACTATAGTCTGTCAGGCTCCTCTGTCCATGGGATTTCCGAGGCAAGACTAAGGAATAGGTTGCCGTGTCTTACTCCAGAGGATCTTCCTGGCCCAGGGATCAAACCTGCTTCTCCTGAATTACAGATGGATTCTTTATTACTAAGCCTCCAGGGAAGCCTGTCTATAAAAATAGAGAGAAGGAAATAATAAATCTCCATTTACTTATCACTCAGTTTATCAACTAGGAACTAGAGGCCTATGTATCATATTTTCTCAACACTCCCACATTTTACTGAATAAAATCATAGACATCAGATCATTTCACCCTTTTAAAATGTCAGCATGTATCATTAGATAATGTTTTTTTAAAAAATTTGAGAGTTGAACACCAAAGAATTGATGCTTTTGAACTGTGGTATTGGAGAAGACTCTTGAGAGTCCCGTGGACTGCAAGGAGATCCAACCAGTCCATCCTAAAGGAAATCAGTCCTGAATATTCATTGGAAAGACTGATACTGAAGTTGAAACTCCAATACTTTGGCCACCTGATGTGAAGAATCGACTCATATAATGGGATTGTAATTCAACAAAGAAAAATGAGAAATGATATTGCTTCCAAATAACTTAATAGTTCTCAAGAGAAAGCATAAACCAATACTTGTTAACGTAAGTACCAAGAGACTGACACAGCCAATAATTTCTTACACGGCTCTTTTTGCAACCACAGTTCTTCATGGACCTTTTTTCTTTAATTAATTTCTTATAAAAATTTTTTTTTCTTCATGTAAGCTTTTTACATGTACCTTTTTTTTTTTCTTAATACATTTTTTCAAACACTGATATTTGGAATTTCCAAGTTTTGGAACTTGGTATTTTTGTCTAGTACTAAAAGTTTAAACATGTATTATCTGTAAAATCTAGATGTTGAAAAATATGTTAATTAAAATGTTACTGGCCAATAAAATATCAGTCTCAAAGTTTTGTGTTTTTTTTTTTTTTTTGAAAAGTTAGGTTCTTATGGGGCTTTTTTTTTTTTTTTTTTGCAGTAGAGTCTTCGTTGAATCCTCTTTCTTGTCTCCCAGTTCTATTCTTTTACTTCCTTTTACTCTTTGTGGTAAGAGAAAGACTACGCGCTTCAAAGTATGTAGTTCCGAGTTCAATCCTGTGGACACTGGGTGAATCACTTGATGAGCCTGTGGCTCCTGTTCCTCGAGGTAAAGCGGGGCCCTGCCTGGATAAATACAGGCCAGACCTACAGCACCATCTTCCCTCCCTCCCGATGGGCCTCATTCAATTCTGCCGCTTTATCTTGCAGCAGGGTCAGTCATGCCTGGTACTCTTGGGTGGAAAGGGTCTTCTCACATTCTGAAAAGACCATGCCAAGGAAAGAGGTGGTGGCAAGTTACATAACCCAGATCAAACTGTGGCTCAAGAAACAAGTTGCAGTTTTGTACAAATGAGTCCAAGTCATATTGTGTGAGTATCCTGAAACCCCGGCTTCCCAGGTGGCTCAGTGGTGAAGAACCCACCTGCCAATGCAGGAGACGCAAGATACGCAGGTTCGATCCCTGGGTCAGGAAGATCCCCTGGAGGATGAAATGGCAAACCACTCCAGTATTTTTGCCTTGAGAATGCCATGGACAGAGGAGTTACAGTCCATGGGATCACAAAGAGTCGGACACGACTTAACATATTCACACACATCCAGAAACCCATTTGTTTTTTCTTGGATACATCGATGACATGGGAGGAGGCAGGTGGCAAAATAGTTGAAAAATACTTAGGGATATAAAATTTAGCTTCCAGATAGAACAGGTGTGCCTTTCTGTGCAATGGTAACTTCTCTCCAGTGGAAATTTAAATGAGTGTTCCCTGTGGATTCATGGTTATTGATCCTGTTACTACTGCTGCTTAACAAATTGCTCTCAAGCTTAGTGGTTTAAATCAATTACTTTAGTTTGCTCACAGATCCTGTGAGTCTGTACTTTAGGAAGGGCAGAGAGGAATGGTTCTTTTCTGCTCTCCAATGTCCCATCTCAGCTGAGAGAACTCCGGTGGTCCGTGGTTACTGGATGGCCTCATGCTAGAACCATGCAGAATCACCTTCTCTGGCACTGTGTTGCTGAGCTGGGCCCACAAAGGGACAAGCTGCATGTGGCCTCTGCAAGTGGTCTGGGCGTCCTCACAGCATGGGAGGCTCAGGGCCGTCATAGGTCTCAAGGAGGGGCTCAGAATGCTGGGTATGAGGGTTCTAGCTTATACAGTGGAAATTAAAGCACCTTTAAAAAAGAATGATGTTTTCAGGTGAAGCGTAATTTCTCTACAATCACAATGTTGAGCAAACACTACCTCCATCTAGGTTCACAATATTTTCATTCCCCCCAAATAAGACCCCACACACGTTGAGCAGTTTAAATTCCCTCTCATGACCTAGTATCAAAGTCACATAGCATTTTTTTTTCCCCACATTTTTTGGTTATAAGTAAGACACGAGGCCTTCTGGATTCAAGGGGCAAGAACTAGACTTCACTCTTATTTTTTTCTTGAAGATCTTTTGACATGGACCTTTTTTTTCCCCAGTTTTCCCATGCGTTCATTTATTTTTGACTGTGCTGGGTCTTCGTTGTAACTCAGGCTTTTCTCTAGTTGTGGACAAGTCAGGGGGGCTACTCTAGTTGGGGTACACGGACTTTCCATTGCAGTGGGAAGTGCTCATGGAGCACGGGCTCAAGTCCTGAGGGCTTCAGAAGTTGTGGTTCCTGGGCTCTAGAGCACAGGCTCAACAGCCATGGCACACAAGCTTAGTTGGAGCACAGCTTGTGCGATCTTCCCGGACCAGGGATTGAACTTGTGTCTCCTACATTGGCAGGCAGATTCTTCACCACTGAGTCACCAGGGAAGCCCTGAAACTTCACTTCTTGATGCGGAAATGGAAAGTTTCAAAGATGTTCTCACAGGCATCTTTGGAAAATATAATCTGACAGTCAACCCTCTGGCGGCAAAAACTTACATTCGCGTCTCCTCCCATTCTGGTGTCAGGCTCAGCCTTAAAGACCAGGATCGTGTCGTCAGGGCAGATGCAGATGAGGCTTCTCAGGTGCAGTTTTGTGAGTACAGTTCTTTGAGTACCGTTCTTCTTGGTGAGAGTCCTTGTAAACCATCATAACAAATTATGATTTGTTTCCCAACGTATTCCACAGGCAACAGTGAAACAAGTGAAAAATTACCACTGTGTCTGGGTCCATTCACTACGGGGCGAGCAAGAGCACACAGCACACCTCGGTCCATCGTAGGTCTGCAATCCGGCAGGGCCCCTGTGGCCAGTTCCTTGGGGAGGCCTCAGTCCCATCTCATGGGACTCTGCCATAGTCACTTGTCAAGTAGGTATTGAGTAAATACTTGTTGAATAAGTGCATGAATAGCCTCAGTTTCTGTCTAGGACAATGGGACAAATTCTTGTTCAGTCGCTAAGTCATATCCAATTCACTGAGAGCTCACAGACTGCAGCATGCCAGGCCTCCCTGTCCTTCATTATCTCCCGGAGCTTCCTCAAACTCATGTCCATTGAGTTGGTGATGCCATCCAACCAACACATCCTCTGTCAAAACCCACTCTCCTGCCCTCAATCTTTCCCAGCATCAGGGTCTTTTCCAGTGAGTCAGCTCTTCACTCAGGAGGCCCAAGTATTGGAGTCTCAGCTTCAGCATCAGTTCTTCCAATGAACCTTCAAGACTGATTTCCTTTAGGATGGACTGCTTGAATCTCCTTGCAGTCCAAGGGACTCTCGAGAATCTTCTTCAACACCACAGTTGAAAAGCATCAATTCTTTGGCGCTCAGCCTTCTTTATGGTCCAACTCTCACATCTGTACATGACTACTGGAAAAACCATAGCTTTGATTATATGGACCTTTGTTGGCAAAGTGATGTCTCTGCTTTTTAATAGGCTGGCTAATCGATCATAACTTTCCTTCCAAAGAGCAAGCGTCTTTTAATTTCATGGCTGCGGTCACCATCTGCAGTGATTTGGGAGCCCCCAAAAATAAAGTCTGCCCCTGCTTCCACCTTTTCTACTTCCATTTGTCATGAAGTGATGGGACCAGATACCATGATCTTAGCTTTTCGAATGCTGAGTTTTAAGGCAGCTTTTTCACTCTCTTCTTTCACCCTCATCAAGAATCTCTTTAGGTCCTCTTCACTTTCTACCATTAGACTGGTATCATCTGCATAGTTCAGGTTGCTGATATTTCTCCTAGCAATCTTGATACCAGCTTGTGATCCATCCAGCCCTGCATTTTGCATAAGGTACTCTGAATCCAAGTTAAATAAGCACGGTGACAATATAAAGCCTTGTTGTACTCCTTTCCCAATTGTGAACCAGCCTGTGGTTCCATATCTGTTTCAAACCGTTGCTTCTTGACCTGCATACAGATTTCTCAAGAGACAGGATAAGTGGTCTGGTATTCTCATCTCTTGAAGAATTTCCCACAGTTTGTTGTGATCCACAGAGTTGAATGCTTTTGTAGGCAATGATGTAGATGTTTTTCTGGAATTCCCGTGCTTTCTCTATGATCCAATAAATGTTGGCAATTTGATCCCTGGTTCCTCTGCTTATTCTAAATCCAACTTGTACACCTGGAAGTTCTCGGTTCACATACTGCTGAAGCTTAGCTTGAAGAATTTTGAGCATAACCTTATTCACATGTGCAGATTGTATTCACCAGTGGAGTCGTACCAAAGTGTAAACATTCTTTGGCATTGCCCTTCTTTGGGATTAGAATGAAAACTGACCTTTTCTAGTCCTGTGGCCACTGCTGAGTTTTCCAAATTTGCTGACATATTGAGTGTAGCACTTATAGAAGCATCCTTCGGGATTTGAAATAGCTGGAATTCCATCACCTCCACTAGCTTTTTTCATAGTGATGCTTCCTAAGGCCCACTTGACTTCACATTCCAGGATGTCAGGCTCTAAAGTAAGTGACCACACTGTCATGGTTATCTGGGTCATTAAGGCCTTTCTTGTATAGTTCTTCTGTGCATTTTCACCACCTCTTCTTAATCTCCTCTGCTTCTGTTAGGTACTTTGCATTTCTGTCCTTTATGGTGTCCATCCTTGCATGAAATGTTCCTTTGACATCTCCAATTTTCTTGCAGAGATCTCTAGTCTTTCCTATTCTAACATTTTCTTCTCTTTCTTTGCATTGTTCATATAAGGCCTTCTTATCTCTCCTTGCTATTCTCTGGAACTCTCCCTTCAGTTGGGTATATCTTTCCCTTTCTCCCTTGCCTTCACTTCTCTTCTTTCCTCAACTATTGTGAGGCCTCCTAGCCCCTTTGCCTTCTAGCATTTCTTTATTTTGGGGATGGGTTTGGTCACTTCCTCCTGTACAATGTTACAAACCATAGTTCTTCAGGCACTCTATCAGATCTAATAACTTAAATCTATTTGTCAGTTCCACTGTATTATCATAAGGGATTTGATTTAGCTTATACTTGAATAAGCTTGTGGGTATCCGTACTTTCTTCAAGTCTGAATTTTGCAACGAGTTCATGATATGAACACTGGATCACTTCGGTTTACATCCCTTGATCGGCCATTGCTCCACAAAGCACTGTCACTGTTAGAAAAGGTAGGTTCACAGGTGCTTTCAATGTCAGCCAAATCATTCCTCCTCCAGGAACCCAGGCCTTTGGTGTGCATCTCAATCACCACCCCAGACTCTCCTTTCTTTTGTTTAGGGTCTTCAGCGTCCTTTTCTACCTTCAGTGTCTTGGCTAAGGCCATGCCACCTAAGAAGCTGGCTTTCACTGACTTCAAATCGCTGGGTTTGTGTTCTGCTGCTAAGTTGCTTCAGTGGTGTCCGACTCTGTGTGACCCCATAGACGGCAGCCCACCAGGCTCCCCCGTCCCTGGGATTCTCCAGGCAAGAACACTGGAGTGGGTTGCCATTTCCTTCTCCAATGCATGAAAATGAAAAGTGAAAGGGAAGTCGCTCAGTCATGTCTGACTGTTAGCGACCCCATGGACTGCAGCCTACCAGGCTCCTTCATCCATGGGATTTTCCAGGCAAGAGTACTGGAGTGGGGTGCCATTGCCTTCTCCATGTCCCACCATCTCAGAAGAGCCTCAGGCATTAGGTGAATTGACCAGCTGAACTCTCAGACTTCCTGTGCCTACTAAGAGATTTTATTTGAAACAGTATTTATCAAGACAGTTACATAACCATTACATCTTTTCCCAAGGCCTACTTGCCTGACATTTGCATTTCTAAGAAGGGCAATGCAAATGATTCTTCCTAGAACAAAGATCTATTTAAGCAGATTTTTCTCTTCATTCTTACATCTAAAGCAGCTTGAAGCTTCTTTCCTTAAAAAAAAAGAAAAGAAAAAAATTATCCTCTGCCATATCATATCTGTTATTCCCACCAGACGACCCATGTTGAGTGGGAGCCCACCACCACAGGAAAAGATGATTATGACTCCAACAGCCACCCAGCACTCTGAGCACCCAACACTGCATCTGTCATGTGAAAGTTCATTAATGAATAAACAACAACAAAAAACCCTGTTTCTTGAAAGCTGCAAGTACTTTCAATACACTCACTGTTGTTTCAAAAGGCTGCCCCAAGAAATAAACCCCTTAAGGATAACAACTATCTCTTTTGATTTCTCTGTCTAATATAGGAAGTGAAATGAAGTGAAGTGAAGTCGCTCAGTCGTGTCCTACTCTTTGCAACCCCATGGACTGTAGCCTACCAGGCTCCTCCCTCCATGGGATTCTCCAGGCAAGAGTACTGGAGTGGGTTGCCAGTCCCTTCTCCAGGGGATCTTCCCAACCCAGGTATCGAACCCGGGTCTCCCACATTCCAGGCAGACACTTTAACCTCTGAGCCACCAGGGAAGCCCTGTCCAATATAGGAGTATTTATTAAAGGAGTAAAGATGCAAAAATATTCAAGATGTTAAATATTTATGACTTTTCTGTCTACTGAACCATAAATTGATTGGTGGCAATCAATATTGCCAAACTAGATCATATTTATGTTGGTATTCACGTCTCACTCTTACACCATCACATTCTCTGTCTCAATTTTCCTCTCCAAGTCTTCTCTTGAACTAGCTGTAATTTTTTTTTTAATGATCAATCCATTCATTGCTTTAATCCACAAATATTTTGTACCTATTTGTGCATCAAAGAAACAATTTTCTTCTCACAGAGGGAATGAGTTGGGAAGATAGGATAAAGGTCAATAACTAAGAAACTTTTACTTAGGAAAGTTATCCAGGGGGAAAGGTGAACAGAACAGCACACATAATCATAGAAACTAAGGGAAGAAACTGAGAAACAGAAGTTAATTGGTTAAATGTGGAATCTTCAAAAGTTACAAAATAATCACAACAGACATTTAGAGGTAGTTTCACTTTCACAAACCTGAGTCTATTGGACCTGTTCGGGGAAGCACAATGAATGAAGCTGTCTACTGTCCAGACACCATCAACCATCGTGTCAGTTATTTTATGACAGGAGGTCCTAGTAAGGAGCATGGGACTAATAAGCCACCACCAACCAGAAGAGTTCGGGGAAGGTCAAAAAGAGACACCAGGTACTCCTTGCTAGCATCAGTCTTGGCGGAGCCACGCGTGTGCCACCAGGAAGGACCCTGAATCAGAGTGATTGGCAAAAGAAAACCTGGAAACCAATCCCATCACCATAAAACCCAAGACGGTGAACCACGAGGCAAAGCTATCCTCCTGGGTTCCCTTACCTGACTGTTCTCTGCTCAGGCACCCTTTCCCAGTAAAAAGTCTTTCTTTGTCAGAATGTGTGTTTCCACAGACAATTCAATTCAGAGTGTTACACAGAGCCCACTCTCGGGCCTTGGAAGGGGTCCCCCTTCCTGCAACAAACCTTTCCGGATAAAGACGCAAGGATGCGTTTCCTTTCAGTGGACCAGGCTCTTTTCCTAATTAAAAGGACTCAGAAGGAAATCATAGAAATAAACCAGGAAGAAGCTGGGACGTCACACTTAGACCTGTTAGCTACTGTGGCTTTGAGCAATGCATTTAAACCCTCTCTGCCTCAGTTTCCTATCTCGGTAAAAAGAATGATGGGAGAAGAGGCATTTATCTACAGAAATATTGTAAAGGTAAAATGAGATGATGTGTCTGATGTATTTTGTGGAGTATCAACCACCTCTGTTCAAGACCCACTGTACTAAACACTTTGTAAGTCCATTTGTTCCTCAAAATTATCCTGGGAGGTATCATTACACTACTGTACAGTTGAGGAGGCTGAAGTTCAGAGGACTCATTACCTTAATTTTAAAATTACCTGGTGTGGTACTGTGATTAATAGTAAGATATGCATAGGTCTTGTTGCAGCTTCTGACACAGACGTCCCAAAATACCTGGAGTTTCCTAAGTGATGAGAACAATAAAGCTGTCTCAATATTCAAAATAAACCCTTTTCAATGACCTTTGGGTTTATGTAAATTAGATGAATTTTGGAAAACACTAAGGAAGGGGGCTGGTTGCCAGGGGAACCAACCACGTGATTGGAGGGTGGGAACATTCAGTCCACTCCCCTGACCTCCATGGAGGACAGCAGGGCTGGAAGTTGACTCAGTCGTCAATGGCTAGTGACTTAGTCAATTGTGTAATGAAGCCTCCATATAAAACCCCCAAGAGCCTGGATTTGGAGTGCTTCCAGGCTGGTGAGCCAGAACATGTCCCCATGCCGCCATGCCAGATCCATGCTCCATGAGGACAAAAGTTCTTCTCTTCTGGACCTCACCTCGTGTAACTTTTCATCAGGCTGCTGATTTGGACATTTCAATCCTTTGTAATAAATCTGCAATTTAGTGAGTAAATTTTTACTCAGTAAAAATCCTGAGTTCTGTGAACCACTCCAATAAATTAACCAAACCCAAAGAGGGGGTCATGGGATCTTCTGATTTATAGTCAGTGGTCAGAAGCACAAGTGACAACCTGGACTTGCAATTGACATTTGAAATGGAGGGCAACCTTCAGCTACCAAGTCTGACGCTATTTCCAGTTACGTCATGTCAGAATTGTGTTGAACTGTACGGTACCCAGCTGGTGTCAGAGACTTGCTTGATGGTGTGGAGGAAACTACTGCCGGGGTCCAGCCCCAGTGGATCCAGGGAATTCGAAGGGGAGACGGCATCGGTGATCAGGAAACAACAGCTTAATTAAACTTTAATTAAAGAAATAAAGAGTGGTTAAAAAAGGATAACTCACCGAGAAAAGTTAGCGGAGAAAAGAGGCTGAATAATTCAGCCAGAAGGTGAGAGAAAGAACGACATGGGGAGACCAAGCTTCGGTGAACAAGGCCTGCACTTAGTTTTTATACCTTAAGTTATGCAGAGAGGATAATGGGGGAAGGGTAGAGTCATGAAGTAAGCCAGGCTTTCTTCCTGCAAACTTATCATATGCAAAAGTTTAGGTGATTTGCATCATCTTCTGGCCCGGAGGCCTGTTAGCATTTTAAGAAACTTATTTTTCTATAAAGGTGATCATTCTAAAGTCAGGCGCCACCCTCCAAAAGCTTTAGATAAAGTTGCATTCCTATAGGGCAAACGGGGAAGGCAATGGCACCCCACCCCAGTACTCTTGCCTGGAAAATCCCATGGACGGAGGAGCCTGGTAGGCTCCAGTCCATGGGGTCGCTAAGAGTCGGAGACGACTGAGCGAATTCCCTTTCACTTTTCACTTTCATGCATTGGAGAAGGAAATGGCAACCCACTCCAGTGTTCTTGCCTGGAGAATCCCAGGGACAGGGGAGCCTGGTGGGCTGCCGTCTGTGGGATCGCGCAGAGTCGGACACGACTGAAGCGACTTAGCAGCAGCAGCAGCAGGGCAAAGGTGTGGTGGGCTATAAGAAAAAGAATTAACTCAAGGGCCCAAGGTTACAAGCATTAAAGCTACTACTTACACCAATCATATCAGTCAATACACTGCCAGGGACACAGCAGGTAAGAGATATGGAGACTTAGCAGCAAACATTGGCCCAACAAGTGAAAAACCCTTCACCAATACAATTTCTAATCAATCTTTTAACTGCTCAAAGGAATCTGTATTTAGACAGTTTAGAACATCTCATGCCTCTCACAGTTGGGAGGCTCTGAACAATCACATGTGGCTGGAAAAACCTATTCAGGCAGGCTGGAGGATTTCCAAAAAGTTTGTAGGTTGAAACACTGTCACACCCAGGAATTATTAACTGGAGCTGTAAGTTAACTCTTTTTTCAGAGAGAGGTAGTGGGGGACAGCCCCCCCATAAAGTCAGAGATGTAGGTGAGAGCACAAAGCAGAAAGTAGGCAGACTCTGGTTTGAGGGGTAGATGCTCGAGAATTTCCAGGGGGTCTCATGAGGCTCAATCCTGCCTTTGTGTATGCTGAGCCTCCTTCCTTATGACCTTTGCCACGGGCGGAGCTCACTCCCCGCAAACTACCATAGGTGGAATTGGGTGCAGAGTTGGAACTGGTGAATTGAATCTGCACCTGATTAGTAAGCTGTAGAGCAAAAATTTGAACTGCTTGCAAATGCCATCATCCATCTGTTATCCATGAGATCCCATCAGTGTAAAAAACAAATGCTTTTTCCAAAATCACTAAAATATCTTCTCTGAGAAGTTACTTGCTCACTAACAGAAAAGAAATGCACTTACAGACAAGTAATGCATCCTTTTTCTTTAAAGGAGTAAGAGAGAGGTGAATGGCTGAACACAAGTGATCTAGGTTAAGACACAGTTGAAAAGAATAGTTGATTTTGGAAAGAATTTTAGGCAAGGCAATTGAGGCAGGAAAAAAAAGCTGTAGAACCCTCAGGTAATTTGTTGGCTCTTAGCTCCTTCTTAAGAATGAGCAGAACACATAACTCTTTATCCAAAATGAATTTCTTGTGATTTCAGTCATTTTTGATTGTACTCATCTATTTCTCTAACAAACGCAAAGCAATAGGGGTGGGAATGATTTTCAAGTTTTATATTTTCCCCTTTTATATTTCCCCCAAATAAGCCTAAATAAAAAAAGCATTTTAGTCCAATAGGTATTCCTCCCACAAAGGAGCAGCGTTCAAAAGACAGAATGTTCCAGGCATTGGACTATATTCATCTAAATTTAAATTTCAGGTAGACTTAATATTATTAAAATGGAAATTGTGCAAGACTGTATGCTTTGGTAACTTGTTTTGTGAAATTAAATAGATTTTCAGAAACAGTCAAGCACTGGAGATATGCAGTTATTGTTTAAATCTGAGATAAAACGACGCCCACTTTCAAAAAGGAAAGAACTGTGAAAAAGCCTTGTATCTTGAAAGATGAATATGAATCACAGGAATATGAATCTTACCCTTGAGGGGGAGGAAAGGGCTTTTCCTCTGGGGGCTGGAGATGAAGCATTTAAAAATAATTCAAAGCTCCAATTCTCTCGAAGGGCTTTGTGACTCAGAATTGCACTTATTGGACTTACAAATTGGCTTTCACAGATGTCTTGATTTGTAAACCAAATATACTGTTTGACTGATAACCTCACAGAGGCCTCAAATCGCAGGGAAATGCCTGAGAGGAACTTCCGCTGTGTTTGTTTGCACAGGTGACAGAGGACCCAGGTGATGCCGTCAGTCACAAGCATGATCCTTATCAATAAGGCTGGGGCTGGACTGTCTCTGTTGCCCTACGCCTGGGGCTTCCTTACTGAACTGGCACCCCCTGTTCTCTCCAAACTGAAAGGAAGGAGGAAAAGGAATACGGCAGCAAGACATGCTAGAGGCTGCGTGATGGAGTTTAAGCCAGGACTGGAAGCCAGAACTCGAAACCTGGATTTATTGGCTCTGTAGTTCTGGAGCTACCATGTCTCTGATGGTTCCCTTTCCCATGTGGCAGAAAAGTGGATAAGTGTCCGGTTCTGAAGTCAGACACATCTGGACTTGAATCCTGTCTCTGCCACAAGCTGTCTGTCCTCTCTGAGCCTCGGTTTCCATAGCTGTGGAATCTAGATAATAATATTGCCTCATTGTATTAGAGTTCTTCAGTGAAACAGAATGAATAGGCTGTGTGTGTGTAGAGAGAGAGAATAGAATTATAAGGAATTAACTTCTGTGATTATGGAGCCTGACAAGTCCAGAATCTACAGGATGGACTCTCAGGCTGGAGACCCAGCAGAGCCAGTGTGCTAGACCAAGCCTGCAGGACGAAAGAGCTAAAGCTGCGGATGAGGTCTGAAGGCAGGCTGGTGGAGAATTTTTTGTGCTCAGGGGAGGAGAGCACGAAGGAATTCTTTTTCTATTCAGCCTTGAACTGACTAAATGAGGCCCACCCACATTTATGGAGATCAATCTGTTTTATGCAAAAACCACCAATTTAAATGTTAGTCTCATCTAATACATCTTTACAGAAATATTCAGAATAAAGTCTGAGCAAATATTTGGGCACCCAATGGCCAACTCAGTTTTACACATAAAATTAACCATCACATGCACGTCATCCTCACAATATTCCTATGAAATGAATACTATCTGTGAAGCTCATCTCCCAAGTGCAAACAACAAATAGTCATGTGTCAAACAGGGACAAAGTCAGGCTCCCTTTGTTCTCAAAAATATTTAAAACTTAACTGCTTCTCCTCAATATCTCCTCCATATATATATATTCAGTCTTGGCTTCTTGATAAGACATCTAAATGTATTCAACCAAGGAAATTTATAGTGCCTGCTCATTTCACCTTCTGACAGTTCCACCACGGTTTCACCATTGAGGCAAATGAAATTGAAAAGTGGTTACCTAATCCCCCGCTCTCAAGAATCTTTCTACTTTAATGATTACACCCTCTTATTTATTCCCTCCTTTGAAAGATCCTTCTCTGATTCCTAGAATGAGAAAAGGGAGGACAAAGTGAGGAGAGGAGAAGGGAGGAAAGAAGGAGTCACAGGAAAACCTACATAACCGAGATAACCACATCAATAAAACAGGCCAACAAGACCACTGCCTTCCCCTGGATTAACCCTAAAACCTATAAACGAGGGGTCTGGGGCCCTGGAGAGCAATTGTAAAAACCTGTTTTGAACACCCAGGCAAATTACCTTGCTTGTGGTTGTAGAAAGAACAGATATCTGTACATCAGAAGAAGAGCTATCCACAATTACACCCTCTGGTCACTGTGGAAACCATAGCGTTAGAGGAAGCACACCGACTGAAACCACCCACCCTGGCCAGGCACCATAGTAACCATTTGCATGCGTGGTTTTAAGACAGGAGGTCCTGGTAATGAACACGGAACTAATAAGCCACCACCAACCAGAAGAGTTCGTGAAAGGTCGAAAGGAGACACCACATGTCCGACCACCTCCCAGAATCCTTCTCTCTGGAGTCCATCTTGGCTGATCAAGGCTTGCACCACCAGCAAGGACTCTGAGTCAGAATGATTGGCTAAAGACAACCCAGAAATTAATCCCATTACCATAAAACCTGAGGCTGCAAGCCCCATGGCAGAGCAGTCCTCCTGGGTTCCCTTACTCTGCCGCTCTCACAGACACACACACACACACGGACATACACACACACACAGACAGACACACACACACACACGGACATACACACACACACGGACATACACACACACACGGACACACACACACACAGACACACACAGACACACACACACACAGACACACACACACAGACACACACACGGACATACACACACACACAGACAGACACACACACACACAGACATACACACATATATACATACACACAATGGAATATTACTCAGCCGTAAAACTGACTGAAATTCTGCCATTTTGGCCACATAGATAGACCTAGAGAATATTATGCTTAGTGAAATAAGTCAGAGAGACACAAATACAGCAGTCAGAGAATTATCATTAGAGATTCTTAGACATGAGGAGAGGTTAGGCGTGCTCTAGGAATCTCGAACACAAGTATCAATTCAGATGATATTTTACTATCCACCTCACTTACATGTGGACTCTAAAAATAAAACAAATAAATGTAGGTAGCAAAAGAGCAGTGGACTCACAGATACAGAAAACAAACTGCTGCTGCTGCTGCTGCTAAGTCGCTTCAGTCGTGTCCGACTCTTAGCGACCCCATGGACTGGAGCCTACCAGGATCCTCCGTCCATGGGATTTTCCAGGCAAAAGTACTGGGGTGGGGTGCCATTGCCTTCGCTGACAGAAAACAAACTAGTGGTCATCAAAAGGAGAGGGACACAGAGGGGGAGATCAGGGGTACGGAATTAAGAGACACAAACTACTATGTATAAAATAGATAAGAAATAAAGATACAACATATAGCACAGAGAATTGTAGCCATTATCTTATAATAACTTTTAATGAAGTATAATCTGTAAAAATCACTATGTTGTATACCTAAAAGTAATATAATATTGCAAACCAGCTATATTTTAATTTTTAAAAATTACTACAAATTCCCAGTCCGGTGGTTGTTTAATCCATCTTTCCTTTTGCAATCTGGCCAAGCCAAGTAGGCCACGTCCACTTAAAAGTAGTGACTAGACCTGCTAGTCACCTCAAAGTGAAAAACCAGAGTGAAAGACTCAAGGGTGTAATCAAAACATTCCCTTCATGCATATAAGGTGATGGTCATTAAGAACACTGGATTTCCTAGTATTGGAAAGACTCATGAAAAAATAAAAACTTTGAAACTTTAGAATCTTGACTGACTTTGGAAAATGTGTTCATTTTTTTTTTTTTTAACTAAGTTCTGGATCCGTAAGATTTATCTGAATTTTGCAAACAGTGGGACTCTATCAATTCTTCTTTGTGACACTGTGCTGAGCAGACATTAAGTAGTAGAGATCTAAATGACTGTTTTGTCTCATCTAAACTGGAGAACTTTGACTAGGTCACGTGTATCAGAAGGAAACAGTCTCAAAGGCAGGATGTGGGAGGAGCAGGGTAGAGGAAATCAGTGTCACAGAGCGGATTCCAGACCGTTCCCTAACAGGCCTTGTCTGCTAAGGATCCAGGGTGATAGGTGGGGCGCTTAATAGAAAAAACAAAACCTTAACACACAACAAAATGAAAGTAAAGGTTGTCATAGTCGAGCTCATTCAAAATAAAGTCTTCCGTGTACTTTGATCTCCAGATTTAAAAAGTAAAAATCTTCTGGTTACAAAGGTCTGTTTTTCATGCTTTTGCCATGACCTTAGAAAGTCCATTGTCCCAGACTGACATTCTTTTTCATTACCCAAATGTAGGGAGTCTTAGCATAGACAACAGTGAAGAGAATTATTGTTAAGAGATTCTTAGACATTAGGAGACATCATGCGTGCTCCAAGAATCTCAAGCTCAAGTTTCAATTCGGATAATATTTTATAGACAATATTTTAGATTTGTTTTTATCCAATGTAAATATAAGGTCGACAAACACTGAATGTTTTCAGCGACCAACTGTGCCATCAGATCAGATCAGTCGCTCAGTCGTGTCCGACTCTTTGCGACCCCATGAACCGCAGCACACCAGGCCTCCCTGTCCATCACCAGCACCCGGAGGTCACCCAGACTCGCATCCATCGAGTCAGTGATGCCATCCAGCCATCTCATCCTCTGTTGTCCCCTTCTCCTCCTGCCCTCAATCCCTCCCAGCATCAGAGTCTTCTCCAGTGAGTCAACTCTTCGCATGAGGTGGCCAAAATACTGGAGTTTCAGCTTTAGCATCATTCCTTCTAAAGAAATTCCAGGGCTGATCTCCTTCAGAATGGACTGGTTGGATCTTCTTGCAGTCCAAGGGACTCTCAAGAGTCTTCTCCAACACCACAGTTCAAAAGCATCAATTCTTCGGCGCTCAGCCTTCTTCACAGTCCAGCTCTCACATCCATACATGACCACAGGAAAGACCATAGCCTTGACTAGGCGAACCTTTGTTGGTAAAGTAATGTCTCTGCTTTTGAATATGCTATCTAGGTTGGTCATAACTTTCCTTCCAAGGAGCAAGCGTCTTTTAATTTCATGGCAGCAGTCACCATCTGCAGTGATTTTGGAGCCCAGAAAAACAAAGTCTGACACTGTTTCCACTGTTTCCCCATCTATTTCCCATGCAGTGATGGGACCAGATGCCATAGGGCCAGATTTAAAGAGGAAAAGAAATAATCAGGGGAAATGTTGCTTTTGACTTAATTTTGACAAAAAAAAAAAAAAAGGAAGCAATGCACTCACTATATTGAGAAACTGAAGAGAAAGGGGGCACTCTTGTTTTTTAATCTCATGTTGAATTAATTGTACTTAGTTCATGACTTTCATCTTTGGTCTGGACATGGGAGCAAGATGGCAGAGCAGGAGGACGCGAAGCTCACCTGCCCTCACCAAAACTACAACATGCAGAACGACTCCCAAGGAAACTGGCCTGAAGACTCATAAAGTGACTCTTCTAAAAATCACAACTCTTAAGAAAAACCCACACAGAGTCTGGTAGGAAGAGAGGAGAAGTGATCTGGTTGGGACTCACACACTTAGTGCGTGACCCAGACAAGCAAGGGTATCGCGGGCTCAGGGAGTCTCCCGGAGGATTAAGGGATCTGAACCTCATATTAGGCAACCCAGCCTGGGAGCCAGACATCCAGTAAACAAGCCCATCAACCCGGTGTGAAAACCAGGGGGGTTTTACTGGAGGGCTGTAAGAAACCGACAACCGCCTGCTGCAAGTCACAGCGTGAAGGCGGCTGACTGCAAACGGCCTGGTGCTCTGGCCAGCTGGCCAGGCCCACCCCAGCACCGGGCTTCTGCTCCGGACCCTCTTATGCTGGTGCTGCTCCAGGCTAAGGCAGAGTCTACGTTGCCAACACCACCTCCACGCACGCTTAGACAGAATGGAATCTGACCAGGGAGGAGGCAGCCCTGGCCAGTGCGGGCTTCCACATGCACACACAGGAGTGAGCAAAACCAGCTTAGCAGTGTGGCTCCAAAACCTTCAGACCTGACAAGCCTCTGACCAAGGTGCTCACGTATCAGCACAAAAGTGCAGCCCCAGACCCCTTTGGGGCCCCACCATGGTATCATGTGCACACGTGTGTTCAGTCGTGTCTGACGCTTTGTGACTCTGTGGACAGTAGCCCACCAGGCTTCTCTGTCCATGGGCTTCTCCGGGCAGGAAGACTGGAGCAGGGTGCCATTTCCTATTCCAAAGGATCCTCCAACAACCCAAGGATTAAACTGCGTCTCCTGCCTTGGCAGGGGGATTCTTTACCACTGAGCCACCGTGGAAGCCCCACGGTTATTCTTTATGAATCTATAATGCTATCCTTTGGAAAATCTTTCTCTCTCTCTTGGGCAAGATTCCTGAAAACCAGGATACTCGTGTGCTCACTTCCTTTGATCGTTGTAACAAATTACTGCGAGTTTGGTAGATTCAAACGACACACGCCTTTGCCCTTACAGTATGGAGGCTGGCGGTCTGGCATCAGTTTCACAGGTCCACACTCATTCCAGAGTCTCCGGGGAAGAATGGCTTCCTTGCCTTTTCCGATTTCTTACAGATTCCAGTCCTTATGTTCTGCAGCTCGTGGTCCCTTCAGAGCCATGTTGCATGCGTGGTCACTTTGCCACCTTCTAATTAAACATGCCTCTACCTTCCTTTTGGAAGGACACATCCAGTTGTATCCAGGGCCAATATTCCAGTGTGACCTCCCCATTGCAAGACCCTTAACTCGATCCTGTCTGCAAAGACTCTTTTACTATATAAGATAACATGTGCAGATTCCAGAGATCCGCAACTAACCATCCAGCCACTGCATCCTGAGCCCTGTGCTGGCACCGCCAGTCGTCCACAGCACTCGAGAGTGTTTGGAAACACTACAGCAAACAGCTGCAAGTGGCAATACGCCTCCCTCTGAACTCCATTCCTGGGTACAACGGCGGTCCCCTCAGATGAGACTATATACGTTCTAAGAGAGGAGATCAGGTGGGAAGCTTGAATCCCACACACTCATTTTGAGGTGGGAGAGTGAGCTTGAGAGATGGAGAGACTGGGAAACAAGAAGAAACTCATTCTCTATGTCTAGCAGACAAAATTGCACCCCAACTTTCTACACCCAGGCCCGGTCTATCTGTGTCCCCTGTCATCTCACATATGCTTAAGAGATTTCATTAACTTTTTTTTTTTTTTGTTCTGCACTATGTAATTTTCAAGATCTCGGTCCCCCCACCAGGGATTGAACCCTGGCCACACCAGTGAAAGCCTGAAGTTCTAACCATTAGGCCACCAAAGAACTCCTGAGATTCATTGAAAGAAAAAAGCGAAAGCGTTAGTCACTCAAAGAATCATGTCTGATTCTTTGCAACCCCATGGACAACGGCCCGCCAGGCTCCTCTGTCCACAGAATTCTCCAAGCAAGAATACTGGAGTGGGTTGCCATTTCCTTCTCCAGGGGATCTTCCCAACCCAGGGATTGAATCCAGGTCGCCTGCATTGCAGGCAGATTCTTTACTGTCTGAGCCACCTGGAAAGACCCTGAGATTCACTAACTTTAACAGAAAGATTTTTATACATCTACGTTTCATCCCATTTGACTTTTCCTTATGAAACTGGTGATTTTCTGGGGCAAAGAAGGCCCTCGACCAGCATTAGCACACAGCGCCTCCAAACCAGTCTCAGTTTCTCTTTCGTGTCATGGTGCCCTTAAAGTTACCCAGTTCAGTTCTGTCCACATTCATCAAGGGGCATGATGACAGTGCAGCGTGAACTCAGAGCAGGAGAAAAAAATCATTCTGGCATACAAATGACTCAGAGTGAAAATAATTTTGATTTAGGAACCCTGACATCCATCTATAAAAGTCTGCTTTCTGTTGAATGTTTTTGTAGCAGGGAGGACTGGAGAATCACCAGAACTGGAATTTTTTCCCAATGTTCCCATTCCTAGATACAGTAGACCCCAATATCTTGAGTTTATATTCAAAATTTTACATGGAATAATCAGAGAGCATTAATCAAAAATGTCACTTTCATATCTCAATAACTTGCCTTCCAAAAATGATGAATGACATATGCTTATGTTTTACATAAATATAAGCCTGCATTTTCAGACATATGAGAGTCAAAGGAGCCAGGAAGCCTGGGTTCCAGGCTGATTCTAGTCTGGTTCTAGGACTAGCCTTCATCATTTGACAAACATATTGTCCCCATCAGGACCTCACTTTCTGTGGCTGAAAAGTGAGTTGCACACACTGAATTCAATGACTTTCATCGCCCAGTATTATGTGATTTTACCCACAAGTCAAGCTGAAACTCCAGTATTTTGGCCACCTCATGCGAAGAGTTGACTCATTAGAGAAGACTCTGATGCTGGGAGGGATTGAGGGCAGGAGGAGAAGGGGATGACAGAGGATGAGATGGCTGGATGGCATCACTGACTTGATGGGTGTGAGTCTGGGTGACCTCCGGGAGCTGGTGATGGACAGGGAGGCCTGGCGTGCTGCGGTTCATGGGGTCGCAAAGAGTCGGACACGACTGAGCGACTGATCTGATCTGATCTGATCTGACCCACAAATCAAAAGGCAATAGATTAAGGACAATTACTTAAGAGCCTAAACCCAACTTTTTAGCTGAGTTTATCACGTAAAAGGTATCTATCACTCAGCTACATCTACAGATGCTGGATTCATACCTTTTATTGACATTAGTCAAGTTGAGGAATATAATCTTCTTGTGTCTCTGAAGCCATAGCCAAAGCAAATTACAAGCCCTTTTATAGTGACAGCTTCTAAATCTTTGCTGCCTATCTTTTGAAAAATACTTACATGTTTAAGACAAGGCAACATATCTATTAAAATAAAGGCAATGTTGTTTTGATAAAAGGAATTTCACCTCATTAGAAGTTTAAAAGTTACCTTGAAGACCTTGGCGATGACGTACACATATAATATATTCAGCCTTGAAAAAAATGTGTTACAGGATTTCATCAAAAAATGCTATTTAAACATTTAAATTATTATAGGGCTTGCAAATTTTGTCAAGGATAAATAAATTGTTCAAATCAGAGGTTGGAAACTACAGGACAGATCTGCCTGCAGATGTTTTAGTTTGCCTCAAACAGAATCCTAAAAATTCCAAAAATTATTTAAAAAATTGAATTTGGGTTGGTCTTGAGAAATGAGAAGAAGGGGCCAGGCAGGGCCCGACCATCCCCATCATCCCACCTCAGGCACTTCTCTCCTTCACATACTTCCTGCCACTATAGGAATTCAGCATGCTCCCCATGTCTTGAACAAATAAACAAGGCACAAAGAATAAATACTTAATATTTATGAACATGATCTGGAGGTGAGAACACAGGAATTTCTCCCCCTCATTATTTATGGCTAGCTCTTTTACGTTAGAGAAGTGGCAAGTTGACAGGGACAAAGGCGGCAAGACCTCTCTGGACTGCTTTGGTTATTTGGGGTCTTTTGTGCTTTCAGACAAATTTTAGGATGGTTTTTTGCCGGGGTCCAGCCCCGGTGGATCCAGGGAATTTGAAGGGGAGATGGGATGAACGATCAGGAAACAACAGCTTATTTAAATGTTAATTAAAGATATAAAGAGTGGTTAAATAGGGATAGCTCAGTGAGGAAATTTAGTGGAGAAAAGAGGCTGAATAATTCAGCCAGAAGGTGAGAGACATGGGGAGACCAAGCTTCAGTGAACAAGGCCCGCACTTTATTTTCCAAAGTAGTTTTTATACCTTAAGTTATGCATAGAGGATAATGGGGGAAGGGGTAGAGTCATGCAGTAAGCCAGGCTTTCTTCCTGCAAACTTATCATATGCAAAAGTTTAGGTGATTTGCATCATCTTCTGGCCCTGAGGCCTGTTAACATTTTAAGCATCATTACGAACAAAGCTAGTGGAGGTGATGGAATTTCAGTGGAGCTATTCCAAATCCTGAAAGATGATGCTGTGAAAGTGCTGCACTCAATATGCCAGCAAATTTGGAAAACTCAGCAGTGGCCACAAGATTGGAAAAGGTCAGTTTTCATCCCAATTCCAAAGAAAGGCAATGCCAAAGAATGCACAAACTACCGAACAATTGCACTCATCTCACACACTAGTAAAGTAATGCTCAAAATTCTCCAAGCCAGGCTTCAGCAATATGTGAACCGTGAACTTCCTGATGTTCAAGCTGGATTTAGAAAAGGCAGAGGAACCAGAGATCAAATTGCGAACATCCGCTGGATCATGGAAAAAGCAAGAGAATTCCAGAAAAACATCTATTTCTGCCTTATTGACTATGCCAAAGCCTTTGACTGTGTAGATCACAATAAACTATGGAAAATTCTGAAAGAGATGGGAATACCAGCCCACCTGATCTGCCTCTTGAGAAATCTGTATGCAGGTCAGGAAGCAACAGTTAGAACTGGACATGGAACAACAGACTGGTTCCAAATAGGAAAAGGAGTACGTCAAGCCTGTATATTGTCACCCTGTTTATTTAACTTATATGCAGAGTACATCATGAGAAATGCTGGACTGGAAGAAACACAAGTTGGAATCAAGATTGCCGGGAGAAATATCAATAACCTCAGATATGCAGATGACACCACTCTTATGGCAGAAAGTGAAGAGGGGCTAAAAAGCCTCTTGATGAAAGTGAAAGTGGAGAGTGAAAAGGTTGGCTTAAAGCTCAACATTCAAAAAACGAAAATCATGGC
This sequence comes from Tragelaphus eurycerus, assembly GCA_935064755.1. Lineage (NCBI taxonomy): Eukaryota > Metazoa > Chordata > Mammalia > Artiodactyla > Bovidae > Tragelaphus > Tragelaphus eurycerus. Next base: position 16,264,962 of record CAKXYN010000034.1, on the reverse strand, counting down.
ATCTGGTCCCATCACTACATGGGAAATAGATGGAGAAACAGCGGAAACAGTGTCAGAATTTATTTTTCTGGGCTCCAAACTCACTGCAGATAGTGACTGCAGCCATGAAATTAAAAGACGCTTGCTCCTTGGAAGGAAAGTTATGACCAACCTAGATAGCATATTCAAAAGCAGAGACATTACTTTACCAACAAAGGTTCGCCTAGTCAAGGCTATGGTCTTTCCTGTGGTCATTTATGGATGTGAGAGCTGGACTGTGAAGAAGGCTGAGCGCCGAAGAATTGATGCTTTTGAACTGTGGTGTTGGAGAAGACTCTTGAGAGTCCCTTGGACTGCAAGAAGATCCAACCAGTCCATTCTGAAGGAGATCAGCCCTGGAATTTCTTTGGAAGGAATGATGCTAAAGCTGAAACTCCAGTATTTTGGCCACCTCATGCGAAGAGTTGACTCATTGGAGAAGACTCTGATGCTGGGAGGGATTGAGGGCAGGAGGAGAAGGGGACGACAGAGGATGAGATGGCTGGATGGCATCACTGACTTGATGGGTGTGAGTCTGAGTGACCTCTGGGAGCTGGTGATGGACAGGGAGGCCTGGCGTGCTGCGGTTCATGGGGTTGCAAAGAGTCGGACACGACTGAGCGACTGATCTGATCTGATCTGGCCCTGAGGCCTGTTAACATTTTAAGACCCTTTCTTCAGAAAACTTATTTTTCTCTAAAGGTGATTAGTCAGAGGCCACCCTCCAAAAGCATTAGATAAAGTTGCATTCCTATAGGGCAAAGGTGTGGTGGGCTATGACAAGAAAAAGAATTAACTCAAGGGCCCAAGGTTACAAACATTAAAGCTACTACTTACACCAATCATATTAATCAATACACTGCCAGGGACACAGCAGGTAAGGGATATGGAGACTTAGCAGCAAACATTGGCCCAACAAGTGAAAAACCCTTCACCAATACAATTTCTAATCAATCTTTTCACTGCTCAAAGGAATCTGTATTTAGACAGTTTAGAACATCTCATGCCTCTGACAGTTGGTAGGCTCTGGGCAATCACATGTGGCTGGAAAAACCTATTCAGTCAGGCTAGAGGACTTCCAAAGGAGTTTGTAGGTTGAAACACTATCACACCCAGGAACTTTATTAACTGGAGCTGTAAGTTAACTCTTTTTTCAGAGAGAGGTAGTGGGGGACAGCCCCCCGTAAAGTCAGAGGTATAGGTGAGAGCACAAAGCAGAAAGTAGGCAGACTCTGGTTTTGCGGGTAGATGCTCGAGAATTTCCAGGGGGACTCCTGAGGTTTAATCACACATTTGCGTATGCCGAGCCTCCTTCCTCATGATCTTTGTCACGGGCGGAGCTTACTCCCCGCAGTTTTTCCTCTATTTCTTTGGAAAATGCCATTGCAATCTTGATAAGAACTGCACTGAAGCTGTATATTGCTTTGGGAATCTTCTTTGCATTTGTTTATGGCTGCGTTCATTCTGCATTGCTGCACGTGGGTCTTCCCTAGTTGCAGTGAGTGTTTCTCTAGAAACACACTCTGGGCTCGGTGTGCAGGCTGCTCACGGTGGTGGCTTCTCTCATTCTGCAGCACCGGCTCTAGGCACATGGGCATCAGGAGTTGCGGCACCCGGGCTGAGTCACTCCAGGGCATGTGGTATCCTCCTGGATCAGGGGTTAAACCCCTGTCCCCTTTATCAGCAGGCAGATTCTTAACCACTGAGCCACCAGGGAAGCCCCAAGATAATCTTTTTTTTCCCTAAAGACTAGTAATTCCTTGCATTAAATCTAGGAATTCATCCAAGAGGCCTAAACGAAGAGTTACCTAAAACTGGAGAATTAAGAACAACTCAAAAAGCTTTGAAATGAAAAGGATATGACTGTCAAGATATTACCTTCAAAAGGAAACACATTAAGAATGGCTTCAGTTACACTGACTTGAGCATTTGACTGCATATCTAGCTTAATAATTGACAAAGTTTAAAGTATGAATGAAAATTTTCTCATCCACAAGTAATCCTCAAGAAGGTGAAAAACAATGGCTCTCATGTCTGCTCATAACATTACCAAAAAAGAATGGATCTTCACAAAAGTTAGAAGACGAAGGTAATGTTGCCTCCAAGTTAAATCTGGTTAAAAACAAACCGCACTGCCACTACGCTGGCGCTAAGAGAATTAGCAAGATGGGCAAGTTATGTTTTCTGCCCTCAAAGAACTTTTTAGCTTAAAGGGAAGAAGGACATATGCACGACTAACGAATCAGTGAGAGGGTGATGAGGGCAAAGCGCTACTGGATGGAGTGTTTCTGGGGACACGTCATAGGAGAGGCTGGCCTCTGAGCAGGCATCACAGAATGAAGCATTTGTCTAGTCTTTGTCCTGGGTTCCCGCACGCAGTTTCTAAAACCCTTGGGATTTCCTAAGCTATTTATGATTAAACTATTAAATTAAACCCTTGGATTACTCCTGCATTTGTGCTAAAGAGATGACTCAAGATGGGGTGGTCACCAGAAGGACCAACCGTATGATTAGAGGAATGGGGCTTTGAAACACAGCATGCCAACCCAGCCTCCAGGAAGGTGGGGCCGGGGACTGAGTCTAGCCCTGCGGCCAGTGATCTAATCATGCCTGTGTAATGAAACAGCACTGAACTGTCAGGACCCGAAAGCTTCGAGGCTCTTCTTTTCTGGTGAGCACTGGATGCTCTGGAGGGTGACATGCACTGTTTCCATGGAGAAAGGGTGCGGAAGCTCCACAGCCGGGACCCTCTCTTCACGTGCCCAGCTCTGATTTATATCCTTAGAAAGAAACCTGCAGTCCCAAGTACAGTGCTTGCCTGAATTCTCAAGTCATTCTAGCAAATTGTCAAAGCCGTGGGAACTTCAGATTTTCGAGCCCAGTTGGCCAGAAATCTGGTGGCCTGGGAACCCCTTAACTGTGTCTGGTGTCTGATATAAGGCGTTCTTGTTGGGGAGCACACACTTTATCTTCTGGGGTCCACAATAACTCATGTTTAGTGCCAGAACTCTATTGCAATGCAGGAGATTTAAGAGATGCGGCTTTGATCCCTGGGTGGGGAAGATCCCCTGGAGTAGGAGGTGGCAGCCCACTCCAGTCTTCTTGCCTGGAAAATTCCATGGACAGCGGAGCCTGGCAGGCTATAGTCCACGGGGTCGCAAAGAGTTGGACACCACTGAGCATGCACGCGTGCAGAACAGTTGGTGTCAGGATAGCTGGGTCCTGAAAGAGGACATTTTCTAAACAGGCGCTTTAGAAACAAATACCGTTAAGAGTCTGCCACCGTGCTGTTTTTAGGAGTGGTAGCTGGCTCAGTTTATCACCAGTGTGGACAGCGGATAAGTTAGTAGTAGGAAAAGACGCTTCAGAGTCACTGGAAAAGTTTGGAGAGAATGTTAAGATGATGAAATTTTCTTTTGAAAGCAAGAGAGAATCATTCACCATTTTTTCATACTATTTATTCTTATTATAAAATATATGTTTAGTGTTGAAATTAAGCACCCATAAGGTTACCATCTGAGAAAACAACTGTAAACATTTGATGATTTTAAGTCAATTTCCTAAATAAGGACATGTCTGAATATACTTGTGTGTGTGTGTGGATCCAACTGTAAACAGCTTCCTAATATGCTTTCACTAAATAATTTCTCATTTACTTATTCATTTTGAGGTAAAATTGGTGTGTAGCATTAGTTTCGGGTGTACAACATAATAATTTGATATTTGCACATGCTACACAGAAATAGATTTAGGGGACTAGATCTGATTGAGAGAGTGCCTGTTGAACTATGGAATGAGGTTCGTGACATTGGAGAGGAGACAGGAATCAAGACCATCCCCAGGAAAAAGAAATGTAAAAAAGCAAAATGGCTGTCTGAGGAGGGCTTATAAATAGCTGTGAAAAGAAGAAAAGCAAAAAGCAAAGGAGAAAAGGAAAGATATACCCATTCGAATGCAGAGTCCCAAAGAATAGCAAGGAGAGATAAGAAAGCCTTCCTCAGGATCAGTGCAAAGAAATAGAGGAAAACAATAGAATGGGAAAGACTAGAGATCTCCTCAAGAAAATTAGAGATACCAAGGGAATATTTCATGCAAAGATGGTCTCAATAAAGGACAGAAATGGTATGGACCTAACAGAAGCAGACGATATTAAGAGTTGGCAAGAACACACAGATCAGATCAGTCCCTCAGTTATGTCCGACTCTTTGCGACCCCATGAATCACAGCACGCCAGGCCTCCCTGTCCATCACCAACTCCCGGAGTTCACTGAGACTCACGTCCATCGAGTCAGTGATGCCATCCAGCCATCTCATCCTCTGTCGTCCCCTTCTCCTCCTGCCCCCAATTCCTCCCAGCATCAGAGTCTTCTCCAATGAGTCAACTCTTTGCATGAGATGGCCAAAGTACTGGAGTTTCAGCTTCAGCATCATTCCTTCCAAAGAAATCCCAGGGCTTATCTCCTTCAGAATGGACTGGTTGGGTCTCCTTGCAGTCCAAGGGACTCTCAAGAGTCTTCTCCAACACCACAGTTCAAAAGCATCAATTCTTCAGCACTCAGCCTTCTTCACAGTCCAACACTCACATTCATACATGACCACAGGAAAAACCATAGCCTTGACTAGACGAACCTTTGTTGGCAAAGTAATGTCTCTGCTTTTGAACATGCTATCTAGGTTGGTTATAACTTTCCTTCCAAGGAGTAAGTGTCTTTTAATGTCATGGCTGCAATCACCATCTGTAGTGATTTTGGAACCCCCCAAAATAAAGCTGGACACTGTTTCCACTGTTTTCCATCTATTTCCCATGAAGTGATGGGACCAGATGCCATGATCTTCATTTTCTGAATGTTGAGCTTTAAGCCAACTTTTGCACTCTCCACTTTCACCTTCATCAAGAGGCTTTTGAGTTCCTCTTCACTTTCTGCCAGAAGGGTGGTGTCATCTGCATATCTGACGTTATTGATATTTCTCCCAGCAATCTTGATTCCAGCTTGTGTTTCTTTCAGTCCAGCGTTTCTCATGATGTACTCTGCATATAAGTTAAATAAACAGGGTGACAATATACAGGCTTGACGTACTCCTTTTCCTATTTGGAACCAGTCTGTTGTTCCATGTCCAGTTCTGACTGTTGCTTCCTGACCTGCATACAGATTTCTCAAGAAGCAGATAAAGTGGTCTGGTATTCTAATCTCTTTCAGAATTTTCCATAGTTTATTGTGATCCACACAATCAAAGGCTTTGGCATAGTCAATAAAGCAGAAATAGATGTTTTTCTGGAACTCTCTTGCTTTTTCCATGATCCAGCAGATGTTGGCAATTTGATCTCTGGTTCCTCTGCCTTTTCTAAAACCAGCTTGAACATCAGGAAGTTCACGGTACACATATTGCTGAAGCCTGGCTTGGAGAATTTTGAGCATTACTTTACTAGTGTGTGAGATGAGTGCAATTGTGTGGTAGTTTGCGCATTCTTTGGCATTGCCTTTCTTTGGGATTGGAATGAAAACTGACCTTTTCCAGTCCTGTGGCCACTGCTGAATTTTCCAAAGATGACCATTATATCTACTACTGTGGGCAGGAAACCCTCAGAAGAAATGGAGTAGCTATCATGGTCAACAAAAGAACAGACAGAAGAGCTGTACAAAAAAGATCTTCACGACCCAGATAATGACGATGGTGCGATCACTGACCTAGAGCCAGACATCCTGGAATGTAAAGTCACGTGGGCCTTAGAAAGCATCATTATTAACAAAGCTAGTGGAGGTGATGGAATTCCAGTTGAGCTATTTCAAATCCTAAAAGATGATGTTGTGAAAGTGCTGCACTCAATATGTCAGCAAATTTGGAAAACTCAGCAGTGGCCACAGGACTGGAAAAAGTCAGTTTTCATTTCAATCCCAAATAAATGCAATGCCAAAGAATGCTCAAGCTACCACACAATTGCACTCATCTCACACACTAGTAAAGTAATGCTCAAAATTCTCTAAGCCAGGCTTCAGCAATATGTGAACCATGAACTTCCAGATGTTCAAGCTGGATTTAGAAAAGGCAGAAGAACCAGAGATCAAATTGCCAACATCCACTGGATCATTGAAAAAGCAAGAGAATTCCAGAAAAACATCTATTTCTGCTTTATTGACTATGCCAAAGCTTCTGACTGTGTGGATCACAATAAACTGTGGAAAATTCTGAAAGAGATTAGAATACCAGACCACCTGATCTGCCTCTTGAGAAATCTGTATGCAGGTCAGGAAGCAACAGTTAGAACTGGACATGGAACAACAGACTGGTTCCAAATAGGAAAAGGAGTACGTCAAGCCTGTATATTGTCACCCTGCTTATTTAACTTATATGCAGAGTACATCATGAGAAACGCTGGGCTGGATGAAGCACAAGCTGGAATCAAGATTGCTGGGAGAAATATCAATAACCTCAGATATGCAGATGACACCACCATTCTGGCAGAAAGTGAAGAGGAACTAAAAGCCTCTTGATGAAAGTGAAAGTGGAGAGTGAAAAAGTTGGCTTAAAGCTCAACATTCAGAAAACGAAGATCATGGCATCCAGTCCCATCACTTTATGGCAAATAGATGGAAAACAGCGGAAACAGTGACAGACTTTATTATTCTGGGCTCCAAAATCACTGCAGATGGTGATTGCAGCCATAAAATTAAAGATGCTTACTCCTTGGCAGGAAAGTTATGACCAATCTAAACAGCATATTCAAAAACAGAGACATTACTTTGCCAACAAAGGTCCATTTAGTCAAGGCTGTGGTTTTTCCAGTAGTCATGTATGGATGTGAGAGTTTTACTGTGAAGAAGGCTGAGCACCGAAGCAGTGATGCTTTTGAACTGTGGTGTTGGAGAAGACTCTTGTGAGTCCCTTGGACTGCGAGGAGATCCAAGCAGTCCATCCTAAAGTATATGTGTTCTGGGTGCTCATTGGAAGGACTGATGTTGAAGTTGAAGCTCCAATACTTTAGCCACCTGATGCGAAGAGCTGACTCACTGGAAAAGACCCTGATGCTGGCAAGATTGAAGGCGAGAGGAAAAGGGGACCTGTTGTGCCAGAAGATGAGCCCCCCCAGGTCGGAAGATACCAATATGCTACTGGGAAAGAGTGGAGGGCAATTAGTAACTGCCAGGAGAAATATCAGCAACCTCAGATATGTAGATGATATCACAATAATGGTAGAAAATGAAGAGGAGCTAAAGAGCTTCTTGATGAAGGTGAAAGAGAAGAGTGAAAAAACTGGCTTGAAACTCAACATTAAATTCTTAGCATCTAGTCCCATCACTTCATGGCAAATAGAGGCGGATAAGTGGAAGTAGTGACAGATTTTATTTTCTTGGGCTCCAAGATCACTGCGGATAGCAACTGCAGCCATGAAATTAACAGTCACTTGCCCCTTGGAAGGAAAGCTATGACAAATCTAGACAGTGCATTCAAAAGTAGAGACATTACTTTGCCAACAAAGATCCATATAGTTAAAGCTATGTTTTTTCTAGTAGGCATGTATGGATGTGTGAGTTGGACCATATAGAAAGCTGAGCACCAAAGAATTGGTGACTTTGAACTGTGGTGGTGGACAAGACTCCTGAAACTTGGACTACAGGGATATCAAACCAGTCAATCCTAAAGGAAATCAACCCTGAACATTCATTGGAAGGACTGATGCTCAAGCTGAAGCTCCAGTACTTTGGCCACCTGATGCGAAGAGCCAACTCATTGGGAAATACTCTGACGCTGGGAAAGATTGAAGGCAAAAGGAGAAGGGGGCAACAGAGGATGAGATGGTCAGATAGCATCACCAACTCAATGGACATGAATCTGAGCAAACTCTGGGAGACAGTGGAGGACAGAGGAGCCTGGTGGGCCTACAGTCCATGGGGTCAAAAAGAGGTGGACACGACCGAGCAACTGAGTGACAGCAATCACAGACTGAAGTTGAGGAGATTAACACTTAAGCTTTCTTGTAGGACATAAAGAGTTCTGTTGTGTCCTGGGAAAGGCCATCTTTCCACTTGTTCCAGTCCCAGAGGGTCCAGAAGCACACGCCTCTCTGAGCACCTGAGTCAGGAGACCACATGTGGTTCCCTGTGTGGACTGTGCCCGCCCACTGGCTTTAGTGAGGCTGCTGGTGGGGAAGGGGCACAAGGCTTTAGCAAGGCCCCAAAAGAGCTTTACTGTTGGGCAAATACTGGAGTGGATTGCCATTTCTTCCTGCAGGGGATCTTCCCGGCCCAGGTTTCAAACCCGGGTCTCCTGTGGCTCCTGCACTGGTGGGAAGATTCTATTACCACCGAGCACTTGGAATCCCTATAGCTAGCCATTAACACTTGTTTAAAAGCCAATCTGTCAGTTAGAAGAGATGGAATGCAAAGTCAGTGGGTTAGAAGACACCAACTCCAGGAAGTCACAGGAAAAGAGCTAACTAGAGTACAGCGTGGAGTGCTTCAGACAGGATGAGTAAGAAGTGAAACAGAACCACTGCATCAGTGATGATTCAGAGGTTGTCTGGCGGCTCTGAGGGAGCGTTTTCACTAGAGAGGTGTGGAGTCGTTAGCAGGAATCCGGGAGTCCGTGCGTGGTAGCAAGAGTGTACTCTTTCGCTTTGGCAGAAAGGGAAGAACAGGGATAGATGGTAGCTTTAAGAGAAGCCTGAGGAGGAAAAGTGTTCTAGTCTAGAGAGGATGGGAGGCCAAGCGATCAGGTGGAACACATTCTCCTTGGGGTAAGTCCAGGTGAGAGTGGAAGGGCTCTCTTCAGACCCACGTTCTCAGCCCTGGCTGCCACAGAATCACACAGCAAAGCTCTAGATCTCCAGCCTCCACTCCAGTCCGTGTGATCAGCAGCTCTGTGGGCTCTGACTCGGGGGCTGGGATGATCTCCTGTGCAGCCAGGGATAAGGACCACTTCCTTAGACAAATACACTGTTTGCTGGATCACTGGGACAGATGAAGTTTGGGACATTCAGAAACAGAGAGATGTCAAGACAGATGGCATTGATCCCTTCAAGAAGGAAGAAGACAAGGTCATCTGTGAAGAACAAGTGGGCTAATGGCCAGTTTGGAGCCAAAAAGAAAGCACAAAAGGTTTAGAACAGCCAGCAGGTTAAAGACAGATGTCCAAGGAAACAAATGCCTTCGTAGCGCTTGTGCGTGCGTGCGATTAGATCACGTAATGACTAGAGCCCAAAATGAAATACAGCTCCTGCAGATGAAAAACAACTCGGTAACTCATCATGTTTCCAAAATTTAAAACTTAAAAGCAAGTAAAGTAAAATCGTTAAATCAATTTTGGAAAATAAATTACGCAGAGGTTGACATTGGCTGTAACAATTAAACAGTAGGAACATGTAATGTCTCCTCAAGGATCAAAATTTAAATTAAAATATAGTTTTCTTTTAAGGAGTACTCTGAATGAAATTATATTTCTGTGTTACGTCCTGATGGAAGGGCTTTAATGATTTCTCTTTCCTTTGCAAAGAGACTTGGCAGTGGGTAGACAGATACAAAAAATATGAGTTAATTTCGCCAGGCTCAAAAGAATGAAATACATAATTCTATAAATTAAATTCAAAAATTTTCAGGACTTAAAAGGAAAAAGAAAAAGAAGACATAGTACTTGACCATAAAAAGTATTTAATCTATCAGAGAGTTTAAAATGTAACTGAAGCAGAGAGGGAGGTGGGGAGAGACAAATTAGGAGTGCAGAATTAACAAACTACTACACATAACATAGATAAGCAACAAGGATCCACTTTTTAGCACTGGGAATTATTGCATTATCTTGTCATAATATATAATGGACTATAATAAAATAATCACATAATCAGAATAAACAGTAAACATACACTATACACCTGAAACTAACACAAATGTAAATCAACTACACTTTAATTAAAAATAATAAAAACTAAAATGTAACTGTAGAACACGATGAAAACCATGAGACAGGTACCAAGTGTTATGAAACCAGAAAGACAAACACTTTGCAAGACATTACTTGCACCTACCCGGTTTATCAGAAGCCGTTTCACAGGAGCCTTTCCCAATTTGGAACCAGTCCATTGTTCCATGTCCGGTTCTAACTGTTGCTTCTTGAACAATGGACTGGTTCCAAATTGGGAAAGAGTACAAGTCAAGGCTGTATATTGTCACTCTGCTTATTTAACTTATATGCAGAACACATCATGCGAAATATCAGACTGGATGAAGCACAAGCTGGAATCAAGATTGCAGAGAGAAATATCAATAACCTCAGATCAATAACCCGCCCCCCTTATGGCAGAAAGTGAAGAGGAACTAGAGAGCCTCTTGATGAAAGTCAAAGAGGAGAGTGAAAAAGCTAGCTTAAAACATAACATTCGAAAAACTATGATTATGACATCCGGCCCCATCCCTTCATGGCAAATAGATGGGGAAACAATGGAAACAGTCAGAGACTTTATTTTCTTGGGCTCCAAGATGGTGACTGCAGCCATGAAATTAAAAGACACTTGCTCCTTGGAAGAAAAGCTCTGACAAACCTAGCTATTGGAAGAAAAGCTATGACAAACCTAGACAGCATATTGAAAAGCAGAGACACTAACTACTTTGCCGACAAAGGTCCATTTAGTTAAGCCTATGGTTTTTCCAGTGGTCATGTATGGATGTGAGAGCTGGACTATACAGAAATCTGAGCACCAAAGAATTGATGCTTTTGAACTGTGGTGTTGGAGAAGACTGTTGAGAGTCCCTTGGACTGCAAGGAGATCCAACCAGTTCATCCTAAAGCAAATCAGTCCTAAATATTCATTGAAAGGACTGATGCTGAAGCTGAAACTCCAATCCTTTGGCCACCTGATGTAAAGAACTGACTCATTGGAAAAAACCCTGATGCTTGGAAAGATTGAAGGCAGGAGGAGAAGGGGATTACAGAGGATGAGATGGTTGGATGGCATCACTGTCTCAATGGATGTGAGTTTGAGCGAGCGCTGGGTGATGGACAGGGAAGCCTGGCGTGCTGCAGTCCACGGGGTCTCAAAGAGTTGGACTCGACTGAGTGAACCGAACTGTTTCATATGCATGACAAAGCTTCAGCTAGGCCTTGCACCGTGGTATACTCATGGCAAGGTGTTAGGGGTCCCTGGAGTGTGAAGGGGGAGGAGCTGAGTACATCGCTGTGGTGTCAGCGTGAGGAGGGCCTAGTTGGCCACCCCCAAGACCCTGAGCCATGGGGGTCCCTGAAGGCAGATGAGCAGTGAGACACTGAAGTTAGAATTGTTCTTCTCAAAGATGACACCTGCAGGAGTGCCATTGAGGAAGCCAGTGTGATGTTTGTGTAAGAGATGAAGAAGAAAATGGATGGCTTTTTCTAGGCATATTTGGGTTTTTACTCTTTGGCTTCTTTATTGAAGTATACCTATAAATTAAAGTGTACAAATCCCAAGTGTAGAACTCAATGAACACAAGCTTGTACCTACCACCGAGTTTAAGAAAGAAAATATTAACAGTATTTGGAGCTTCTCCCAACCCTCCCACAACACCCTCCTCCAAGGCAACTCCTACCCTCCCCGATTTGAACTCTGGTCTTCTGATTTTATGTGAACGGAATCAGACTATCATTCTTACATCTTTGGCATCCCTCACCCAATAGTATCAGCACAATAACTTAGAAGTGAAAGTGTCAGCCACAGAGTATCTGCATTTTCATATTCAGTAAAAACAAACAGTTTCCACACTCTCAACGGGATGTGAGTGCTCCGTGATTCCACACACTTCTCAGGTGGGAGGCTTTCACCAAGGTCGTCTTCAGTTGCTGCTGCACTTGCGAATCTGCAGTGGTATTCATTGTGGTTTTAATTTCCATTTCCTTCATTACTAATAAAGGGGAGCATTTTTTCATATATGTACTGGCCATTTGGTTATTTTCTTGTGAAGTGTCCAGTTCACTTTTCTTGACCATTTTTGCATTAGGCAATTTCCTACTTATTAATTTGCAATAAAATCTCTGTATATTCTGGGTATGGGCCCATTGTCAGTTATTTGTGCTGTAAAACTCTCCCCCTACTCTGTAACTTGTCTTTTAATTCCTTTCATGGTGTTTTTCAATGAAAACAGGTTCTTGATTTTAAATGTTGTCCAGTGTATTGATAATTTCCTTTATGTAAAGCACTCTTTCGGTCTTAAGAAATATTGGCCTATCCCAAGGTTAAATTAAATTGTTTTGGAAAACTCTGATATTGCACAACATCAAATTGTTAACCTTCCTGATTAGTGATTCCTCTAGCAAGACATTTCAAGCTTGTAGGTTTAGTTTTAAGCACAATCTGGAACGTTTGCCCTAGTGGCATTTAGCGTTTAATGTTTCAAATAGTAATCAAATATGAGGGGAAATTTCCAACTGAATGCAGTGACCAAGAAAGAAATTTACTTGTATTAAGAAAGCAGAGATGGCAAAACAAAACACTCAATCAAAGAAAATCCCCAAAGAAGCACTGTAGGAGAATTCACCCTGACAACATGATCCGCTAAGCTTTTATTTGAACTGAAGAAGAGAAGACCGTGAGTCTTTTAGACGTGCTTTCCTGTTCTTGAGCTAATTTTGAACTATTCCTTAAGTGGTGTGTCTCCAAGCAATTTTTGTTTTTCTTGTTTTTTTTTTTTCTTGGTATATATATTCTTATGCTCATTTTTAAATTTATTTTTTAATTGGAGGAAAACTGCTTTGCATCTTTAAAATAAAGAATGCTTTCATGTCCATCTTTCAATTGCCTTCACACATCACATGATTAAGGAATAAATTCTCAGATAAGTATCATTTCTTCTTAAACTATTAATTACTATAATTTTTTCAGGTGCTAAATGTTCTAAAGATGTCTGAAACTAGTCTGATTTTGATCGTGTGTTAAAAAAACTATCCTTCCTGCCTAAATCCTTACAGGATTTTTTGTTTGATATCACACTGGAAAGATTTCACCACAGTATGACCATATTTGGGACGTTCTCTGTTGATTTTCTCTTGGAACACAGTGAACATTTTTGGTCTATAAACAATCAATGCTAAGACACTTCAGTCGTGTCCGACTCTGTGCGACCCCATAGACGGCAGCCCACCAGACTCCCCCATCCCCGGGATTCTCCAGGCAAGAACACCGGAGTGGGTTGCCATTTCCTTCTCCAATGCACAAAAGTGAAAAGTGAAAAGGAAGTTGCTCAGCCGTGTCTGACTCTTCGCGACCCCATGGACTGCAGCCTACCAGGCTCCTCCATCCATGGGATTCTTCAGGCAAGAGTACTGGAGTGGGTGGGGTGCCATCGCCTTCTCCGATAAACAATCAATACTGAGAAAAAAAAGCCACAATGAGAGCTGTGAGTTTCAGTTTTACTGGGGCCGGACTGAGGGCTATGGTGCAGGCGACGGCCTCTCAGAGAGCCCTGGGAACTGCTGCCAAGGGATCAAAGGGGGATCAGCATATACGCGACTTTATGGAAGAGGGCCAACCCTGATTCCTCAGACTGATGGGGGAAAGCAGGGCTGGGGATGGGGAGTGGCTTTTAATTTAAACTCAAGCATGTAAACCTAACTTATTCAAACTGTTATTTATAAACTAGTGAGTTTTTTATTGTAACACCCGCTTCATGACTAAATTTTAAACTTAAACCTGTGAGACCGCTGTCTGTGTCTACATGGATGTATCCATGCCCATACTGAAGCCTTAACAGAATTCACCCAAAAGACCTTAAATAATAGTAACCAGGCTATTAGCCTACTGGATTCTGAGGTCTCTGACAAAGAAAGCTGCGTTACAAAGTCACGTGGCCCTCGATACCCTGACAGAATCTCAAGGAGGCACCTGTATTATAATTCAGACTGAATGCTGCATTTTCATACCAGAAGAATCCTCTAATATTGTGCATTTAATGATACATTTAAAAAATCAGATTTCTACCTTAAATGTTTCATTTCTTAATCTTGGTGGTCACTTTGGGAGTTGGTTTGGCTCCAGAAGCACATGACTTAAATCTCTTTTAAGGCTTTATTTACCAAACCAGTCCATCCTAAAGGAAATCAACCCTGAATATTCATTGGAAGAACTGATGCTGAAGCTGAAGCTCCAATGCATTGGCCTCCTGGTTAAGAGCTGACTTTTTTGGAAAAGGCCCTGATGCTGGGAAAGATTGATGGCAGGAGGAGAAAGGGGAGACAGAGGATAAGACGGTGGGATGGCATTACCGACTCAACGGACATGAGTTTGAGCAAACTCCAGGAGATAGTGAAGGACAGGGAAGTCTGGAGTGCTGCAGCCCGTGGGGTCTCAGAGTCAGACCCGACTTAGGAGACTGAACAACAAATGCTCAGTTACACTCATGTAAATAATCAGGCATTTCCTGAATTCAGACTTACTTCACAAACAAATTAGTCTTAATTTGGTGATATTTGGTAAAAAATCAGGGCAATTTTAGAGATAAAGAATTATGTTTCAGCAATATATCTTTGTGGATATTAAATTCTAGTGTCTCTTGTCTAAGACCCACTTCTTAGATGGCTCCTTGCTGCTGTTACATCATGGTAAAGTTTGAGTTATTAAAAGACACTGTAAGGTTGTTTCTTAAGCTTATCCCAGTAATCTGTGGATGAAGATTAGATGGCCCATGGCCTGTAACCAGGATACTGAAAAAGACATCATCCAAAGACTATCTCCAAACTACATGGAAGGACCTTGACCAGGTACTATTAACTAGCTTATGCACAACAAAACTGAAGGGAGTTGACTCTCGGGCTCACATTTCCCATCGAGAAAGCTAGACTGCACGAGACTGGTATCTAGAAAGGACTGTTGACATCAAAATTACCGTAAAACAATGCTCAGACAGAATAGAAACTGCACACACACACCAGAGCAAGAAGACAGCATCAAGAGTAGAGAGCAATCCCAAGAAGCTGGACTTGACCCGTATCATAGTTTATAGTGTTTTCTTAATTTCTCAAACTTTTGCATATGAATCTAAAATTTTTTTCTATCATGAGCCCAATCCCACGCAGAGTATAAAAATTAATCCAACTGTTGGGTTTATGATCAAGTACCTACTTTCATTACTTCTGGGTTACCTCAGTGGATTTCTCCTCTCAAAGGCTCTTTTTGGATGGCCCTTAGGAAATTTATTTTGGAAGAAATAAGTTACAGTTCTGTTTGGGCCATTATCAATAGTACTAGATGGGACTCCCTCACTTGGCTAATTAATCGCACTTGCTCTGAACATGTCTATAAATGTGAATTTTGTTTAAAATGTACTCAAGCTCAATCAGGGAGAAGGCATTAGCACCCCACTCCAGTACTCTTGCCTGGAAAATCCCATGGACAGAGGAGCCTGGTAGGCTGCAGTCTGTGGGGTCGCTAGGAGTCGGACACGACTGAAGGACTTCATTTTCACTTTTCACTTTCATGCATTGAAGAAGGAACTGGCAACCCACCCCAGTATTCTTGCCTGGAGGATCCCAGGGACGGGGGAGCCTGGTCGGCTGCCGTCTATGGGGTTACACAGAGTTGGACACGACTAAAGCGACTTAGCAGCAGCAACAGCAAGCTCAATCAGAGCAATGTGTTAAATTTTAGTCAAATAATATAACCTCTCTCAGTCATGGGATGAATTTATATGGTTAACACCAGGCTACAGCCATTTCAATTTAACCTCACCCTCCTTATGTTGGGAACAATTAAACCATACTAAGGATAATCAGCCTACTAAAACCAGGAAATAGGACTGGGTTTGTTATGAACAATGCCTATATATTTTTTCCCTTAAAGACAGAGATTGATATGGGACAGACTGGGGCAGATGACCTGGGAACATACCAGGCCACACCTAATAGAAGCTCTTGGCTTAAAATCCTACTAATTCTTACCTTACTAATGCTACTAGCTGTGCAGCTTGTATACTGTTTTACAAGATTGCTCTTTCTTGTATTACCAAATATATGACTGATTCTGTGATAAGATGATGAGTAGGCAACATCTGGTTCTATATAAAATCAATGATTATAATTGTATTACTCCAGCTACGGGGAAAAACGAGGGAATTGTTTGCCACCTTCAGTTGGGTCCTGACACCATACAGCCTGACCCTCAGGGCGTGTAACAGGCTGCAGTGCTGCCCATGGAACCACCTGCGAGGCTGGTTCATCCCCAGAAGGCACCAGTTCTACCTGCAACGTTTTAATCAAGGGAGGGCTAAATTATTGTGCAATTAAAACAGTGTTCACCTCAGGGGCTACAGGTGAAATGTCAGACAGAGGTCCTGTTGCTAAACTCTGGCATCATATTCCCTAGGAGTGTTGGGGACAGAATCCAGCTCACCCCATAAGCTTAGCTCCCCTTATTGACATCAAGGAGCCTCTGAGAGGCTCCGGACCCCTGAGATACGTCGGGCTAAGCCCGATGATCCCGTTGGCTGAGGTCACTGTGGTGCCAGGGCCTTCCCGCAGCTCCCCTGCTCAGTGGCCCCGTGTCTCAGCACTTCCTGAGCCGCGCGCTTGGCCAGGTGACTGCCCCGCCTCCAATCAAGGCTAGAGGCTGAGCCCCACCCCATGGGTCTGACTTGTGTTGCCTGATGGAACGTGGAAACGTGACAGGGTGCCAGGCTTCTCTGAGCCCAGACTTAAGGGTCATGCCACCCATACTTGCTTCTCAAGAAATGCACGTCAGCACCCCCACCTGCCCCCCAGGCTCTCACGGTTGAGTTTCAGGTGCTCGGCGCATGTGAGGCTGGAATCCAGGTCACAGCTCACTGGACAGCGCTGCCCTGGAGTTTTTCCCCTTTCATTTGGCCAGCGCACGTAGAACAGTTACAAAGCAAGTGGCAGGAAAGTCACATCAACCAAATCCAGCCATTTAGGCTCAGCCAGAAATGGGCGATTCATGTTGGGTGAGCAAAGACCTGCCCGGCTCCAGAAATGGGCGATTCATGTTGGGTGAGCAAAGACCCGCCCCGCTCGAGCACCCTTTCCTGGGGGGCCCTTCAGACCCCATATCGCACCCAGGCCACAGGGAGGGAACTCGAAATCCCCCGCGGGTGACACTCGGGGACAGCAAGGCACTTGTGGCAGGCTAGCTCCCACTGTGCTCCCTCCCTGCTTGAGCGAGGCAGTTTACCCGAACTCGCCTCAGGCTCTGTGCCCATCCTGAAGTCATACCCAGCCCTAAACTATTTGCTTCCCAAAGCGCCCAACTCTGCCAGGCGTTTATGGAACGCCCCCCTCAGTATCTGACCACCCTCATCTCTGACCACCCTGACTTCTGGCCAGAATGCCCCCTATTCCGGCTGCTTCCCCTTAGGAATTCTCCATCCACTGACCTTTGCTCCTCGGCTGTGAACTGACCACGTGATTTCCCTGGGAACCCACAGTCTCCCAGCCATAAAGTCCCATCACAGTGAGCTTGATATCCATGGTGATGGCCAAGTCAAGTCTGCATTGCCATCTTTCACAAGTGGTAGTCTGACTTGGTTTTAATAATTTAATGGAATTTTTTCCCCTCTGATCACCCCTAGAGTCATTCCATTCTTGCTCCAGCTGCCACACTGCCCTCAGAAAGCAAAGGCCAGGCACTGAGTTTGCTCAGACCCCTTTCTCTCCCTGCAAGCTGCTTGGGGAGGAGTAGAGAGAGATGAAGCAGGGTGGGGGTGGGGGGGTCTGATGTAGCAAGCTTTCATTCTTCAGAACTGGCCTCTTCTTAGATGAGCACATCTAAAAATTTCCCCACTTATATTAATATCAGCCCAAGGAAAACATAATCAGGGGAAAAAGTTACTGTGTCTGTGAAGAACAGAGATCACCACGTGCAAACAGAATCAAATAACCATCGTGTGGCGATTATTCAAGGTCAGAATGACTTTGCGGACAGCCTCTTCCATGGCAGAAGGAAATGGAATATCAGAAAAGCTTGGTGTGTCAACATGACTGTTAAAGTCAGTGCAAGGAAAACTGAAATTTATAATGAGACAAAAAGCCAAAGGATCAACGGAAGAGAAGTGACGTGGGCTCCAGAGCTGGGTGGGCAGAGACGAGGTGTCTGGGCTCCCCTCCTGAGGCAGGTGCTCAGGAGACAGAACTGTCGTCAGCTGCCATGGGCCCCCTAGGTCTACACCTCTGAAAAATGACAATATCCACTACGGTTAATGGGAAAGAGAGAGGTAGAGAAAGTAGAGAGGTAGAGAGGTAGAGAGTCCATCCTAAAGGAAATCAGTCCTGAACGTTCATTGGAAGGACTGATGCCAAAGCTGAAACTCCAACCCTTTGGCCACCTGATGTGAAGAGCTGACTCATTGGAAAAGACCCTGATGCTGGAAAGATTGAGGGCAGGAGAAGGGGATGGCAGAGGATGAGACGGTTGGATGGCATCACCAACTTGACGGACATGAATTTGAGTAAACTTGGGGAGTTGGCGATGAACAAGGAGGCCTGGTGTGCTGCAGTCCATGGGGGTGCAAAGAGTCAGACATGACTGAGCGACTGAACTGAACCGAAGAAAGGTAGAGAAGTTAGCTTTCAGATATCTAGGAGCCAGTGGCTGGGCTGGATGATCCAGACCTTGCCTCTGGTCCTGGTTCTTCCTACATTTGGGGGAATTCGTTGCTCATGGTGGTGAACAGCCATGCACAGGGCACATCAGTCAAATATCAGCCTCTCAGATTGCGGGCCTGGAGAGCTGGGGAAGAATGTTTGCTTTTTCAATAGCACCATGGATTTTGACAGTTCTGTGAATTGACTCCAACTGGTGTAAACTTGTTATTCCTCAGAACCCACAGAGTAGCTGAAGATCTGTAGAATAGATATGAAGTTCTGCTTTCAGGACTTTGAACCATCAGCATGGAAGACACCCAGAAACAAGGAGAAGAATTAGAGCTGTGTCCAGAGTTAAAGGGAAAATACAGATCACATACAACTATGGCAGAAACCCCCTTTCCCAAGGATGCCCCCCTTCCCTGAGACCCAGAGAAAAAGATTTCATGTGAGGGGAAAAGTCTCAGTGCACACACACAAATGATCATGCCAAAGGAACAGAACATTGTAAAAGCTAAATGTTCTGACTCATAAGATTGAGAACACAGCTGAAGTAATCAGTAGGAAGGGTTATCTATTCCATGACCCGAGCAGGCATGTGGCTGAGTGCTATGCTCCAGCCCTCAAGGGCTCATAATCTCGTTGTTGGCTGTAAAGAGACAAACACCAGAAAACCAAGGGGCTCGTGCTCAGGACAGAAGGCCACTGGGAGCTAGACTGTTTCATTCGAATCCTCAAGGAAACGGGAAGATCGCGAGGGCTTTCTGAACAATCAAGGGCTCAGGTCTGACCCACAGGAGGACAAGGCAGCCACGTGGGCTGTCCGGCAGGAAGGTGCTGCCTCTGCTTCCATACAAGACAAGATTCTGATTTACCCAGAATGGGGGAGCCTGACGCCTTTCCAAGGACATACGGACATGAAACATCCGCAAGAGAGTCACTCTCCAGAGCAATGGAAATGGAGGGTGAGGGGCAGTTAGAACATGGAAAAGGAAGAGTTTGGTGGGTCTTTTGGGCCCATCCAAAAAACACAAGCTCAGGACTTCAAGTTTCTCTTGCAAAGATGATTATCCAGTTTGCTCATCCATCTTCAAAGGAGGAACCCGATGGAGTTTTGAGCATGGCAGCCTTGCTGAGATGATAGCAATTACTCTGATGGAGCTGTGTCTGCCAGGTACTTACAACAGCATCTACTTCACGGGGCTGCTGAGAGCTAAATGGAGTCAGTCCTCTTAGCTGGGTCTCCTCCTCTGCAAAACGAGGAAGACTGTCAGGAAATTTATCTGACGGCACTCTGTGGGGGAGCCTTAGGACGGGGGTCAGAGGATGAACTAGCTGTTTCCAGGGGCAGCGGAGCCTGCTCTGATGATGTCTTGGTTAGCGTCCGTCACCGTCTAACCCAAAGGCTCTCTGGGAGGGTAGGCATCTTGATGGGGACCCTCTCCTATAGCCCCAGTATCTGTCTGGAGTGGCCTCTGATCTTCCCGGCCTGCTGCCCCTGCTCTTACTGAGCCCAAGCTCGGTCTTCTTGCTGCACAGGCAGGCCATTTAGCCTAGAGAAGGAGGTGTCGAGGCAAGGAATACAACTTTATTTGGAAAACTGGCTGACCGAGAAGATAGCAGACCAATGTCTCAAAATAACCATCTTGTTAGGGTGTGGATGCCAGGATCTTTTATAGGACAGAGATGGGGAGGAGCTGAGGAAGGAAAGACCTTATCTTGCAAATATCTCCTGGAATGGCAAACCTCAGGGAAAAAAGTGAAAGCATTAGCCATTCTGACTCTTTGTGATCCCACGGACTGTAGCCCACAAGGCTCCTGAGTCCATGGGATTCTCCAGTCAAGAAAACTGGAGTGGGTAGTCAGTTCTTTCCCTAGGGGAGTCTTCCTGAACCAAGGATCAAGCCCCGGTCTCCTGCATTGCAGGCAGATACTTCGCCATCTGAACGTCCAGGGAAGCCCCAACCTGAGGGAGGGTTTATGTTAATCTCTTCAGACAGATGGGCAGGGTTCACTGAAGCAGGTCATTATGTATGATTATAATAACAAAAGCTGCTGCTGCTGCTAAGTCACTTCAGTCGTGTCTGACTCTGTGCGACCCCATAGACGGCAGCCCATCAGGCTCCCCCGTCCCTGGGATTCTCCAGGCAAGAACACTGGAGTGGGTTGCCATTTCCTTCTCCAATGCATGAAAGTGAAAAGTAAAAGTGAAGTCGCTCAGTCGTATCTGACTCTTAGTGACTCCATGGACTGTAGCCCACCAGGCTCCTCTGTCCATGGGGTTCTCTAGGCAAGAACACTGGAGGGGGTTGCCATGCCCTCCTATAGGGGATCTCCCCGACCCAGGGATAAAACCCAGGTCTCCCGCATTGCAGGCAGATTCTTTACTGGAGTGGGTATCCCATCCTTTCTCCAGGGGATCTTCCTGACCCAGGAATTGATCCGGGGTCTCCTGCATTGCAGGCGGTTTCTTTACCGGCTGAGCCACCAGGGCAGCCCAGATTGCACATTAGGGGGTGTGAAGACAAACATTTGAGGAATGGGTAGGGACGGTGGCTTGGCAGGAACCAGAGGGAGGCAACAGCTGAAGGTCCCAGACACGCCAAGGCCAGTGCAGCCTGTGGGCAAAGCAGAGCCCCCTGCCCCCTGCAGGCGTGGGCTGTGAAGACAGGTGCTGCGAAGCCAAACGGGGGGCTCTAGACTTCACCAAGGGGGAGGGGAGTGCTTCCAGAAACCCAACCTGGGAACGTTAAGAGGGAACCAGACAGAGCTTCCGTGGTGGCTCAGTGCTGGAGACATGGGTTCCATCCCTGATCTGGGAAGATCCCACACGCCAAGGAGCAATGAAGCCTGTGGGCCACAACCGCGGAGTCTGTGTTCTAGAGCCCACGCGGGGCAACA
This sequence comes from Tragelaphus eurycerus, assembly GCA_935064755.1. Lineage (NCBI taxonomy): Eukaryota > Metazoa > Chordata > Mammalia > Artiodactyla > Bovidae > Tragelaphus > Tragelaphus eurycerus. The sequence continues at coordinate 16,243,497 of CAKXYN010000034.1, read as the reverse complement.
ACTGAAGCGCTCACACCCTAGAGCCCTGCAAGAAGCTCTGCAGCAAGAGAAGCCACCGCAGGGAGAAGCCCCCTGCTCGCCACAAGCAGAGGAAAGCCTGTGGGGCAGCCAAGACTCAGCACAGCCAAAGAGAGAGTTTTTAAAAAGACTATTAAAGATGGAAGCAAACCAATCAGCTGCTATCAGCTGAATGACCTCCAAGAATGGCTTGCTTGCTGGGAGGTTATTAAAAAGCCACCTCCCATATATTAGGATTGCTAACTTTCTAAATACATTCCCAAATGCTCCAGCTCCTGACTTCAAACCATAGGACAAATATTTCTAAACTTGATGGAGAAAGTCTTCATGTTTCAAAGATAGTATATTATTTGAAGGGAAAATAGAGCTTTTTATAAACCAAGCCATAAAATGGGCTTTTGAAATAAGTTTTGAAAAGGCTGGCAGGATTAGAAAAAAAAAAAAGGAGGCCAGATCCCTCATAGGTCAGGTCAACAGAAATCTGTGACGAGGTTCTAAGTCCCCGAGGTGAGCTTGCTACATTCAAGCCTCCAGGAGAAGCTTCCAGTGGGGACTCTGTAAATTGTTTTTCTTTATAAATGTATGGTTGCAGGGTGCGCACACTCACAGGAGCAGCCAGCACAGAGTGTGACAGCGGCGACTGAGGGCGCTGACGGTAACTCTCATGACCACGTGGATGTGGGGGTCCCAGGGGAGAAGAAGACACTCCCCTGGTTACAGGGAGAGGTGGGCAGACAACGTCTCTGGGGGTGCTTCCCTGGACACCAGGAACAGCAGTCCTGCTCATCTTGGCCTGGACTCAGATCCCAGGTCTGACCTCTGCACTATACATCTCCCCAATGCGGTCAGCAAAGCAGCATCTTAATCTTAACCATGTGGGGGAGGGGAGAACCCTGCCGGGAGTGAGAGTGATAGGGAGGGTGAGGCCCCTGGCAGCCTGACACCAGGCACAGCCCTGGTTTCCATCTGATGTTTCCAGGGAATTCCTAAAGGCACCCCCTTTTATTTTCAAAGTTTTAAGATGTGAATTATACCAAGAGATACTCTGCAAAACCCCCACCCTTCCCGGTCTGCCCCTGTCCTCTCCAGTGTGACTTTGCTGCTTCTGCACAAAATGAGGAACATTCTCCCCCTTCTCCAATCTGGACTCTTTACACCACCCGGCTTAGGCCGATAAGCTGCAGTGGGAGTGAAGTGAAGAAGTGAAGTGAATTCACTCAGTTGTGTCTGACTCTTTGCGACCCCATGGACTGTAGCCTACAGGGCTCCTCCATCCATGGAATTTTCCAGGCAAGAGTACTGGAGTGGGTTGCCATTTCCTTCTGGGTATCTTCCTGACCCAGGGATTGAACCCAGGTCTCCCGCATTGCAGGCAGACGCTTTACCATCTGAGCCACCACCAGGGAAGCCCCTTTCTGTGGGAGTGGCCTGTGCATTCCAAGCCCAGGCTTCAGCCCACCTCGTGTATTTTCAGGGCTTCTCTTGAGGCCCCACCTAGTGGCCCTGAGGACGGTCTGACGGAGGCTGAAGGGGCGGGTGGTGCAGCCGGGACCCCTCCCAGCCCACCAACCCCTCACCTGGTGGGTGGGGAGACTTGTGGTTCAGTCCAACCAACACCAGAGGTCCCACCCAGGTGAGGCAGCTATGGTGGCTGAGTAGGGTTGTTAGCTGAACAAAGGCTCATTGTTCTAAAGCAGTAAGTTCTGGGTTATCGGTTATGCATCAAAAGCCAACAGACATATATGGTCACCCTAGTTCTAATCGGCACTTTGCCTGTAACCATCCCTGTGAACTTGGGCGAGTCCCTTAACTACTGGGTGAAATGTTAAGTGTAGAGTAAATACATTTTGTTAAGAGATAATTAGCACTGATGGTATTTTTTTTGTTCTTTCAGTTGTCACTGCAATGAATCAGCAAAAATTCAGTGGCTTTAAAGAACACAGATGCATCCCTTACAGGTCTGAGGTTGGGAGGTCTGAAAGGTCCCAAACCAGTCTCTCTGGGCTAAACTGCAGATGGTGACTGCAGCCATGAAATTAAAAGACGCTTACTCCTTGGAAGAAAAGTTATGACCAACCTAGACAGCATATTAAAAAGTAGAGACATTACTTTGCCAACAAAGATCCGCCTAGTCAAAACTATGGTTTTTCTAGTAGTCATGTATGGATGTGAGAGTTGGACTATAAAGGAAGCTGAGCACCAAAGAATTGATGCTTTTGAACTGTGGTTTTGGAGAAGACTCTTGAGAGTCCCTTGGACTACGAGGAGATCCAACCAGTCCTTGGAAGGACAGATGCTGAAGCTGAAACTCCAATCCTTTGGCCACCTGATGCGAAGAGCTGACTCATTTGAAAAGACCCTGTTGCTGGGAAAGATTGAAGGCAGGAGGATGAGATGGTTGGATGGCATCACAGACTCAATGCAGATGAGCTTGAGTGAACTCTGGGAGTTGGTGATGGACAGGGAAGCCTGGTGTGCTGCAGTTCATGGGGTTACAAAGAATCGGACACAACTGAGCAACTGAACTGAACTGAACTGAGGGTCGTTTCCTTCCAGAATCCCTTGAGGAGAACCAGTCTCCTTGCTTTTCTGGCTTCTGGAGGCCACCCACGTCCTTTGCTGAGACCATTTCCTCCTGCTTCTGTCCACATCCGGCTTCCTGTCTGAGTGCCACCACCCCCCACCCTAACCCCGTCCCCTGCACCTGATCCGGCCCCCACAGTCACACAGTTCAGTTCAGTTCAGTTCAGTTGCTCAGTCGTGTCCGACTTTTTGTGACCCCATGAATCACAGTACGCCAGGCCTCCCTGTCCATCACCAACTCCTGGAGGTCACTCAGACTCACATCCATCGAGTCAGTGATGCCATCCAGCCATCTCATCCTCTGTCGTCCCGTTCTCCTCCTGCCCCCCAATCCCTCCCAGCATCAGAGTCTTTTCCAATGAGTCAACTCTTCGCATGAGGTGGCCAAAGTACTGGAGTTTCAGCTTTAGCATCATTCCTTCCAAAGAAATCCCAGGGCTGATCTCCTTCAGAACGGACTGGTTGGATCTCCTTGCAGTGTCAGGATAATCTCATCTCCAGACTCCTAATCACACCTGCAGCAACCTGCTCTGATGAGTAGGTCCCAGGACCAGGACAGGGCATCTCGGAGGCCCTGACTCAGCTCCCACCTTTCCAGAGACTCAGGCCGTGTGCCCTCCTCCCCTGATCCCGCGGAAAGAGCAACCCTCCCGCTCTGAAGTCAGCAGGTTGAGTGGAGCGATTTCCATGGATTCTTGTGCCATAACAACTGGGTATTCTTGATTTCTGTGCGGCCAGGGTGGCTCCTGACGTATCACGTGTCACAGCCTGAGGGGTGATGCGAGAATCAACGCTGCTGCTCCTTCAAGGCTTGCGGTCCAGGGCCAGCGTTTCCGGGGCCCACCCTGAGCCAGGCCTTTGGCCGCAGGTGTGGCGTGTCCTACAGAGCGCACCAGGGGTTTAGCAAAGGCAGCTGGAAAGCGAGGTGGAAACGGAGCGAGAGGGGCCATGTTAACTCCAGTCTGGGAGGAGGGATGTTCTAAATATAAGCTGTTCACGCCAGCGATGCGCTGCAGCAGTCCCCTGTGTGGCCGAGAGAGCAAGAACGGGAGAGAAGGGGAGAGACAGAAAGGAAAGGAGGGCCATCGGGAGCCGGAAGGACGGAGGCGAGGAGGGGCCCGGGGAAACTGCTCGGTTTGGCAAAGAGAATCTCACAAAACACCGGAGGGCTGGGGAGCATGTGCAGGCGGCCCAGGCCGACCCCCAATCCCCAGCCCACTGGCGCTTGGGTCCATCACCACCCCATCTGCTTCTACGGTTAACTGCTTTTGGAGAAGCATTTAGCCTCACTAGAAAAAAAATCAGAATATTAAAAAATACATTTCTAGAAATGGCAGATGTTTGCCAAGCTCAAAGTGAATCAGGAAGGAAAACATGGGCTAGTAAAAGTGAATCAAGAACCAGAGCTCAGACTTGCCTTCTTCTGGGATCCTTGACGCATGAGGGTCCCGAGAAAGCATCCTTTCTGGGGAGGACGACTCACGCAGTGAATCAGAATAATAACAACAACAATGAAAATAGCAACGAAAACTTGCCGAGCACTTTAAATGCTGTGTAATAGGCTGGGAACACTGTCTCTTCTATTACCTCATTTGACCCTGAAATAACACTGAGAGCTAAGTTCTGAGCATCCTTGCTCTAAGATAAAGAGAAGACAGCCTTCCTGGTTCTCATGGGATAATGTCAGCCGTCCAGATAAGAGTATATCCACACATCCTACAAAACCATTCAAATAACAAGGGAGTTCAAGGGAAACTACCCTTAAAAGCATGATACAGCATGTTGTCCTTGAAAGGAGAAGAGAGATCTGAAACTTTAAACTGCACATTGAGTAGGAAAAGAAGTATCAGAACAAATGTGAGACAGCTCTAGAATCCCTGCTGAAGGGGAGAATCAGAAACTGCACAGGGAACAGAGGAGAGGAGCGGGGTACGGGCTAGTTGTGGGGGAGCACGGCAAAGACCAGCACCCAAGAGAGGGGCCCACCTGGTGGAAGAAATTCTGAGAGCCACTCGGAGACCTGGTGGAGCTGAGCACTGGCTCAAAGGGACAGGAAAGGAAGGACGTGACAGTGTCTAGAATTTGAGACAGAAATCTGGGGAAAGCACTTTCTAGCAGAGGGGGAGGAACTTGGCTGTGATGGGGGAGGAAGAAGCAAGAGGTAGAAATTAAGGATCCCATTGAAACAAAGCTTTCTATTAAGGGATCTTTCTGTTAAAGGATTTTTCTATATGAAGGATCCTATAGAAACAAAAGCTTCCCTAGTGGCTCAGATGGTAAAGAATCTGCCTGCAATGCAGGAGAGCTGGGTTTGATCTCTGGGTTGGGAAGATCCCCTGGAGAAGGGAATGTCTACCTATTCCCATATTTTTGCCCAGAGAATCCCATGAACAGAGGCATCTGGTGGGTTACAGTCCATGGGGTTGCAAAGAGTCAGACACGACTGAGAGACTAAGCACAGGTTTATAAAAACGATTCAGCCTCCGTAGAAATTGTTGGTTCCTCAAAAAGCTGAACAGAGTTACCATAGAGGTTAGTAGTAGTAAAGTAGTGTAATCATTTAGGCATGTCCGGCTGTGACCGTATGGACTGTAGCCTGCCACGGTCCTCTGTCCATGGAATTCTCCAGGCAAGAATACTGGAGTGGGCTGCCATTCCCTTCTCCAGGGGATCTTCCTAACCCAGGGATAGAACCTGGGTCTTCAGCACTGCAGGCAGACTCTTTACCATCTGAACCACCAGGGAAGTCCAAATAAATTGAAAACGACTAAATGACTGAACCTTATTCCATAGTTCATCAGGCACTCTATCTATCAGATCTAGGCCCTTAAATCTATTTCTCACTTCCACTGTATAATCATAAGGGATTTGATTTAGGTCATACCTGAATAGTCTAGTAGTTTTCCCTACTTTCTTCAATTTCAGTCTGAATTTGGCAATAAGGAGTTCATGGTCCGAGCCACAGTCAGCTCCTGGTCTTGTTTTTGCTGATTGTATAGAGCTTCTCCATCTTTTGCTGCAAAGAATATAATCGATCTGATTTCGGTGTTGACCATCTGGTGATGTCCATGTATAGAGTCTTCTCTTGTGTTGTTGGAAGAGGGTATTTGCTATGACCAGTGCATTTTCTTGGAAAAACTCTGTTAGTCTTTGCCCTGCTTCATTCCGTATTCCAAGGCCAAATTTGCCTGTTACTCCAGGTGTTTCTTGACTTCCTACTTTTGCATTTCAGTCCCCTATAATGAAAAGGACATCTTTTTTGGGTGTTAGTTCTAAAAGGTCTTGGAGGTCTTCATAGAACCGTTCAACTTCAGCTTCTTCGGCGTTACTGGTTGGGGCATAGATTTGGATTACTGTGACATTGAATGGTTTGCCTTGGAAACAAACAGAGATCATTGTGTCATTTTTGAGATTGCATCCAAGTACTGCATTTCGGACTCTTTTGTTGACCATGATGGCCACTCCATTTCTTCTGAGGGATTCCTGCCCACAGTAGTAGATATAATGGTCATCTGAGTTAAATTCACCCATTCCAGTCCATTTTAGTTCGCTAATTCCTAGAATGTCAACATTCACTCTTGCCATATCTTGTTTGACCACTTCCAATTTGCCTTGATTCATGGAATGAATGAGGTTCATGACATTGTACAGGAGACAGGGATCAAGACCATCCCCATGAAAAACAAATGCAAAAAAGCAAAATGGCTGTCTGGGGAGGCCTTACAAATAGCTGTGAAAAGAAGAGAAGTGAAAAGCAAAGGAGAAAAGGAAAGATATAAACATCTAAATGCAGAGTTCCAAAGAATAGCAAGAAGAGATAAGAAAGCCTTCTTCAGTGATCAATGCAAAGAAATAGAGGAAAACAACAGAATGGGAAAGACTAGGGATCTCTTCAAGAAAATCAGAGATACCAAAGGAACATTTCATGCAAAGATGGGCACGATAAAGGACAGAGATGGTGTGGACCTAACAGAAGCAGAAGATATTAAGAAGAGGTGGCAGGAATACACAGAAGAACTGTACAAAAAAGAGTTTCAGGACCCAGATAATCATGATGATGTGATCACTGACCTAGAGCCAGACATCCTGGAATGTGAAGTCAAATGGGCCTTAGAAAGCATCACTATGAACAAAGCTAGTGGAGGTGATGGAATTCCAGTGGAGCTATTCCAAGTCCTGAAAGATGATGCTATGAAAGTGCTTCACTCAATATGCCAGCAAATTTGGAAAACTCAGCAGTGGCCACAGGACTGGAAAAGGTCAGTTTTCATCCCAATCCCAAAGAAAGGCAATGCCAAAGAATGCTCAAACTACCGCACAATTGCACTCATCTCACACGCTAGTAAAGTAATGCTCAAAATTCTCCAAGCCAGGCTTCAGCAATATGTGAACCGTGAACTTCCTGATGTTCAAGCTGGATTTAGAAAAGGCAGAGGAACCAGAGATCAAATTGCCAACATCCGCTGGATCATGGAAAAAGCAAGAGAGTTCCAGAAAAACATCTATTTCTGCTTTATTGACTATGCCAAAGCCTTTGACTGTGTAGATCACAATAAACTATGGAAAATTCTGAAAGAGATGGGAATACCAGACCACCTGATCTGCCTCTTAAGAAATCTGTATGCAGGTCAGGAAGCAACAGTTAGAACTGGTCATGGAACAACAGACTGGTTCCAAATAGGAAAAGGAGTACGTCAAGGCTGTATATTGTCACCATGTTTATTTAACTTATATGCAGAGTACATCATGAGAAATGCTGGACTGGAAGAAACACAAGTTGGAATCAAGATTCCTGGGAGAAATATCAATAACCTCAGATATGCAGATGACACGACTCTTATGGCAGAAAGTGAAGAGGGACTAAGGAGCCTCTTGATGAAAGTGAAAGTGGAGAGTGAAAAGGTTGGCTTAAAGCTCAACATTCAGAAAACGAAGATCATGGCATCTGGTCCCATCACTACATGGGAAATAGATGGGGAAACAGTGGAAACAGTGTCAGACTTTGTTTTTCTGGACTCCAAAATCACTGCCGATGGTGACTGCAGTCATGAAATTAAAAGACGCTTACTCCTTGGAAGGAAAGTTATGACTAACCTAGATAGCGTATTCAAAAGCAGAGACATTACTTTGCCAACAAAGGTTCGCCTAGTCAAGGCGATGGTCTTTTCTGTGGTCATGTGTGGATGTGAGAGCTGGACTGTGAAGAAGGCTGAGTGCCGAAGAATTGATGCTTTTGAACTGTGGTGTTGGAGAAGACTCTTGAGAGTCCCTTGGACTGCAAGAAGATCCAACCAGTCCATTCTGAAGGAGATCAATCCTGGAACTTCTTTAGAAGGAATGATGCTAAAGCTGAAACTCCAGTATTTTGGCCACCTCATGCGAAGAGTTGACTCATTGGAGAAGACTCTGATGCTGGGAGGGATTGAGGGCAGGAGGAGAAGGGGACAACAGAGGATGAGATGGCTGGATGGCATCACTGACTCGATGGGTATGAGTCTGGGTGACCTCCGGATGCTGGTGATGGACAGGGAGGCCTGGCGTGCTGCGGTTCATGGGGTCGCAAAGAGTCGGACACGACTGAGCGACTGATCTGATCTGATCTGAAATGACTGAAACACATATTCACATGCAAATGTTCATGCCAGTGAACCACAGCCCAGAAGTGGAAAAAACCCAAGTGTCCATCAAGAAATGGATGATAGACAAAACACAGTGCACGTATACAGTGGAACAGTATTCAGCCATAAAAAGGAGTGGAGTTCTGACACAGACAACAGGCTGAAACCTGAAATCATCGTGCTGAGATAAATCAGACACAGAGCACGAACACTGTGTGAGTCACGCACATGAGTGCTCAGATGGGCACGTTCACGGAGACGGAGGCAGAGCAGAGGTCAGTGGGTGTTAGGACAGAGGGGAAAGTGGAGCCATGCCGCCAAGGCACAGAGCATTCGTCTGGGGCTTCAGAAAACTTCAGAAATAGTGGGGAGGGCTGCACAACGCTGTTCGCAACGAATGCCACTGAACTGTGCACCTAAAGCTGTTACAATGGCAGCTCTTCTGCTGGTACGAATTTTACCAGGCACTTACAGAAGCAACTTAAAATCCAGATAGAAACTGGGTTGGAGGTTGCCAGGGACTCGAGAGAGGGCAGGGTGGGGAGTCAGCGCTTGATTGAGCTCAGGGCTTCCTTTGGGGAGGAAGCTCCTGGGACTGGGCAGAGGTGGTGGAAGCACTGAATGCCACCCGACCATCACCTTCCAGTGGCTGAGCTTGTATTATGTGAGTTTTACCTCGATTTTTAAAAGCACCTATAAAGTAAATGCTAAAACGATGAAAGAAACAGATCTCATCAAAACAGTAAATACATACTGTCACACACAAAATATAGAACCTAAAATAATATGACAGATTGGACACCAAAGATTTATTAGTCACATCAACTAATATAAATGGAGTGAGCTCATCTGTTAAAAGGAAAAGGGTTTCCATGTGGCTTACAAAACAAACCCAATGCTATGATATGCACAGGTGACATGGTTATCAGTAACTATATCAATAAAACAGCACTATCTTCACAAAGCAGAAACTACACTGATCGGTGATTTTAATATGATGCTCATAGTCGAAGACTGATCATGAGCGGAAGACATTTTAAAATTCAGAAGAACTACAACAAAACAAGCCACAATCAATCAGGTAGAAGGCATAGCTATATATCAAAATTTATACCCTACTAAAAAACTAAAAATAGCAAATGTTCATGGCAGCACTATTTACAATAGTCAAGACATGGAAGCAACCTCAGTGCTCATTGTTGGAGGGATGGATAAAGAAGGTGTGATATCTATATACAGTGGGATAGTACTCGACCATAGAAAAGAATGAAACATTGATGGACCTAGAGATCATTATACTAAGTGAAGTCAGTCCGACAAAGAAACACAATTACCGTATGATATCCTTTTATGTGTAATCTAAAATTCAACACAAATGACCATTTCTGTGAAGCAGAAACAGACTCACAGGTGTGGAGTACAGACCTGTGGTGAACAAAGGGGGAGGAGGGGTGAGGAATAAATTGTAAGAACAGGATTAGCAGATTCTAACTGCTATATATGAACTGGATAAGCAACAGGGACCTACTGTACAGCACAGACAGCTATAGTCAATATCTTGTAACAACCTATAAGGGAAAAGAATCTGAAGAAATACATACAAGACTGAACTGCATTGCTGGACACCTGAAACTAACTTAAATTTGCAAATCAACAGTATTGAAATTAAAATATTAAAAAAAAATGTATACCCTAAAATAGAGAAAAATCCCTTCTTCTCAGGAGCACATGGAACCACCGTGGAGACTGCTCACATGGTCACAGGGGTTCAATAGGCAGAAGCAGGACACTGACACCAAGCATTTCAGTCACGCAACAGGCCCTTCAATCACTAAAAATACCAATGGTAAATAAGTCTTTGGTTAGAGCAGAAATGGAAATCGTAACTGCAAAATGCCTTTTAAATTATGATAATGGAAATGCTATATATCACTGTATTTCACACTTAAAATAGTGATAGGAGGAAAAAGTAATAACATTAAATACTTAATAAATAAGGGTAAATACTTGTGAATAAAAGTAATTAGATTTCTAGCTCAAACAGTAGAAAATGAAAAATTCACTAAAGAGAGCAAAAGAAAGATGGAAATAAAAAATTAAAGAAGAAATAAACATAAAAACATACATCAAGTCACAAATTCTTTGAAAAGAGCAATGAAATATAAAAACCAGGATCTAATCTAATCAAGGGAGACCTGGGGAAATGGGCAAATAGAATAAGAAGTGTTAAAGGGGAAAAAGCCATTAAAGACAGTAAACAAAAACTGTAAGAACTTAATTTGTACAATTTTATGCAAATAAAAATTTCAATGCAGACAGAATATATAATTTCCTAGGAATATGCAATTTATCGACATTGACCCCCAACACTGTATGTAACCAGTGTCCTTAAAAGAAATAGAGGAATTTTTAAAAGATCTGTTTCACAAGAAGTACTGAACCAAATAGTTCTATCAGGAATTTTTCAAAGTCCAGATAATTCTAATATTCTAAAATACTAAAAAAAGGAATTTTCAAATTATTTTTGTGAACCAAAAATAGCACTAATGAATAAACACAGAAAGTCAAACCAATTTCACTTATAAACATTGATCAAATTATTTTTTTTAATTAGTAGATAGAAACTAACAACTTATTTAAAAAGAATGAATTGTGACCAAGTTATCTAGGTTTGTTCTAGAAATACAAAGTGATTACAAATTAGGAAATCTGTCTACATAATACAACATGTAAATAAAGTTAAGGAGGAAAATTCTATGATTATCTCCATGGTTACACAAAAGGCTTTACAACAAAATTTCTTGCTGATAAGAAGACGTAATAAAATAGGAGCTGCAGAAACTTTAACATGCTAGAAAACACACACCTTGGGACCAAAGTCAAAGTCTGAGTTATTGTGGGAACGTTTGTGAGCGGAAAGGCGAAGGTGCCCAGGGACAGCGTTACTGTGTTCTAGGAAGGGGAGCTGCCAGATAAGATACCAGACACCCACTTCGATTAGGATTCTCCAAACGTTGCATGGGACCTGCTCACACTGAGAAACGGTCTGCTACCTGAAATTTAATTATGCATCCTATATTTTTCTTTGCTCAGTCTTGGCAACCGTAGATATTAACCAAGGAAATAAGGCAAGAGAAAACGATTAGAAGCATAAAAACCGGAGAAGAAATGATAGGGGTTCACTGTATTAATTTTTCAAATTTTTCAAAGATATAAGTTTTCATAGCAAAAAAAAAAAAAAAAAATGCCGGGAGGAAAAAAAGAATCTGAAGCAATAGGAAAGCACTCTGTCCAGAGTCACAGAGTGGGTACAGAGAACAGTGGAGGCGGTGTTTGGCTGGGATCTCTCGGGCTCCGAGCTCAAGCTATTGACCCCCACGCCACGTCACTCCTCTGCTCTTGGGGGAGACGGTGTCTGACCCAGCAGTGAGGAAGGTATCGCGCATGGCCTCCAGCTCGGAGTGCACCTTCACTGCCCGCTCTGTGAAGCAGCTTTCCTTGCCAGGTGGCACAAAGCTTCGTCCGTGGAGCAGCTGGAGGAAGATCAGCGAGAACCCTTTCTAGATCCACAAGCTCCTTCATCAGGCCGGGCCATGTGCTGGCCCAGCGCCCGCCTCCTAGGGCCTGAATTCCCGCCAGCTCCCAGTTCCGCGGAAGCCTGGCTCTGGGGTGGCTGCATCCGCCCCTGCAGGACGGGTGGATCGTCAGTGTCGGCTCCTACAGCCCACGGTGGTCACAGCACGCAGTGGGCAGCAGCTTCTTCGAGAATCCTGTTGGGCTGTTTGCCCCATGAGACACTCTGCTTGGCTCACCCAAAGGACAGCTGTCCAGCACGTTCTAGAGAAGAAAGTCCAGGAGTTTCCACGGGTACAGAGCAGACCGCTGTATCTCCCTAAGGCCTGGATTTAAACCCGGGGGGAGAGAAGAACTCCCCTTCCTCAGCCTTAGGGTGGTGGCTGCACCTTCCCTCTGCTACTTCTATTTTCTTTTGCGCTTTCGTTACCTTTTCCGTGCTATTCCAACCTTCTGTTACAGTGAGCCATTTTTAATCTACATTCTCCCTGATGGAATTACTATGTGCTTTCTCTCCTGATTGACGCTTTCTCTCCTGATTGAACCCTGACTGATACAATAGTTAGCCTTGTGGCTCTGGGCATGGACCTTGGGTTCACAACCTGGCTCCATCACTTAAGTGCTACCTGGGGCGAGTCATCTCTCAGGGTTAAATGAAATAAGCATCTGAATGTTTGGCACACATTATATCCAACAAACACTAGTTTTTACCATTGTTACTTGTACCATTATTTTATCCAATCAGCTTACTGAGCCTCAAAAGTCAACACTGAAAGCACCTCTTAGGTAAATGGGCATCCAGGCAGATACAACTGTCTAGTTCTAGAATTGAGTAGGGCTTTGAAGAGAATACGTTTCCTGGAAGGTGGGCTGTGGATGCTTTCAGTTCAGTTCAGTTCAGTCACTCAGTTGTGTCCAACTCTTTGCGACTCCATGGACTGCAGCATGCCGGGCTGTGCTTTCAAGGAGAACCAAAATTCCCAGATCTGAGCTTTCACCTACCCCTGAGCGTGTGTGTGTGTGTGTGTGTGTGTGTCTGTGTCTGTGTCTGTGTGTGTGGTCAGTCGCTCAGAGGTGTCTGACTCTTTGTGACCCCATGGACTGTAGCCTGCCAGGCAAGAATGCTGGAGTAGACAGCCATTTCCTCCTCCAGGGGAACTTCCCAACCCAGGGACGGAACCAGAGTCTACGGTGTCTCTTGCATTGCAGGTGGATTCTTTACCACTGAGCCGCTGGGGAAGCCTCCTGTCCGTGGGCATACCCCTTATCATGGGGGCAGAACCTGTTTGGAAATCTTGGGGTCATCTACAGGTTGTCATCGGCCAGCTACAGATTGCCCAGCAGCTAACCTCTCCATGGGGTAAACTCTAAAACAGGGATACAGGGGGCGGATTGCTTCCAGGTCTCCCAGGGGACAAGCAGGAAGGAGAACCAGGCTGCCATCCCATCACCTTGCTTTTAACAGCTCTAGGGGAGCAGGGAGAGGAATTAAGATCCTGATTTCAAAGGAAGAAGCCAAAACAAAAATTCAGCACAGATTTGCTCTTTGGGTTGAACCATACACTTTTCATGAATTCTTAACTTTCAGTCAGCTCCCTGTCATACTTTTTATTATTTTTATTGGAATTTTTCTCTGAAGCTATTCAGCAGTACTGTCTTACATATACAGGTTGAAGCAATACTTGGCTATATTGTTTGTGGGTATTATTGGCACTGAAAGTAAGAGTCGCTCAGTTGTGTCTGACTGCGACCCCACAGACTATACAGTCCATGGAATTCTCCAGCCCAGGATACTGGAGTGGGTAGCCTTTCCCTTCTCCAGGGGATCTTCCCAACCCAGGGATCGAACCCAGGTCTCCCACACAGTGCAGGAGGATTCTCTACCATCTGAGCCACAAAGGAAGCCCAAGAATACTGGAGTGGGTAGCCTAGCCTTTCTCCAGTGGATCTTCCCGACCCAGGAATCAAACCAGGGTCTCCTGCATTGCAGGCAGATTCTTTACCAGCTGAGCCACCAGGGAAGCACTATTACTGTCGGAAGAAAAAATATTTATTGGGTAAGTGAATCATTTCTGGGTGGTTGGTGAGCTGGAGTCTTGACCTATAGATGAGTTTTCATGTGTTGTGTGAATGTGTGGAAAAATCTCAACTTAATGAGTCTAGAGCAGTGCTGTCCAATAGATGACGGAAATGTTGAGACATGTGTCATGCAGCTAAAACAGGATTTCTCATTGCATTTCACTTGAGTTTAAATGGTCACATGTGACTAGTGGCCACCACATCAGCAGCCACTCTTCTAAAGGATGGAGACATAACACAGGCGTGCTAGATGACACTTGCTGACCTCTACTTGCAGGCTGGAGGCTGTCTAAGTGGCCCTCGCTAAAATTCTACTAAGAGTCATAAGACAAAATCAGCACCCAGTGGAGGAACCGAGATATATGCTAAAGTGTGACTGTTTCTGGGCCAGTCTCTCAAGGTCACACATCCAGTGAGGGGCAGGGTAGGGCGTTCAAGGAACTTCCCAGGAGGCTCAGTGCTAAAGAACCTGCCTGCAATGCAGGAGATGTGGATTCGATCCCTGGGTCAGAAAATCCCCTGGAGAAGGAAATGGCAACCCACTCCAGTATTCTTGGCTGGAGAGTCCCATGGACAGAGGAGCCTGGTGGGCTGTATATTCCACAGGGTTGCAAAAGTCAGACATGACTTAATGACTGAACAACAACATAGGGAGCTAAAGCCCCTCTGGACCTCAGAATCCCTGTCCGTATCTGTTTAAGAGCTGGGGGCTTGTGAGGCCATGTACAGTGAGCACTGTCCAGGGTAGCGTCCACCTCAGACCCTGTGGTTCTGTTGGCAAGATGACCCCTCAGCGGGGAGAAGTGCTGACAATGACCTGGGCCGGAGCCCATGGCTGAGAACACCTAACAGCACTCACTGCCTCTCTCTCTGAGTCCATCTGACATGTAGTTACTCATTAAACAGCCGCTCGGGATCCAGGTTCATGGCCAGCACCTGGCAGGCAGCTGAGCAAGGTATAGCTTCCTGCCCCAGAGGAGCAAAGTGCAATGAAGGTTATAATCTGGCTCCACAGCAAATCCGAGAGTGAGGAAGCCCTGTCTCCACTCCAGCGACATTTCTGGCCATGGGATTCATCTTCATTCACGCAGTGCTGAGCACTCAGCTTTACGCTTCTGACCTTCACGAGCTTGGTCAGCGTGGATGAGTTTCCACAAGTCTGATTAACTCAAAGATATTGGCAAGATCCGGCTTTGGGCCAAGAAAGGGTAAATTCCATGAGGAAATGCTACCCAGAGGGATGCCCTGGATAGGGCTGGCCAGATAAAAAACAGGATGCTCAGGTGTATATGTTGTTGTTCAGTAGCTCAGGCGTGTCCGACTCTGAGCTCATGGACTGCAGCACTCCAGGCTCCTCTGTCCTCCACTATCTCCTGGAGTTTGCTCAGATTCATGTCCACCAAGTCACCCATGCTACCCTGCCCCCACCCCCTTCTCCGTCTGCCCTCAGTCTTTCCCAGCATCAGGGTCTTTTCCAATTTCAACTTCTGGTAAACAATCAAAACATTTCACAGCTTAAGTATGTCCCAAATACTGCATGGGACATGCTTACACTCCTTAAGTATTGTTATTTATCTGCAAGTCAGATATAATTGGGCATTCTTTATTCTATCGCACCCTGGGGGGATGAAGGGTCCTCCTATGACGCCCTCTTCCAGGCCACACGCCTCCCAAGGATGCTGCTGGCACGGCCAGAGCTCCGTCCTGGCTGGGGTGGAGATAACTCTAGTCGATGCAGGAGGGGCCGGTGGTCCTCACGGGGCGAGTGGGAAAGGGGCCTTGCGGAGGGACAGGGAGGCCCGGCTCAGGTCTGAGGCCGCCAGCGCTGAGAAGGTCCCTCGTCCACTTCCGAGGGCCCACCCCCCTGGCCGCCGGCACACCTTTCCCTTCGCGGGGATGCAGCCCGGCGGCCTCCCTTCTCGGGGGGGCACTGGAGTGGGGTGCGTGGACCGGGGTGCGTGGACCGAGGTGCGTGGACCAGGCTGCGCTCCCCCGAGCACCAGGCCGCGGCCGACCGCCGGGCCCGGGGGAGAGGGGCCTGTGCGGCCTGGCGGGTGACGACGGCGGCGGTCCGCGGGGCGGGCCTCCGCGCGCGGCGGTGTCCCGGTCCTGGCCTCCGGGTCCGGCCGGGCGCTGAGCTCCGGAGCGGCCTCCGGGCTCGCAGGCCCCAGCGCACGCCGAGCCCGGGGACCCCTGGGCATGGAGGGTTAGACGCCGGGCTTGTCCGCGCGGCCGGGCCGGCGGGGCGGTTCTCGAGCCGGCTGCGCGGCACCATCGGGGCGCCTGGGGGCTCGTGGTGGCGGAGCTGGGCCCCCGCCCGGGGGGGTCAGAAGGACGGCGGGCGCCGGGCGTCTGAGCGCGGGGATCCGGAACAACGGTGTCACCTCTCTGGTCGCTACAGGCCGGCCTCTGCGGGCTGTTCTCTCGGGCCCCAGTGCCCCCAGAGACCCCCCAGCCCACCTCCCCACTCACCTGAGGGCGGAGGACCAGTCCATCGAGGCAGCTTTGCCTGGAAGGCTCTGGGTGCACTGTTGTGTCTCCTCCTGGAGGCTCACCCAAGGACACCGCTCTCCTTGGGTTGCTACAGCCTGGTTCCCTTTCTCTCTTTCCTATGTGCGACTCATTGAAAGGCTCTAAACCAGCGGCCTGGTCTGCTGGGCAGCCGCCCCCAGCTCATCCCCGCCCGGCTCCTCTCGCTTCACTGCTCATGTTTCTGCTCTCCCACCTGCTGCATTTACACCGTTTTTTCTGCCACGTCCGCTCCCAAGTCTCAGGGCGGTTTCTGCTGCGCTGCCTCCAGGTTAGGGCAGCGTCTTAGGAACCACGCTGTCTCTGCACAGGCTGTGGGGGAGACGGGACCCCAAGACCCCCAGGCCCAAGCACTGGCACCCAGTTTGCTGGGACGGAGGCTGTAGGCTTTCTTTCCCCGGTGTTTGCTACACGAGACAGCAACCAGGGTCTATCTTGACCTTGCACAACTTTTTTTTTTTAAATAACTGCAGTGTAAGATCTTACAATTTACACAGTTCATCTGCCCCATTTTTCTGCCTGTTGAGATTTTTAAAAAAATTCTGTCATTTAGTATAATCATTCTTTCTCAGCCTTAGGACACACACATTTTTAATAAACTTGCCTTTTGTAGCTTTAGTCAAATTATTCATTAAAATGCTGAACAGATGGGGCCAAAAGGCAAGCTTTGCAACACGATCGTCTAGGTGCTACTGTGCCTTTAATTAGCACCATTCAAGTGGCGACACCCCACCAGCTGTACTAAGGTCCAGATCAGACTTCTCCACTTTGTCCAGACATATTTCATTAAAGACCCTGTTAAATTCTTTGTTAGGGCTCAGATATTCTGCCTACTGTAGTCTTCTAATCTGCCTAATCTTATTAATACAAAATCCGAAATCAATGTGTCTGAAGTGGTTTGTTCTTGGCAAACCCTGTCGGCATCCAAGAACTGCCACTTCCTTATCACTCTGAAGCCAAGGCCGGAGTTAAAGGGCACCCGGGCTCCAGCAGGAGACGGGTCTGGGTCTGCCTCCCAGACTTGCTGCTGCTCGATAAAGCCTGATTTAGCAGTCTCTCTGGACACGTCCACAGTGTGGAAGAGACTTAGTCCAGAGATGTTTTTAGAGTTGTTGCTGTTTTCATTATAATATCTTAATTGGCCCTGCGTTTTAGTTTCCTCTCATATACGTTCATCTTTCAGAAATGATCTCTAGTTCCTTTGGTTCTAATATTAATTGTGCAATAACCAGAATATGACAAGATATGCAAAACCCCTACCTCCAGAAGACACCCAACTGGGCAATGAGGGTTCTTGCCTTGTTTTTGAATTTTTAAAATCAAGGTCTCATCAACATAAATGCGTTACTTTCATGTGTACGATATGACTCCATATTTGTACACGAGGATTCACATTTGGAGGAATTCTGGTGGCAGCCAAGGCCCTCCCCTGCCCCCAGCCACCCGCCCCTGTGAGATTCAGTCCTCCTGGATCTCTAATATTCAGAAGTTAAGTGATTGGGGTGGAATTTTATTTTTCTCGTTTTCCAAGTCAACAGATATGTTGGGCATTGAGTTAGGTTCCCAGGGCCCACATGCATATCTGAGCCTCTTGTCTGGGAGGGCGGCAGTCACCTCTTGGCCCCTCAGCCTTGATGAGAAGTGCTAGAGTGAGCAGGAACATGCGCATTCTTGAAATTTCTTCAAACAGCTTCATCCTTCCATCCCTAGAGCCCCTGATGAAGGTGGCACGCTTCTCAGCACACTTTCACAGGGCCCAGCGGGGGTGTGGCAGGGTGAAGAGTTTGAGTTTCTCACCCTTCCAGCCAGCTACCCAGACCAAAGCTCTTGCTGTGGGTTGTGGTTGGCTTTTCATGTGACGGGGTGTGTTGTGTTGTGTTAGTTGTTAGAGTTATTATTCTAGCCACTTACTAAATAAGCAAATAACATTCCTCCAAAATGACTGAAATCGGTTGGATTTATTTCTCTCTAAAGTTTGTACATTTACATATATCATATACATATTTTAAATCCTTCACTATTTTGCATGATTTCTATTACATAAAAACCATTTAAATGCAATAAATTCTGTTGTTGTAAAACAACAAATTATCTCCAACTTATAAAAACACAGGAACAGTTATATTCATGAACATTTACACAGGAGAGAAATGTACTCTATACATCACAGCTTCTATACACATCAGGTGACTCGCTGGTCTGCATGGTTTAGCTTTACCTCAACAACAGTGAAATAGGGCAATATTTATATACAACTATTTTAATAAAAAATAAAGCAATTGTAAAATGTAAACTTAATTTTCAAAATATTCTTCCAACACTTTAACAATATCCACAGAAATCACTGTTCCCCTCAAAAGGTGACCACCACAACCGGGGAGATGGCGTTTCTTGAGTCTGGTGGGCGACCAGGAACAGGTTTCCTACAGGGGTCGGGACCACGAGCTCGCCTGAGGCTGCCAGTGTGACGGTCTGGCCACTGAAAAGGAGCAGGCTGCCATTTGATTACTACTTTTCACAATGTGCAGGGACCTACGGCACCAGGACCGCGACGGAGCAGAAGGGACCGGGGAGGAAATCCTGACGGGGAAGGGAGGATCTGAGCCCCAGTAAACATAACCGGTTCACAGGCCGGCCAAGTTCAAGGCTCGTTTTATGTGGTAAAGGCTGCACACCACTGCCCTTCCGCCTGCCCTACGGGAAGTGGGGCTGCGGTACCAGCTCTCCGCTTGTGTCAATTCCGCTCTGGAAACAGCCTCCGAGAACCCCAGGAGAAGAGAACACCGGAGGACCGTGCCTGGGCTTTTGCCCAGCAGCTCTCACAGGGCCCTGGTGTGACCTCGCCGCAGAGGGCTGCCTCCCTTGACCCCTCCACGGAAATGAAACCTTATCTGCTTCCAGAAACGCGGGTGCAAAGGCAAAGATATCATCTGTCCCTGGTTACAGGCCAGAGGGCCACCTTGTTTCTCGCCAAGACAAAGGACGTGGTCTTGGCTTCGGTCATGTGTCACCACGGGGACGCCGGCACCCTTGGCGGGGTCGGCAGGGTGGACAGCTGGGTCCCTGCAGCCCCAGAAGGTGCCCATGGACCAGCCCTGGGCTCCGAGGAGCCCCTCTTTGCAGAGAGTCACCTGCCAGCCTCTGCGGGGTCCGAGCAAGAGCCCAGGCCCCAGTGGGACCTGAACCGAGCTTGTGCCTGGGGCTCCCGGAGGGCACCTCCAGAATTCTCCCTGGTAACCAACATGTTCCAGGAATTGACACTAAGGTGCTTTTTCTTTTATAACACTGTTGGTGAAAGCTGAGCCTCCAGCCTGCAAAGGGAAACCCGTCACCGCCAGGCTCCTCCCCTGTCCAGCCGCTCCGCCCAGCTCAGGCCGTGGAGGGCTGTGTTCCTCCCCGTGACCCCCTCACAAAGGAACCTGCGACCGAGCAGCTGACCCGCCACTCAGGACGCTGGGCAGCGGAGGGCCCCCACCTGCCAGCCAGCCCCTCCCCGCACAGCGTCCCTCTGGGTACTGCCTGCCCTGGGGGGCATGCAGGCAGCGGCCACCTTGGTCCATACTCGAAGCAACACTCCAGCGCTCTGCATCTCAAGTTTACATGACTCGGGGCACTCACTGTGTACACGTGTGCAAGCGTGTGTACACATGCTGGAGGCCCCGTGTACCAGAGCCCTCAGGGCAGAGGACAGGCCACAGCAGGCCTCCCCTGGGCAGAGGTCGGCAGCTCACACCTTCCCCTTTAACTCTTGTTCCTACAACTTAGAGAAGTATCCGAAGGCCTTAGAGTCAATGTGCATACACACTCTCCACGCAGGAGATATTATCATCCAGGCCAAGGGGTTACTTGACTTTACATTAAAAGTCCCAACAGTCCAAATGACTAAGACCCTACATTAAAATTTTAAAGTTTGCTACTCCTTTTTTATGTGGTATCTGAATCAAAGGGATGCTTCTGCAAATCACTGTGGTTCTCAGGAGGAAACACGCTAGTGGAAAAGAGACCCCGCAGGGACGCAGGGCCAGTGCCCCGCACGTCAAGGACAGATGAGGAAATGGGATACAACCGCAACAATAGTTTGAGACTACAGGTAATTAAGAAAACGACTCAAGTGCAACCACCACCACCGCAGTCAGGGGCCGAGGCTGAGCCCTTTAGCCCACGGCTCCCATGCTCTGAATCGGACCCGTGGGACGACAGGCAGGCGTGTGTAGACAGACGCACTGCACTCAACCACTCGCTCACACACACTCAGTTTTGCTTTAAATTACACCAACATGCTGGTTAATAAAGTTTTACTCTCTAGTGATCTATTTATATACTGTTAAGATAAGCAGGAAGCTCAGACAACTAAGGCCAGCGGCTCTTCTTTGGGGAGAGGCAGGAAAAGAGACCTAAGTATAAAAATATTAGTTTTCACCTGGTCCACAGTCTGTCCTGACATTCTTTTACCTGTGACTTGACACTTAGCTGGTGCAGCCGTAGACCCGGAGGGCAGTCCTGGGTCTCGGGGAGCCTGACCTACTGCAGGGGTTGGTGATGTTCTTCAAGGTGAAGAGGGTGAGGACGCAGGGCTGGGAGGGTGGTGTGAGCTGCTGTAAAATAGTCACAGGTATGTAAAATGATATGCCGGGCACTTAGCTGATTCTTCTGAAAGCTCTATTTTTCTGGACTAATTACAACAATAAAGAACGTGTGCTCTAAAGCATCACATTTTGTAATAAGCCCCAAATTGTCAGTTTGACTTTAAGTGCTCTTAATACTGAAGTTGCTAAGACTGCACAGGTTGCCTGTGGTTTTTTTTTTTTTCTTTCTGTATATTTCAAATTATAATGAGCTACCCCCACCCCAGTATTGTACACAGTACACTGAAATAGTTTAACAAAGTTAGTTCAGAGTCCTTTTTGCTCTGGTGAGTCAAAGCTCAGAGATGAAGTTTTCTAGCATAAAATCTTATTATTAAAAAAAATTAATCAAAATATCATTTGAATTTAAGTTTAATAAAACAGTACCACTATATAGACTCTCAAAAAACTGCATTATATATTCAATCCTATGAGGTTTTTACTTGCTTGTCATATCACACTGGTTAAGGACAAAAATAAATCTGATATACATACACTGTATACTGATGTACAAGCTACACACTGATACATATAGGTACATACAACTATAAATACCCACAATTACAACACCGGCAGGAGACAGGAAGCATACTCGTTGACATCTGACATACTATTAATATAAACATTCTCCAAAAGCCTGCGACATTACAGATGTGCACGTAAATCACAGAGGGTGAGCCAAAGAGACCTAGGAAACCTACCGTATATACAACTGCTTGACCTGTGGTGTGTAATGACCAGGCCACTGCAGTCAAGCCCACAGCTTGCCCTGAAGAGCCACATCTTTCCTGACTCTCTCTCTCTGAGGACGCCCCCCTGAGGCACTGGCTGCTCGCAGTCCCAGGCAGAGGCGGCCCACTTGGGCTGGGGGTGCTCTGGGCACAGGAGGAAAACGGCTTTGGCTTTGGACCTCAGTCCTTGGAGAGTGAGACACGGTGAGAGAGCAGAGGCGGGGCAGAGCCCCCTCATGGCTGTGGGGTTATTCCACAGTGTGAGCCGCTCATCTCGGAGGTCCTCCGGGGGTGACTGCCCTGGGCGGACTGCTGGCCTGGGAGCCAGCCAGCCAGAGAGCCTTGGAACCGGGAAGGCGCAGAGGCCCGGCTCCTTACAACGCTGACTGATCTTCTGTCAGAGGAACTCAGACGCTCCGTGAAGAAAAGTGGGTGCTGGTTAAGGCCGGCCACCCTCGTCATTAGCCAGGCTTGACGCTGAGCCAGTCCCCGCTGACACTCTGGTTCCCACTTAACAGCACTAAATGCATCAACTGCAGAGACTCTGTCAGTTGAAAAGCGAGCGGAGCAGGGGCTGACCGCTGCTGCAGCTAGGGAAGCGGGCTCCCCCGGCCGCCGAGCCCCAGCTGGGCCCCCAAGAAGCTCCACTGTGGAGCTCCGGACCCTCAAGACTGGGAAACGCCCTGTGAACTCAGGCTTAAAAAAGCTTGACGGGTGACTACAAGGAAAAACACCAAAAGAATCCAATTCCAGTGACTTAGTAACTAAACCCAAGGAAGAGTTCTAAGGAAGACCATAGAGAAGCTTCTCAAAGGTCAGCTTTTCCCCAGTTGTCTACGGTTAGCAGAGAAGAGGTGCAGTGCGCGGCCAAAGCCAGCCCTGCCTATGTGCGAGCATCTCCCTCGTCTCTGTGGCCAGAGCGGGCAGGCCAGGGCCAGCAGGAGGCACCGTCTCTGCTGGGCAGGTGCCCCCTCTCCAGGATCAGGGGGTCTTGCTTTGGCCGCAGAGTGAAACACACCCTCCAGAGGCTGATCCTTGGTTGGCCTTGGGGAGCTGGGTGGATTTTCTCTCCCAGAATCAACTCCTTCACCTCCCTGCTAACTAGGAAACACGCCTCGTGTTTGGAACGAGGGTTGCAGCTGGAGAAGCACAGAGGACCCTTCACGGTCGCCCATCCTCTTTAACTGAGATCAACAGAGCAGGTCCACAGGGCTGCAGTCCCCAGACACCTCTCCACACGCTGGTTTTACTGAGGTTAATCAGACGCACAGAGGTGTTGCTTGGTCTAATCAGGCATTACTAAGAGTCAGCAGATGATGGTTTTTAAGAAAAGCATTCTTCAAACGATGTCTACGGCTGGCAGTAAAGTAAGGACCCTGCACCCTAGTAACTAAGTCTTGATTGCTAAAGAGAATTCCTGGCCCTTCCCTGGAAATGTCAACGCATGAGGTGGGCGTATACCTTGAGACAGCCGCTTCTAAAATAGGCAATTCTGCCCATGACTGTCACCAAGGTACTCTGGTGACTCTCCAGGTTTTCTAGACTAAAAGCTGATATGAGGTGTATTTCTGTAAAGAGGACCTATTAGATGGAGGCTGACCTCAAGGCTCTGGTGCTGAGGGATGGGTAAGGGGATGGGTGAAGGCGATGGGTGAAGGCTGGGGGCAGGACCTTCAGGAGGAAGCCGGGCCCGTGTACCGTGAATGGGGAGCCAGGAAGGGGAAGGTCTTCAGTGTCCCCTGGCCAGATGTCCCAGGGAAGCAGTGCTCACAGAGGAGTCACGGCTGGCTAGGGGCAAGCCTCGGAGAGTCCAGTCTCAGGAGAGGCCCTGCCTCCCACAGGATGAGCTCCTGGCCTGCGAGGGGCACTGTGCCAGACAGTCCAGAGGCCTCGGGGTTGGTGGGGGGCGGCTCTTAGGTCTTGACCTAGCGACGGCAGTATGGGATCCTAGCCCACAACATGACCTCTGAGGCTGTTTCCCAGGACCAACTGTGGGAACACGGCATATATGGCAGCTTACAAAGCGCCCGCTCAGCTGTCTCTCCATCAGCACATCCAGGAGCTCTGGAGACACATCAGCGAGTCTCGCAGCGAGTGCCGATGCGGACCAGGATTTCAGAGCCGCGACGCTGCCTAAATGCCGCAGCAAGTACCATTCCACGTCCGGTACAGACGCTAAGGGAAACACACGGAGACACCCGACACACACAGACACACACAGACATACACAGATTGGGAGCACACACATTCAAGCCAGTCAAGGATGTTTCTTTTTCTTTAGTTATTGAAGAGATGACATGGTCTCGTCACCTCTCTCCCCTCTGCTTAGGATAAAGATCTAGGCAGAAAACACACACGCTGATGATTCCAATTCTAGGAAGAAAGACTATTTGCTTGTAGAAACCGTGGATTCAGTCAGAAGCACTACAAAGGAAGAACCAGGTACACGGGACATGTTGGTAACCACCCTGTTGGTTTCTAGGTTTCTTGAAACAAATTCAGTTACTGCCTTTACCTAAACAAGACAAGAGGGTTAGAGGGAGCTTTTCAAAGATGTGGCAAAAATGCCACAGAGCAAGCAGCTATCACCTTGGAGACGGGCTTCTCTCCTGGGCACCAGCAAACGTGGGCATTTCTGCAGCCGACGGAGGTGCTGATAAATAGTCCTGTGTAAACACTGGTGCGTCAGGACAAGATGCCACTAGAAACTGCAGGGTTCACAGGTGGGTCTTCTCTGACTCCCTGGAACTGTGCCGTCCACGCAGTCCCTGCGTCTTTGGTCCTAGTACCTTAACTAGTAAACTGAGCCCAACCAGAGCAAATGTCTGCGGGAGAGAGAAGAATATTCAGAGTGATTCTATCAGCTCCAAAGTTGTGGAGATTCTAGGGTTAAGGGTCGCCAAGTTTTCAAGTTTCAAAGCCAGAAACTTCTAACTCAGAGTGGGCACACTTTTCATCTCTCTCTCCTCAATAACATACTGTTCCGTTTATTGCCCTGATTTTCAAAGGGACTGTCCCTCAAACAAGCTTATGACTGTTCTGAGCAGAGGTGAAGAAACGATTTAGAATCAAGGATTTACTCTGGGGACAGTTCAGAACAGAGGACAAAGCGGTGGTCACAGGGGTGGAGGCAAGACCAGACCAGGGGATGCTGCGTTGCCACCAGGAGGCAGAGTCCTCAGCTCTGCAACCATAATTCCTTCAGATTTTATTCTTCTCAGATTTAACTACGGAGAAGCAACATCCTATTGCCAAGGAACTCTAGGGAAAAGCTACATCTTCCTTTCTTATTTTGCTTTGATTAAGGAGAGAAGGGCTCCGTTTTGATATTGTTAGGAAGACCCCCAATTCTTACAACCAGGAGATAATGCCATGCTCATGTATATAGAAGAATCTAATTCCTGGCTGGCAGGCTGTCCATCACAGATGGCTCTGGATCCCTCGTCTGGACGCTGCAGGGGTGAGGTAACAATTTCCTGCGGACCAAACACACGCCTGTTGCTGTAGCCCCGAGAGTCCGTTATCACCACTGAGATGCTGTGTTTGGAAAATACAATGGACTTGCGGCCTCAGCCTCTGAGACTCCACTTCCCTCCTCCTTGCTGGGCTGAAATGGAATCCACACTTCCAGCGAGCTAGTGCGCTTCCTGCATTCCCAGTCCTGAGGTCCTCACCCCCCACCCCGCTTCGGGTAGGGACTCAACACCAAGTGCTCAGAGGCCCAGGGTCCCAGGGCAACAGCGCCTCCCTCCATGGGAACTCTTCAGTGAGCTTCTGAGCGTGGTTCCGCCTCTGTGACTGGGCAAGGTTTCACAAGAAAAGGCTCCTACCAACTCTGGCTAGAATTTTCTAAACTACAAAGATTTGTCCAGTTAAGTGTTTCACAATGGATTCAATGTTTAAAAAAAAAAGTGTAACAGCTGATTTGAGAATACACAAAACAAGTGAGCAGAGTGCAAACGAGAGAAACCAGAGGAGAAGTGACCCACAATCCATTCTGAATCGTGCCCCCCCCTCACAAAAGGTGCATTAGTCACCAGGTAGCAAGTCATCAAAGCAAAGAAATCAAGAGCAGAGAGATGACCTGTACAGAAACTAACAAAAATATACAGTGGGAAAGGTTGCCAATGCACCATTTAGTCACAGACATTTTTTTTTTTAAATATATTCATGGATTTACCAGAAAGATCTTGAAAACTTCTTGTTTTGCTCCACGACCAGCACTTCCTGGCCACAGATGGATCCTAAGTAACTTTTTGCTTAATGCCTGGCGTTTCAGGTCGGTGGTCTTTCCTCTCTGACACATTGCGCTTGACCTTGGCAGTGACCGGAGACGTGTCTGGGTTCAACGAGGGGCTGGAGTGCGACTTCTTCAGGCCCGCGGGGCCCCCTCTGCCGCCGCTCAGGAGCTCCAGGCCCCCCTCTTTCAGGAGGCGGACGTACATCTCGTAGCGGGTTTTCTGCAGGGAGTCAGAGAAGAGGGGTCAGAGACACTGTCACAGCACAAGGCACAAGCCAGCCCGTGGCCCGGGAAAGGGCTGGCTCTCGGGAGACAGACCCGGGGTTCACCGACTCGAGGAGAGACTGTGGGTTCTCCTTTGTTCTGCATTTTTGCAAGAATGGTGTGCAGATGGAGGAAGCATGCTTCCTGAATGCTCAGCACCAGCCAGTGCACCCTCCGGTTTTGGGGACCAGAAGGTGCTCAGGCCTGCAGCCACTGGGGCCACGGCATGGGCCATGGCCGAGGCCGCCCCTGAACCTGGTGGGGGCGCCCAGTTCTCCACTCCCAGCTTGAGGAAGCAGTTGGTGATGGACTTACACTCCTGACCCAACAGAAACACTCACACTTCCTGGAACTTAAGCTCCTGACCCGACAGGACCACTCACACTTCCTGGAAGCTGGCCTTGATTTCCTGTGACTGCATTTCTGCTATGATTACCAACTTCTCAGAGTTGCCTTCTTGTGAAACCTCAAATTATTTCCTGATGCTTTTCTTCATTCTGCACATTTATGTTTTTTTCATCAACTGTTCACTGAGTGTCTACTATGTTTTTAAACGACTCCTTGATTTTCCTGTCTTGAGTATCTTGTTCTAAGAATAATTTGGAAGAACACTGCAGAGACTGTTTTTCCCTGACCCTGATTGATGTTGCTGCTTTTTTTTTTTTTTTTAAAGTTTGTATCCAAATCACTATAGAGAGCTATTTTATATATATGTTGTAAATTATAGAAGGGTCTCGGATTCTCAGTTTGATAGACCGTAAAATAAGTCTCCCATCACAGTGATTCAACACAGGAAGGATTTGTAGAGGCCTAAAGTATTTTCTTTCTAAACAAAAGAACACATTGGTTATAAATTGTCTCAACAAAGACAGACAAAGTCTGTTACAACAATAAATCTTTTAGAGATTTGTCAGGTTAGATTGAGATTTTGTATATCTCAGTTTTAAATGAATAATTATGAAGCTGAAGCTACTGGAAGCTACTTTTTCAAGTTGTTTTGTTCAAAAGTAGGAAAAGCTGCTAGGCCTTAGGTCTGCTCTGGGTTTGGTCAGCGTCCATGTTGGGATGCCAAGCTTCAGTTGGTGAAGATGACATTTATGAGGTACCCACACGCTCACTGCAGGTTATTAATACGAGAATCACACACAACGGTGCATCATCATCCCTGTTTTACAGGAAAGGAGAGAGAGGCAGCAATAAGTCTAGAGACACGGAAGTGACATCAGGATCTGGACTCAGGAACCTGACTTTAGAACCCTCCTCCCTGGATGTGAAAACACATCCGGGGAGTGTGTACTTTAAGATGACAACTCCGCCACACGCTGAAGGTCTGGCCAATCAAAAGCCACTTTCAACCCCCCTCCTCTCCTACGTCCCTCCTACTACAAAGGTTGATAAAACCAAACACTGACTTTCCCAGACTCTCTTGCAGCTAAGATGGGCCGTGTGACACTTTGGCCACTGAGGGGTAAGGAGAACGTGCCTGGGGAAACGACTTGCTTTCTGATAAAGAGGGGCTTAGAGGAGAATCACTGGTGTCAGCCCTTCCCTTGTATTCCTAAAGCGGCACCCCACGACACGGGCAGGAGGCATGAAGGAAAGGGGCGGTATGCAAGGCCTGAGCGGGGCAAACACAGGGAGAGCCCCGGCTCTTGAGCACAGAGTGGCTGGACCCAGCGCTCATTGTCCCCGCGACCTCTGACTGTCTCGTTAAGCGTGACTTGTACATTCCACTATTCATCAGGTAGTGGTATTTTCCCCACATTTTTTCTTCCAGCTCCTCAGAGATATAATTGACACGCAGCACTGTGTACGTTTCAGGTGTACAGCGTAATGATAAGATACATCATGGAAGAGTGATCACAGGAAGTTTAGTGAGCATCCATTGTCTCACACAGACACGAAACTAAAGGAATAGGAGAAAAAGGATTTTCTTTGAGATGAGAACGCTTAAGGATCTATCCTCCTAACAACTTTGATATACAACACGGAGCAGCGCTATTTCATTTATCACATGTTCCATTACATCCTAGCAGGCACTTACTTTGTAACAGGGAGTCTGTACCTTTTCACGGCCTTCATCCAATTTCCCGTCCCCTAATGGATCTCCAGAAAGCTGATCTCTTCTGTTATGAGTTTGTTTATTCATTTGTTTGTTTTCTATGTAGAAATTACTTACAACACTGTTAGCTCCTGTTATACAAACACAGTGATTCAACATTTCTGTACATTTCAAAATGATCACCATAACAAGTCTAGTTACCATCTGTTACCGTGTAAAGATGTCACATAATTATCGATTCATTTATTTTGCAACTGGAAGTCTGCGTCTCTCGACCGCCTCACCTGTCTCCCTCCTCACCCCAGCCCTCTCTCCTCCCTCAGCCGCCTGTCAGCTCTCTGTATCTATGGCTCTGTTTCTGTTGTTCTGTCTGTCCATTGGTTTTGTTTTTTTTAGATTCCACTTATAAGTGAAATCATGTAGTATGTGTCTTTCTGACTTATTGCACTAAGCGTATCACCCTCTCGGTCCATTCATATTGTCAGAAATGGTAGGATTCCACTCTTTTTTATTACTGAGTGGGCTTCCACTGCACATAGACCACATCTCCTTTGTCCATTCATCCGGCTGATGTTGCTTCCATGTCTTGGCAGTTGTAAGTGATCCTGCCATGAATACTGGAGCACACTATCTTTTTGAGTTCGTGTGTTCATTTTCTTCGCATGTACACCCAGAAGTGGGAGTTGGATGACGTGGTAGTTCTATTTCTAGTTTTTTGAGGACTGCCCTGGCGTTTTCCACAGTGGCTGCTCTCATTGTTTTTAATTGAGGTATAGTTGATTCACAACCTTGTGTTAGTTTAAAGTCTACAGCAAAGTGATTTCATTTCATATAAATATTTTATATAAATCTTTATGAGTGAAGGTCGCTCAGTCGTGTGTGACTCTTTGCGACCCCATAGACTATTCAGTCCATGGAATTCTCCAGGCCAGAATACTGGAGTGGGCAGCCTTTCCCTTCTCCAGGGGATCTTCTCAACCCAGGGATGGAACCCAGGTCTCCTGCATTGCCGGTGGATTCTTTACTAGCTGAGCCACAGGGAAGCCCCAAAAATACGGGAGTGGGGAGCCTATGCCTTCTCCAGTGGATCTTCCCAGCCCAGGAATCAAACTGGGTCTCCTGAACGGCAGGCAGATTTTTTACCAACTGAGCTATGATTATATAAATTTTACCAAAATATCTCTATATATTTATTTAAATATATTTACCTAAATATCTTTGTATATTTACCTAAATATATTTATATAAATATTTTTCTTTATGGGTAATTGCAAAATATTGAATACAGTTGCCTGTGCTATGCAATAGCTCCTTACTATTTGTCTATTTTATATACAGTAGTCTGTGCCTGTTAGACCCAAACTCCTTTATCCCTCCCCTCTGGCTGCACCAGTGTATGACCCCACCAACAGCGCAGGAGGGTGCCCTTTGCTCCACATCCTTGCCAACACTGTTACCTGTGTTCTTCTGATGACGGCCATTCTGACGGATATGAGGTGTACCTCACTGTGGTTTTGGTTTGCATTGTCCTGATGATTAGTGATGCTGAGCACCTTTTCAAGCACATCAGGTACTGCTAATTACTGATGAAAGCATCACTAATTGATACATATTCCAATTTTAGTAAAGAAGTCACAAAGAACAAATACTACTCTTTTCTCAGAAAGCCACATAAGGGTTTAATAAGGGCATTTGCTAATAAAAATACATCATCAGTATTGCACAGTAGTCTATCATCTGTGAAATCTAAATATATTCATTCTAGGAATTTAGAGAGTTAATCTGTCTCTATAAACTGCTTTGGTGGCAAGATTAAAATGCAAGAAAGAACTACTCCCGATATGAACAAGGTTTAATAAAATGATCTAAAAACAGTTTAAAAATAGATTCAGAAAATCAATGTAAGGCATACTATTTCACAAAGCTAGGGCAATTATACAATCAAAGGGTATGAAGGACAATTTTCTGAGATGACTTGAAAGGGGACAAAAGGAGAAAAGGTGACTAGGCTATTTTCTACTAGTTTTTGAAGACACTGACACTATTGGGAAAATTCACCTAAAAATACATGAAGAAAAGACATTTCATCCACTGATTTTACAGCTCCAGCTGCAAAGCTCTTGTCCCCAGTAAACTGGACTTCCCTGATGCCTCAGATGGTAAGGAATCTGCCTGCAAGGCAAGAGATCCAAGTTTGATCCCTGGGTCAGGAAGATCCTCTGGGAAGGGAATGGCTACCCACTCCAGTGTTCTTGCCTGGAGAAAACATAGAGCCTGATGGACTCCAGCCCACGGGGTTGTCAGGCACGACTGAGCTATTGATACTTTCCTTTCCTTCCAGTAAATTACATAAGCAGGTCAATCAATAAACCAAAGGCGGAGCACAGAGGAGGAGCGCTGCACGCATCATCAGAGGAGAAGAAAAGACAAAGCAGAGGGAAGGGTGAGGGGGACCAGGAGCCCGGACTGCTCGGATGTTGAGAGAAATAAGGGAAAGACAACGTGGGTTTGTTTAGGCACCTCCAGCGGCTGTGTGCTGTTTCTGAGGTAAACGGGCTCACAGGAGAGAGGCTGCTAAACCCCGTAACACGGCTCTGCTTTCTACCAATGTCTGTGGCCAAGTCAAATGCTCTTCAATATATTTTAGGAAAACTTACCTTTAATCTCAGGACTCTTCAGGACTACTCAAAGGACTGTAATTCACATTCTTCTGGGATTATAGACTCACTGAATTTGTGAATCTCTATTCAGAGGCTTTGGGGCCATGGAGAGATTGCCTCTGAGCCAGGATAGGGAGCTGAACGCAGCCCAGGAGTGGAGGGGCAGGGCCGCCCTCGAAGTCCTGCTCCACGTCCGCTCCTGGCTTCTCCCTCTGGGTGGGACACGTGGACTTCTTCCTGACAATGCAGCCACGTGGCATCTTTGGGGGGGGTTATGTCTATTCTTCCTTTCAGAAAAGACACGACTCCTTTTCCTAAGACCAATCCTGACATTTGTTTTCAGGGTGGAGCTGGTGTGTAGGGAAGTGTGTTCATCAATTACTCTTCAACCTGCTGCACCAGTTCAGAGATTGAAAACCTGAGGGGTCGTGTTCCAGGGGTCAGTCTCGGCCAAAGAAGCTGCTAGAGGATGGAGCAGCCTCTTCTTTCAGCCAGCGGGGCTGCGCTTCTCACTGGGGGCGTCGAGTTCTTGCCTAGCCCCAGGACAGGAATTGTGGTGCAACTCAGACGGTTAGACCCAACTCTCACTAACCCAACTCTCACCCACCTGTCAGTCAACCTTGCAGCCCTGTGCCGAGACACAAGGGGAGCGGACCAGGGTGCTGCTGTGGAAGCAGCTTTTGGGGCTCTGATAAAGGTCAGAGATGACACGTTCGGAGCTACAGCAGGCACTTTGAAACCACAAAATGATAAGCATGAAAACAAGAAGTCAGTGTGCTGAGGAGGGCCAATCAGGAGTTCAGAAAGGTCATACACTTTTGTGGCAACTCTCAAGCAGCCAGCAGCCATCCACTTCCAGTTTTCTTAAGTGAGATACAGAATGTTTACACTATTTAAATAATTGGTCAAGTTTTCTATTATTTGCAGACAAATAAAATGGTCAACATTCAGCTTGGACTCACTCGTAGAAACAACATCCCATTTGACTGACAAGGGCTTAATTTCCAATACAGACAAATAGTCCATACAACTCAATAATAATAATAAAAAAACAACCCAATCAAAAAATAGGCAGAAGACCTAAACAGACATTTCACCAAAGAAGACACACGGATGGCCAACAAGCATATGAAAAGATGATCAAAACTGCTAATTATTGGAGAACTGCAGATCAAAACTACAACGAGGTATCACCTCACACCGGTAAGCCCGGCCACCATCAAAAAGTCTACAAATAACAAATGCTGGAGAGCAGGTGGAGGAAAAGGAACCCTCCTACACTGCTAGGGAGAATGTAAATTGGTACAGCCACTGTGGAGAACAGTATGGAGGTTCCTCAAAAAGTTAAAAATTGAGTTACTATATGGTCCAGTAATCCTACTCCTGGGCATGTATCCAGGCAAAACTTGAATTCAAAAAGATGCATGCACCCCAGTGCAGCACTATTTACAACAGCTAAGGCATGGAACAACTTAAGTGTGCATCAAGAGATGAATGGATAAAAAAGATACAGGGTACACACACACACACTGCAATATTACTCAGCTGAACAAAAGAATGAAATAATGCTATTATATGATATCAGATATATATATGGTTTCTAAAATATGATACAAATGAACTTAGTTATAAAACAGAAGCAGACTCACAGATATAGAAGACAAATTTATAGTTACCAAAGGGGGAAGATATATTAGGATGCTGGGATTATCAGATACTATATATAAAATAAACAACAAGGACCTACTGTATAGCACAGGGAATTATATTCAATACCCTATGATAAACCATGATGGAAAAGACTATGAAACAGAATGTACATATATTTATAACTTTGCTATATACCAGAAATGGGCGCACTGCACATCAACTGTACTTCAATAAAAAGCAATGTTCCCACTGAGCTGTGCATACACTTCCTGTCATAATTTTATTTAGGAAAAGATACACTTAATTAATAGGCTTTGGTGTAATGTAGTTTTGTTGGGTTTTCTCTGAATATTCCACAAATTATGGATGGATGTTAGTCCACTCTAAGCCATATTGTGGTCACATAATAAGTACTGAATCATTGACTGTTTTATTATCTCTATGAATAGTTTTACGCCCGTGGATTACTCTCCATGGTGCTGAAGTACAGGTCTCCAGGTCTCCCCCAGGCCATGGAGGGTAACGATACTGTAAAAGTTCATTAACCAGCACTTAACCTAGAGCAGTTTCTGGGCCTGAGTAACGGTTGGTTGGTACACTAGTGATGACTGGAGGAGCAGTGTAGAGATGGGTTTACAATCCCGAGGAAGGAAACTGGACAAGAAAAACTCTGCTCCTTGACTCCTGTTTCTCCAATAGCTCTCCCGTCCCTCTGTCTTCAGGATAAATTCAGAATCGCACCATGTCTCTGCTTCCACCACTTCCAGTCTAGACCGAGCACCATCATCTTGTACCTGGGTTACTGTGACAGCTGTCTCTCTGTCCCCTGCCCTCTCTGCCCACCCCCGTCCCCAAACAAACTCTTCTCAAAAGACAGTCATGGGCTAAACTGTAGGCCAGAATGTGTTATTTCTGCTCAAAATTCTCCAATGGCTTCTCATCCTTAAAAATGCTTCCTACCCCCAAACTCTTACACTGGCCTCGGAGACATCCACCGGTGCCGCCCCCCGCCCCCTCCATCCGTCTGGGGTCTTTGCCCTCCCTGGGAACGCTGTGCACAGGTCACTCGCCTCCTGACTGTCCCTGAACACAGCAGACACGCTGCTGCTCCAGACCTCTGGTACCTTCTCTCTGCCCGAGAAGCATGGCCCCCAGGAACCCACAGGGCGTATTCCCTGGCCTCTTCACCCGCTTCCACTCAAGCATCTCCTTTATGTGGGGGCCTTCCCTGGCCACCTGGACTGAAAATGGCCACATCTGCTCTGATTGCCGGTCACCGAATTATTCTTCTCCTTGGCGTTCTCACCATGAGCCTCAGAGTTTGCTTACAGAATGACCTTGTTTATCTCTCCCCTGCCAATCCTAGAAGGCAATCACGCAGAGGCAAGGACTTGGCTTTTGTCTGTTAATACATCCGCAGCACAGAACACGGAGGATACACGGGGTAAACAACACTTCTCATATCAAATGAAAACATTCTGAACTCTCAGTGTGGCAAATTCTAGAAAAATAAAACCATGGATATAGATGGAGACACCTGATGAGCCCTGTGTTGGCTGCCTCTGAGGACACTCTCACCTCCAGTGGTCCACATTCCAATATTTTCTGTCAATATGCTATGGTCTGGCCCTGAGGGACACCACTCAGCAGAGACTCGTCTATGCCCTTCATCCACACGTGTCAACCACGGCTGTCAAGATGCCACCCACGCAAACCCTGCAGAGTGAGCTGAGGCTGCCTACTTAAGACTGGGGCTCTCTCTCTACAGAGAAAGAAAAGCAGCTTATACCATACCACTGGTGGCTCAGTGGTAAAGGATCTGCCTGCCAATGCAGGAGACATGGGTTCAAGGAAGGATCCTGGACTAGCAGCAATCCCTACTAGGGGGGAATGAAAAATACAGTGTCTAAGGCCACAAGAGTTCTGGCTTAGGTTAAATGTTAAGTGCTAAGACATATATATATATATATACATATATATGTAAAATTATTATTTGAAAAGAAGTTTAACCACATCTACATATAAATGTACATGCATCTGATTGAGCAGTTTCATTTCTCCTGAGCTCTGCATACCATTTTTCATTTCATTTAATATAACACTATCTCCTTTTGACCTCTGATACGTGAATACGATAGTAAGAGGCTAAATGAAAACTGTGATGGCAACCCTAACTCAGGCACTGCCATCAGTATTCAGCCCTCGCTGCTCCAGCAATCAGATCCTGAATACATTTCCTCCTGACATTTCCCTTTCTCATGAAGGCGGGTAAAAGGCCAGCTTAAGATGAAATGAGAGGAACAGCGATAATGTCATGTACACACAGCAAAACAGGTTCTGCTCCTAGAGCTTCACACCGGAAAACAAAGAAACCAAAACAATTAAAACAAGCCAACAGAACAGGGAGCTGTTGAAGGAACTGATTATTCAAATAAGGGCTCTGCACTTTATAGGACAATGCAGAATGTACTTGCAGACTTTTCCCCTAACTTGCTGGCTCGCCTTCTGCTGCTGCTGCTGAGTCGCTTCAGTCGTGTCCGACTCTGTGCGACCCCACAGACCACAGCCTATCAGGCTCCTCCACCCCTGGGATTCTCCAGGCAAGAACACTGGAGTGGGTTGCCATTGCCTTCTCCAATGCGTTAAAGTGAAGACTGAAAGTTAAATCTCTCACTCTTGTCTGACTCTTCGCAACCCCATGGACTGCAGCCTACCAGGCTCCTCCGGAGGTCCATGGGATTTTCCAGGCAAGAGTACTGGAGTGGGGTGCCATTGCCTTCTCTGGCTCACCTTCTACTACCCACTAATTTAAGGAAGCAATACATTCAAAAGAGAGCTTTCTTATAAATTCTTACCTGAAAGCTACATAAACTAGTAGTGAGGTACTAGTAGGTAGGTATTAGTAGGCTCACGCTCTACTACCTATTAACTTAAGGAAGCAATACATTCAAAACAGAGCTTTCTGGTAAGTTCTTACCGGAAAGTTATGCTAGGACTTACATTTTAAAAAGAAAATTTCAGCGTTTTCCCCCTCTGCCATTCCCCTAGCAGGCTTCTGCACGCAGCGGTAACCCACTGCCAAGACAGAGCAAACAGACACATTTTTAGGTTGTACAGTTTGTAGCCGTGGCTCTCTGGAAACGCCTGAGGCAGTGTGAATTCTACTGTTTCATTTCAGTCTGCCTTCTGGCTCGACTGTTCTCTAAATGGACTAGAGTTCGATTAAAAACAAAACTAAAATAAAAAGCTTACATCTAATAATAATATAAGCATAAGAGATTTTTTTTTTAAAGCCCTAATACAGACAAAAAGCACTGGGGCTGCAGAGAGTGTCTGGGGAGTGTCCTGGTGTCCATCCTAAGGCACCCGCTCTCTGCCAGGTGACAGGTGAGCCCCAGGCTGCTG
This sequence comes from Tragelaphus eurycerus, assembly GCA_935064755.1. Lineage (NCBI taxonomy): Eukaryota > Metazoa > Chordata > Mammalia > Artiodactyla > Bovidae > Tragelaphus > Tragelaphus eurycerus. Next base: position 16,207,460 of record CAKXYN010000034.1, on the reverse strand, counting down.
CCCCCAGAGGCCCTGCAGGCCCTTCAGAGTCAGGGCAATGAGGGCCAAACGGCCACCCTGGTCCTGCCTCCCCCTCCCAGGACCCTCCCCAGCTGCAAGGCCCAGGCAGGGCACAGTCTCCCTGCAGCGCTTCACCTCTGCACATCCCCGTCTCTGTGAGAAGACAGGGGCAGGGTCGAGGAGGGCGTCCCAGTCCCGAAAGCCAACCTCCCGGTCTCTGTGAGAAGACAGGAGCGGGGTCGAGGAGGGCGCCCCGAGTTCCGAAAGCCAACCTCCCGGTCTCTGTGAGAAGACAGGAGCGGGTGTCGAGGAGGGCGCCCCCAGTCCCGAAAGCCAACCTGTGACCTGCTGCTGGCTTTCTCACTCTTCACACTTGGCTTCTCGAGCTCTCGAAACCTTTTCTATAAACCCAGTCTGTATCAGTACCGATTTTTTTCTCTTCTTAAGAAATTAAACCCCAAAATTCTCAATTTAAAAGTCCACAGAGCTCACTTAGCCAAGAGAACACAGTTTGCATTCTTGGTGGAAAATTGAAGAATTGCCCATTTCCCACCCAGCCGGGGTTCAGTCTTACTGACCAGCTGCGCACAGGGCTCGTGGCCCTGTGTGAGCGCTTTTACAACAGCTGAGTGTGAAATTAACTGCAAGAAGAAAATTGACTCTGTATCCGTGGGATTAACAAATTTGCTGCTCAGCAAAATGGAAAAAAAAAAAAAATCTGTCCTTTGAAGCACAGAGATGTGAAGTCGAGTTTCTACAAACCTAAGATAAGTAGTTGAGCTGAAGGAACACTACTTATCTGGCTAAGAAGCTAAATTTAACTCCCATGGGATAAAGTGTGTCTCTAAGTTTCTCCTTTGGGACCTCGTATCTAAAACAAAATTCTAGTCTGTTACGACAGCATTCCTGTACAGGCCAGGCTCCTCATCCTTGGTGTCTGTTCTGTTCGTGTTTCTGGCTGTCCGGGGATTCCCTAACATCGCCCACGGTTTCCCTCAGAGGCACGCTCGTGGTTCTCATCACACTAGCCGGCCTGTCACACCGCGGCTCCCAAAATGGCAATGCCAGTCATAAGAGGACAGACAGGCCGGCCTTTCTAGGACATTTTTAAAGGAGGATCTGAGGGAGTTTGAAGATAAACCACCTTCCCCAGCGACTTCCCAGGACACGTCATCCCTAAATATATTGATGGCTTTTGAGCTTAAAGCCGTTTTGCAGCTTCTGCAGGCCTGGTTCAAATGTCCTTCTACCCTCTCCGGTGCCGCGGCCAAAGGCGAGCCTGTGGCCATGGTAAAGGATCTTCGTTCCGTGGAGTCGGAGGATCCAGGGACGAGTGACCAGGCCTCGGCAGGCCCCTCACTCCCTCCAGCCTCCGGTCCACGTGGGGAGCGAGTGGGAGCGGGAAACCTCCCGGGCCTCCTTAAGGAGGGCGTCGCGACTCACGGCCGAGGACACAGGACCGCTCCGCGGAGCAGAAGCACGTGGAAACCAGGCGTGGTGAGCCGGCCACAGAGCGGCCCAAGGCCGGGCCTGGTGAGGGCGGACACGTCCCGTGTGAGCCCCCACGCGTCCGTCCTGTGCGTGAGCCGAGCCCCCGGGACCGCTGGGCGGACCCCGCTCCTCCAACAAGCCGGTGCCGGGGAATGGCCCCCAGCCTTCCAGGGAGGGCTGGGCTGACAGTCTTGGTATAAACACAGGCTTTTTTTGCATCTGAATTTTCTCTAATGTTTTCAGAAAAACATTTCTGAATACATTAGTTTCCTAAGTCTACTGAGTAATTCTGAACTTACACCCACCAAAAGGACTGAAGAAGCCTGCTCCCTCCGAGATCGGGGACTCAGGCAAACGAGTTTTTAAAACTCTTACATCAAACGCGTACAGATTCTTATAGGCAACAGTAGGAAGAAGCCTAATGTAGTTAGAGATAAAGCATTCTGGGTAAAAAGGGAAAAAAAAAAAAAAAAGAGTTTGCACGGGAAAGGGCTAATGGCACCAGCACTCTGTAAAAATTGACGGACGGGAGGGTCACGTACCAAAGGGTCTAAGGGGAGCAGGAAGCGGGCCGCTCACGCTGCTCCCGTGAGAACTGCTTTGTGGGGACACTGACAGGGGTTTCTGTTCTCCCAGGCCACTTGGTGACAGCGCTCACACCAGAGCTCCACCCAGAAGTAACGATCGAAACAGTAAGCAAGGCACGGCCAGAGCAGGGCGGACACAGTCTTGCGTGAGCCCGACAGCCCGGCCTCTTTGATTACGCGAGAAACCTGCGCGCTGCGCGATCCCGGGAGCGCGCCTCGGCTCCGGGCAGCTCTTAGACAGACCAGCCCGTGCAGGAGCCAGAGAACATGCCCTGCGTGGCTCCCTGAGCCCCGAGTGCACAGAGACACTGCAGTCTGAAGGCTTAGGAAGGAAAAAAGTGTCAGACATCGTGATATTTTATATTATTACACATGGAAATGATAACATTTGGGACATACTGTGTTAAACTGAAAAATCTTATTACAATGAATTCTGTTTCTTTTTCTTCTTACATGTGGCTACTAAATATGTAAAATTACATGTGTGGTTTGTATTATATTGCTATCGGACAGAGCTGGTCTAGATCCCCTGAGATCCCCAAATCGAAATATTCTTGTTTTATGTTTAATAATGCTCTTAGAGATATCGTGAGAGTGAGTTGATCTAACACATTAATTGATGTTAGTATATTGCTGTTTAGTTGCTCAGTCATGTCGGACTCTCTGTGACCCATGGCCTGCAGCACGCCAGGTTTCCCTGTCCCTCATCTCTGGGAGCTTGCTCAAACTCATGTCTATTGATTTGGTGATGCCGTCCAAGCATCTTGTCCTCTGTTGCCCTCTTCTCCTTCTGCCCTCAGTCTTCCCAGCATCAGGGTCAGTATGTTACAGCAAAAATACAGTCAGAAGGGGCCTTAAGATTAGTTCACCCAATTCCATCTCATCTTCATAGCCAGAAACCGAGGTCCACAGAAGGACGAGACTAAAGTGGCTTCACTTCCAGGCCATCCCTTTTCCTCATTTCACTGTTTTATAACTGCAAGCTTTTGTGCCCTTTTCTCGCAGACAGTACCTTCACCCCAAGCAGTGATGCTCCTCAGAGCAGACATTTCAGGTGTGAGGACAGATTTAAGGTCACTGCAGGGCCCATGACTGACTCTCTGTTCTGCTTCTCAATCATCTGTTTAAAATGTGATTCAAAGGCTTCCTGTTGCTAAGCTTCTCCTCCCTTCAAAAGCGTGCGTCATCTTTTACAGATGAAAACCCAGAGCTCTGCAGCTCTTGCTAACTGTGCCGTACAAAATGCAATTCCAAACAGCAACGCAAAACCCCTGCCTGTGATGTGAAATGGACTTGTATGTCTGGGCAACTGCTGGACTTGAGTCTCTAGCTTTGGACTCTAACACTTAGTCTTCTACAAGAAAAAGAAAATTCCTAAACTTCAGCAAGAAGTCAATTAACCTGCCACAACTTAGCTTCTCAGATCCATACATAATCACCTTTGTGCTCTTTTCTGTAAAGGAGGTATCTTTGGATTTAGGCTAGACTCTGTTCCTGAGACTGGCTGCTAATCTCCTAGGAGGCTGGGGAAATTTCCCTTACTTTCACTCTGGAGGAAGCAAGTGATCATGGCTATCTCTGTATGTTTACAACCAAGTCCACTCACAAATTAGCAGCCAGATCATCTTGTCTCAGTGACACATTTGCCCAGGGACAGCTGGCAGTGCCCTGAGATATGTCCTTGAACTCACTGCTCCTGTGAGAGGAGAAGTGGTCCATAATGTGAAAATTACTTATGTGATGTTGACAGATAAAAACTGTGCCATCTGAAGAAACAGAGCTAAGATCACAGTCAGAGAATCTGTTCAAAAAGAAATACATCAAACCGCCCACCCACCCACCCAGCCAACAAATAACCCCACAGTAAAACTGAGGGCCTACAAGCAGAAGTGTATGTATGTGCACTTCTCTATACGAGCCGTCTTGAGTCTCCTTCCTGGCACTATATGCAATGTGCTCCTGTTCTCAAGTACATCAGTTTTGGAAGGAACCATGTCATTTTACATGCCACCAAAAATTAGAAATTCAGAAAAAGATGCAGCATGCCTCAAGAATGTCCTAGATTTTTTTTGATTTAAAATTTAGAGAGATTTACATGTCTTGTTAGAATGGACATTTGCTGTTGCTAAAATTGCACTTCCAGCCATGTGGTTGGTGTGGGTCCTGCCTGCCTTAAGCCATAAGCACTTTCTGCTCCAGGCTGAAATTCAAGGGTGAGCACGTGGCTGAATTCCAGCCCATTCACAAGGGGCCTTGGTTCTGCCCTTGAGCAGAACAAAGCTGAGCCATCAGGGACATGGAATTCTTTCTCTTCCTGCTGGACTGGAACCTGAGAACACATGTACCTGGAAGTACCCATTTTCTAATCATGAAAAGACAGTTGATTCAAAGCCCATATTCAAAGATCTAAGGCAGAGAGCACATTCAAGCGTCTGCAGCATCTATATAGGAACGGCAAAGTCAACCGCGTTCAGGAGCCAGGCTGGGTATACTGGGGGTGGTGGGAGGACCCTGCTGATCTTTCCTAAATGCATTCAAATCTCAGCACCAACAAATCCAGCACTGTGAGGGCCAAGGAGAATGTTCCAACCTTAGGTCTGCTGGCTCGTGAAATGCCCTGTGCTGCCCGCCAGGTCTCCATGGTGCCACAGTGAACCTGGGAGCTGCTGGGAGCCTGCCCTCAGCACTCGCTCCTCAGTCAGCCTGTGACAGCCCCGTTCAAGAAGCCCAGCCCTTCTAATAGGTTTGAACTGCCGCCGCTGCTGCTGCTAAGTCGCTTCAGTCATGTCTGACTCTGTGCAACCCCATAGATGGGAGCCCACCAGGCTCCCCCGTCCCTGGGATTCTCCAGGCAAGAACACCAGAGTAGGTTTCCATTTCCTTCTCCAATGTATGAAAGTGAAAAGTGAAAGTGAAGTCGCTCAGTCATTTCCGACTCTTAGCGACCCCATGGACTGCAGCCCACCAGGCTCCTCTGTCCATGGGATTTTCCAGGCAAGAGCACTGGAGTGGGTGCCATCGCCTTCTCCGCTAGAGTTGCCCTTTCCCTACTCACATCTAAGAGTTATGAATAACTTATGCTGAAAACATCTTAACTGTCACTTGAAAAACATCCTGGAGCAAACAGTACCTTCACTTCAACTGCGAAGAAACAAAAAGCCAAATTTCTGGGGCCAAGTTCAGTGCTGGCGAGGGAAATCCTGTAACAGGGCTGTTCCTTTAAGGGCTGAGGGGCATTGGGCAGAGCCCAGGCTCCGGTGCTTCGAGCGGCTGGAGCTTTCTAAGTTTTTATGTGACAAACACCATCCACCTGTCCCACATCCTGATAAATTTCCAAATGTACCAGAAACACGGAGATTGATTCAACATTTTTAAGTGAAAAGGGAACTGAATAGAGTAGAAATAAATCAAAAGGAAGTGGAGCTATTTCTGATATTTATTTTTTGAAAACTGGGAAATGACGGTGAGTTTCTTACATAGATGTGATGCCTAACAACTCTGTCAAAGGTGAGCTTAGATTCCACGTGAGCCCTTGTAAGCAATCAGTAGCCACAACTTTAGGGAGCCAATTAAATCAAGAACAAAGCAATGCCCCCCCCCCCCAACCTCCCACTGCATGGGCAGTAAAGAGAGAGGCACGAACCTGGCTAACTACAGGCATTCTGAGCGGAGTTTGCTGCCTTCAGGAACAGCGCCCCGTCTTCCTACAGGCTAAAGCTGAAGCTGATGTGAGTCTCCTTGTTCTTTGCAGATTTTTTATAGACTTCAAAAATAAACAGGGCTTCCCTGGTGGCTCAGTGGTAAAGAATCACCTGCCAGTGCAGGAGACGCGGGTCCGATCCCTGGTCCAGGGAGATCCTACATGCCAAGGAGCAACTAAGCTCGTGTGCCACAACTCCTGAGCCCATGCTTAGGGCCAGGGAGGCACGACTCCTGAGCCAAGGTGCCACCACTACTGAAGCCCGCGTGCCCTAGAGCCCGTGCTTCACGATGAGAGAAGCCCCCCGTAATGAGACGACATGCACCCAAACTGGAGAGTGGCCCAGGTCGCTCAACTAGAGAAAAGCCCATGCATTGCCATGAAGACCCAGAACAGCCAAAAACAAATAAACAATGTAATTCAGTAAAGTTCAACTCCAAACAAACAAACAAAACCCACCCCTGAACCTCCTTATTTACCAGAGTTTCTAATTATTTACTGTCAGTCAGGGTTAAGAGAATTTCTAAGTGCTGCCAATTTGGCCCACCTGAAGAACTGTTTGCGCTCAGGGCAACCTGGGATATAAACAACTGAAATGCATCCAGTTATAAACAACTGTGTTACCACCAAGGGCTTAATATCCTAACAGAATGAAGGTGCTTTTCTTACCAAGGTGTGAAAATTACAAGAGCTGCTCTGAGACCGCAGGGAGTCCCTGCCATGGGAGCAGGTGAGAGAGTGGGCCTGGCGGGGGCTCCTTCCCTGAGACAGGGATGTTGCTGGGACTCAAGATGCCCTCCGGTCCCTGCTCGTCTGGGGTCATCCCTGAGACAGGGATGTCGGTGGGACTCAAGATGCCCTCCACTCCCTGCCCGTCTGGGGTCACAGGGAACAGCAGACACCACTGTCTGTTTATCACTTTTGTTTTCAGGGGAGCTCCTAAGCTTTCCTCTGATGTTGCCTTATTCCATTCATTTACTCAACAAATACGTGTGCACACTCAGTCCACCTTCTAGAAGCTGAGGAAGGAACAATGAAGAAGTATGCAGGAAGGGCCTTGACGTCCAGACACCCTCGGCCCTACCCCGCGGGGATGGTCCTTCGCGCTCAGAAGCCCCTGTCCGGGGAACAGGGCAGCCTGCAGGTACACGCACAAGACAAAGCCTGGTGGCTGAAATCACATCAGTGTGGACCCCACGAGACACACTACTTCAACTTTCAGTTACTAAAAAGTAATGGTTCACTTAAAAAAAACAGACTATTTCACAAAAACCCTTTTAGATAACCTCTAAGAAGTGAGGGGACCATCCGCTTTTCTGGTACACAGGTCAGTGAGGCTCGACAGACACTCCAACATGCCCGACGTGTTACCATATGGGAAGATGTTCACGAGCCAAAGTCCTGGAACGCAACCTTCACGCTCCTTGATGTGACGATTTGATGAAAGCAAGACACCCGCACAAAGGCTGGTCTAAAGCTCATGTCAGGAAATGGAAATGCTGGCTTTGGCTGGGTTACATTTTTGGAAAAGGGGCTCCAACAGGAGGTTCAAAGCAGGGGGAGCATCTAGCAGGGGTGACCCTTCTTTGGTCCTGCAGCCACCCTGGCCTCCTGGGTGCAGACTCGCAGCCTTGGAGCCAAGGGCTCAGAGCAAGGTGTTGCGGGCTGGCAGCAGGGGCCTGAGGAGCTGGGAAATTAATCAGCACGTGTGAAACTAACAGGCTGGCAGCTGAAAGCCACTCCAGACGTGTGAAGAACTGTGATAGATTTCTGAGGACTCCCATTTCCCAAGAACGAGCAGGTATGGACAAAGATGAGCTGCTTAGTAAATTTGTTTTTTAAAAAGTATTTTTTCAAGAAGTCTTTGGCTGCGAAGGCTTCCAAAGTTTTAGCTAATAAGCTTTCATCTTTAATGAAAGGAAGATTTTTCTTCATCTGAACAGTGCAAGGGCTTGCTCAACCGTGAAGAAAACTGGTACATGGATCTTCACGGCACCAAATGCCACATTTTAAAACTCTGAAATCTAAGACTTTTAAAAGCTTCAATTAAACCCTGTCCAATTTAACGAGTGAGCACAGGGCAGAGATGTGAAGAGGACCCAAGGACCCTGCTCTCGAGGGCTCACAGTCTAGGGGGCGGGGGGCAGACGCTGTGGGACTGGCCACAGAGGCAAAGACCCTGAAGCCACCCCAACAGGAGCCCCCAAGCAGGACGGGGACCAGCAGGCTGAGAGCGGGCTTTTCACAGGAGGGGTCCGGGGTGCACCCTGAAAGATGAACAGGACTCTCAGAAATGAAAGGAGGGAAGGGCAGCTGGGGCAGAGCAAAGCACCTGGTGGTCAAAAGGTAAAGGATCTGCCTGCAGCTCAGGAGATGGGCTCAGCCCCTGGGTCGGAAAGACCCCTGCAGAAGGGAATGGCAACCTACGCCAGTATTCTGGTCTGGAGAATCCCATGGACAGCGGAGCCTGGTGGGCTACAGTTCATGGGGTCTCAAAGAGAAGGACACGACTGAGCAGCTCACTTTCTTTTTTTCTTTTCAAAGTAGATGAACGAAGGCATAACAGCGAGTCTGGAGAGGGCAAAGTGGCAGAAAAATGACTGATCTCATGGCGGTTGTGGTGGGAAGACCTGTGTCGTGGACAGACAGAAGGAGCCCAGATCCTCTCAGATTAAGGACTGGACTTTATTTGAAGGTAAATTGTTGGGGGAGGTGAAGGGGAAAACCAAGGGCAGCTGTTGACAGAAGCATGCCTTAGGAAACCGCCAGGAGTGTGTAGGATGGGCTGAAGACAGAAGCGCTGCTGGCTTCAGGAGAGGTGAAAACCCTGGGCCCTGCCCAGAGGGGGCCGAAAGGCAAAGCTGAGAGGGGGCAGGCGAGGCAGCAGCGCTGGGCGCTGGGCGCTGGTGTCTGAGTAGGTCTGGGGCGGTGGGTCGGGGCCAGGGTGCTCAGCTGATGCTGTGTTTCAAGCCCAAAGAAGAAGCATGCTTGTTAAGATGGGAAAGAAGATGAATATGAATATACCAGATCTACAAAGCAAAAGAAGAGCTAAAGACAGATTCAACACACTATGCAGAAAAAAATTATGTAAAAATTAAAAGATAACTGTTCTTTATTTTGGACTAAGCCCATGTATTTAACATCAAGGATCCTTTCAGTGTCTTCAAGTGGCAGCTGATGGGGTAGTCACAGTTAAAACATAACCCTGACACTCACCAGGGAGAAAATGTAGCTGAAGGTGCGTACATGCTAAGTCACTTCAGGCATGTCTTTGCCACCCTATGGACTGCAGCCTGCCAGGCTCCTCTGTCCATGGGGTTCTCCAGGCAAGAATACTGGAGTGGGTTGCCACGCCCTCCTCCAGAGGATCTCCCCGACTCAGGGATGGAAACCGCATCTCTTACGTCTCTGCATGGGCAGGCAGGTTCTTACCACTAGCGCCCCCTGGAAAGCCCCTTAGCCAAAGGTAACACAGTGGTTTCAACTCGCTTTTAGATTTTCCATCTTTCCAGATTGTACGGATCCTCCCCATTCCGTTTGGTGGCCACACGTGCCAGGTACTGGATGTGCCGCGACTTGGTTCCCCAGCCTCCGCGTGAAGGGCGGGAGCGGCAGAGGAGCGCTGCCTCTGTTGCCTAGCAGCCAGAGCGCTCACGGAAGACGCTCCACGGCACCCCGCAGCTCGTTTCCTCCGCGGTACTTTTTCTGACTCAGACTCTGCTGGAAGAGATGCAGAAATAGAGAAAGCGGCTGCCCACCCCGGCATGTCCATCGACTGTTGTTTTTTTTTTTTTTTTTTCTCACAGCCAGCACATGCTATTCCAACCAGCAGGCGATTTGCTTTTTAAGCATAAAAACTGACAGTTATTCTTTGATGCTTAAATAGAACCATGAACAGGAGGGGCTGCCTGACCGAGACCCCGCCTGGAGCTCCCGGAGAGGGACGGTCAAGGCGCGTTGCCCACAGATCCAGTAGCTATAAAACCACCTGCCTCCTGGAAACACTGTGAGATAGCTCAGGTGACAGGCATTGTGACATTTAGGTTCAACACACCTCAAACTCCAGATAGTGGTCTTTGAGCTTGTACTCGTCCACCTCCTTGGCTTTAACCTTCTTGTCGGGCGGGTAGGAGCGGTGCTCAGCCAGCTCCGTGGTGATCTGCCTCAGCTTGCTCTCGTGAGATTTCAGCTGCTCCTCCTGCGGGGGAACATGAAGCCATTGAGCATCCAGAACATGAAATCAGAAAACAGTTGCAGCGCAGTTTTAAAAGACCCCTCATGATGAATGACTTTCATTCATCCAGCCTGCCTCTGCTGCCACGTTCCACCAGCTTTCTCAGCCAGGTGCACCTTCTGTCCACTGAAAAAGATAGTCACAACCTAAAAGTTGAGAGTTATGTTTCATTCAGTGGGAAATTTTAGGACTCCAAGCCCAGAGCCAGCATCTCAAGGGACCCCAAGAGAACTGCTCCGAGGAGGTGAGGGGAGGAGTCAGGTCACACACAAGTTTTGCAAGAAAGGGCAGGTAGTCTTATCATCAAAAGATTACTGTTAGAGGAAACCAGATATCCCAAGTTCAGGAATTTAGCGCTTTTCTAGGTATGGGAAGATGCGAGAGTCTCCGCCCACTGACATCATTTCTTTGATTGCATCTCAGCTATCCTAGGCCGAGACTCTGTGTTTTTCACATCCTGAGCGAACCCTGGGCTCCGCGTAGGGAGTGGCTGCAGTCTGATGGCTGTTAGATGGCAGCTGTTAGATCTGATGGAGTCTGATGGCTGTTAGATCGCAGGGGCCTTCTTCTCTTTCCCGAGTATCCTTAGGCTCGCCTTGGAGGGCTGATGACTGTGACATCCTTGTTTACTGACAGGGCAGGAAATACTTCATTTCTCACTTTGGAAAATGGTATCCAGGGCCAAGGCCAGCCTCCCCAGCCAGGCCCGTGGTCTCCAAGAGAGACTCCAACAGGAGCGGCATGGAGCACCCGTGCTAAGGGCCGCACGATCGGACTTCTCCACGCCATGACCTCAGCAGGGCCGTCCTGTCACTATGGGTGAAGACCTACCCAAATGCTTTCCTTTTTGAGACAAGCAGTGCCTTCAAGAATAACTTTCTGAAGGCTGTTATTCTAAAAACTGTAGTAATCTACGCTTTTCCCTCCCAAATAGTAGAGGTTCTGACGTCCCTCAACTACAAATTTACTGAGGCACATTTAACTTGTTTTCTGGTTTCTCTGGGCTGTTATAAATGATGCTACATCCTTATAGATGTTGCCCAGTGAACATGGGCAAGGTGTTCCTATAGCATACAGGCACGTCCCGCTTTACTGCACTTCGCAGATAATGTGTTTTTTCCAAACTGAAGGTTTGTGGAAACCCTGTGTGGAGCAAGTCTACTGATGCTGTTTTTCTAACACTGCTCACTTTGGGTCTCTGTGCCACATTTGTAGCACTCAAAATATTTCAAACCTGTTCATTATAATTACTTTGTTACAGTGGTCTGAGAGCAGTGATCCTTGCTGATACCACTACAGCTGCATGGAAGGCTCGGACGAGGATGGTTAATACTGAGCAATAAAACATTGCTTCATTAAGGTAGATACATTGTTTTTCTGGACACAATGCTCTTACACACTTAATAGGCTGGGGTATAGTGTAAGCAGGACCATTATATGCACTGAGAAACCAAAAAAGTATGTGACTTGCTTTATTGAGATATTTATTTTATTGCAATGGTCTGAAACCAAATCAACAATGTCTCTGAAATCTGTGGTCACCAAGAGGTGAAGTTTCTGGGTTTTAGAACATGCACATCTTTAATATAATGGTAAACTGGTTTTCACGTGTTTCCACCAGCTTACATTTCCATAGTAGGCTTGAAGATTCCCATTGTTCTACACCCTTGCCAAAACTTGATATGACATCAAACTTGCAAATTGTTGCTAATTTCATGGGTATAAAATGATTTGAATTTACATTTTCCTGATTACAAGTAAGGATGAACACGTTCATATGTTTACAGGACTTCCTCTTCTGTGATCTGGCTGCTGAAATACTGGACCCATTTTTCTGTTGAGTCCAGATTTGTAAAGTAAAGTGATTTGTAGTTTATAGCTTATAGTGTATAGTTTGGGTGGCGGTGGTGGTTTAGTTGCTAAGTCGAGTCTGACTCTTTGTGACCCCATGGCTCCGCTGTCCATGGGATTCTCCGGACAAGAATACTAGTTTGCCACGGGTTGCCATTTCCTACTCTGGGGGATCTTCCCAACCCAGGAATTGAACCCAGTCTCTGGTATTGCAGGCAGATTCTTTACTGACTGAGCTACAAGGGAAGCCAGTGTATAATTTATTCCCAGTCAAATAAATGTCAAAATTCAATGTGCACTGCTTTATTCCAACTTCACTGACTTCATGAAGAATCAAGGAAATAATCTCAAAATAACAATATTTTAAAGTCACCTCATGCCAATGATGCAAAACCTAGATAGAATCACGAGGAAATATCAGTCAAATCTATATTAAGAGACTTACTATAAAATAAATGGCTTGTAATCTTTAAAAATGTCAAGATCATTAAAGTCAAGGGAAAAGCAGAAAAGAAAATGATACTCCTTAAATCTATTTTGACTAATGAAATAAAAATTCCAAGTGGCTCTTATGGGCATAGATAGGTACAGACTGCAAATTACCCCAAGGTTAAAATCCCACAACAGAGGGATTTTCCTGATGAAAACAGATGTAAAAACAGAGAAGCAGGAAGGCAACAGCCCAAGATGCAGCGTGTTCCTAGCCTCACACAGACAGTTGTATCTGTAATATCCACAGGGAAGATGGACCAGCAGGAACCTCCCTGTTTTCTTCCCTTTTATCTTTGCCCTCGCAATCCATTAGGGGAGCGGGCAGGCCACTCTCATGGGACAACACTAATGAAAGGGATTTCACAGAAGGCAGAAACGCACCAAAGTTCAATGAAAAGGAACAGACAGCAAATGGCAAGCACCTGCTGAAACAGTTTCACGTAGGAAGTCATGACTTAAATATCAGCATTAAATAAAGGACGAAGGAAAAACTACTGCTGTCAACAGATGTACATTGGTAGTACTTTTGATCACACATACAATGAAATTTTATCCAAAAGGCAAGTTTCAAATGATGTCACTTAATATTGAATTTTTCCTACTTATATAGTAGTTTGACTTTGAAGAAAATTTCATATTTTCCTTTAAAATACCAAACTCTAATCTCATGAAGAGACGTCTTAGCTGATGAGGTGAGGGGCACAGGTGACCTAGCTGCTCACGACCTCGCAGTGAGTCCAGGGCTGAGGTAGGGCCAAAGCCTCCCCTTCAAGGTTCAGCTGGACGGTTCAGCCGCCAGCCAGGCACAAGTCAGCTCTGCATCCCTTTATATCAAGCACAAGGCTCAAGGAAGGGAGGGAAGCTTGAGGTGGACACAACTGTCCACCTGCACACCTACTAGGTGACAGGCACTGTGTGTGGTTGTGTGTGTGTGTGTGTGTGCGTACACGCACATGTGCTCAGTCCTGTCTCTTAGTGACCCCATGGACTGTAGCCCTCCAGGCTCCTCTGTCCATGGGTTTCTCCAGGCAAGAACACTGCAGTGGGTTGCCATGCCCTTCTCCAGGGTATGCCATGCCCTTCCCAACCTGGGGACTGAATCTGCATCGCTTGCGTCTCCTGCACGGTACTCAATGCTTTTTTTTTTGCTGTGGAATACACAATCCCAGGAACTCGATAGTGAAAGAGACCCTGGCCTTCGTCACCCCTCTCACCTCTTCCTCTTGGAGGCCAGGAGATCCAAAAAGATCAAGTCCTTGCTGGAGGCCCTGGGGTAAAGGCAGAGGAGCAGCAGCTCCATTCTCCCAACTCTGAGCCTCTAGACAACTGTTTAAAACCCAAAGAGCTGCTGAAAACACGAGTTTCAAAACCGTCTGCTCTCTCATGGATCAGCGCTGACCTCAGCCGTCAAGGCTGTCAGTAAACTCATCCGTCCTCATCTGCCTTCTCTCCCGCAGCTCCCAGACACCCAGATGCCAACCCAGATGCCAACCCAGATCCTTTCTCCAACTCCATTCAAAGCCAGAATCCCCAGATGTCACAGCCTCTTCCACTTCTGTATCTATCACGCTTAAATGTCCACGTGTGTGCATGCCAAGTCCCTTCAGTCGTGTCCAGCTCTTTGTGACCCCACGGACTGTGACCCACCAGACTCCTCTGTCCATGGAGATTCTCCAGGAAAGAATACTGCAGTGGGTTGCCATTCCCTCCTCCAGGAATCCAACCCGTGTCTCCTATGGATCCTGCATTGCAGGCGGATTCTCTACCACTGAATCACTGGAGAAGCCCTAAACGTTCATGGAAAAGCCCTAAATATACCCGAACCTCTGTAAATTTTATCTTCCTTACTGATTACAAGTTCTCTGAAGGCAGAGAGAGGTCATTTCCCCTTCTCTCAGCTCCTGGGGGTCTAGTATGGTGCTGGGTGGGGGGAAAGCAAGAGGCATGGTTCTGGCTTGTAGAAGTCACCTAACCAACATCCAGCACCTAGGAACTGAAGGTGAGTCTCAGCTCTTTTTAAAATGTCCACACACCTCACAAGGCACCTGACATTTGGTCCCCTTCAGAAACAAGAGCTGAATAAATGGACTTTTTTTTTTTTTTTAAAGGGGGAAGGTAGAGAGGGAGACCTCAGACTGTTTGCTTGTGCTGTTTTAAAGTAGACATGATTTAGGAGATAATGGAATTTCTAGGAATCTGCCCGGCAATTAACGATTCAAATTGCTAAATGCTGCAGCTTCATCAAACCTGAGCTGCAGGAATTTAGACTATAGAACACCTGCCTTCAAAGTGGTCCAAAGGGACAACTGCTGAAAGCCCCATCAGAGAGACTGTTTCACTGGTTCACTTTTAAGACCCGTTTTAAAGACCTGAAGGAGTGTTTGCTGAGCTTCAGATAATAACCTAACTGTCTGATTGAGCCCTTGGTACACAATACACTGTTGTGGTTGTTTTAGCTGGTAAGTTGTACCAGCCTTTGAGACCCCACGGACTGTAGCTGGCCAGGCTCCTCTAACCATGGCATTTCCAGGCAAGAATACTGGAATGGGCTGCCATCTCCTCCTCCAGGGGATCTTCCTGACCCAGGGATCAAACCTGCATCTCCTGGCAGGAGGATTCTTTACTACTGAGCCACAAAGGAAGCCCACCCATATGTTACATGCTGCTAAGTCACCTCAGTCGTGTCCGACTCTGTGCAACCCCATAGATGGCAGCCCACTAGGCTCCCCCATCCCTAGGATTCTCTACGCAAGAACACTGATACAGCTCTCTAAGAAATGAATATGAAAGCTGTCCATTCTGAAAAGGTGTGGAACACTGTAGTCCAAGTTCATGCCAAGGAGTCTAGACTGTGTTTTGTTGCTAATAGTCAGCAGTTTTGGTTACATGACACGGAAGGAATCCTATTTTAGCCAGCTCTGTGCAGGATGGATTGGAGAGAAACAAGAGTCAGACAAGAGGGACCTCAGCCGGTCTGGGAACAGGCTGCCAGAGCTCTCCAAAGCGGGGTGAGTGCACCCCAGGCAAGGTGACCCACTGGAGAGAAATTTTTTAAATCAGCATTGAGGCATAATTCACACTTTACTATACAAAGCTCCCGTGAGAAATGTATAATTTAGAGCTCTTAAATATATTCCCAGAGCTGTGAAACCATTGCATTTAATTTTATGACATTTTAGTTCCCCTAAAAGGAACCTTTTGGAATGCAATCACATGATACGCTCTTTTGTGGCTGGCTTTTCACGTAGCACGGTTCCCAAGGCTCATCCACACTGGGTGTCAGCGCTGAATTCTTTAACGGCTGAATCAAGCCACGGGTGTGGCTGCTCATTCATCCGAGCAGCAGCCCGTGCCCGGGCCCACCTTTAGGTTGTTATGAGCAACACCGCTGTGAACAGTCGTGTAAAAGTTTTTATGTGAGTACATGTTTGCATTCTCCTGTTATCAAAGTAGGAGTGAAACTGCTGTTAAACACGTCTATATTTAATCATTTGGTAAACCACCAAAGTGTTTACATTCCTAGCAGCAATATGTGAGAGTTGCAATTTCTCCATAACCTCACCATTACATTACTTTTCATAAAAAACTTAAAAATGTATAGCCATGCTAATGGTATCTCATGATTCTGATTTGTAGTCCCCTAATGACGTTCAGCATTTCTCATGTTATACTGATAGAAGGACATGTAAGACATTTTATTAAAAAGATCCAATACATATACTGAAGGATGCCCACTCAAATATTTAGTACTGACAAGGCAAAGGATTCAAAAAGTCAGGACACCAGAGGTCAAGGGGACCAGAGTGGCTGAGGGACACGGGTGTGGTAGAGAGACGTTTGGGAAGGAGGAGTGGCTGGACTGAGCACGTGACGCTGAGCGGGTGGGCAGGCGGGGCTCTGGCCAGCGAGGGACATGCCCAGAGAAGGACCGCCATCGTCGGGGTCTCCGCTCCTCATGACCACCGTGCAGGTCACCAAGAGGGCGGGCGGGTCAGCCGGTGACCCTGGAGCTGGCGCTGGGCCATCAGAGGCTCCTCACCCAGCCCCCGACCTTGGGATGTACCTTCTTGCCTTCCCCACGCTAGGAGCTGCCCCAGGTTGCGGCCTTGAGACAGCAGGTGGTGCGGGGACCATCTGGACGAATGACTGAACGAAGTCAAGGCTGCTCATAAACTTCAAGATCCTGGAGGCAGGTGCAGGGTCGGCTTGTCTCTCGGCTGCTCCAGACTCGTCAGTAAGCTCCCGTGCTCATTAAACCCACCCAGAGCAGCCCGCATTGGCTGCCCCTGTCTCTGGCCTCCCCTGGCCGTCCTCATGCGGGACCAGTCTGTGAACCAATGCCGCCCCCTCTCCCGGGCCTCCACACGGCTGCCCTGCGGTCAAACCATGGGATGGATAACACGAGGCTGGAAGCAAACACAGCAAACACAGCACTTTCCTGTCTGTGATCTGTGCTAACGCAAGGCCTGGCCCTCCACAGGGAGCACTCGGTGGGCATCCAGAGTCAGCCTCTAACGGGACCCTGGCTGGGAATCAAAGAGGGAAACAGGACAAGGCAGTGGGGGAGACCACCCCTGCAGGAGGCGTGGTCTCCAGGGGACGCGGGAGGGAGGCAGGTGTGTTGCAGGGCGGGCTCTCTGATCTGCAGGGCAGGTGGCTGGACACAGGCTGGGTCTTAGAAACACACGCATTCCTGGGGACCCTGGCTGAGACCTGATGGATGGAGGAGTGGGTGGAGATGAGAAAGGTGCATTTTAGGTAAGTCCACTGGTAAATTACGTGCATTAATGTTTGAAAATGACTACCTGATGAGTAGAAAAGAAGGCCTGAAAGATCCTACAGACAGCCAGCCACGAAGTCCTAAGTCTGGAGTGCTACATGGAAGGAGAAGCAAAACTTAAAAGATTTTCACACCAGTCTCTCCACCTGCAACAGGAAGAGAAATGTGCTCTGGAAACACGGCCGCAAAAACAACTACAAGAAGGCGACTCCTCCCACACAGCAGAGCTGCTCGGAGAGAACCATGCCACACTGACAATCATCAATTTCAGGAACGGTGGCTAATATGCTTTGGAGAGGAGACAAGAGTAAAATTAAAGAGAAGCTTGCAAATGACAGGGTGGTGAACAGTGTCTTTAAAAGCACCAAACAATCTTCTAATTGAATATTTCGATTTTTCCTAATACTGGTTAACTTTTTTTTTTCTCACCCTGGTAATATGTCTACTTTGTAGACTGAAATTACCCAAGTGGTCTGGCATGCCGGGGAGGGGCAGCAGGCTGTGGAGGAGGGAAAGATGGCCGGGCCGGAGCAGTGGTTGCAGACGGTGGGGGCCGCGGCCCCGAGGGACACCAGGCAGCGCCCAGAGCCAGTCCTGGTTGTCACAAAGCAGGGTGATATTGGCATTGAGTGGGCAGAGGCTGCGAACACTGCTCAGCACCCTTTGACCCACAACGATGCAGCCCTCAGGGCCCAGGTCGGCAGGGCTGAGGCCGAGAACCTGGGGTAAAGGGGGAGCCTCGCCCTGAAGGCGAGGAGGCCTGCGGGGGCATCCAGACGGGCCTCCCGGGTTCGAGAAGGGTGACTGTGACTCAGCAAAGCAGAAGGTGCCCAGACACCTGGAGCAGACGGTCTGCGCACCAGGCCCCTCCCCTTCTCTAACCTGCTCTTGATCAAGAGCTGGCTTCCACATATTTGCTCCTAATTCTCCGATTACTCTCAAGGCCAAGGCACATTCTCCATAGGTAGTAAACAAACATGATGACCTGGGCAAAAAATGTACAGAGCTGGTGATAGAATCTTAGACAACATTCTAGACAATCTCCTCATTTTCCAGAAGGAAAACCGAGGCCCACAGAGTCTCAGTGACTCACTTGTCTGTGGGTGGGGGTGGGGGTGGCATCATTGTATTCTTTTTTTTTTTTTTTTTTTTTAACAACAAAGAAATTAAATTCCTGAAAGGGTTTGGTCATCTTACTGACACAGAGGATGCTTCTTGCTGGTCACTACTTGCTTGTTTAAAATTGTGAACTCACCATTTTGATCACATTACACATGTATTTTTTACACTTCTGTGTTCAAAATGAGGAAAAATATAAAAAATGTTACGCATTTCATTTTAAATTCCAACGTAGGGCATTTGTTTAAAATAAGAGACTGCCACGACAAAGGTGGTGGGGTCTTGTGGTAAAAATATACAAATGAATAAATGCACTCATTTTCACATATAAGTGACTAACCAATGTATGTACATGCATAGTCACTTTAGTCTTGTCTGATTCTTTGCGACCCCATGGACTGTAGCCCACCAGGCTCCTCTGTCCATGGGATTCTCCAGGCAAGAATACTGGAGTGGGCTGCCATGCCTTCCTCCAGGGAATCTTCCTGACCCAGGGAATGAACCCGCGTCTCTTGTGTTTCCTGCATTGGCAGGCGGATTCTTTACCACTCGAGTCACCTGGGAAACCCTACCAATGTATAGCCCAGATACAAATAGGACAGAAGCACACTTTCCCCTGGTGGCTCAGAGGGTAAAGGTCCGCCTGCAATGTGGGAGACCTAGGTTGGATCTCCGGGTTGGGAAGATCCCCTGGAGAAGGGAACAGGTACCCACTCCAGTATTCTTGCCTGGAGAATCTCCATGGATAGAGAAGCCTGGCGGGCTACAGTCCATGGGGTCGCAAAGAGTCAGACATGACTTAGCGACTTTCACTCACTCACTCACATTTTTTCCAAGTAGAAAATAAATAGAAATGTACGTTCCACAGTGAGAAAAGAGCCAGGAAAAGCTCACATGTTGCTCTAAAGTTACTAATGTTCCTCTTTAACTTCAGATCACCTTTTACCCCAGATCTTTTACAGGAGTAATGGCGAGAAAGACCAATTTTTTGAAAAATACCAACTGGAAAACTCCTAGTGAAATTAATAAAATAAAACTCAAGTTTTGAAGGTATTTTTGCCTCAAGTTGTTCAACTGTTTTTCTCTCCTCTAACCTTGTGTAATATAATAATATAAAGAAAACTGAGCACCAAAGAATCGATGCTTTTGAACTGTGGTGTTGGAGAAGACTCTTGAGAGTCCCTTGGACTGAAAGGAGATCCAACCAGTCAATCCTAAAGGATATCAGTCCTGAATATTCATTGGAAGGACTGATGCTGAAGCTGAAACTCCAATATTTTGGCCACCTGATGCGAAGAACTGGCTCATTAGAAAAGACCCTGATGCTGGGAAAGATTGAAGGTGGGAAGAGAGGGGGATAACAGAGGATGAGATGGTTGGATGGCATCACCGACTCAACAGACATGAGTTTGAGTAAACTCCAGGAGTTGGTGATGGACAGGGAGGCCTGGTGTGCTGCAGTCCATGGGGTCGCAAAGAATCAGACATGACTGAGGGACTGAACTGAACTGAACCTTGTGTAGAGTGGCTTACTGTTTATGTTAAGCACCCAAAGTTAAAGTGGGGAAATGCATTTGGTTTGAGAGCTCGTATTTTAGCTGGGTGGATAAAGAAGTCTGGCCAATAAGCAGTAAAGCTTTCCTTTTCTCTTAGGATACTTATTATCTTTGAAAGTTAAATGCCATTTTGCCTTGTAAAGTGAGCTGTTTGGTCCTTTCTATTCCTAACAGGTTTTTTGGTAGTTAGTCCATGAACTAGACAGCAAGAGCAGTGCTCAGGTGGAGAGCATCAGCCAAACCACATCAATAATAATGGTGAACTTACAGAAACCACAGAATGTCTCCTGAAACCACGTCTCCTCTCTCTCTGCGCCAGCCTGTCTCTACGCACTTGGGCAGGACCCCACGTCCCTCCTCCATGTCCTTACTGCGTTCATCCCCCCGAGGGTGCCTGCTCTCGCCGCAGGGGCCAGTTGCTTCCTGCCACTTCACCGGGGATCTTTTTTGTCCTGTTTGTACCTGATCTTCTCCCCCTTCTCTTGGCCTAACATTTTCCCTGTGTTTTTCTTGACTAACTTAAAAACTATTGTTTCTCAAGTATCCGTTCGGCTCTGCTCCTGAGCACTCCTTGCAACCTCTGGAGGTAAAAAGAGAGAAAGGACACAGCAAAGGACTCTGGAAAGAAGCATCAAGAGGGCAGTAGGAGATGAGCGGGAACCCAAAGCCAGAGGGGACACCACAGTGCCCAGAGCCCACACCTAAGGGCAGCCCTATTCCTCGCGTCACGGAGCACAGTAGGCCGTCAGGAGGCCCCAAACCCTCCTGCTTCCATCCATCTCCTCCTTAAACTAACTCATTTTTCCTCTTTCTATTGAAAGCGCCTTTTTCTTACATTAGTTTTCACCTCTAATACTTTCTTCCTATTGTAAAAAGAAAAAAATTTGAAGCACTGATTTGATCACATTAATTCCCTACTTACACTACTTTCCTAAGGATGCTGGGGACTGGTGAGGCATCCCAAATCCTCCTCGTGACCAAATGAGACCTTTCATCATTTGGTCTTTGCTTGGCACCAGCTGCAGAGGCTTCCCTGGCAGCTCAGCAGGTAAAAGAGTCTGCCTGTAGTGCAGGAGATGCAAGAGGTGGGGGTTAATACAGAGTGAAGTAAGTCAGAAAGAAAAACACCAATACAGTATACTAACGCATATATATGGAATTTAGAAAGATGGTAACGATGACCCTATATGTGAGACAGCAAAAGACACAGATGTAAAGAACAGACTTTGGACTCTGTGGGAAAAGGCAAGGGTGGGATGATTTGAGAGAATAGCATTGAAACATGTATATTACCATATGTGAAACAGATCGCCAGTCCAGGTTCGATGCATGAGACAGGGCACTCAGGGCTGGTGCACTGGGATGACCCAGAGGGATGGGGTGGGGAGGGAGGTGGAAGCGGGGGTTCAGGACGGGGAACACATGGACACCCGTGGCTGACTCATGTGAATGTGTGGCAAAACCCACTACAATACTCTAATTAGCCTCCAATTAAAATAAATAAATTAATTAAAAAAAAAAAAAGGTGGGGGTTTGATCCCTGGGTTGGGAAGATCCCCTGGAAGAGGGCATGGCAACCCACTCCAGTATTCTTGCCTGGAGAATCCCATGGACAGAAAAGTCTAGCGGGATAGTCCATGGGGTTGGAGAGTCAGACACACGACTGAAGCAACTTAGCGTGCACGCATACACACACACAGCTCCACAGAGGAGTGTTTCCTGCCTTTCACGACACTGGGTGCTCAAGTCACACCTGATGACGGGGCGAGGCTCCCACATCTGCGCTGCCCCCTTTCCCTCTTGGGCTCACTCTGCTGGGCGGCCCCCTTTCCCACACCCCTCCTGCCGCCCATCCTGTGAGTGTCTCCCTCACCCCCAAGGCCAGGCCCTGTCTGGAGCCTGCAAGGTCCTTTGGACTTAATCTACATGTGCCTCTGATCAAACTGTTGCAATTGCTTGTTTGTATTTGCCAATTGGATCCCAGAGATGGCCTGGGTTTCATTTGCCTTTCTATTTCCAGAGCCAAAAATAGTCTCTGAGGTACAACAGGCACATGATATGCTCTTATTAATAAATGTTCTGTTGATAACCATGATGTTGGGTGTGTGGACGAGCTAGTTAATATCAAGATCTGGTTGATCACAGCCAGATGCAACTCTATTATTGCACCGATAAGAAATTCACAAAGACGTCAAAGTAGCTTCCAAAATCCTTAACAAGTCAGTGGAAATAGTGGCCTTGCAGACAGGTTTAAAACTGGTAGACATGGCTTGTATGCAGTGTCCTTAGAACAGAGTTGTAAGCAGGAAAGGAGTGCCATAAAATGTGACCTTCAGAAACAGCGACCTGATAAAAGGAGAGCAGCTCACCGAAGCCCTCTGATGAGAGTTCTCGTGCGCTCTGTCTGCATCCTCTGGGAAAACCACCAGGGTCCACTCAGAGGGTGGGGAAGGCCCTGCCTCGCTGCACTGTGAGCAGTAGGTCCCTGGGAATGTTTCCAACATCACACACAGTCTGGGATTTGGGAAAAGCTCAACAAAATGAAGAGTTAAACCAACGAGTGAATAAAAAGCTGGTTTCCAAGGCAGGACATCTACCCTTAGCCAGGTGTTTAAAAAATATGAACTGTTGGGAAAAACAAAACAAAACAAAAAACAAAAATACAAGTGAAGCTGGTATACCTGAGTAGTGAACTAACTTTAGAAACGAGTTCAAAGTGTGCGTCCACCCCGTCTCAAGTCTGCCGTGTCTGCTTCCCACGCGAAGTGTAGAGGCCCCCGGCATGCTGCGTCTGCCCCCTTGACAACAAGGCCCTCCAGGGCGAGGTCTCATCCTTGCCCCCAGAATATGGATACAAATAGTAAGACTACTTTACAAAGTGTGAAATGACAAGGTGTAAAGATCAAAACGCCTTTACCTGAGACAGTTTTGTCGTGGTGGCAGGCAGCAGCGGGCGACTAAACTTCCTCTGAGACCCAATGGCTGCTGGAAAGGGCGGTGCAGAAAACACAGCCGCGACGCAGTTAATCTTGCTTATCCATCCCTGCATTTCCTCCGGGCTCCTAGGAGACACAGGCATATTTATGTCAGGGTATTTCCACACCTGCGTGCATGGCATCCTGCCCACTTCTCACCACTGATCTAAAATGACATATAAAATCATTCACTCTTCTTGGGAAGAATTAATCCCTGGCAAAACTTCACTGGAGAGGAACATTTTCAAGAGCATTCGCCATGGCAACGAAAGGCCCTGGAACCCATGATCATCGAGGAGTAAGACTGTGACTACTGCCCGAGGATACAGAGGAAACGAAGCAAAATCACCCACAGCAAGTGTTTATTAAACCCTCTACTTTCTAGTTGATGCTGATACTAGGCTAGTCACAAATTAATTTAAAAATTAACTCATCTCTTCTAATCACATAATTTGATTTTAAAAAGCAACTGAGGGATAAACTGATAGAGGGAATATAAAGAGGTATATACACCCACTTTGGAAAGTAATTTGGACAGTTTTTTAACAAAATTAACTATAAATTTATCAGCAATTCTACTCCTAGGTATATATTTACTCAAGGGAAATAAAAACATAGAGGCACTAAGAGATTTGTCTGTGCATATTCACAGGAGCACTATTTATAAGCGTCAAAAAGGAGAAACACTCTAAATGCCCATCAACTGGTGAAGGAATGGACACAGTGAAGTCTGTATCCTTACAGAGCATCACCACCCAGCAGCAGAGGCGTGGAGAGCCGAGACAAGCCTCAGTCTGGACGACCCCATACCTTTATGCGGAGCAACAGAAAATCCCACATACTCTATGCCTGCAGGCATATGGAAATTCCAGAAAAGGGCATACAAAGAGGAGACCAGTGGTGTTCGGGCCAGGGGTAAGAACGGCACAGGGGCTGTCTGTGTAGGGTGATGGAAGTGTCTACAGCTGGACGGGGTTGCACGATTCTGCAAATTTACGAAACGTCACTGTGAACTTAGAAGTATGTGAGGTGCACCTCGATAGGACATAAAAATATCCACCTGAGAGGATGTGGCAATCTCCTGAGGTCAGTGTCACACTGTGAACTCGTATGCCATGTTGGCAGAGCCCGGCACTGACAATACTTGTGAACTCATAAAGGAAGGGAAGAAACAGATCCGAACTAGGTGAGGTACCCGCCGGCTCTACAGTCAATACAAAGATGGACAAAAAGCCAGCCCATCTAAAAGTCCCTTTCTGCACAGTTCCCCTGAAAGCGATGGCGCTGAGCTGGCAGCACACCAGGGCTCTCCCTCACCGCGCCCCACGCCCCTCTTTCACGGGACTCAACTCTGCATCAGTTATATTTGGAGTTATCAGATCTCCTGAGGTATCATATCCAGCACTTTTAGACATTTAAAAACAATAATGCTGGGGAACAGAATAATTTGAAGGACTTTTATGACTAATAGCCGTAATTATGCATCTGGCTGTGGTTCCCTTGGGTGTTAACTGTCTTACTCCCACACTAAAAATATCCTGTGTAACTTGGGTTTCCTTACAACTTCCTCCTCACCGGATGTCAGCAGTTTTACACCTTTGCAAGCTCAGCATCCACGGATCGCCAGAGAACCTGTTCTTGTTCTCATTCCCCTTTCTCCTCTTCCACTGTTTTCATCAACAAGTACGCAGACACCCATATTTACTATCTTGACGTCAAATGTCATGCCAGTGCCAAATGCGGTCACCTGGCAGGGCTGGGTTGAGAGTGGTTCTGAGGTCAAGCTCAAGCTGTAAAAGGCACGCCGTGAATAATTAACAGTGCCTGCCACAGACACCCATGCGACGTGTGCAACTAGACTGCCTGTTCTAGAGGCTCAGTTCCAAAAATTCCAAGTTTCTCACTTCATAAATCCAGAATTCTCCACATGGAGTGTTCCATCCCTCATCTGAAGGCTGTCATGGACTCCTTATTACACAGGCAATCCACCCTGCTTCCGTGCCCACAGTATGACTTTATCTTTTCCTTCTAGTTTAATCACAGACTCTTAAAGCTCAGAAGAAGAGAGAGAGAAGGAAGTGAAATCCACACTTCCTGCACAGCCTCCACGTGCCAGGCGCTGTGTCAAGGCTCTCTGCACACCTGATCTCCTTTGCTTCTCCCCAGAACCCTGTGACATGTGCGCTAGGAACAAGCTGAGGTCCACAGAGGTTAAACTGTGGCCACGACAAAGACTCGGGCAGCGGTCAGTCATCTGAGTCCCGGTCTGCCGCACTCACTGCGTGACAGGACTGGCACTAAAGCCCTGGTTTCCTTTATGAGGGTGTTACGTCCAGAGCTGGTCAGGGGCTGACAAAGGGTCACAGGGCGACTCCAAGGAAACAGAAAGCGCGCCCCGGGGTTTCCATTAGTCTAGCTTCCTTAGATCGTTGTCTCTCTATTGTAGCCGGCTAGTGACTCTGACTCAGCAAGTGTGCCCTGTAGATCCCGATTCTCTTTCTTGGTGTAAAGTGGTGCTCTGCAAACTAAAAATCCAAACCAAACCAACCAATGAAACCTACTGGGCTTGAAAAAGCAAGACCCTCCAATCAGCCGTCTTCAGCTTGAGCACGTTGGGCTTCTTCTCGTAGTCAGTGGCCTGGGACGCCAGCGCGTGGTGCACACTCACGGCGTTTTTCAGGTCCTCCTCCGACAGGGCCTTCTCTGGCTTATATTCGTCCTGTAGGCAGATACGAAGAAAGCAAAGAGACGTTCAGACTTCTCTTCTCTTTTTAAAACCTATTAACTGCAAGAAAAGTTTGGAAAATCCATGAAGGTGCATGAAAAAACTGAAGTGAAGTGAATGACGGGTAAAAACAACTCCGTGCTACTTCATTAATGTCACCAAACATTCTGTTCTTTGAAAAGTAGTCTCAGAATGAGAAAATATACATTTATCAAAGGCGCACTTTTGCAAAAGCTGATATATAATAAGAGCTGCTGCTGCTGCTGCTAGATCACTTCAGTCGTGTCCGACTCTGTGTGACCCCATAGACGGCAGCCCACCAGGCTCCCCCGTCTCTGGGATTCGCAAGGCAAGAACACTGGAGTGGGTTGCAATTTCCTTCTCCAATGCATGAAAGTGAAAAGTGAAAGTGAAGTCGCTCAGTCCTGTCCAACCCTCAGCGACCCCATGAACTGCAGCCTTCCAGGCTCCTCCATCCATGGGATTTTCCAGGTAGGAGTACTGGAGTGGGGTGCCATTGCCTTCTCCGAATTAAAGAGCTAAGGAAGGTCAAAGATAAAATATCTAACCACACGTTTTACAGTGGTTTGAAATGAAGCGAGGTCTCATAGGGTGATTTGGTTTCATAAACAAATGGACACCCATCAGCAGAAGTGAACTGACTGTGAAAACCAGGCCACTGTGTCTGCTCTAAAGACTCCACATTTTCCTGCTACTTTCTTTTGAGGCTAATAATATGAAGAAAAAAATGAACAGTAAAATGAAATAATTTCTCCAGCTGTACTCTGAAAGAAAAGAGGAAAAATCAGCTTAATCTTAAGTCAGGAGAAAGATTAGGTCTATTATCATAAATTTGAAAAATGAGTAAAATTATATTAAAAAGAGAGGGTGTCATGGATAGATGCAATTTTATCTTTGAGCATGATCCAGACTCAATTCATAGAATTTACGAAGGTTCTTTTGTGTAGCTTCCACCTAAACACAACTAAAAAAAAATCCCAACTAGTAGAAAAATGTGATATTATTATTGTACTATTATTATTATATCTAGTCATTTCCATGGGTCCATAAGAATAAAAAAGACCTGAAAACCAATGTAAGTGTAGTAGACATTACAAACTGTTATAGGAGATATTTTTTACTATTAAGTTCCTCTCTCCTCTTCCCATATTTTATAATATCAAACATGATGCTATAAACTTGCACTTCTATAAAGAACACATACTCCTCACCTTCTAATTAGTAGCAAAAGCCTTTTAGTTGTGAAAGGAAGATATAGTCTATTCTATTACCACAGTTTCATTTTACAAATTTTCCAAAAAGTAATTATACTCTCCCATATCTTTTCCTCCCTTCCCCGCAGCCCCAGCACAAACCACGCTTTTCAGGGGGTACTCTTGCCATTGGTTCAAAGTGAGTCAGAAAGAAATAGCAGCTGTGGATCTCGGTAATAGCCGACACCAAGCGGGGGAAACCTAAGACACTCAGTACATACCAACAGCAACATAAAAATCACACAGTTTATAATACTGAATGGTAAAATGACTACTTTAAGATCGCTACAACTCTATTAAACCTTGGCGATTAAGAACTGACGTCAACAGTAATGGCAGCCAGCGCCAACCATCAAGGCCTCCTGTCCACAGTGACCCCTCTGCTCCGTTCTGCCGAGCGTCCCCTATTCTCTTCAGTACGCCTGTCCCGCCTCAGCGGAAGTTAAGAGCGCAGGCAGGTGCCTGGGGCCGGACCCATCTCCTGCACATTTCCATGATCTTAATTAATTCACTCATTAAGTTCATTTTCTTTGAGAAGGAGTGATATCTTCTTCATAGAGCTGTAGGATGAAATTCCATGAGATCTCATTTTTTAAACTTGAAATAATGTTCAAAGCAGATAGTAAGCACTTAGATGTTACTTGATATAGTTTCTAATAATAATTTTTAGTAGCTTATAGCTTGAACTTCAGAGAAGGCGATGGCAGCCCACTCCAGTATTCTTGCCTGGAAAATCCCATGGATAGAGGAGCCTGGTGGGCTGAAGTCCATGGGGTCGCTAAGAGTCAGACATGACTGAACGCCTTCACTTTCACTTTTCACTTTCATGCATTGGAGAAGGAAATGGCAACCCACTCCAGTGTTCTCGCCTGGAAAATCCCAGGGACGGAGCAGCCTGGTGGGCTGCAGTCCATGGGGTTGCTAAGAGTCGGACACGACTGAGCAACTTCCCTTTCACTTTTCACTTTCATGCACTGGAGAAGGAAATGGCAACCCACTCCAGTGTTCTTGCCTTGCGAATCCCAGGGACGGAGGAGCCTGGTGGGCTGCCGTCTATGGGGTCGCATAGAGTCAGACACGACTGAAGCGACTTAGCAGCAGCGGTACCAGCAGCTTGAACTTGTATTTTATAAGGACAAACTTGTGAGTATCAAACTTTCTGCTTACATACCCTGTAAACACACATTCGTAACCACCTTTATCGTCTTTCCTCCTTATACAGAGGAATCGTGCTTAGGGTTGATCCTGTACTCCAGATCAACCTCCACCAACCCCTCCTAGGATCTTATTTTCCTGGTTATTATCTTTCCACTATATTTTAAATCCTAGTTTGTCTATGAGCTTCCTCCCCACAGCCTATAAACACCCTCAGGGTCTCTCTTATATTTGTAAGATAACAGTCCCTCCTGAGTATCACTTCCTCCTCTAGCCGTCACCTCTCTTTTTCCTTTATATACAACTAGTCAGGAGTCCACATGAACTATTTTTATACATTAATTTCCAGTTTACCCTTTAACCCACTGGAGCCTGGAGTCCATTTCTACCCTTCACTGAATCTGCTTTAGCAAAGGTCAGATGACCTCCCGACCGCAAAGTTTTACAGATTCTTTAGTTTTCATCTCACAGCAACCAAGGAAGTCAGCAATTCTCCTGAAATTCTCCACGGCTTCCCCTCCCACTTCTCTCCAGGACCTCTTCTCCACTCTGACCATGGCTCCGGCACCTCCTCCTCCTCGTCCACCCGTCCACCAGGCGTCAGTTCTGCCGTTGGCCTTTGTCCCTTCTCGTCCTGGAGGTGCCCCCTGGAATGACCACAACTGCCCGCAACCCTGGAACGTCGCATGGCAGGGGGAGCTGAAAGTCCACACAAGACTTATCTGCCTCCCGTTTATGCAGTTCCTTCCCATTTTCCGCTCCTCTGTGTCCACGGTTCTGCATTAATGAATTCAATCTCCCGTGAATCACACAGTATGCAGTGCTCACGGCTGAAAAATCCGCCAACAATTGAACCCGTGCAGCTCAAACTTGTGGTGTTCAGGGTTAAACTCCTCTTACCAGTGTAGGTCCTATCTGTATCACAATGCCTGACATACTGCTGCGGATGAATAGGAAAAGAACGACCAACCCTTAGCCATTAGCACTGGGTGACTTGGACCTTTGGAGCAACTATACTTATTCCTGGGGCATATTCTCTCTGACCTCATTCTTCAAGCTTAAAACCAAGCTTAAAGGATGATGTTCCTGGAACTCTCTAAAAGTGCTAAGAGTTTTAAAATGAACATTTATTACAGCTCTAAGTAGAAGCAAACAGTAATTATCAACTTGGGAGATCTGCACTGTGGTTTCTGAAGAGGACTCTGTTCTCAGGCAGTTTCCTAAACCCTAAGGTATCTGATACTCGAAGGAAAATACTGCACAGGACAGAAAGGGAAGATACGATCTATCTAACTAGGATGAAACCAAAGTCTAGGAATTTTAAGTCCAACATGGGCTTCCACTCTTTTAGTTAATAGTAATATCATTTTATCATTTTTAAAAAGGGCAAAATACAAACAAAACACGTTTGGAATTCTGAATTCCTACTAGAAAATGTAGCTCCAAATCCATACAAAATGAAAATTCAGGGTAGACTGGAAAAGTTAGAGCTGACAATGGAATAAAAAGAAGAGACTTTATTCTGCAGAGCTCATTCTGACATCTTTATTTTTCACTGCTTAAAGTTGAAGATGGTGTTAATTATGGTATTGGGAAAGAAGAAATAAAGGATAAATTATCGTAATCAAACCATTTCAAACCTAAGACTCTTGGCTATACAAACTAAATGATAAAAGAGAGCAAGATAAATTCAATCAAGAAATTTTCTATGAAAAAATAAAATGCTCTATGACGCCTAATAATTACTAGCTATTTTCTCAAACAAATGAAGGGTGAAAATGATGCCTAAAAACACATTACTCTCCTCTGTGTTCACTGCAATCTCTGTCTTTCATCCAGGATGACTCACTGGAGCTCTCTACCACCCTAATGAGCACCAAGCATGTGATTTCACAATGCTGTTTATTTAAAATGCACTAAAAGCATGAAATGAAAAGCTTTCTCCTTTTTCTTAAGAAGCTTGTTAATTAAATGTCATGTGAAGTTGGATCATAACACACTAACACAAAGATCATCTACATATTTATAAACAATAGGTTGGCATCAAGTCTGAAAATCTGTACCCTCAGGCGAGTATAAAGTCCAGCTTGGAAAGTGACCAAATGTCAACTGATATTCACCAACGTCAATTTAAAAATGCTCAGATTCCAGTTTACAGAGTATAAGGCACAAGTGCTCTACCTCATTAAGACAATTCAAAATAAAGTTGAAATAGTCTTGATTTTCACTGAGAGAATATCGTTGTGAGAGAAGGAAGACATTCTTGAGAGCCTATGAGGATTTCAAAAAAAAGTCAGTAGTTAAACTGGATCCTAAGCTGTGTATTAATTCTTGATTTTTTAAAAGGCATTAAAAATATTTTTCATAATTTGATGATTGTCTCTTAAAAATTCAGTGTATTTCTGTGTAGATGTCATTCTAAAAGTT
This sequence comes from Tragelaphus eurycerus, assembly GCA_935064755.1. Taxonomy (NCBI): domain Eukaryota; kingdom Metazoa; phylum Chordata; class Mammalia; order Artiodactyla; family Bovidae; genus Tragelaphus; species Tragelaphus eurycerus. The sequence goes on along the minus strand of CAKXYN010000034.1, from coordinate 16,177,094 downwards.
ATTCAGCTTCATTTTTCTTTTACCAGGGGGCACACTGTGTTCCCACAAATCTGGGAGGAAGGCGTAACGGAAAATCAGATGAAAGCATGTTCTAGCCCATCACTCACATAACCAGACATCTGAAAGTCACTTCTTCATAGAATGTTAAGACTGAAAGGAGCTTCAAGGATCATTTCAACTAATTTTCTCATGTTCAGATCAGATCAGATCAGTCGCTCAGTCGTGTCCGACTCCTTGCGACCCCATGAACTGCAGCACGCCAGGCCTCCCTATCCATCACCAGCTCTCGGAGGTCACTCAGACTCACATCCATCGAGTCAGTGATGCCATCCAGCCATCTCATCCTCTGTCGTCCCCTTCTCCTCCTGCCCCCAATCCCTCCCAGCATCAGAGTCTTCTCCAATGAGTCAACTCTTCCCATGAGGTGGCCAAAATACTGGAGTTTCAGCTTTAGCATCATTCCTTCCAAAGAAATCCCAGGGCTGATCTCCTTCAGAATGGACCGGTTGGATCTCCTTGCAGTCCAAGGGACTCTCAAGAGTCTTCTCCAACACCACAGTTGAAAAGCATCAATTCTTCGGCGCTCAGCCTTCTTCACAGTCCAACTCTCACATCCATACATGACCACAGGAAAGACCATAGCCTTGACTAGGCGAACCTTTGTTGGTAAAGTAATGTCTCTGCTTTTGAATATGCTATCTAGGTTGGTCATAACTTTCCTTCCAAGGAGTAAGTGTCTTTTAATTTCATGGCTGCAGTCACCATCTGCAGTGATTTTGGAGCCCAGAAAAATAAAGTCTGACACTGTTTCCACTGTTTCTCCATCTATTTCCCATGTAGTGATGGGACCAGATGCCATGATCTTTGTTTTCTGAATGTTGAGCTTTAAGCCAACCTTTTCACTCTCCACTTTCACTTTCATCAAGAGGCTTTTTAGTTCCTCTTCACTTTCTGCCATAAGGGTGGTATCATCTGCATATCTGAGGTTATTGATATTTCTCCTGGCAATCTTGATTCCAGCTTGTGTTTCCTCCAGTCCAGCATTTCTCATGATGTACTCTGCATATAAGTTAAATAAACATGGTGACAATATACAGCCTTGACGTACTCCTTTTCCTATTTGGAACCAGTCTGTTGTTCCATGACCAGTTCTAACTGTTGCTTCCTGACCTGCATACAGATTTCTCAAGAGGCAGATCAGGTGGTCTGGTATTCCCATCTCTCTCAGAATTTTCCACAGTTTATTGTGATCTACACAGTCAAAGGCTTTGGCATAGTCAATAAAGCAGAAATAGATGTTTTTCTGGAACTCTCTTGCTTTTTCCATGATCCAGCAGATGTTGGCAATTTGATCTCTGGTTCCTCTGCCTTTTCTAAATCCAGCTTGAACATCAGGAAGTTCACGGTTCACATATCGCTGAACCCTGGCTTGGAGAATTTTGAGCATTACTTTACTAGCGTGTGAGATGAGTGCAATTGTTCGGTAGTTTGAGCACTCTTTGGTATTGCCTTTCTTTGGGATTGGGATGAAAACTGACCTTTTCCAATCTTGTGGCCACTGCTGAGTTTTCCAAATTTGCTGGCATAGTGAGTGCAGCACTTTCACAGCATCATCTTTCAGGATTTGGAATAGCTCCACTGGAATTCCATCACCTCCACTAGCTTTGTTTGTAGTGATGCTTTCTAAGGCCCACTTGACTTCACATTCCAGGATGTCTGGCTCTAGGTCAGTGATCACACCATCATGATTATCTGGGTCGTGAAGCTCTTTTTTGTACAGTTCTGTGTATTCTTGCCACCTCTTCTTAATATCTTCTGCTTCCGTTAGTTCCATACCATTTCTGTCCTTTATCGAGCCCATCTTTGCATGAAATGTTCCTTTGGTATCTCTGATTTTCTTGAATAGATCCTTAGTCTTTCCCATTCTGTTGTTTTCCTCTATTTCTTTGCATTGATCGCTGAAGAAGGCTTTCTTATCTCTTCTTGCTGTTCTTTGGAACTCTGCATTCAGATGTTTATATCTTTCCTTTTCTCCTTTGCTTTTCGCTTCTCTTCTTTTCGCAGCTATTTGCAAGGCCTCCCCAGACAGCCTTATTGCTTTTTTGCATTTCTTTTCCAGGGGGATGGTCTTGATCCCTGTCTCCTGTACAGTGTCACAAACCTCATTCCATAGTTCATCAGGCACTCTATCTATCAGATCTAGGCCCTTAAATCTATTTCTCACTTCCACTGTATAATCATAAGGGATTTGATTTAGGTCATACGTGAATGGTCTAGTGGTTTTCCCTACTTTCTTCAATTTCAGTCTGATTTTGGCAATAAGGAGCCACAGTCAGCTCCTGGTCTTGTTTTTGCTGATTGTATAGAGCTTCTCCATCTTTGGCTGCAAAGAATATAATCGATCTGATTTCGGTGTTGACCATCTGGTGATGTCCATGTATAGAGTCTTCTCTTGTGTTGTTGGAAGAGGGTATTTGCTATGACCAGTGCATTTTCTTGGCAAAACTCTATTAGTCTTTGTCCTGCTTCATTCCGTATTCCAAGGCCAAATTTGCCTGTTACTCCAGGTGTTTCTTGACTTCCTACGTTTGCATTCCAGTCCCCTATAATGAAAAGGACATCTTTTTTGGGTGTTAGTTCTAAAAGGTCTTGTAGGTCTTCATAGAACCATTCAACTTCAGCTTCTTCAGCGTTACTGGTTGGGGCATAGATTTGGATTACTGTGACATATAAGCAATTTTAAAGTCAGGGAAATGTCTTCTATTTCTGTAAGGAGAATTAGGAAATAAGCAACCTAAAGTCAAAGGATTATATTTGTTCATATTAGCTTGTCCGGTCACAGTGGACACTGCGCCGTCTCCACATTGTGCCGATGAGGACACATGGGCCCTAGTAGAGGACTGGGCCTGTTTGCACGGGACACAAGGAAGGGGCACTCACAGGCCTGGTGGGACTAGAAGTGCCTGGGATGCTTTCTCAGTCAGGCCTCTGACTTCAAGGACACACGGGACATTTCTAGGACAAATCTGGTGAGTGAACCAGGAAGTTAGGATCCATCTTTTAATGATTACACGACTGAACTGGAAGGGAGTTAGAGCAGACAGTTAGCCACGAGCAGCCCTTTGGAAGGGCTTCCTAAGTGGCTCGGAGGTTAAGGATCTGCCTGCGATACAGGAGATGCAGTTTCCATCCCTGGGTCAGGAAGATTTCCTGGAGAAAAAAATGGCAACACACTCTGGTATTCTTGCCTGGGAAATCCCTTGGACAGAAGAGCATGGAGGGCTATAGTCCATGGGGTCACAGAAGAGTTGGACAAGACTTGGTGACTAAACAACAACAGCCCTTTGAAAAAGCACATAGGATTCTATGACTCAGTATCTGAAGAAACTTGAAGGGTCTTAACATTTTTAAAAAGAAGAAACATCTCAGCACCCTCCTTACTCCTTGAAAGTGAAAGTCGCTCAGTCATGTCGGACTCTGTGACCCCGTGGACTATCCAGTTCATGGAATTCTCCAGGCTGCAGTGAGCAGCCATTCCCTTCTCCAGGGGATCTTCCCAACCCAGCGATCGAACCCAGGTCTCCGCATTCCAGGATCGAACTGGGGTCTCCTGCATTGCAGGCGGATTCTTTACCAGCTGAGCTACCAGGGAAGCCCATCCTTACTCCTTGAATATTTCTAACTAACACAGTGACCAGGGTTTCCTCTGGGTTCCTGCGAAAGGCTGCACTTGGCACTGTCTGTGACTGTGTGATGTGTGTCCATCATCACCCACCCACTACCCCTCAGTGCAGAGCCCTGGAAAGCAAGTTAGTGTCAAATACGTGTTTCCTGCTATGATTTTCACACAACTGGTGTGGGTATAATATTTACTGCAAGGAAGGGAGGGAGGAGGGGAGGGAGGCAGGGAGAGAAAGGCACTGCCTAGGCCCCCAGGGAGCAAACAGAAGGAGAGGTTTGCGTTCTGGACACGTCTCACACTCGAGTGACTTGGAAAAGGGCACAGCCAACTGATAGGATAAACTAGTTTCTGTTTGCCAGACCCTCTGAGCATGTTTTTAAACAAACCTTCAGAGCACAGCCTGTGTGTCCTGAACTCCAGACACCATGTGTTTCCAGTTGCAATGCCTTTTTATGAATTGACAGTCCTAAAAAATTCTGCTTATGTTTGAAATATGCCTTATATAATGGTCACACTGGTCTGCTGAAATGGGTCATTCATCTGACTTATGACTAACAAAAACTCAGATATGATCATGTGACACCTCAAAACCTAGTGAACTTTTGTCTCATGCACTTTCCATTGTTTCAGAGAATGAGAGAGGGGCCCATATGGCCCCTTCCGGGTGTGAGAGGGCACAGAACCAGCAGTTTCACCAAAAACAAAACAAAACAAATAAATAACAGTGCCCTGAGCACACAGGAAAGCTTTTTGCTCTCGGGGTCCCGGTCAGGTTGGCCAGCTCCCGGGACCTGGCATCAGTCTGGGGGCCTGGTCTTCAGGGCCTCCTTCTGCCTGGCCCAGACCCACTCTGCACTTGCCACCTATACTTCAGACACTGCAGCAAACAACTCCCTTCCCAATCCAAAACGCTTACATGCAGTTGGAACTAATCTCTCTCTCTCAAGAAATCCAAGGAAACAATGGAAGACTTTGCATCAAGAACAGAGAGTTCCCCGTATACCAAGACAGGAAACTGAATTTTTAGTTAACCAACATTTTTTTACATTTGATAAGACATGCCAATGGCAAATATATTCTGGTCTGAATACCTGTTTTTTAGACTCTAGAGATAAAAGACATTAGAATATTCTCCAGGGACTTTCCTGGTGGTCCAGTGGTTAACAATCTGCCTTACAATAACAGAGACACCCAGGTTCAATTCTTGGCTGGGGAACTAAGATCCCACGTGTCACAGAGCAACTAAGTCCACGAACCACAAGTACGGAGTCCGGGCACTGGACAGAGTCCAACCACTGCGACAAAGACCCCACACGAGCCAACGAAGATTCCATGGACCACAGCTAAGACCCCATGCGTCCAAATAATCCTTTTTTTTTAAAAAAAAGAACATTCTCCAGAGCCTGGTATAGAGGATATCACAGTCAGGTAATTCAGGCCACGCACTCAGCAGCCACCCACACCCCTCTCTCTTAACTGTTCCATCAATCACCTGACAATTTATTTTAAGGATAACATAATTCACTTTTGTCACAACCGGACCTGTAACAAAAATACCATCATAAAGCTGACCAAAAGAGACTTGCAAGAAAAGGACAGACCTCGGAGGGTCAGACACGAAGACCTTGATTGAAACCCACAGAGATCTTCTGAAGCTGTGTGACAGCAAAGACGCACCTCAGCATCTGACCAGCAGATGACTCACTCCTGGATAACAAAACGGTAGAAAGCTGGTACCTGTATGTCAACAAGTGGTGGAATTTCCCCACCAAAAATTTAATCACTTTATCATTAACCCACAGCAATTTCAAAATTTCAAAGGATATATAAACTGTTATATTAAAATGATACTAAGAGTCCTCTGCTGTGAACACTTCATATTCCAATAAAAATAAATAGCTCTCCATCGGGTAATACATTTCCCAAGCCTGGTCTCACTGCAAGTACCATAACCAAACATGGACAGGAGTGCATTTCTGCTCAGCTGGAAAACAGACAAAACCACTTGCTTCACCATAGATGCTGCACTGTGCTCTGCGGAAGAGAAGTTCTAGAAACCGCAGTCAGCTACTCACACGGCGTTTTCCCCTTTGTACCCGATGTTTTCTCCAGTTCATCCATACACTTCGTTTTTATTGTGTCACTTGCCATTCATTGCATAAAACCTCTATCACTGTAATCCCAAGCTCTTTTGGGGGGTAGACACCAAGTTGGTTTCTTGTTCCTCCCAATATGACGTTTTGTAAATGGTTCTGATGTCATTACTGCAATTTTCTGTGGATTTCCTTTTTGCTTGAAAGTCAGATCCAAACACGATGAAGCAGGGGGAGGGGAGGGGCCGGAATGGGAAGGAGGTGGTCATGAGGCTGGCAGGTGGTGTATAAGCTGGAGAAACAAGACAAGGGCTTGGGACCATGTCAGGAACTGTCCAGGGGAGAGAAAGAAAGAAAAGGACCTTGCAAGAGAACAGACACTGGGGATCCAGGATTTGCAGGTCACAGGAAAGGGGGTGTCGCGGGGGCATGGAGGGGCGATCAGGGAACAGCCTCCTAAAAGCAGCTGTCTGCACGCTCTCTGCCCATGTCCTCACTCATCCCCTCCAGCTTCCAAGCCCACCACGCCACTGAAGCTGCCTCGTCAATAACTTCCTCGTCGCTGGATTCCAGAGTGACTTTCTGATCCCTACCTTAGGCTACCTCTTTCCAGCCCGGAGTGCCGTTCCAGGCCCTGAGGTCTGGGCAGCCCTCCCCCCACCCCCATCTCTCTCTCTTCCTGCCGCCCCCCACTGTTTCCTGGGGCGGGTCACACTGCCCGGCCCCTCTCACGGTCCCTCCCTCGAAGGCACACAGGAAAGGTCTGTGTCCCACTGTTCTCCCCCCTTTACAAGCTCTGAGTGGCATCACCTCTCTCGTGTACTTTTTTTGGAGGACTCTCCAGACCCCCTCCCGGCCCCTGATCTGCATATCCATAACCGTGTCAGACCGCTGATTTCAGCACCAGGAACTGAACTGCCCAGGCAGTGTGCTTCCCCTGTCTCACGACTCCTACCATAGTTCAAGCTACTCTGGTCTCTAAGACTCCGACACCACCCCCAACCCACACCCCATCTTAGAGCCAGACTGATGGTTCTAAAATATACATCTGATTGTATCACGCCCCATTAAAAATCCCTGGATACTCCCACACTGCTCCAGGAGAAAAGCTCGACTCCCAAGCACGGCCTTCTGGGACACCTGCAGCTCCCTGGACGTGCCGTGGTCTCTGACATCTGGGCATCCGTACACGTTCCTCCCCGCCTGAATCCTTCTTGTGACTAACCTCTGTGTGTCTTTTCAGGGCAGGTCTAGATATCACTTCCTTCGTGAATCCTTCCATGATCTTCTTTGCTCTTCCTGAGGCTCAGCGAACTGTCCTTCCACGGCACGTTGCCTTCTTTGTAGCACATATTGAATTGCACTGAAGTGGCTTTTTTTTTTTGCCCACTCTTACTTCTTTTATTCACTTTTTGGGATTTTATTTTTATTGGAGGATAAGCGCTTTACAATATTGTGATGGTTTCTGCCATACATCAACTTGAATCAGCCACAGGGAATCACACGTCTCCTCCCTTCTGAACCCCTTTTCCCCCTCCCAGTGCACCCCACCCCTGCAGTTGTCACAGAGTACCAGGTTGAGTGCCTTATGTCACACAGCAAATTCCCACTCACTATCTGTTTACATATGGTAATATATATGTTTCTATGCCATTCTATTTGTAGCACTTTTTACAATAGCTAGGACATGGAAGCAACCTAGATGTCCCATTGACAGAAGAAGGGCTACAAAAACTGTGGTACATATATCCAATGGAATATCACTCAGCTATAAAAAAGAACGCATTTGAGTCCGCCCTAATGAGGTGGATGAACCTAGAGCCTATTAAAGGGAAATAAGTCAGAAAGACAAAGACAAATATCATATATTAATGCATATATATGGAATCTAGAAAGATGATAGTGATGAACTTATCTGCAGGGCAGAGGTGGAGACGCAGACATAGAGAACAGACTTTTGGACACAGTGTGGGGAGGAGAGGGTGGGATGAATTAAGAGAAGAGTATGAAATGGCTTTTTATTTGTTGACCTTTTCAGACAGAGCGTAAGCTCCTCTAGAGGCTTATTTGCTCTCAGGCATGCGTGCGGCGCATAGCGTTCCAGAGAACTACGGCAGTCCTGACCTGAAGATGCATGCTCTGCTGGTTGGCTTCCTGTGAGGTCTGAGTCAGGATGGCAGTTTGTCCACCTAAGTTCTGCTGATAACAACACTTGATTTTTAAGTGCCGATCTGGGAATCATGAAATGATTGAAATGCTGACATTTCTATGATTGTTCATGTTTCCTGGTAACAAAAAGGAAGACTATCTGAAAGTGGGTCTGAATTAGAAAATCTTAAAAGGTTAGTTACACTAAGTATGGAAGGTAATTAGAGATAGCCTCGCATTCCAACAGAGGAGAGGTGGCATCAGGCAAGTGCCGTGACGGACAGAGGAGAATCACTGATCCTGATCAGAGCCCGAAGCTGCCTTCAGAAAGAAGCTCCTGCATACTTGCTGTGTGTTAGCCAAAAGTTAGGGGTTCTCTAATGGCTCAAGTGGTAAGGAATCGGCCTGCCAATGCAGAAAACGTAGGCTTGATCCCTGGTTGGGGAAGATCCCCTGGAGGACGGAATGGCAACCCACTCCAGTATTCTTGCCTGGAGAATCCCATGGACAGAGGAGTCTCATGGGCTACAGTCCATGGGGTCGCAAAGAGTCAGACATGTCTTAGCAACTAAACGATAACAAGACGCCAGAAGTTAGTGCAATCTGGTTGACGTGGTAAAGGGTAAAAAAAGTTCTCCAAAATCACTTGTTTGAAAATTCTAGTAGTTAGAAAAGACATACAATAGAGCTATGTGTTTATATAAGAATTGCTGGTTGTTCAGTCGCCAAGTCATGTCCGACTCTTAGTAACCCCATGGACTGCAGCATGACAGGCCTCCCTGTCCCCTACCATCTCTCAGAGTTTGCCCAAGTTCATGTCCATTGAATCGATGATGCCATCCAACCATCTCATCCTCTGTCATCCCCTTCTTCTTCTGTCTTCAATCTTTCCCATCATCAGGGTGTCTTCCAGTGAGTCAGCTTATACAAGAAGAATCTAATGGAAAAAACATTGGCATGGTTCCGACCACCCTTCGGAAGCCTGAGGAGGCAAACCAACCTCTGAGCCTCAGCTTCTTAATTTAAAAAATGGAGACAATATCCTCCCATAAAGTTGTAGGGCTCAAATATAAAAAGTACCCCCAAAACTATATTATACTAACAAACCCATGTTATTTCTGGCTGAATGGTCACTACAGTAGGTGGGCTCAATAAGTCTGCCAGACCCTTCCTGCCTCAATGAGGTGGGATGCTTTGATTTGGGATGACTGTTCTCTTAGATATTACATGCAAAGCTGCTGCTGCTGCTAAGTCGCTTGAGTCATGTCCGACTCTGTGCGACCCCATACACAGCAGCCCACCAGGCTCCCCTGTCCCTGGGATTCTCCAAGCAGGAACACTGGAGTGGGTTGCCATCTCCTTCTCCAATGCAAGAAAGTGAAAAGTGAAAGTGAAGTCACTCAGAAGTCGCTCAGTTGTGTCCGACTCTTAGCGACCCCATGGACTGCAGCCCACCAGGCTCCTCTATTCATGGGATTCTCCAGGCAAGAGTACTGGAGTGGGGTGCCATTGCCTTCTCTGATATACAAAACAATGCCCTGTAAAGATATGTGTGTGTGTGTGTGTGTGTCTTTGTGTGTTCAGGGGGCATGCAACAGAGAGAGTTGTAAGCAAACAGGCAGGGATATGTACCTTAGAGGCATGAGATCTTTGTTAGGTCTTCGGTTTCCTAAGGAGTCACCGAAAACCTTCGTGATGAGCCTGTTTGTGCTGGGACGGGAGGAGGGGCAGCCTGGCTGAGTGGGGGTGGAGAGGCTCGGAGCATCTGCCTGGTGTAGGCTCAGCTGTGCCTGGTTTTCCTTCTGGTGACTGTGGGTTTTGTTTTTTTTTTTTTTTTTTTTTGGGTGGTAGTGATTTTTACTACTATTCTCACTTTTAATGAGGAAATACTAATTGGGTAAAAATCATTAGGTTATTTCTTTTTTCTTCTTTTTTACATATTTATTTATTTATTTTTGGCTGTGTAGGGCCTCAGTTGCAGCATGTGGGATCTTTCATTGCAGCTGCCCCCCAGCACGTGGGATCTTAGTTCTTTGACCAGGGATTGAATCCGCCTCCCCTGCCTTGGGAGGCAGATTCTTAACCACTGGACCACCAGGGAGGTCCCTAGGCTATTTCTTAGCTGAGCAATCTTGAAAAGATGAGCAACTGATAATGGAATGGGACCCCAAGCCGCCCGCCCTGCAGTGGCAGAGGCGATGTGTGTACGTGTGGCGTGTACGTGCTCAGAGCGAAAGCAGGGTGGGCTTTGGTATCTTCGGGAGACTTATTTGACTCCTTTAGTTAGGGGAGCAGAGGCCCTGCTTCCTTCGTCTCACAACACTGCCCCTCTTTTAGGAGCCAAGCTCTGGCAGCCACAGTGGGCGGGGGCCGAGGTGCAGCAGCTGCCCACCTGGAGAACATGGGAGGCGCGGGGAGGAGTACCTGGGAACCTCTGGACGGGAAGCTCTGATGCTGAGAATCTGATCCGGGCAAGCAAGGCATGGAAAAAGAGGATGGAGGTAGAATGTGTGTGCTGGTGAGGCCCTGGAGAACATGCTCCATCCGATTATCTTTATCCCACCCTCCTGGCACGGCCTGGACCCAGGCTGAGCGAGACTCTGCCAGCTGAACCGAACCAGTCTGGGGCTGGAGGAAAAGTATACCTTTGTTTCATAATCCTTCATCTAGATTACAGAGAAGTGGCTACAGGAGGTAAGGAGAGGAAGGGATGAGCTGTCTTCTCAGCTGTACTTGAATCCCAGGAGGTTACATGGGAGCGCACCATGCCTCCTGGGAGCACAGTCACCCAGCGGGTCCTGCGAGGGGGACTAGCTGGCACACAGCGGGACGCTGTCTGGATCCTTTGGGGTCCTGGGTGTGGGGGAGGGCAGTACACATTCACCCTCAGAGGGTCTGACATTCTTCTGGGGGAGAAAACTGCTTCCTTGGTAAAACAGTTCATGAACTGAACCGTGACACCGTTTCTTTCACTTTCATGATTACTAGCTACTTGAAACATAATTTTTCATCATATTTTTACTCCTGGCTATCGTCTGTCCAGCCTGTAAAACAAATGTCAAAAGCTGTGTTGGGATCACCCTACTGGTCCTGTGGTTAAGATTCTGCCTTCCAATGCAGGGGCTGGAGGTATGATTCCTGGTGGGCGAGCTAAGATCCTACATGCCTTGAAGTCAAAGAACCAAAACATAAAGCAGGAGTAATACTGAAACAAATTTAATAAAGACTTTAAAAATGGTCCATGTTTAAAAAGACATCTTAAAAAAGCTGTTTTTGCCATTCTCTGACCACGCCCCATTCTCTGACCACGCCCCATTCTCTGACCACGTCCCATTCTCTGACCACGCCAAGTCTCCCACAACTGTTATTTCCCTGTCACTGGTTAAAAATGCGTCCTGCACCCCCCCCCCCCACCTTCTTCTTTAACCTTGCCTGCCTGGCAAATGCCTGATCATCACTGAGGTATGGTGGGTTCAGGGTGTGTTAACTCCTCAGGGAGGCACTCTCTGACCTTTGCAAGCGTGATCAGGGGCCTTATTTGGTGAGACTTTGCATTCCTCTATTAGTTTATACACTGTTTGAAGGTGAAGGTTCAATTTCCCTGTTCCTTGTCTTGCTCTGTGGGTTCTGTGTGGCAGAGACTGTATCTTCGTCATCCCTGGAAGCCCAGCATTTAGCAGAGTACCAAGCTCTAAACGGCTGTGTGAAGACATAACCCCCAAACTGTACAAACCCCCAATTACCCTGCAATCATATAACTTTCTTTCTGTGCAGCATCTGCCACCACATGCTAGTAGGTCAGGACTCCAGCAAGGTTAAGGATTAGCCAGCAATGGGACGAGAGGAGCTCTTTGTAGGACACGCGCTGTACCAGTGTGGAGCCTCCGATACAGTCTACACTCTGGAGGTAATTTGAAGAAGGAGAGGTCTAGGAGGTGGTGCCCGCTGATGTTGGCAGGCAGCTGAGTGTCCTGCGGGTGCCCCTGGGGCAGTGGACCGCAGACAGCTCCCTATTAACCTTACAGTGCTTGGCATCTTCAGATGTAGAGGGCCACTGGGTCTTCACATTTGCATAGCCTATTTTTTTTTTTTTTTTAAAAAAAACCTTACAAGTTAGGAAGAAACTAATAAACACCAAAGCAGATATATCCATCCAAGAACCTGGCCTACCATGATGACACTTCCACTGGTTGATGAGCTAGGCTCTAGGATCTGCGCAAAGTTCTGGGAACAGATATTAGATGACTGCTATGCTGAGACTTTAAACACTTGTCACATTTTTTCAGCCCCTCCGTTTCTTTCAAAGAGTACTCACAACAATAAGAAGGGAGTTTGGTCTGGATATAGGACAGGGTGCCCTTAGGCTACTCTCCATCCTGAGCACAGAGGAGCAGCCTGAGAGGTGACCACAGCGTGACCTGCACGCTCCTGAACAAACGCATCATTTCCTCTGGGTCCCATTTTTCACTTTACGAGAGGAATCTCACCCAGTTTTCCTTAAGTGCCCATCTGCCACACTCCAGAGGTACCATAAATATGGAGGCACAATCTAATTTTGTAGCTTTAATCCTACTGATGTTGACACTTCAGAATTCACAAAGTCAGTTCCTTGTCAACATACAGCCCTTTCTCTTTGATGTCTGGACGAGTCAAACAATTCAATTCCCTTATGCGAGGGAGAGACAACAAGAAAGGCAGAGCTGTTGACTTGGAAACAGCCTCTCTCTGTGCATCACCTCTGTCAAAGGCAAGAATGTTTTTCCCTCTTCCCAGGCTCACCCTGGGATGGAGTGGGCGGAAATCCTGTGACTAGGTATTCAATGAAATGATTTTGCCAAAGACAACTCGGCCCCTCATAGAGGTTTTAGAGAAAATGACAAAGTAAGCCAAGAGAATAGGATTGATGCTGGGGAAACAGCTGTGATATGTGAAATTTAATTTCAAAGGGCCGTTCCCTGCAGAAACAAATCTAGCTGAAAGGACCAGTGTGGGCCCAGCGTGTATACACATGGTGCTTTGGCAAAGGCCAAAGCAGCTGACTTATAAATAGACGCTGTGCTGGCTCCATAGGGAAATGAAGACAAAGATGACCGGCCACCTAAGAACATGAATAATCACCTAACATCAGAGTCTCCATTCCTCCAGTTGTTTGATCCCTCAAAGTAATGTGTACATTTCAGAAGGATGTCCCAGAACACTTTCTTTACAATTTTTGGGTTTCAGCTGTCTCCATACCTATCTCTGTAAGGGAACTTAATCACGGAAAGAGCTCTAGTCCAAGGTGAAGTATCCCATAGTCTAATATTCCTTACCTAACCTATCCCCAAAGGAAGAAAACAAAAGGTTTTGTTAACATTAGACATAGTTCTCAATCTAGACATTGGATAAAAGTGCCCATAGAAGAGAATTATAACAGTGCTCCTTACAAAGCTGCTCTGGTGGTATGTAAAATATTGATATAGGATAGTCAAGGTCCTTTTAAATATTGATCTGGGTGACTCCTAAGAAAGAGTGGTCTGAAAAAAGAATAATGCTTTCAATTTTATTATATAGGTCATTATGATAACATTTTGAAATGTTTAAAATGAAAATAAATCACATATGTCCCCTCCCAACACTTCTGTTTCCATCCCAAGCAGGTTACTATCTCAATGGTGCAAATGTGGATGCCGTCGCATAGGCTGCCACCCAACTCAGTACTGCCGACACGATTTCAAGTGTATTTTCTTCCTCAGTGAAACACAAGTGTGGAAAGGCAGCTTTGGAGTGTGGCAAGTGTGTAAGGGCATGCGTTTGTGCACCAAAAACAAAAAGCCTAAAACAAATGAGGCCTTTACCTTTAAATATCCAAACGCTAATAATTACTGCAGTGAGGAAAGGCTGTGGTGGGACAGATATTGTCAGAAATTACTTTGAGAGAGGAAGCTGCTCAGTATTCCTTGAAGTTAATTTAGCAATAGGTTTCAATAATCTCAAACAGTTCCCACTCTGTCCCTGTGACCAATGATACTTCGAGAATCTATTTTTAAGAAATAAACAGAGATGTGCACAGCATATCATTTATAACTGTAAAAAGCTGAAATGAGGGTATGTTTGAAAATAGGAAAAATTAAATTATGATAAACCTATTTAATGGAAAATACTGTAAGCAATTAAAAATGAATGTTTTTGCAAATTCTGTAAAGAGGAAAAAAATAAAACCATTTGACTTTTAATTTCATAGTCATCAGATACTAGACTGACCAAAAAATAAGCTTCTGAAGAACTTTTAACTTTAAAATGTTTCTGTTAATAAGTAGAGTAAAAGAAAAAGTAAATCACTGTCCAAGGATTGTCAAAATGTCTAATCATTTGGAGATTATCCAATCATTGTCCAGGCCCAATCAAAGGAACAAAATAAATCTCCAGAAACTGACTGTAAAAAAGAAAGGTATATAATGTATCTGATAAAAAATTAAAAATAACCATCATAAAGAGTCTCAATTGGCTCAAGAAAATGATGCATGAACAAAATGAGAATATCAACAAAGAAAATATTTAAAAATCCAAAACAGAAATTTTGAGAGTAAAGCATACAATGACACACTGAAAAATTCACCAGAATCATTCATCAGCAGACTTATACACAGAAGAAAGAATCAGTAACTGAAGACAGAAAAATTGGAATTATGCAGTCAGAGGAACAAATGGGAAAAAAAATCATAAAGAGTAAAAGCAGCCTAAGAGGTTTACAGGACACCATCAACTGGACAAAATACCTATTTCAGAGTCCCAGAAGGAGGAGAGAGAAACTAATGGGTAGAGAGCTTCCTGAAAGAAACAGTGGCCAAATACTTAACAAATCTCAGGAGGAAAACGGACATCCAGATCCAAGAAGTCCAACAGTCTCAAATTAAGATACCCTCACCCACAGATCTACACAAAGACACATTACCATCAAACTGTCAAGGGAAAAGTGAAGACAGATTTTTCAAATCAGCAAGAAAAGAGAGACTTGTCATATTCAAGGGAATTTCTTAAGAAGGTCATAGGACTGCTCAGCAGACACCCTGCAGACTGGCAGAGGCGAGCAGGAGGACAGACTCAGAAAGCTGGTGGGTGGAGACGGAAAGCCTGTAAACCAAGAACATGGTACCCAGCACACGACTCCTTTAAAAGTGAAAGACAGATGAAGAATTTCCCAGGTAAGCAAAAATGGAGGGAATGTGTCACTGCTAGATCTGACTTACAGAAAGTGTCATGAAAACAAAAGACTTTGAAATGAAAGGAAACGAAACAGCAGCACTGGGAACAGAAGAGAAAGAAGACGAAGAATAAATCTCACCGGTAAAGGTAAATACATAGACGACAGGATAATGAAATACTGTAGGAGCAGTGACTGAATCACATCTAACTGTAGCACGAAAGTTAAAATAGGAAAGTATAAGAGCAGCTATAAATACATAACGTGCTAGTAGATACACAATGTAAAAAGAAAGAGATTCTCACACCAAGATAAATTATGTGTGAGGACGGAAAAGTAAAAGTGTAGAGTTCTTATATGTGATTAAAGTTAAGTTGTTATCAGCTTAAAAAGGATGACTTAGAACTATAACCTGTGCCACGTAAGACTCATGTAACCACAAAGACAGTATCAATGGATGACACATGAAAGAAGGTGAGAAAGCAATCAAATTATGCTTTTATAAAATATCAACAAAACACAAAGGGAGAGAATAACAAAGGAAGTGTCAAAAAAGCCACGAAAGAGAAAACAATTTACAAAATGCTAATAGTAAGTATTTCTGCATCGATAATTACCTTAACTGTAAATGAACTGAATTCCCTAATCAATACAGAGTCTCTGAATGGATTAAAAAAAAAAAAAATGACCCAACTGTTTGCTGTCTGCTGCTGCTGCTGCTAAGTCGCTTCAGTCGTGTCCGACTCTGTGCGATCACATAGACGGAAGCCCACCAGGCTCCCCTGTCCCTGGGATTCTCCAGGCAAGAACACGGGAGTGGGTTGCCATTTCCTTCTCCAATGCATGAAAGTGAAAAGTGAAAGTGAAGTCGCTCAGTCGTGTCCGACTCTTAGCGACCCCATGGACTGGAGCCTACCAGGCTCCTCTGTCCATGGGATTTTCCAGGCAAGAGTACTGGAGTGGGGTGCCATTGCCTTCTCCTGTAAGACTCACTTTATGCTTAAAGGTACATATAGGCTGAAAATTAAGAAATGGAAAAGGATATTCATGCACAATGTAACCAAAAGACAGTCATACTTATTAGAGACAAAACTGAAAAAAAGACAAAGAACATTATTATATAATGATAAAAGGATCAAATCACCAGGAAGCTGTAATAATTAAAAGTACACATATACCTAATACCAGAACACAAAAATATATGAAGCATATATGGACAGAACTGAAGGGAGAAACTGATAGCAATACAATAATATTAGGGAATTTCTCAATAATAGGCAGAAAATCCAAACATAAGATGAACAAGGACACAAAGAATAAAATAAACACTGTGGACAAAAAGGACCTCAAAGACATATGAAGAACACTCCATCCAAGAGTAGCAGAATACATGTTCTTCCAAAGTGCACACAGCACATTCTCCTGGACAGATTACACGTTCACTTATAAAGCAAGTCTCAACAAATTGAAGACACCTGACATCATACCGAGTGTGTTCTAATCACAACAGGATAAAACTAGAAATTAATAGTTGACAGAATACAGCACAACTACAAGTATGTGGAAATTAAACAATATACTCTTGAATAATCAATGGGTCAAAAAAGAAATCATAAGAGAAATCAGAAAATATCTTGAGACAAAGGTAAATGAAAATACAACATAATGTAATTTATGAGATTATAGTACAAGCAACTTTATAGATTAAAAAAACAAACAACCTAACTTTAAATGTCGAGAAATTTAAAAAAAGAACAAACTAAGCCCAAATTAGTAGAAGGAAGAAAACATTAAGATTAGGGCAAAAAATCAGGCCACCCAGGTCCCACAGCGAGCCACCCTGAGATCCAGCCCCACCACCAGCAGGCTGACGTGATCCCTAGGACCACCTCCGAGCCCTTCAGCCAGCTGCACCGGGGACTGGCCGCACAAACCAGTAGGTAGGCAGCCACCACAGAAGGCGGGGCTGGCAGCCAACCAGGCCAGGGGTAGCCCTGCTTTCCAGTCCACCCACAGTGCCTGACTCTGCGACTACAGAAGGGCCCAACAGCTCACAGAGCGGGTACCCTAGAGGACACAGCTCTCATGACGAGAGGAGTATGCTGCTGAGCCCCGAAGAACATCTCCTAAATAAGGCCCTTCTCCAAGATTAAAAAGTGTAACCAACCTACCTAAACACATCAAGAAACATCATAATTAAAATGGCAAGGGTGAAAGATAAAGGGAGATTCTTAAAATCAGAGAGAGACAAGCCACCAGTGATGTATCAAGGACGCCCATAAGACTGTCAGCTGATTTTACAACAGAAACTGCAGGCCAGAAGGAAGTGGCGCGATATAAAGTAACGAAAGGGGAAAAAGAAAACAGCCTACAACCAAGAATATTTTAGGGCATTATTTAGATTTGAAGGAGAGAAAAAGAGTTTTACAGACAAGTAAAGTTAAGCAGCTCATCACAAATTAACTGGCTTTAAATCACAGAGAGATTTTTAAAGTGAAAAAGAAAACACTACAACTAGAAATATGAAACTTATAAAAGGAAAATTCTCATTGGTAAAAGCAAACATATAGTAAAGGTAGTAGATCAAACAGTTATAAAACTAGCAGGAACGCTAAAAGAAAAAGTAGTAAAATCATCTATATCCACAGTAAGTAGCTAAGGGATTCAAACACGAGAAGATGTAAAATGATGTCTAAAAGCCTTTGACTGTGTGGATCACAATAAACTGTGGCAAATTCTGAAAGAGATGGGAATACAAGACCACCTGACCTGCCTCTTGAGAAACCTGTATGCAGGTCAGGAAGCAACTGTTAGAACTGGATATGGAACAACAGACTGGTTCCAAATAGGAAAAGGAGTATGTCAAGGCTGTATATTGATTGTCACCCTGTTTATGTAACTTATATGCACAGTAAATCATGAGAAACACTGGGCTGGAAGAAACACAAGCTGGAATCAAGATTGCTGGGAGAAATATCAGTAACCTCAGATATGCAGATGAAACCACCCTTATGGCAGAAAGTGAAGAGGAACTAAAAAGCCTCTTGATGAAAGTGAAAGTGGAGAGTGAAAAAGTTGGCTTAAAAGCTCAACATTCAGAAAGTGAAGATCATGGAATCCGGTCCCATCACTTCATGGGAAATAGATGGGGAAACACTAGAAACAGTATCAGACTTTATTTTTCTGGGCTCCAAAACCACTGCAGATGGTGACTGCAGCCATGAAATTAAAAGACGCTTACTCCTTGGAAGGAAAGTTATGACCAACCTAGATAGCATATTCAAAAGCAGAGACATTATTTTGCCAACATAGGTCCATCTAGTCAAGGCTATGGTTTTTCCAGTGGTCATGTATGGATGTGAGACTTGGACTGTGAAGAAGGCGGAGCACTGAAGAATTGATGCTTTTGAAGTGTGGTGTTGGAGAAGACTCTTGAGAGTCCCTTGGACTGCAAGGAGATCCAACCAGTCCATTCTGAAGGAGATCAGCCCTGGGATTTCTTTGGAAGGAATGATGCTGAAGCTGAAACTCCAGTACACTGGCCACCTCATGGAAAGTGTTGACTCATTGGAAAAGACTCTGATTCTGGGAGGGATTGGGGGCAAGAGGAGAAGGGGATGACAGAGGATGAGATGGCTGGATGGCATCATTGACTCGATGGATGTGAGTCTGAATGAACTCCGGGAGTTGGTGATGGACAGGGAGGCCTGGTGTGCTGCAATTCATGGGGTCGCAAAGAGTTGGACACGACTGAGCGACTGAACTGAACTCAACTGAACTGAAAACATTAAATGTATTGAGAGGTGACTAAAACTGCAGGTTTGTTGGAATATATTCAAACTTAAGTGATCATTAATTTAAACACACACACACACACATAAATACACATGTTTTATGGTAACCATAAGGCAGAAATCTGTAACAGATATATGCACACACAAAAAAATGACTCTAAACATAACATAAAGGTAGTCATCAAATCACAAGGGAAGAAAGCAAAAGAAGAAAAAGGAACAAAAAAGAACTAAAAAAGATCTCTGAAGCAATAGTATCTGATAAGGAGTTAATATCCTAAATATATAAAGATTCCATATAACCCAACATCAAAACAAAATAAAACAACAAACTGATTGAATTATGGGCAAAGGTTTAAAAAGACATTTTCCAAAGAAGATATACAGATGGCCAACAGATGGATGAAAAGATGCTCAACATCACTAATCATCAAGGAAATGCAAATCAAGATCATAATGAGATATCACCTCATACCTGTCAGGATGGCTGTGATCCAAAAGACAACAAATATGTGTTGGCAAGGGTGTGGAGATGGGAATCCCTGGGCACTGTTAGTGGGAATGTAATGGTGCAGCCACTATGAAAAACAGTAGACATGCCTCAAAATTTAAAAATTAGAATTATCATAAAGGTCTGGCAATTCCATTTCTGGGTAATTTTCTGATGAAAACAAAAAGGGTATTTTAAAATGATTCATGCACTTCTGGGTTCACTGTAGCATTATTTACAACAGCCAAGACATGAAGGCGACCTGCACTGACAGACGAATGTGGCGTATATAAAACATACATAGCAGAATATCACTGAGTAGTAGAAAAGACTGAAATCTTGCCATTTGCGGTAACATGGATGGACCTAGAGGCTATTATGCTAACTGAAATATTTCAGAAAAAGACAAATGATTTCACTTGTATGTACAATGTAAAAAACAAAGCCAACAAAGAAACCAAAGCAGAAAGAGTCCCAGAGGCAGAGACAAACCAGTGGTTGCCAGAGGGAAAGTGTGGAGGGGAGATTAAGAGGGTAACACTTTTGTTACCAAATAAACGAGTCACGAAGATCAAGTGCACAGCAAGGGGAATACAATCAATAAGATACAATAACTTTATATGGTGACAAAAACTAGACTTATTGTGGTGCTCACTTTGTAATATACAGAAAGTATCAACTCACTAATTTTTGCTAAATATTTCAAGTTAGGCATAAAGTAGAACTATATTTTCAAAACATGCATTTGAGATAACTTGTCTTAAAAACAAAAACCTATCTTTTTGTGCTAAAATAAAAACATTAAATAGTGGTAATTTTTGTGAAAACACTAATTTTAGTATCATACTTCAAGTGTGTCCATCTTAACAAAGTTGTCTTAAAAACATTTTTGCAAAAGAACAGTAAATCTTCAAAATACCAACAGCTACATAAAATTCATTTCCCTCAAAAAAGAGATTATTACAGAAATAAATGAAATAGAGACTAGAAAACAGAAGGGGGGAAAAAATCAATGAAATTAAGAGGTTTTTTTTTTTTTGAAATAACAATAAAAATGACAATCCTTTAGGTAGACTACTAAAAAAAGAAAGAGGACAAGAATAAAATAAGAAATGAAAAATGAGACATTACAACTAGCATCAGGGAAATGAAAACATGAGAAACAAGTGTGAACAATTATACACCAACAAACTGGACAATCTAGAAGAAATGGATAAATCCCTAAAACACATGATTCGCCAAAACTGAATCATGAATAAATAAAAATCAGAGTAAAACCATAACAAGCATGTAGATTTAATCAGTAATCAAAAACCTGCCAACAGAGAAAAGTCTAGGACCATTCAGCTTCACAATAAATTCTATCCAACTTTTAAAATGGAACCAATTTAAATTAAAACCAATTTTCTTCAAATTCTTCAAAAAATATTTAAGCAGAGAGAAACTTTTAAAATAATTTCATGAGGCCAGCATTAGCCTGATATAAAAACCAGAAAAAGATACTACAAGAAAAGAAAACTAGAAGTCAATATCCCTAATGAATATAAATTTAAAAATTCTCAACAAAATACCAGCAAACCCAATCAAACATCATATTATGAGAGATGCATATATCATGACCAAGTGGGATTTACCCCTGGAATGCAAGGATGCTCCAACTTATGAAAATCAATTAGTGTGATAAATCACACTGACATAATAAATGTTCAAATCTCATGATCATCTCCATAGATACAGAAAAAGCATTTAATAAAAATTCAACAACCTTTCACATGGTAAAAAACATTCAACAAACTAGGAATAAAAATAAATTACTTCACTAAGATAAAGACCATATATAAAAAGTCCACAGCTAACATCATATTTGAAATGGCAAAAAACTGAAGGCTTTTCCTCTAATAAAAGAAAAAGACAAAAATGCCCACTCTTGGCACTTCTATTTAATACAGCCATCACCATCAGAGAAGAAAAAAAAACTTAAAGGCATCCAGATTGGAAAGGAAAAAGTAAAATTATCTTTGTTTACAGATCCCATGACTTTAAATACAGAAAACTCTAAAGATTCTACAAAAGAGCTGTTAGAAATAAGAAATGAATTCAATGAAGTAGGATACAAAAATAAATTGTACTTCTGTAAACTAACAATGAACAATGTGAAAAGGAAGTTAAGAAAACAATTCCATTTATAACAGCATCAAAAACAATAAAATACTTTAGGAATAAACATAATGAAGGAAGTGAGAACCTTGTACAATAAAAGATACAAACATTGTTGAGAGAATATAAAGACAAAAATAAATGGAAAGACATCCCATGTTCATGGATTGGAAGACTGAATATTGTCAAAATGCCTATACTATCCAAAGTCATCTACAGATTCAATGTGATCCTTATCAAAATGCCAATGGTAGTTTTTGAAGAAACTGAAAAATTTACATTAACAGTGATATGGAGCTATAAAGGATCCTAATTACTCAGTCTTGAGAAAGAACAACAAATTTAGAATCCTCATACTCCCTGACTTCAAAATATATTACAAAGCTATAATAATAAAAAATTACAGTAGTGGTATAAAGATATACATGTGGATCACTGTAACAGAATAGAGAGCCCAGAAACAATGCCATCAATTGATCTTCCAAAGGGTCCCAAAAGCACACCAACGAGAAAAGAGAGTCTATTCAACAAACAGTACCAGGAAAACTGGGTATCCATGTGAAAAATAATGCAAGTTCATCCTTAACATATACCACATACAACAAGGAACTCATCATGAACTTAAATGCTTAATACCTTATGAAACTCCTGGAAGATCACACACAGGAAAAGTTTCTTGGCATTGATATTGGCAATGATTTCTGGTATATGACACCAAAACATCAGGCAAGAAAAGCAAAAATAGGGAAAAGGAACACGTAAAACTAAAAACCTTCTGCACAACTAACCCTAAACCCTAACCCTAGTGAAGTCGCTCAGTCGTGTCTGACTCTTAGCAACCCCATGGACCGCAGCCCACCAGGTTCCTCCATCCATGGGATTTTCCAGGCAAGAGTACTGGAGTGGGGTGCCATTGCCTTCTCTGTATAAGAGACTTACTTCAGAGCTAATGACACACAAAGAAATAGAAAAACGTATCCCAAGCAAACGAATGAAAAGAAAGCTGAGGGAACTAGACTTTAAAATAATCTATAACAAAAGACAAAGAAGGGTATTGCTAAGTCACTTCAGTCGTGTCCGACTCTGTATGACCCCATAGACGGCAGCCCACCAGGCTTCCCCGTCCCCGGGATTCTCCAGGCAAGAACACTGGAGTGGGTTGCCATTCCTTCTCCAATGCATGAAAGTGAAAAGTGAAAGTGAAGTTGCTCAGTCGTGTCCGACTCTAGTGACCCCATGGAGTGCAGCCTACCAGGCTCCTCCGTCCATGGGATTTTCTAGGCAAAAGTACTGGAGTGGGGTGCAATTGCCTTCTCCGAACCCTAACCCTAAGCCCAACCCTAACCCTAATTAGGGAAACAAAAGAGAGTGAAAAGGCCACCTTTGGAATGGGAGAAAATGCCTGAAAACCATATATATGATAAGGAATTAATGTTCAAAATATGTAAGGAATTCCTACAACTCAATAACAAAAAAAACAAATGACCTGATTAAAAAATGGTCAAAGGATCTGAACAGACAACACATATCGTCAACAGGGATATGAAAAAAATGCTCAACGCCACTAATCATTAGGATGTATAAATCACAGTGTAAATCACAATCAAGTATCCTTTCACATTTGTCAGGATAGCCATTGTTAAAATGTTTTAAAAATAACACATGTTGAAATGCATGTGGAGAAGCTGTAACTCCTGGGCATTGCTGGTGTAAATTTAAAATGGTTCAACTGCTATGGAAAACAGCATAGAGGTTTCTAGAAAAATTTAAAGATTTAAAAAATTTAAATCCAACCCAGAAATTCCACTTCTGGGAACTGCAATCATGATCTCAAAGAGACATCTGTACACCATGTTCTCTGAAGCACTGTTCACAGTAACCAAGAGGTGGATACAACATAAACACCTACAGACGGACGAATGTACAGAAAAGTAAGAGGAAGTAAATAACCGAACGCTGCTCAGTCGCACAAAAGAGGAAAATCCCGGCACGTGCCAGCTGAACACTTAGGGCATTGTGTTAGGGGAAATCAGCCAGTCATGGATGAACACAGCTTGGCGCCACTTACGTAGAGCACCTGAGGGAGTCAAACTCGCAGAACGGAGAGGACAACGGTGGCTGCCAGGCCCGATCACTGGTGGTGGTTGTCAGGCAAGATGGAAGATGTCTAGGGACCTACTGCACAACACGGTGCTTATAAAGTTAAGAACACTGCACTATTAACTTAAAATTTTACTGAGGGAGATCTCATGTTATGTTTTTTTAAATCACATTAAAAAGAAAAAATGTTTCCTAACAGTCACCACCGAGGGCAGTGTTGTCACACTTTGGAGCCTCCCTTCACTGTGGAGCTAGAGTCCGGCTGGGCCCTGGGAGGGGGTGCCCCTTCTCCCGGTCAAGACTGGACTTCTCCACCTCCACACACTGAACTAGGGAGGAGGGGCTCCAGGGACTACCCTGCAGAGGCCAGAAAATGCCAACGGGATACCAAACTAACTTCCAGATCTGGGGACTAGAAGGAAGGATCCTGCCAGGAAATGGTCTGGTCAAACGCTTACCCAGGTAACTGGAATACACTTGCATTGTTAAATATCAGGGCTTGAATGAAAATGTGTTTCTAGTTTTAGGTAGGATCCAAACAAAGATAAATAACTAAACAGGGATGTAACTTCACATTATAAATATCCATTGAAACAAGTGTTACCACAACCTGTACCTGAACAGACAATATGAAGTCTAATGTATCAACTTATATTCATAATTTCTAATTGAATATAATTAGAACACAGCTCATCCATTCCCTCTAATCACACACACTCATATATACATGTATATAATCTTTTATATTTATAAAACGTAATATATACACATATATAAATAAGTAATTTCCAAAACAACTTTTTTCACTAGAAACAAAAAAAAATCTAAAAAACAGTTTAGACATCAATTAAATAGTCTTTCTGTTTGATGTGGCCCCTTTGTACAAAGTGAATATTTTCTGGGTAACTTGTCTAATTATCACTCCATAAACTTTTGTGGGCTTCCTTTCTTGTGTATCTACTTTTACCTTTTGCAGGTAAAGCACTGTTCCCTTTAGTACAGCATAAAAGGTCTTCCATCCTCGCTTGCCTCTTGGAGCTAGAAAAGGAAAACAAATGGGAAAGTTTAATTTGACAGAAATTTGCATTTTAGAAAGAGAACCTGAAAGGTCAGTGTGGTAACTGTTCTCCAGTGCTCTTGGTTTGTTTGCTACCGAGACTAACAGGGCTCAGCGGCGAAGAGTTCTCCTGCAATGCAGGAGCCGCAGGACGCTCGGGTTTGATCTCCGGGTTGGGAAGATCCCATGGAGAAGGAGATGGCAACCCACTTTAGTATTCTTGCCTGGAAAATTCCATGGACAGAGGAGCCTGTCGGGCTGCAGTACACAGGGTCCCAAAGAGCCAGACACGATTGAAGCGACTTAGCGTCCATGCACGAAACGAATAATAACTAAAATTTTCTTGAGCCTCACTGTGTAACAGGCATTATTATCTCATTTAATCCTCACAATAGCCCTGTGAGGTAGGTACTATTACTCTTGTCTTTCTATGAAATTGAAGCACAGAGAAGGAACCTGCTCATGATCACATGACTCGGAAGAGAAGTAGGAATCTGAACCCAGGTGGTAAGGCTCTGCGGTTTGTGCTCCAGTAGAGATAATTTAACGACTGGAAAAGCAAGTGGCATATTGGAAGTACATGTTAATCTAAGGGCTCACGAACTAGCGCCTTCATGGCTTCATCAGAGTTTCTGAGAGACATAAGAAAAAAGTCTCAGAATACAAAAGGACTCCTCTTGGCCTTTCTCCCACACATCCACCAGCCCAATTGTAACTTTAATTATTACTCCTGTGGTAACCTGTTAAGACCTCTCCAGCAGGTGCTGCCACACTGAAGTATGGGTTGTTTTTTTTTTTTTTTTTTTGTCTAAATGTCTCTGAGTAGGCTATGAATAACCTGAGAACACGCATCCTTCATCTTCTGAATTCACAGAACCTAGTATAATGCAATGCAGACACGAGGCACCTTTATAAAAAATTTTACAAGCGAATTTTCTTCCAGAAGTCCTTACAATCCCCATCTTTGTATTTTCCTGGAGTATAAAGCAGAATTTCTGTACTGACTTACATAAAACTTTACAGATTATCCTAAAGTAAAAGCACAGATTAGCAAAATAGTTAACTATTTATTCTTAATCTTAATAAAATTAAAATCTGTAACCAGAAAAGGTTATTACCTTTTCTCTAAGGTTATTACATTTCTCTAAACGTGTCTATTCAGCATGTAGGAAGGGCATTTATTCTTATTCTGTTATCAAATATTTGACTGCCTTTAACCCTGAATAAATCAGAAAGCACATTATTTTCAACCACATCTTTTAAATGTCCTTTGACTGAAGAAACCTTAAGCTTGGAAACCAGGTGAACAGCCACCTACAGAATACAGGTACTCCTGCCAATACCATACTGAGATATCCACCTGGCAAAATTAAAACAAACAAAAAAAAAGGACTGGAAACATCCGCTCTGCAGGTTTCCAGGGGAAATTAAAAAAAAAAAAATCCCATATGTCTCTACCACATAAGGTTTAAAAATGTGCACTCAAAAATAAATGATCAAAAAATGTATACAATAATCTTCTTTATAAAGGAAAAAGAGTGGCTACTATAAAGAAAGTCACAGATCACTCTACATATACCCGAAGTAACGGCTGAGTGCACTGTTATCAGATGTCAGGTTCTGACCCGGGCCGTGTGAGAGCAGTGAGCCCGGAGGCGGCCGCCGGCTGCAGGAGCTGCTGTGGTGCAGGAGAGAGGTGGCTGGTGTACTGGGCCGTCCAGCTGGAAGGCCGACCAGCTGGTCCATGGCCCTTGCTCTCAGACCTCTCCTCTCACCCACCAGCCCTCACTCGGGCACTCCTGACCAGTTCCCCAGCCTCTCAGGACCTTAGCCGCTTCATTTTAAAACGTGGATAATTCATATAACTTAAGATAAAACACTGGCTTAATGCTGGAAAAGAACTCAGAGAAACCCTTCTGTTTTTTATAGCAAGAATGCAGGGCCTGGATTTCAAAGGCTGTTCCCAAAGCCCTAAAACTAATTTAGTGGCATTTTGAGATTCCTTCCGTTCAAAGATTTACAAATCAATTTTTCTGCTTTTCAGGTAGAATCTATTAATCTGTTACTAAGGTTGTTGCCCTAGAATCAGACTTGTGCCCGTCCCCTCAAATGGAAACCAACTCCTCTCATCTAAGTTTCAGGAGGCGGCTCCAAAGAGAAAAACAAGAACTGGTTAGAACCCAGTAAATCCAAGATGGTGGAAGATTTAATTTCCAGTGACTTTGAGCCATATTAGCTAAATGACACACCCACCAGCGCCAGGACAGTTGACAATTGCCATGACGACAACTGCAATTAGAAAAGACCCTGATGAGGGGAAAGACTGAAGGCAGGAGGAGAAGGGTCAACAGAGGACGAGATGGTTGGATGGCATCAGCGACTCAATGGATGTGAGTTTGAGCAAGCTCCGGGAGATGGTGATGGACAGGGAAGCCTGGCGTGCTGCAGTCCACAGGGTCGCAAAGAGCTGGACACGACTGAAAGACTTAACAGCAGCAACCATCGCAAAGCCCTTACAAGGACAGAAAAAGAGGGCTGCATCAGGTTGGGATCCAAGCCACACCCGTTTATGAATACTCCCTTTCCAGTCTTACCTTTAACCTCGACTCTCCTATATACATCGTGTCTGCCTGAATGGGGTTGAGAAGTTGGTTTGCTAGCCAAGTTCTGGCTTCTTTCCATTCTTTGGCCATTGAATAATGCCTGTGCTGTCCCAACAGCTGTCCCAACGTCCTAACAGCTGTGTGAATCCAAGCAGATAAAGAACCTCCTTGATGGATACAAGGAGTCTCCATCTGGGTTAGGACCCAGTGTGGGTCTAGTGCACCAGTTTGATTCCAAATTCATGTACCTGCTCACAGAAACTTTTAACAGGTCTTCACCATCACCACACTAAGCCTCGAAATGGATCCCAGCTAAACTGTGATCTAAAGTCAACTGAGGGTGACAGATGCTAAGTCAGGGAGCAGTAACCCTGTGTTCCACACTCTACTTTTCCAGTTCCCACAGAGGTTTAAAACTTAATCCTGTTTTTGGTCAGTTATAACTTAGCTGTTGAATCCACACCACAATGCTAAGAATAAGACACTATTATTATTTCCATTTTATAGTTGGAACAGTATGGGTGCAAACGGGTGGAATCCAGGGAAGAAGGGGACCACAGTGCATGAGATCAGGCTGGAAAGTCTTAGAAGCAGCCTCAGTGGCCCCGATTGTAAGGCCACACACACACACACACACACACACGTGCAGCTATGGCTTCACATCCTCACAAGAAGCACTGTTTCTCACGATGACAACTGCAGAAGAGTTAAATCTGATGTCACAACACACATATCATTAAGTACAGAAGGCTGAGGAATGAGTCGTAACTCATTTTGGAATGGACATGGTGGGAGGAATGAGTGGGTTACTGACTGGCCCTGGATGAATCCTACTGATAGACTCTAACACCAGGACGGTCAGCAGATGCATTTTAACAAATAGTTGGGTGCCTACTGTGAAAAGGTGTGTGTAGAACTTGGCCAAAAGATACTGCTTTGTGCACTAATCTATGCTTTCAAGGCTATTTTTAACATGCATACTTGGAGTCCAAAGACCGCTTTCCTTCTGGAAAATAAGAGCATCGTGGCATATTTTAACTCTCATCAACTGCCTCCAGCCTAACATGAAAACAGGGGCTATTACTTTTGTTTAAGGCTGCTTTAATACTCATTATCTGTGAACGGCCGCTGTCCCTTAGATTTCCCCTCATGTTTACTGGTACGTTCATTTGTTACTTCTGTATCTCAGGTTGGTTTTGGAGGCCATTTTCACCTACCTCTTGAAATCTATACTTAGAAGTTCTTCTAGTGAGAGTCTTTTGGTGGTAAATATTTTTTATTTTTCATATGGAAATGTCTTTCTTTCATTAAAAATTGTAGGTGGACAATTAACTTTTTCCTATGAAGATATTACTTCCTGTCGCATTTGGGTTCAGCTTGCTTGGGCTCCCCATTTATCATCCCCAGACACTTGCAGTCATCACATGTTGAACACAGTCTCTCCACTGTCTCCTCTATTGAAACTTCCGCGACAGTGACTTTTCAGTCTATCCCATCAGCATCTACCCACTCCCGATCCTTCTGGCCTCTGTACTATAAGCTGCTGGTTTTACCTCCAGTGCTCCTGGAGCACCCAGATCCACGGAGGCCCTGAGGGCTCAGCCGCCCCAGGGATAGCTCACCTGCTCAATTTGTATTCACTTCCGACTTGTTGTTACTGGCTCATGTACTGGTTTAAAGGTGTTTAAAAATGTTTCAGTCACTTTTAGATGTTTTACAATGTACGAGTTTTGGAATTCTTAGGCCATCATATTAGCAAAAAGACTTTATAGTTCTTTATTTAAAGAATTTATTCACAAATTTTATAATCTAGAATTCACTTGTAGCAGGATAAGGAGATAAGGTTCGTGACATTGTACAGGAGACAGGGATCAAGACCATCCCCATGGAAAAGAAATGCAAAAAAGCAAAATGGCTGTCTGGGAGGCCTTACAAATAGCTGTGAAAAGAAGAGAAGTGAAAAACAAAGGAGAAAAGGAAAGATATAACATATGAATGCAGAGTTCCAAAGAATAGCAAGCAGAGGTAAGAAAGTCTTCCTTAGCGATCAATGCAAAGAAATAGAGGAAAACAACAGAATGGGAAAGACTAGGGATCTCTTCAAGAAAATTAGAGATACCAAGGCAACATTTCATGCTAAGATGGGCTCCATAAAGGACAGAAATGGTATGGGCCTAACAGAGGCAGAAGATATTAAGAAGAGGTGGCAAGAATACACAGAAGAACTGTACAAAAAAGAGCTTCACGACCCAGATAATCACGATGGTGTGATCACTGACCTAGAGCCAGACATCCTGGAATGTGAAGTCAAGTGGGCCTTAGAAAGCATCACTACGAACAAAGCTAATGGAGGTGATGGAATTCCAGCGGAGCTATTCCAAGTCCTCAAAGATGATGCTGTGAAAGTGCTGCACTCAATATGCCAGCAAATTTGGAAAACTCAGCAGTGGCCACAGGACTGGAAAAGGTCAGTTTTCATTCCAATCCCAAAGAAAGGCAATGCCAAAGAATGCTCAAACTACTGCACAATTGCACTCATCTCACACGCTAGTAAAGTAATGCTCAAAATTCTCTAAGCCAGGCTTCAGCAATATGTGAACCGTGAACTTCCTGAGGTTCAAGCTGGTTTTAGAAAAGGCAAAGGAACCAGAGATCAAATTGCCAACATCCACTGGATCATCGAAAAAGCAAGAGAGTTCCAGAAAAACATCTATTTCTGCTTTATTGACTATGCCAAAGCCTTTGACTGTGTGGATCACAATAAACTGTGGAAAATTCTGAAAGAGATGGGAATACCAGACCACCTGACCTGCCTCTTGAGAAATCTGTATGCAGGTCAGGAAGCAACAGTTAGAACTGGACATAGAACAACAGACTTGTTGCAAATAGGAAAGCAGTACGTCAAGGCTGTATATTGTCACCCTGCGTATTTAACTTCTATGCAGAGTACATCATGTGAAACGCTAGACTGGAAGAAACACAAGTTGGAATCAAGATTGCTGGGAGAAATCTCAATAACCTCACATATGCAGATGACACCACCCTTATGGCAGAAAGTGAAGAGGAACTCAAAAGCCTCTTGATGAAAGTGAAAGTGGAGAGTGAAAAAGTTGGCTTAAAGCTCAACATTCAGAAAACGAAGATCATGGCATCCGGTCCCATCACTTCATGGGAAATAGATGGGGAAACTGTGGAAACAGTGTCAGACTTTAATTTTGGGGGCTCCAAAATCACTGCAGATGGTGACTGCAGCCATGAAATTAAAAGATGCTTACTCCTTGGAAGGAAAATTATGACCAACCTAGATCATATATTCAAAAGCAGAGGCATTACTTTGCCAACAAAGGTTCATCTAGTCAAGGCTATGGTTTTTCCTGTGGTCATGTATGGATGTGAGAGCTGGACTGTGAAGAAGGCTGAGCACCGAAGAATTGATGCTTTTGAACTGTGGTGTAGGAGAAGACTCTTGAGAGTCCCTTGGACTGCAAGGAGATCCAACCAGCCCATCCTAAAGGAGATCAGCCCTGGTTGTTCTTTGGAAGGAATGATGCTAGAGCTGAAACTCCAGTACTTTGGCCACCTCATGCGAAGAGTTGACTCAGTGGAAAAGATTCTGATGCTGGGAGGGATTGGGGGCAAGAGGAGAAGGGGACAACAGAGGATGAGATGGCTGGATGGCATCACTGACTCGATGGATGTGAGCCTGAGTGACCTCTGGGAGTTGGTGATGGACAGGGAGGCCTGGCGTGCTGTGATTCATGGGGTTGCAAAGAGTCGGACAAGACTGAGCGACTGATCTGATCTGATCTGAGACAAGGAAGTATGTGCTAGGGATACATTCAGGGTAAACTTCAGGTGACAATCCTTTCCAAGGTTGGGCCTGCTCCTCCAGTAAAATAAACAAAGTGGGCAGGGAAGGAGAAGACAGGACGGGGGTGGGGGTGGGGGGTGCAAGTCAGGTGTGTTCTCTGTTCTCACTGACGCCTTCAGAGGCATCAGGGCTCACCACGATAAAGCTTGGACCGGAGGCAGGGCCCTGCGTCTGCCCTCTGGATGCTACTCACCCAGCACTCTGCAGAGCAGTAACAACTGCAGCAGCAGCGAGAGCAGCAGCTGACATTGTTGAGAACATGACTGTTTTAAGCACTGCTCCAAAACTGGATGTGTGTGAAAACGGTCCAAAACTGAAGCCCACGGCTCCATGAGGAGCCACTTCTGTATTCTTCATCCCGCAGACATGGACTCTGAGACCTCACTACCCTGTAGCACTAGGTGCCCCAGTGCCCTGGTCACTTGTACTCTGGTTTGTATGCAGGCAAAGACCGGTCAAACCAGACTCACCAACAGCGACTGGATTAACTCTGAGATACAGGGGTGATACTCAAATTAAAATGAGAAACAAAAAAAGTCAACAGGCCTCTGATTATTCCACATCTCTCTCTTTCTTTCTCACATACTCACACACACACACTCTACACATTTCTGCAAAAGAGAAACTGGCAGTTGTTCCAAACCTAAGTGGTAGTGGAACTATCATTAAATCTTCAACATTATAGACCAGTTTTTCTTAAGGTCCTGATCTCATCTTTATTATATATTTGAAGAAGTCTTCTTGGAAATACAAAGTACAGTGAACAATATTTTGGCTTCAGTTGTTACCACTGATCTTTAAAAATTAGTTAAATGTACAATTGAGAATAAAAGCACAGCTGTCACCCTTTTTCCACGAAGAGGAAGGTATGAAATACTCCCAAGCAATGAAACATTCAGTCAAGATTAATGATGGTAGATAAAGTTATTTGTTATTCATGTATTTTTATATTAGGTATTATTTATGTATTTTTATTTATTGTTTTATTTTATTAATTCACCAAAAGGTATTAGCTTCATGCAGAGGTTTTATCTGCATGCTGTTCTCTCAGTTCTTCTGAACTCAACTGGGAGCAGATTGCGCTCAAGATCTTACTGTTCCATTGTTTCTATTTTCATCAAAATCTTGGCCTGTTTTTGGCCACTCCTCACTGGGGGTTCCCTGACTATCTACTTTTTTCTTTTCTTCAAGTTTAATATCAGACAGACTTAAGAAGCATAGAAAGACATAGTAGGTACAGTTCTTTTCTTTTAATACATTTAACCTTTCTTTCCTGTCTGTTGGCTTGAAAAACATTTTTCCACTGCCCTAGTAAAATGACAAAAATATCATTTTTCCCCCAAATAGTAGAGGAGGTCAGTAAGCCATATCCACATTGATGAGAAAGAATTCCTTAAGTTATGGCTTGAAGGATAACAATGCAGGCCCTGCCAGGCTAGGACACAGGGGAAATTTAAGAACATAACAGTTTCACGTAAAATATTATTACTTTCCGTATGGCAATAGAGAAATACATTTAAAATAAGGGAGGGAGGGGATCTATGTATAGTCATGGCTGGTTTGCATTGCTGTACTTCCCAGGTGGCTGAGTGGCAAAGAACACACGTGCAGTTCAGGAGACATGGGAGACTCACGTTCAACCCCTGGGTCAGGAAGATCCCCTGGAGGAGGACGTGGCAACCCACTCCAGTATTCCTGCCTGGGAAATCTCATGGACAGAGAAGCCTGGTGGGCTTACAGTCCAAGCAGTCAAAAAGAGTCAGACACAACTGGACTGATTGAGCACATGGCAGAAACTAAGACAACACTGTAAAAATTAAAAAAAAAAAAAAGTTTATACATATATATATATTTATACACACACACACACACATGATGCTATACCCATGACGCCATTCCAAAATAAATCTAGTACCCTGCTGAACTTGGGAACAAAGACGTGCTCAGTAAAAGCCTTTCTACACTGTACAACTAGGATACATCTGTATGAGATTTGTAAAAGGTACACGACATTTCTAAAGTTTCATTCCCTAGTGACTATCTGAAAACTGGGCAGAATTCTTAGAGTATCTCTCTTACAGCATGAAGAGATATGCTGCCTTGGCAGGAAGCAAGCTGACACAGAGTTCTGCTATACGTCACTGAGGCAGCTGGAGGTCCACCCAGGCAGGGGTGGGGGTGGGGTTTGCTTTCCACGATGGGTGTGCAAAGGATTTAGATAAATTCACGGATGACAGCCCTCCCTACAAACCATTATGTGAAGTTAAGGGTAATCCTTTTATATTAATTCCTAATTTCCCATCATAAAATATCCTCAGGTACCACCATGAGAAGTACTGCTTATGTGTTCAGTCAGTTACATTAATCGCTCAGTTGTGTCTGACTCTTTGTGACCTCATGGACTGCAGCATGCAAGGCTTCCCTGTCCATCACCAACTCCTGGAGCTTGCTCACACTCACGTCCATCGAGTCAGTGATGACATCCAGCCATCTCATCCTCTGTCGTCCCCTTCTCCTCCCGCCTTCAATCTTTCCCAGCATCAGGGTCTTTTCCAATGAATCAGTTATTCGCATCAGGTGGCCAAAGTATTGGAGCTTCAGCTTCAGAATCAGTCCTTCCAGTGAATACTCAGGGCTGATCTCCTTCAGAATGGACTGGTTGGATCTCCTTGCAGTCCAAGGGACTCTCAAGAGTCTTCTCCAAAACCACAGTTCAAAAGCAGCAATTCTTCAGTGCTCAGCTGGGCTTCCCTGATAGCTTAGTTGGTAAAGAATCGGCCAGCAAATCAGGAGTCCCCAGTTCGATTCCCTGGTTGGGAAGATCCCTGGAGAAGGGATAGACTACCCACACCAGTATTCTTGGGCTTCCCTGGTGGCTCAGCTGGTAAAGAATCTGCCCATAATGCGGGGGACCTGGGTTCGATCCCTGAGTTGGGAAGATCCCCTGGAAAGGGAAAGGCTACCCACTCCAGTATTCTGGCCTGGAAAATTCCATGGACTGTATAGTCCATGGGGTCGCAGAGAGTCAGACATGGCTGAGTGACTTTCACTTCACTTCAGCTTTCTTTATGGTCCAACTCTCACAGTACTCAGAATATCTCACGGAGGGAAGAACCTCCATGGGGCTGCAAAGAGTCGGACACGGCTGAGTGACTTCACCTTCACTTTCACTCACGCCCATACATGACTACTGGAAAAACCATAGCTTTGACTAGACGGACCTTTGTCGGCAAAGTAATGTCTCTGCTTTTTAATATGCTGTCCAGGTTTATCATAGCTTTGGTTCCAAGGAGAAAGTGTCTTTTAATTTCATGGCTGCAGTCACCATCTGTGGTGATTTTGGAGCCCAAGACGGTAAAGTCTGTCACTTTATTTTCTGAGTGTGTGTTAGTTGCTCAGTCATGTCTGGCTCTTTGCGACCCCATGGACTGAAGCCCACCAGGCTCCTCTGTCCATGGGATTCTCCAGGCAAGAATAGTGGAGTGGGTTGCCAGTTCCTTCTCCAACCACAAGAAGTACTATTAAATCTTAATTGAGTAACTTAGACACTCAGATTTCTACTTAAAGCAATGAAACCCAGCTATGCACAAGAGAAGTTACCTTTGGGAGGAAACTCACACACTATTAAGCAAGTGATAGTGTTAATTATTCCCAGGTTTATAACAGAGTGGTAGAAATAAAACAGTACTATTACTGTCTTATATTTCTAAGGAATTTACCTTTGAAACATTTAAGGCAATTTACACATTTAAAAAATATCAGTTAATCTTTATAATCTTTCTTTATGACTGAGAGCTGATGTATGCCATCAACTCTACTATCTTTATAGAAGGAAAAACTGGGGCAACCTTAAAGGAACCAGAAGTACAACATATACCTATGGTTTTTCCATGAAAAAATATCTCCTTTTCATAATAGAAACAGGTTTATATTATTGGTAGAGAACAGAAGCTGAAACACGAGAACTGGAAGAATAGGCTCCCCCAGGACGCCCCTGGCAGGCTGAGGTTGACTCTGGATGTTATTCTATTCCTTTAAGAAGTCAAGACTCTTAACCTAAATTGATCTTTCTGGAATGGCAGTAAGTACTTCTGACCGAGAGCCTGGAAACCCGGATTTTGTTCACACCCTTATGTCTACTGTTTCTCTGATTTTCAACAAGTTGCCTAACATCTCTGGTTATAAAATCTAAAATGACACTATAACATACCGTAATTACTTTACGATGTTGTTCATTAAGGTTATTAAGGACACAGCCCTACCCCTAAAGAGTTCACCTTATCAGTGAAACTTAATACAACATGATAAGCCATATAAACCAAATGGCAGCATGGCATTAACCCAAAAAAATCACAGCGGGGGTTTGCAGCAGGTAAAGTGCGGAGGAAGTCATTGATTCTACAAATAAGTAGGACTGAGAAGTCAGAGACGGCTTTAAATGAAGATTTAATTTTTAGCAAGACTTTGAAAGGGAAAAACGAGGAGTTTCCTTTTGACCTCCACCGTCTCTACAGTACATTTGGACTAGGACACTGGATCAAAGCGTAGATCTCAATTACATCAGTCTCGTAACACTGCTCACCACCATCCTTTATCAGGATGACCTCTGGACAAAGGCCAGCACAGCTTTTTCCACAGAGAGAGTCCATGGTTGAAATTCTGATTTCACCTGAGTGACTGTGGGCTGGTCAAGGTCAGTCTCTCCACGTGTCACTTACCGCCTCGGTAAAATAATAATAAACCAATACAAAAATAAATAAATAAACCAACACCTACTTCATAAGGGTTTTCTGAAAATTAGATGAGCTAATGTATGTGAATCTTTTTAAAGTATTTTTTTAATTGTTAGGGATAATGTCTGCTAGAAGAAAATGCACCCAATTTCCATGCTAAAACACAGAGACTTAATTTTTTTTTAATATATTTCATGTATTCAGAAATTTTTCTTTGTTAGAGTCAGTATTTTGAGAAGAAATCCTCTGCCCCAGATGTTACTAACACATTTTTAATAGAAAAGGGTAACCTTTCACCCCTAATCTAATTCGGGGAGGACAGAGTGCAGCATATTCACTAGCATAGTTAGTTTCTGTTTGGTCCCGGGTTCTGTCCTGTCTCAACACTGGAGACACCAGACATGAACGCCAACAGTAAGAGTGAACAGCGGCAGGAGGAACAAGAGCTGAGGAGAAATTTTACCCAAGTGTTAACAAAAAGCTGTAAAAATGCACAAACCCCACTTACACACAAATACCTTCCCTACTTGGCTAGGAGATGGTTTCCCTGATCCCTAGAGGCGCAGGGAGGATGTGAGGGCCTCGGGCTGACGAGTGCGGAGAAGAGGGCAGGACTTACGAGCATGCGTCCTCACAAGCTGACGGCTACAGGAAAGGGAGCAGGCAGCAGAGACAGAAAGGAATCAGAACACAGTTATGTTTCCAGGACAAACACACACTAGCCACATATACTGTTTTAGGATTTTGACGGATGAACTACACCTTCCATTTCCTCCAGCTGCTCCAGGTACCAGCCCCTTCGCCTCAGTTAGGTATCTGCTCGGACGTCACCTCCCCAGAGCCTCCCCATGCACGCTGCAGATCACAGCTGCCCACTTCCTCCACTGTTTCCCACCTTGGCTTTATTGTCCTCTCGCTCACTCAACAGTCGCCTGAAATACCACTATCGATGTTTATCACTGAGCTCCCCCTAAACTACGTCCAAGCAAGCACTGGAGTGGGACCAAGCAAGTGGGATCTCCAAGCAAGTGCTTTGATTTGTTACTGTGTCCAGAGAGAAGATTAAAAACTCAAAACAGATGAAGAATCAGATGTCCTAAACGGGCACGTAGGTGATGCGACTCAACAAAAATTAATGATGATATATAATTTTCAGGTATATAATGTAACAACTTGGTATCTGTCTAAATTGCAAAATGATGACTACTATAAGGCTACTTATCATTTATCACCATACACTGCTGTTTTTTCTTGTGATGAAGATTTTTAAGATCTACCCTCTTAGTAACTTTCAAATATGTAATACAATGCTATTAACTATAGTCACCATGCTCATAATTCTTATAAACTGGAGGAAGATGCTGGAGAACTTGCTATTTTTAATAAATAGTTGGCCATCTTAAAAAGTTGGCCAATAGCAAAATGTTACTGAAGTTCAATAACTTTATTACATGTGAAAGGTATGAACACTGAACTCTAAGAAATATCAAGTATACTATGTTTTTTTTACAATTTCATGCACAATTTACAGAACTCATTTATCAAACTTATTTAAACCAATGTACTAAAATAAAATATATCTTAAAAGCAAGGAATAAAACTTTCATATGACCCAGCAATCCCACTTTGGGGCATATACCCTGAGAAAACCATAAAAAAGACACATCTATGCCAATGTTTATAGCAGCACTAGTTATAATAGCTAGGACATGGAAGCAACCTAGATGTCCTTTGACAGATGAATGGATAAAGAAGTTGTGGTACATGTATACAATGGAATATCATTCAGCCATGGAAAGCAGTGAATGTGAGTCAGCTGAACTGACGTGGATGAACCTAGAGCCTGTTACATAGAGTGAAGTAAGTCAAAAAGAGGAAACAAATATCATACATTAACATATACACATGGAATCTAGGAAAATGGTACTGCTGTTGCTAAGTCGCTTCAGTTGTGTCCGACTCTGTGCGACCCCATAGACGGCAGCCCACCAGGCTCCCCGTCCCTGGGATTCTCCAGGCAAGAACACTGGAGTGGGTTGCCATTTCCTTCTCCAATGCTTGAAAGTGGAAAGTGAAAGTGACGTCTCTCAGTCATGTCTGACTCTTCGCGACCGCATGGACGGCAGCCTACCAGGCTCCTCCATCCATGGGATTTTCCGGGCAACAGTACTGGAGTCGGGTGCCATTGCCTTTTCCAATGCATGAAAGTGAAGCTGCTCAGCTGTGTCTGACTCTTAGCGACCCCATGGAGTGCAGCCTACCAGGCTCCTCCGTCCATGGGATTTTCCAGGCAAGAGTACTGGAGTGGGGTGCCATTACCTTCTCCAACAAACAGCCTAAGTGCTGCTAAAACAACCTGCAACATTTAGCAACTAACCCCACCCGCAACTTATTTATGCTAAGAGGTTTTAAAGGGAGGTTTAATACCCACCACTTTATCATAAGTGATCTTTAAAAAAGAGACAACAGGCCCCAAATGGAGTCACCTGTGCTCAGCCCACCTCACCAGACCAAGGCTTATTAATACAACCTCCTCCAAGGCATGGTCTTCACCACCTAGTCTGGACGTTTCTTGTCAGCACCAACAGGAAATCTGCTACAGAGGCCCTTTCCACCCCCCAGAAGAACGTGAGGTGACCGCCATCCCCTCGTCCCTTCCCTCCTGCCTAGAAAAGCCTTCCGTTTTGCACAGCTCCTCCGAGCTCCTCTCTGCTAGCAAGGAGGAATGCTGGCCAGCTGACCAATGGTTTGATACAGCCAATTGTACCTTTAAGTTTGCTTCACTGTATTTTTGTTATTGAACATTGTTTTTTACTGATAATCATTCTATGTGTTTGTTGTACCTTCTCCAATTTGTCTTTGTTTGGCAAACATTTTTCTGTATTTCAGTTTCATTAAGCTTTTAAATATTCTATTGTATTAATGCTATATTTTAAGTAAAAAATGTTTAACATAAAACATCAATTATTCCTGATAACTAAGTTATATTTGTCCAGTGTCAATAACAAAAAATTTTTTCTTGGTTGCTGCTGCTGCTGCTGCTGCTAAGTCGCTTCAGTCGTGTCCGACTCTGTGCGATCCCATAGACGGCTGTCCCTGGGATTCTCCAGGCAAGAACACTGGAGTGGGTTGCCATTTCCTTCTCCAATGCATGAAAGTGAAAAGTGAAAGTGAAGGCGCTCAGTCGTGTCCGACTCTTTGAGACCCCATGGACTGCAGCCCACCAGGCTCCTCTGTCCATGGGATTTTCCAGGCAAGAGTACTGGGGTGGGGTGCCATTGCCTTCCCTGTTTTCTTGGTTATCTATTTTATTTTCTTCTGGTTATACATATTACAGAATACTGAGCAGTGTTCCCCGTGCCATACAGTAGGTCCTTGTTGGTTACCTATTTTAAATACAGCCATGTGTGCACGTCTATCCCAAATTCCCAATCTATCTGTTCCCACTAGCCTGTTCCCCTGGTACTCGTAAGTTCATTCTCTAAGTCTGTGAGTCTGTTTCTGCTTTGTGAATAAGTTCATTTATATGATATCACTTATATGCAGAGTCCACCACTGCCATTCCAATTCAACCCATTCTCATTAATGGCAAAAAAAATTTTAAGTAAAAAAATAAGGAAAATAACAGAAATACACACACACAGGGAAAAAAAATGAAATCACTAGTTTAAATATCAGAATAGTTTGATATATAAACTTCTAATCATTTTACTATGCACACATTTGCCACAAAACTATGATATCATACTTGTTTCCTTTAAACACTACTTCTTATATAATCACATGTCATTTAAACACTGATTGCATTGTGACACCATGTAGCTCTTGGTGGTCATTAAGCTGTTTCCAAGATACTGATTAAAAGACGCTTACTCCTTGGAAGGAAAGTTATGACCAACCTAGATAGCATATTCAAAAGCAGAGATATTACTTTGCCAACAAAGGTCCGTCTAGTCAAGGCTATGGTTTTTCCAGTGGTCATGTATGGATGTGAGAGTTGGACTGTGAAGAAAGCTGAGCACCAAGAATTGATGCTTTTGAAGTGTGGTGTTGGAGAAGACTCTTGAGAGTCCCTTGGACTGCGATCCAACCAGTCCATTCTGAAGGAGATCAGCCCTGGGATTTCTTTGGAAGGAATGATGCTAAAGCTGAAACGCCAGTATTTTGGCCACCTCATGCGAAGAGTTGACTCATTGGAGAAGACTCTGATGCTGGGAGGGATTGAGGGCAAGAGGAGAAGGGGACGACAGAGGATGAGATGGCTGGATGGCATCACTGACTCGATGGACGTGAGTCTCTGTGTCTCTGGGAGTTGGTGATGGACAGGGAGGCCTGGCGTGCCGTGATTCATGGGGTCGCAAAGAATCAGACAAAACTGAGCAACTGAACTGAACTGAAGATACTGATGGTGCTGCTGCTGCTAATATTCTGTCCCTAAAGCAAGACTTAAGTTATTAGGGACTTCCCTGGTGGTCCCGTGGTTAAGAATCCAACTGCTATGCAGTGGACATGGGTTCGATCCCTGGTCCGGGAAGATCCCACATGCCGCAGAGGAACTGAGTCCGTGGGCCACAGCTGCGGGGCCCGTGCTCTCGGGCCCACGCGCCGGGACTGCTGAAGCCCATGCCCCTGGAGCCCACACTTGGCAAGAAGACAAGCCACCGCGCTGAGAAGCCTGCAGGGCAGCAACGAAGACCCAGCACAGCCAAAATAAATAAACAAAATTTAAAAATTAAGTTCTTAAATAACACTTAAGTTCGTTCTGTGTGCCAGACATTGAGCATCTTTACAGGGGGCCGTTCTTGCTGTGAGCCTTCTGCATGACCCACTGCCCTCCCTGGAATATTCTTACACAAGCTGTGTCCAAAGATGTTATGGACTTCCTTTTGTCATTAGCTGAATGACACCTGCTCAGATATACCCCCTTCCTCTCCATAAATTATTCCCCATTGAGAGTGAATGCACTGGCACACAGCTGGTGCACCAAAGAATTTCTAAAATGGATCAATGATCTATCTAGTTTCAAAGCTCAAATTCTTAATTCTGTACTATCTAGTGATAAAATTTTTGTACATAAATTTCTATCACCATAATTATTTCCTCGAGGAAATCAGTATTGCACCTTTAATC
Source organism: Tragelaphus eurycerus (assembly GCA_935064755.1). Lineage (NCBI taxonomy): Eukaryota > Metazoa > Chordata > Mammalia > Artiodactyla > Bovidae > Tragelaphus > Tragelaphus eurycerus. Next base: position 16,136,053 of record CAKXYN010000034.1, on the reverse strand, counting down.
TCAAATTTTCATCAGGCTGCTGAAGAATTTAATAAACTACAATATATAAACACAGAGACTCCAAGATTATTTTCTTCTTTCTCCTGAACGTCAACTATACTGAAACTATAAACAGAATGAGTCAACAGTACCCACAGAATATTTTCTAAAAATCAGATGTAATGAAAACTGCATTCTTTCAGAAAGAAATATGCAGATTCCAAACAGATTTTTTTTTGGTGCTAAAAGATTACAGTTTCTATTCCACAGTCCTTGTCAAAAGTACTGCTTCTGAGAATGGTGGGTAACCTGTTTTAATCAACTTTATTGCAGGAAAGGGTGGATTGTAAGGGAAAGACAAGACCCATGAAATGGAACTTAAAAACCTAAACCTTATTCTTTTAGTCTAAATGTAGAACTGTGACGAGGCACTCCTCACTGAAAACAGATAAAACGTGCCCAGAACTAGACTGCTGCCGGCATCCTGCAGAGGATGCCGTGTCCCCATGCTGTGTCCCCATGCCAAGGTGCATCACAGAACAGCCCTGCTGCACGGCAAAGTGGCGAGGGGCAGGGCACCTTAGCCTAGTTTTAAAATAATTGCTTTGCTCTGTCTCCACTTCAAGAGTCTTTCTCTAACAGGAGACACTGTCTTCTGGGGAAAAAAAAATCCCACTTTTATTAGCTCTTAATTATAGTGTCGCTGATCCCAATGTTACACAATAGCAAAGATCTCTGCCTGTATTGCCATTATCAACTCTATTTTCAGTATGGGTGACTCAGAATAATGTCTGCTTCCTCAAATTTGACATGCGGGACTGAATTTTCAAAACCTTCGCTGATAGGCAATGTGTAAATCCCTCTAAAGTGAGTGAAACCCCCTAACCTTCTCAAGACACTTCCCAGCACTCCTTACATCCAAAGCGCTTAAAATGAGATTAAAAAATGTGAAACAAATATGGCTCCCATACTCTTAGAAAGCAGTGAACATTTCCATATTTCAAACAGAAACAAATCTCAGGTGGGTAAAATCACTGAAGAATCTATACTGGAAGTGTGATTAAAATATTTCAAAATTATTAAAGTGATATGTCCACATAATTAGCCACTTTTAATTCACTTCTCCAAACTCTTCCAATCTATTTTCCAAAAGGAACCACTTTTTAACATTTACTGTGTTTCAGGGTAAAATACAGGAGATGCAGGTTCTATCCCTGGATTGGAAAGATCCCCTGGAGGAGGAAATGGCAACCCACTCCAGTATTCTTGCCTGGAGAATCCCATGGACAGGGGAGCCTGGAGGGCTACAGTCCATGGTGTCGCAAACAGCTGGACACAACTGAGCAACTAACACAAGGTAGGTAATTTGCATCGTGCCCTTAAACAATGTGCTAACAGATAGCAAAATTCTCTATTGATTTTCTGCTGAGAGAGATGAGGCTTCAGCACATGTGACTGCTCCATCCCACCTGCCCAGTACATTTCCATGGCTTTTATTTGCATCACTATGTGTTGCCCCTTAGAGAAGGAAATGGCAACCCACTCCAGTATGTTTGCCTGGAGAATCCTATGGACAGAGTAGCCTGGTAGGCTGCAGTCTATGGGGTAGCAAGAGTTAGACATGACTTAGCGACTAAACCACCACGTCGCCCCAGCAGTTTCAAGCACATGCGTTATTTCCTATGTCCTGGGTATTAGGCAGCCTGTTTCTACTTCTAAGAGCAACATGATGTGTAGAATTGTGTGTGTAACTATATCTATACACGTAACTATATATATGTGCAGTCATGTATAGAATCTATTTTTGTAAACGTAATTTATACCTTTCTCCACTTGATGTTATGGTGTTAGATAAATGAATAAAACTATTTGATTATGTTAAAAAAAATAAGAGCAGCATGATGGTTCTCTTCCTGTGTCCCTTGGGTTCTCTGATCTCTGCTTTCATATCCCAAATTCTTTCATCTGCATCTCACAGGGTTAAGGTGAATCTCACAGGGTTAAGGTAAATAATATTCACATCCCATTGTATAAAGGCTCTTCCAACTTTATTTATTATTGCCAACTGTCTTCCAAAGTTGGAGAAGGAAATGGCAACCCATTCCAGTGTTCTTGCCTGGAGAATCCCAGGGACGGGGGAGCCTGGTGGGCTGCCGTCTATGGGGTCGCACAGAGTCGGACACGACTGAAGTGACTTAGCAGTTTTCCAAAGTGGGGAGACCACCGACACTCGCATTGCTCTAAAATGCTTGCCAACGTTTGGTATTGTTATTCTTTCAAAATCTGGCCAATGTGATATATGTGAAATGATTTCTCACTGATATAATTAAATCTTTTACATTTATAAATGTGAAAAACCAGCACAATCTTACTACTGTGCTGAAGGGTTAAAGTATTGCACTGGTGAATACTAATTTGGGGGTTTGGGTTTTATAATTGTTATTTTTCCTGAACAAGTTTCAAGAAAAATACTGTTTCTAAACTTCCCATTAAATCAGGTATGCTAAAAAGTTTTAAAAATTTTATGATCAATCATTAAGAGGTCAGAAGGTTGTCAGGAGCAATAAACACACATGTACCAAATGTGAAGAATTATCATGACAGCTGAACTGCTGTATACTCCTCATTGATTGCATGTTCTTCCCCTTGCCAGAATAGATTTCTGTCTGTGAATGTAGTCCCATTAAAAACAGTGCTGTGTTGCATGCTTTAGGATGTTACCATATGTGCACATTTCTCTGCAAGTTAAAAACATTACCTTTTGTGAGAGTTATTCATGTTAAAAATTGTAACTCTAGTTATTTGCTTTTCACAGTTACATAGTTTTCTGCTGCTGCTACTGCTAAGTCGCTTCAGTCGTGTCCAACTCTGTGCAATCCCATAGACGGCAGCCCACCAGGCTCCCTCGTCCCTGGGATTCTCCAGGCAACAACACTGGAGTGGGTTGCCATTTCCTTCTCCAATGCATGAAAGTGAAAAGTGAAAGTGAAGTCGCTCAGTCATGTCCGACTCCTAGCGACCCCATGGACTTCAGCCCACCAGGCTCCTCTGTCCATGGGATTTTCCAGCCAAGAATACTGAAGTGGGCTGCCATTGCCATACTTTTCTAGTACATAAATATATGAAACCCTTCCAATGTTTTAAGGGCCATTTATGTTGTTTTATTTTGAGCTATTGTAAGGTTGCTATGAACAATCCCTTTCATGTAAAACAGCAAGAGTTTCTGTAGATACACACTTAGGACTGGATTAACTGAGACACGGGTGTAAGTTCTTTCGATTTTATTTATTATTGCCAATTGTCTTCCAAAGTGAGGAGGCCACCAAACTCACATTGCTCTAAAATGCTTGCCAACACTTGGTATATTACTCTTCCAAATTCTGGCCAATGTGACATGTGAGATGTCATCTCATTGCGTGTTTCCTCTGAGGATCCTTGGTAATCTGAGGTTTATTGGTAAGGTTGAGGATTTCTTCATATATTTGCATATGCCGTGCTAAGCCACTACAGTCATGTCCCACTCTCTATGACCCCAAGGACTGTGGCCCGCCAGGTTTCTCTGTCCATGGAATTCTCTAGGCAAGAATACTGGAGTGCGTTGCCATTCTCTTCTCCAGGGGATCTTCCCAACCCAGGGATTGAACCTGGGTCTTCTGAACTGCAGGTGGATTCCTTACCATCTGAGCCACTGTAACAACACATCCTTTCACTGTTTTTGTTTCTCTAAATCTTGAGAGAGCTTTCTGGGAAACCTCCTACACGGTAAGTAGGAATGTAAATTGGTACAGTCACTATGGAGAACAGTATGCTGCTGCTGCTGCTAAGTTGCTTCAGTCGTGTCCGACTCTGTGCAACCCCATAGACGGCAGCCCGCCAGGCTCCTCCATCCCTGGGATTCTCCAGGCAAGAACACTGGAGTGGGTTGCCATTTCCTTCTCCAATGCATGAAAGTGAAAAGTGAAAGTGAAGTCGCTCAGTCGTGTCCAACTCTTCGCGACCCCATGGACTGCAGCCCACCAGGTTCCTCCGTCCATGGGATTTTCCAGGCAAGAGTACTGGAGTGGGGTGCCATTGCCTTCTCCAGGAGAACAGTATGGAGGTTCCTTAAAAAACTAAAAACAGAGCTACCTTAAGACCCTGCAATCCCACTTCTGGGCACCCGGAGAAAAACAGGATCTGAAAGGATACGTGCACCCCAATGTTCACTGCAGCTCTGTTTACAATAGCCAGGACATGGAAGCAACCTAAGTGTCCATCAGCAGATCCGCAGATAAAGAAGATGTGGTCCATATACACTGCAATATTACTCAGCTATTAAGAGAGCATTATTTACCCAAAGGTCATTAAGATGTTTCACATTTTGCTCTAAACACTTAAGATTTTATCTCTCAAATGTTACCTTTAATCTACCTGAAACTGATTTTTACAGTTGGGCTGAGATAGGGGAACATACTCAGAAACACATATACCCCACAGCCCCCATCCACACCCCCTGCATTCCATATGCACACACTCACCATACACACTTCACCCCTTCCACACACAACCACATAGCCCCACAGCACACACATCACCCAGTCACCTACCGCACTCACACATACCCTCAGCACCACTTACTGAAACACTTCTGTTGTCTTTATCTCAGTCACGCCTCTGTTTCAGGACCATGTTACCATAAACACTAACACGGCTTCTTCCAGACCCTCCTATCTGCTCCACTGTCCTCTGGGTATCTTGTCATCTGGGAGAATGTCAGCACGGCCCAGCTGCACTTCTCAATTCTGAACATCTTATGCAGTATCTTAGCTAACAATATACATTTTTAAAAACTTGTGCTGCGGCGTCTAGACTGTAATCACCTGTATGTATGTATTGTACACCTAAAGGGGAGCGCCTAAGCGGAGAGAGGCTAATATTTAAGACAGTCTTTGTGCATGTAGAGTTTTAGGTGCCTGAGGAGTGTTAATTCATGGAGGGAAAAAACTTCATTTCCCGCACCTCTACTGATGCAGAGCGTGGTGCTGCATTTCTTGCCATGCTGATGCGGGAGTGCGAGCGCAGCGCTAGGCAGGGCTCATGCCCCTCCATCTGCCCCATCCCCGCAGGCGGCGCCAGCCTCAGCGGGAGGTGGGCGTCAGGGAAGGTGGTCCACGATGTCGGAAGACTCGGGGGGCCAGAGAAGCAGTGACTGCGTGAGGAGGCCTGGCACGATGAGACGGGGACTTGTGGAAAGGATGGTCAGCCAGAAAATGCAGATAAATTCACAGAGCTCCATTTACAAAAGAGTGCTGGTCTGGCCAAATAAAAGACATGCTTAGACCCTGCTGGCCCCAGGCTGAGACCTCTAGTCATCTAAATTCGTGGCCCGGTCCGGATGGCACAGACGTGGAGAACTTGAATGTTTTCTGGGCATATGTTCTCATGGGCACTGCTTTTAATAATGTGCCATAGTTAGTTTGGTATAATCGGATTTTAGTTCCACCACATTTCCTGATATTCTATAGCTTTGGCTAATAAATTTAAGATAAATTTCCCCCTTAGTAAAATGGGGATAATAGTAGTAATACCTGCTTCATAGGGTGAAGATTAAATGAAGTGCTTAGGAAAAAGCACTAATATTGAGTAATCACTTGATTATCTTTCTTATTCATCGTCATTTAGCACATTCATATTTATAGTACCTTGTTTCCACTTTTTTTGATTTCCACAGATATCTTGCATTGATTAATAAAACTAAGAGCATGTATTGAACTTTATTTTTCATTCTTCCTGACAAAATCCAGAAGATACACTTTGTTTTCTAAACTCGACTGTTCAAAGCTTGCCCTTAGTGTCAGATTTAATGGGTCTGGTGAACACATATACTTCTATGAGACAGAACATTTGCTTTTAATCATGATTTGTTTCCTGGGCAAATTTCTTAGCTAAGTGTATCTTTAATGTGAAAGTGAAAGCATATCTTTAACAGACTAAATAAATAAATAAGAGGAAAGAAAATCTCCAAGTTTGAAAAAAAAGTGTTTATATGAGAAATTGAAATACTCTGACAAATTTAGTACTTCAGAGTAAATTTTAAAAATGAAAGATATAAATCTTGAGTTGGACAGGTGGTCCTTTACAGACAAGTTAACCAAGGTTTTAATCTTTCCTCAGACTTTTGACCCAAATCTTCACTTATGAAAAACTGTCACCAGAGCACCCACCCACGCATATACATACTTACAAATGCAATAGCGTCCAGAGGCGGGAGGCAGACGGGCACCCCTCAGCGTAAAGCAACTGGACATTCATTCCCTATTGACCACTCCAAAATGAGAATGGCAGGACAATTAAAGGAGGAGGCTGTGCCCTGCCCAGACCCATGTATTTATTGTTCCTGAAGTCAGGAGATCTCCTCAACCACATGTGTGCAGAAAAGCTCCTTGGAGGTCAAAGGGAGTGATGTCAACTAATGCTAAGTTACCTGTACTCCTTTGCGGTAGAAACCATCTTGGCTAAGAGATCCATGTGCCCACAGGGAAGGATCCTGAGACACACTAAACATGGACTATGAATCCGGCAAGTCAGAATGATGGGCCAAAGGCAAACCGAAAGAAACGGCCCATGTAAGTGACCTAAACTGCTATGAGGGTGCAACTCGGGGACTCTCGCTCCAAGTCTGCCCGTCTGTTCATCCACACGTACCGGACCCTTTCCTCTTAATAACTACCGCACTAGCTTCACTACTTTCTGTCTTGGTGGAAATTCTTTTGTGCAAAGCCGAAGGGCCAGAGCCCTTGTCACTGACCACTGGTCTAGAGGCTGGGATCTGGGGCTTTCACTGCTGTGACCTGGCCCCTGTCTGTGGCTGGGAACCCAAGCCCTGCTCCAAGGACGTTACAGGCCACCTGAGATGATGAATCCAAATAAGTTTCTACAGACTTAGCAGAATAATGTGCCCAAGAGGCATCATTACGCAAACTTCTCAAAAATTCTTTGGCTCTTCCCTTCCAGGAAAGCTCCACTACTGCTTCTTCACTCTTAAGATATTAGAAATAGAAAGTGGTGTGTTTTAAAACACAGTAGATATGAGTAATATAAAATGTATTTTAAATCTGCTTATGGTGACCAGCTCTCAAAACAGAAGGATGCATTCAGAAGCGGGTCAGGCGATGGTGCCGTAAGCCATCCAGGAGTGAGATTAACCAGTTAAAGCAGATATGACCTGAAGTCCAACAAAAGGGATGGGGGGTGGGGCGGTTATGGAAGAGATTAGCTGGGAAAAAGACAAATCCCATTCTGGCACTCCACATAAACACCTGATCACACTCAAATACCTAGAATTCCTTGTCACTTTCTTAACTCAGTTAAATACTAGGTCTTGAGGACTGAGGCAACTAGGAAGAAATTTCTTAACAACAGGGATCAATAATCAGGGTAGTTCTAGTTATGCTCATTAAAGACTAACCACTGCAGAAACTAGATCATAGCAACTAGAAAACAAAACAATATATATAAAACAATAGTTTTCAAACACTGTACAATAGGCAGATTTGAACTGAAAGAAGAGAAATTTGAAGAGAGAGGAACAACTAAGGTAAGCCCAGATTACTGCTTGGAGGAGGTGTCTTAACTAAGATACAGCAGTAAAGAGGGTGGCCTGGAGCTGTGTGCTGAGTTGATGAGCTGAAGAGGAAGTTTGGTGAGGCTGAGGTGGCTATAATTTATGGAGCGCAGAGAGAGAGAGAGAGCTGCACAGAGACACAGCTCTGAAGATCTGCGGAGGAATCCCAGGCTCTTGGTAGGAGCATTGATCTGAACACACATGAAATGAAATGGACCAATGCATCAGGAGTAGAATGAGTAGTTTTCAGACCTCACACAGGGCTAAGAATAGTCTATATTCGCATCAGACAGATTGGAAAGACTTTATTTACACCAGGGCATTGAAGAGAGTCTAAAGAAGAGTAATACAGCTTTAGTAATGGAGCTAATCACTGCAGTTGGTGACTGCAGCCATGAAATTAAAAGGCGCTTACTCCTTGGAAGGAAAGTTATGATCAACCTAGATAGCATATTCAAAAGCAGAGACATTACTTTGCCAACAAAGTACTTGCCATCTAGTCAAGGCTATGGTTTTTCCAGTGGTCATGTATGGATGTGAGAGTTGGACAGTGAAGAAGGCTGAGCATGGGAGAATTGATGCTTTTGAACTGTGGTGTTGGAGAAGACTCTTGAGAGTCCCTTGGACTGCAAGGAGATCCAACCAGTCCATTCTGAAGGAGATCAGTCCTGGATGTTCTTTGGAAGGAATGATGCTAAAGCTGAAACTCCAGTACTTTGGCCACCTGATGTGAAGAGTTGACTCATTGGAAAAAACTCTGATGCTGGGAGGGATTGGGGGCAGGATGAGAAGGGAACGACAGGGAATGGGATGGCTGGATGGCATTCACACAGAGTTTGAGTGAACTCTGGGAATTGGTGATGGACAGGGAGGCCTGAACTGCAGCTCCAATTCATGGGGTCACAAAGAGTTGGACACGACTGAGCGACAGAACTGCACTGAATGGAGCTAAGTGAGTCCCCGCACAAAGACTGCTCCGGCCCTATCACGTGTGCACGCGCGCCAAGTCGCTTCGGTTGTTTCCCACTCTTGGCAACGCTATGGACTGCAGCCTGACAAGCTCCTCTGTCCCTGGGATTTTCCAGGCAACAATACTGGAGTGGATTGCCATGCCCTCCTCCAGGGGATCTTCCTGACCCAGGGATTGTAGCCACGTCTCTGGCAGGCGGGGTCTTTACCACTGGCATCACCTGCTCTACCTTAACAAAGGGTAAAGTCAAGACTTTACAAGGTTCAGCTAATCAGCAAGTTACTCATTTGGACAATGGAATAAAATCTAACATTCTTTAAAGGAATCGAACCAAATCCACCCTGAAAAATGTCACAGTGTCTGGCATCCAAATAAAAATTATTAGGAATGCAAAGAATGTAACAGTCCCAGAAAAGACAGAATGAATTTGAAGAGAAGACCCTTAAAACAGCTATTGTAAATATGAAAAATATGTTCAAGGATATTAAGAAATATACAAACTTGATAAGGAGAGAAGCAGAGGATAAAAAATTTCACTTCGCAGTTTCTAAGATAAAAATACTATATGTGGAACAAAAATACTGTGGTAAACTTGAAGAAAAAGCAATAAAAATTATTAAGGTACTGAAAAAACAAACAAAAAAAAGAGTTGGAAAAAATGCAATATGGTGCAATATATAGGGAACTAGGGTCCCAGAAAGGGGGGGGGTACTATAAAAATGATGACTGAGAAACTTCTAGAATTGGTGAAAAACATAAGCCGATGAACCCAAGAACTTAAAGATAATCACCAGGCGAGGAAAACAGAAAGTAAAACACCTCACAATAAAACTACTTAAAATCAAGGATAAAGAGAAAAATGTTGAGAGTGGCCAGAGGGGTAGAAACCCACACTATGTACAGAGGAAGAAAAAATGACAGCAGACCTTTGTGTGAACCACCCAGGGCGGAGAGCAGCAGAACAATATATTAAAATTTTAAACAGAAATGAAAGCACTGTCAAGGGATTATATAGCAGTGAATATAAATTCCTAAGGTTAAGGTGCAGCACAAATTATTTTAAAAGCCAATAAAACATAAGAACATTCCTCACCAGCAGTTTACTATAAGATATGTTGAAAGAAATTGGTCAGGCAGAAAAAAAAAAGATACTAAACAGAAATGTGAAATTGCAAAAAGGAACCCAGTACACCAGTAATGGTCAGTGTGTGAGTAAAAGTAAAGAACACATTTCTTTTTAAAGCAAAAATAATAACAATGTAGTATGAGTTTAATAAACATAATTAAAATGTATGATAATAGCACACTGCTAATAAAGTGAAAGGGGAAACCTGTTAGAAAGGTTTCAAAGTACTCACAAAGCAGTAACATTTGAAGGCAGACTGACAAGTTAAAGATTATACTGCAAACCCTCCAGCAATCATTACACTTATTAAAGATGTACAACTAATATGCCAACAAGTGAAGAAAGACTGAACCACACACATCCACATGGAATCCCATAAAGGCAGAGAAAGAGGAAAAAATAAAAATCACAGAGCAAGATGGCAGAATTAAAGTCAACAATATCCATCATCACTATAAAGGTAAACACTCCAATTAAAAGACAGTTGGTTGAAAAGACCTATCAGTACATTGTATAAAACAATTTTAAAGACAAGATCATGGAGTAAGACAATAAAGCTAGAAAAAATTTCTGTATATTATGCAAAAATTGAAAAGAAAGCTAGACACACTATATTGAGTTCAGTTCAGTCGCTTAGTCGTGTCCAACTCATTGAGACTCCATGAAATGCAGCATGCCAGGCCTTCCTGTCCATCACGCAACTCCCAGAGTCTACCCAATCCTGTGTCCATTGTGTCCGTGATGCCATCCAACCATCTCATCCTCTGTCGTCCCCTTCTCTTGCCCTCAATCTTTCCCAGCATCAGGGTCTTCTCAAATGAGTCAGCTCTTCACATCAGGTGGCCAAAGTATTGGAGTTTCAGCTTCAGCATCAATCCGTCCAATGAACACCCAGGACTGATCTCTTTTAGGATGGACTGGTTGGATCTCCTTGCAGTTCAAGGGACTCTCAAGAGTCTTCTCCAACACCACAGTTCAAAAGCATCAATTCTTCGGCGCTCAGCTTTCTTTATAGTCCAACTCTCACATCCATACATGACTACTGGAAAAACCACAGCCTTGACTAGATGGACATTTGTTGGCAAAGTAATGTCTTTGCTTTTGAATATGCTATCTAGGTTGGTCATAACTTTCCTTCCAAGGAGTAAGCATCTTTTAATTTCATGGCTGCAATCACCATCTGCCGTGATTTTGGAGGCCAGAAAAATAGTCAGCCAGTGTTTCTACTGTTTCCCCATCTATCTGCCATGAAGTGATGGGACTGGATGCCATGATCTTCGTTTTCTGAATGTTGAGTTTTAAGCCAACTTTTTCACTCTCCTCTTTCACTTTCATCAAGAGGCTCTTTAGTTCCTCTTCACTTTCTGCCATAAGGGTGGTTTCATCTGCATATCTGAGGTTATTGAGATTTCTCCCGGCAATCTTGATTCCAGCTTGTGCTTCTTCCAGCCCACCATATCTCATGATGTACTCTGCATATAAGTTAAATAAGCAGGGCGACAATATACAGCCTTGAAGTACTCCTTTTCCTATTTGGAACCAGTCTGTTGTTCCATGTCCAGTTCTAATTGTTGCTTCCTGACTTGCATACAGGTTTCTCAAGAGGCAGGTCAGGTGGTCTGGTATTCCCATCTCTTTCAGAATTTCCCACAGTTTATTGTGATCTACACAGTCAAAGGCTTTGGCATAGTCAATAAAGCAGTCATTATATTAATGTTAGAGAAAGCAGACTTCAAACTAAGGAATGTGACCAGGAATAAGGAAGGTCTTTTCATGACAAAGGGATCATCTTATCAAGAGGACATAAAATGCACAGTTTTCAGGAATGCAAAACAGTACAGTCTGGAAAGTTGAGAAGTTTATTACAGAATTAAATGCATACTTAGTATATGTCCCAGCAGGCTCACTCCCTCACCCTACGGTCCCTTCTGAAAAGAGATGAAAACATTTGTATATGCATAGACTTATTTGAGAATATCCAAAGCAAGTTTATTTATAAAGTCCGAAACTGAAAACACAAAAGCCCAACTGGTGAATGTGTACACTGTGGGATATCCCAGCAATGGAATGGATCTGAAAGAACACGACCAACCAAAAGAAGCCAAGCACAAAAAGGCATGCAGCATTGCACTCACTGAAATTATAGGAGAGAGAAAGCTCAGTGCCCAAGAACAAATAAGGGTTGCCACTGGGAGTAAAGTGGAAGGAATTAACTACAAGAACTTTTTCAGCTAATGGAAATGTTATATGTCTTGTTGTGATGGTAGTCACACAAATGTATACATTTTTAGAACTCAGACGATGTACCCGAAGTTGATAAACTTTCAGTTCAGTTCAGTTCAGTTCAGTCACTCAGTCGTGTCCAACTCTTTGTGAACCCATGGACTGCAGTATGCCAGGCCTCTCTGTCCATCACCAACTCCTGGAACTTACTCAAACTCATGTCCATTAAGTCGGTGATGCCAACCATCCAACCATCTCATCCTCTGTCATCCCTTTCTCCTCCCACCTTCAACCTTTCCCAGCATCAGGGTCTTTTCAAATGAGTCAGTTCTTCGCATCAGGTGGCCAAAGTACTGGAGTTTCAGCTTCAACATCAGTCCTTCCAATGAATATTCAGGACTGATTTCTTTAGAATGGACTGGTTGGATCTCCTTGCAGTTCAAGGGACTCTTAAAAGTCTTCTCCAAAATCACAGTTCAAAAGCATCAATTCTTCAGCACTCGGCTTTCTTTATAGTCCAACTCTCACATTCATACATGACTACTGGAAAAACCAAAGCTTTGACTAGACGGACCTTTGTTGGCAAAGTAATGTCTCTGCTTTTTAATACGCTGTCCAGGTTGGTCATAACTTTTCTTCCAAAGAACAAGCATCTTTTAATTTCATGGCTGCAGTCACCAACTGCAGTGGTTTTGGAGCCCAGAAAAATGGTCTCTCACTGTTTCCATTGTTTCTCCATCTACTTGCCATGAAGTGATGGGACCAGATGCCATGATCTTAGTTTTCTGAATTTTAAGTTTTAAGCCAACTTTTTCACTCCTCTCTTTCACTTTCATTGAGAGGCTCTTTAGTTCTTCTTCACTTTTTGCCATAAGGGTGGTATCATCTGCATATCTGAGGTTATTGATATTTGTCCCAGCAATCTTGATTCCAGCTTGTGCTTCACCCAGTCCAGCATTTCTCTTGATGTACTCTGCATATAAGTTAAATAAGCAAGATGACAATATACAGCCTTGACATACTCCTTTCCTGATTTGGAACCAGTCTGCTGTTCCACAGTTCTACTGTTGCTTCTTGATAAACTTTAGTGTATATAAATTATCACTGGGCTTTCTTGATGGCTCAGCTGGTAAAAGAATCTGCCTGCAATGTAGGAGACCTGGGTTCAATCCCTGCGTTGGGAAGATTCCTTAGAGAAGGGAATGGCTACCTACTCCAGTATTTTGGCTTAGAGAATTCCATGGACAGAGGAGCCTGGGGTTGCAAAGAATTGGACATGACTGATTATCTAATTATCATTAGAAATTATGCACTTTCCTGTACTGAAAATGTTGAATAATCTTATCCATACTAAAGTGATCTAAAAATCTATGAAAAACTGAATTGGGAATATCTAGGAAGAGCCTGGGAGAAGGCAATGGCACCCTACTCCAGTACTCTTGCCTGGAAAATTGCATGGATGGAGGAGCCTGGTAGGCTGCAGTCCACGGGGTCGCTAAGAGTCGGACACGACTGAGTGACTTCATTTTCACTTTCATGCATTGGAAAAGAAAATGGCAACCCACTCCAGTGTTCTTGCCTGAAGAATCCCAGGGATGGTGGAGCCTGGTGGGCTGCCATCTATGGGGATGCACAGAGTTGGACACGACTGAAGTGACTTAGCAGCAGCAGCAGCAGCAGGAGCAGCCTGAGGATTACAGCCTGAAGCTTCAAGGCTCCTCCCACAACCGCTCTCTCAAAGGCAGAAGTGAAGAGCCCTGAGTGACAACGCAAGCACAGGAGTGAAGTCTGGAGCCTGGGCCCCATCGGCCCCATCTCACCTGAGCCATCTGTCTTCCCACCTGTTTTGGGTTCTGAGGTAGGATCAGAAACAGAGACTGAAGCAGAGGCAGTTAACAGGCAGAACATCTTATGTTGCAAAAAGAAAAAGCCTGTGACATTTAAAACTGCCCTAACCAACCAGAAGTTCTCAAAGGAGATAACTAAGGCTTTGAAGCAGTCATTTGAAAGGATCCAAGGTCAGACCCACCTGTTGATGTCAGAGAGCCTCTCAGAAAGGCTGGGGCAGCTGCAGCCCTCCTGGGACACGCAGGAGCCAGCCATTGTGGAAGCCCACTCTACCTTGGAACATGGGCTGGCAAGCACCCTGTGGGTCCTCCCCTTGACTGACAAGCCTCGGGACCCAGCCGCATCTCCACCCACCAACCTGAAGGAACCAGGAACTCAGGCCATGCAGCTAACTAGGTGGGAACACAGTCCCATCCACCAGAAGGCTGCCTTAAGACCTTCCTGAGCCCACGGCTGGCCCTGAACACGCCCTGTCCACCAGGGGGTCCAGGACCTGGCTATACACACCAGCGCCCAGGACCCAGGTCTGGGAGCCCCAGGGCCCTACAGCCACAGACCCCAGGACCCAGCTCCACACAGAGTGAGCAGGAGCCAGCTTGAGTCTCCTGGGCCTTGGCCCCACTCCCTATGAGAGGCTGCTCTTGCCTTGGGACCAGCATCACCCACCAGCAGGCAGAGACACACCCAAGGAAAACTGCAGCCTTGGAGCCTGAAGACTGAGCCCACCCATGAGCTGAGCCCGGGCCTGCCTACCTTCAGGCCAACACCAGCTCTGAGAGACACTGGGTCCCTTAGCCAGCTGCCCCAGGATCCAGGTCCATGCAACAGAGGTACAATTCCAGTGCTGGCACCCCCAGATCCTGCAGTTAGACCCCAGGACCTGGCTCTGCCCATCACTGGGCCAGCATAAACCCTGGGCTCACCAGGAGTGAGGCAGCCAGCCACCCTGTGACTCAGGCGCACCAACCAGTGACCAGCAACCTCTACTCAAGGAGGGCCTGGCAAGCAACCAGACCAGGGGCCAGCCATGCCTGCGAGATCACCCATCATAGTCAGCCCACCACAAGGGGAGGACCCACAAAGTTGTCTTAGGAGGCACTCCTAGAGCACAGAGCCCTGAGTGCTGCGGGGCTACGCAGGAGGTCCCTGCCAAAGGTCATTCTCCAAGGTCAGGAAATGTAACCAAGTTATCAGATACACAGAAATGAAACCAGCAAATAAGGCACAATGAGATGACAAGAGAACGTGTTCTAAGTATAGGAACAAGTAGAAACCCTCGGAGAAGAACTACATAGAGATACGCAATTTAATTGAGAAAATGTTCAAGGTACCAATTGTAAAGATGACCACAGAACTCGGGAGAAGAAGGAATGAACAGAGGGAGAAGTTAGGGCTTTGTAACAAAGAGTTAGAAAATACAAACAACAACTAAACAGAGATGAAGAATACAATAACTAAAATGGAAAAATACGCTAAAGGAATCGGCTGTAGATGAAATGATACAGAGGAATGGATCAGTGAACTAGAAGATGGAGTAGTGGAAATCACTGCTGCTGAGCAGAAAAAAGAATAAAAAGAAATGAGGATAGTTTAAGAGATCTCTGGGGCAACATCAAGTGCACCAACATTCTCAGTACAGGGGCACCAGAAGGAGAATGTGGAAGGCAACATACTTGAATACATAATAACTGAAAACTTCCCTATCCTGGGAAAGGAAACAGACTTCTTGGTTGAGAATCCATAGTTGGAAACAGGATCAACCCAAAGGGAACACTGACATGCTGCAATTAAAATGGAAAAAACTAAAACTAAAGACAGAAAATGAAAAGCATCAAGGTAAAAGCAACGAGTTACTTACAAAAGAGCTCCTATAAGGCTATCAGCTAACTTTTCAGCCCAGATAAGTGTCCATCAACTGATAAAGGAATAAAGAAGATGCGACACACACACACACACACACACACACACACACACACACCCATGCACACAATGGAACAGTACTCAGATATGAAAAAGAACGCAATTCTGCCATTTGCAACAGTATGAATGGATCTAGAGAGTATTATGACTAGTGAAATAAGTTAGACAGAGAAAGATAAATACTGTGTTTCACCACTTATTCATGGAATCTAAAAAAACAAATGAGTGAATATTACAAAAATGAAACAGACTCACAGATATATAGCACAAACCAGTGTCTACCATGGGGAGAGGGCTGGGGGGGAGCAATACAAGGGTGGGAAATTAAGGGGTAACAACTACTGCATATAAAGTAAATAAGCTACAGGGACACAGTGCACAGCACAGGGAATTCCAGCCAATATTTCATAACAACTATAACTGGAGTATAACCTATAAAATTTACAAATCACTGTTATACACCTGAAGATAATATTATAAATCAATTATACCTCAGCAAGAAAAGAATAAATATGATACACAAAATAATAAAGAGAAAGAAATGCAGGAAATGCCCTGGAGACAATCCTTCATCTTCAGTGTTTCCTTGCCCCTTTTCCTACGCTGTTAGACTGAAGTTTCCCTTGCAACTGGCTTGCGGACATGAAGTTGTTGGAGAAGACAAAGCAGCCTGGTGGGCTAGTGCGCAGGCTGCCCAGAAAAGGTGGCGGGGCAGTCCTACAGAACTGCGGGAGCATCATCAGCCAGCGTCAAAGCCACACTATCACAACGTTTGTCTTGACTGCACCCTGGCAGAACGTGCTAGAATATGCTAACACATGAAGGAAAATATGCACAGCGCAGACAGAAGCAGCGGGACTGTGCATCCCGCACTGCAAGCCTGTGTCTGCAGGGGCAGCCTAATGCTGCGCGTCTGCAGCAGCTATCTCAGTCTATCCACTGTGCTGCCTACACGCAACTGCCATTTCACCCTCTGCAAAGGCCATTCTAGACAGACACACTCCACTCCCCCTGGACTCCCGGCATCACACGTCAGCAGACAATCCTGCCACATGGGCCTCCTTCCGTCTTCCAGAGCAAAGCATACACGTTGCCTACACGCACCTGTCCCTCCTGCACGGACATCCACCCTCCACATATGTGCCTGGACCACAATTCTGTCCCTCCCTGCTTTCTTTCCAGGGCCTCACGCTATTTACTATTCTATGTGTTATAAGTTGAACCTTTGCTTCAACCACCAGAAATGGAAACTCCATGAAGATACAGCCCTTGTCCTTTCTATATACTTGTATATTTTTGATGCCTAGCGCATGGCAGGTACTCAAAGTTATTTGTTGAAGGCAGGAATAAATAGATGAATAAGAGGTTAGAAATGAATAATCTGTGAGTCTTCTGGTTCTGAAGTTCTAAAGTTCTATTCGCAGAAGATCAAGTTTATAAGGGATTTATGATTTAGGGTTAGAGGTTTTATCAAATTTCAATAATATTTATCTAAATAAATATCATTGTTCTTTATTCCTTTGCTTCAGATAAATTCACTTTAATTTTGAGCTTATCTTAAAGATGAAATAAATGAGACAGGAAATGTCAACAAATGATGCTTACTCTTCTTCCCATCCATATCCGCATGGATTTTCCGAGCCAAGAACCCGCTTTTGTACACGGCGGCATTGGGGTCGTGAGGAATGTCCAGGAATGGGTTGGTGGTACTCCCAATGCGGCTGATGCCCTTTGGATGTGTTCCATTAGCCTTCTCATCGGCACCTTCGGACACAGACTTTTTTTTCTCTTCATCGTCTCTAAAAGGATAAAACAAAGATGGAACACAGGGCTTGAGTAACACAGTATTCACTGAACAGTTATCTGGTGCAAGAAATGATCATGCTTTCTAATGGCCTGTGAGTCCTGATGACAAGGACCATGATAAGGACAGCTGCGGCATCTCCTGCATGCCAGGCATTAGTGAGCATGGCAGTCTTGGAAGACTGACATGAGTATCCCACACCACAGGTTAGGAAACAAGATGCAAAGCTTAGATAAATATGCCAAAGCACAGTCCTAGGAATTTCAGGAGGAAGCTGAGAGGATATGACTGCACAGGCTCTGATGCCTCTGGCCTTTCCATCTGCTACAGAACCCTCAGGTTTGTCTGCTTTCAAAAAAAGTGGATCTTCTCTGGCAGAGATCGTGATTTCAATTTCTGCATGCCCTAGTATAGTGCAAAGCATACAGAATATGATAGGTAGAGACTAAGTCCAGTAAACAATATTAGACTATGTCTGCCAGATAACCAGGTAATCTCTACTAGAAACACCTCAGGTACAGCTGTCAGTGGGTTTGGACGGGGCACCAAGCACACTGCTCTGGCAACTCGCTCACAGTGCTTTGGCTTTCCCACACATCCCATCACCAACTGAGGAAGCCCCTAGTTGCCCAGCCCTGCCTTCTGAACCTCTGTTCCTTCAAACAGGGCGGGTTTAACTCTGACATTACAATGTACATTAAGTATGAAGGAGGTGGTCAGAATCACTTAATAAAGAGGGGGAAGAGGAGAAGAAAGTTAACAAGCTCTGATATACTGCTGGAAAACACATAACCAGAATAGGAGCATTTGTCTTACTTCACCTGTGTCAGTGTCCTGAATCACCTCTGGTTTCATTGTTGTTAAGCTTTGAACATTGAATTTTTTTCATCAACATTTCTACCAAAATATGGAATCTAGAAAACCAGTACTGATAAACCGCCTTGCAGGGCAGGAATAGAGAGCAGACTTATGGGCACAGCAGGGCAAGGGGAGGGCGGGACACGCTGACATGCAGACACTAGACGGAGGCCGACCTGCGGGGGTGGGGTGAGCCGGTGGGAGGGAGGCTCACGAGGGAGCGGATAGAAGCATAGCTGATGCACGCTGTTAAACAGCAGAAATCAGCACAATATGATAAGGAACGCTTCTCCAGTTAAAAATAAAAATAATGATAAGGACGACCCAGAGGGATGGCATGGGGAGGGAGGAGCGAGGAGGGTTCAGGATGGGGAACACATGTATACTTGTGGCGGATCCATCTTGATGTATGGCAAAAGCAATACAATATTGTAAAGTTAAGCAAAATAAAATTTAATTAAAAAAAAAATTCAACCAAAATAGCCACCACCAAAATATACTTAAAGTAAACCACAAGCTTAATAATCACCAAAATTGCTTGTTTGGTTATCAGAGAAAAACAGTGTTTTTTTCCTCCATTGGTATTTTATACATAATTGTGAAATATATGAAAATAACACAGGACTCAGGTAACTGTATTTTACTTTTAACTTTTATTAATAGACAGGTTTGGGGTTGCAAAAGTACAGAGGTCCCTTATGCTCATCAACCAGTTTCTGCAATGTGAATACTTTTTTTGTTTTGGTCACACCACACAGCAGCGGGGATCTTAGTTCCCTTACCAGAGCCGGAACCCAGGCCCCCTGCAGTGGGAGCACGGAGTCCTAACCACTGTGCCCCCACGGGCTCCTCCCCAGTGTTAACACCTTAAATAACCAAAATAAAACTGTCAGAATGAAGACGCTAATGATGCCATACTAAGAAGTGAACTTCAGACCATTCAGATTTGACCTTTCTTTTTCGCTAATATTTTTTGTTTGTTTCCAGGATCCTATCCATGACCCCACAGAGCATTTGGCTGTCATGGGTCCTTTGTCACCTCCGACAGTGACGATCTTAGGCTTTCCCTTGTCCTTCACGATCTAGACACTTGGAAGAGTACTAGTTGGTGGTTCTGTATGTTTGTTTGATGTCTTCTCATGATTAGACACATTCTTGAGAAGGATGTCATGGGTGATGCCCTCTCAGCCCACCACGTCAGGAGGTAGGTGTTTTATGGTTAGGGGGATGAACCTGGATTACTTGCTTAAGGTGGTTAGGGGCACGTTTCTGTGCTGTGAAGTTACTATTTTCCTTTGTAAAAGATTTCGGGGAGATCCCTCGTGACTATGAAAACATCCTGTTTCTCCTTAAACTTCTGACCACTAATTTTAGCAGTCATCTGTGGGTCTTGCCTATGACAATAATATTGTAGTGATCTAATGGTGGTTTTTTTTTTTTTTTTATTTCCCTAATTTCTTCTTCATTACTAACTGGAATTCTTGTCTGAGTATGGACACAGATATTTATTTTATTCTTTGGATTATAGTCAAATATCACAATTACTCTTTTGTTCAAAATTTTCCAGCTTTGCTTATTGGATGGCCTACGAAATAGGCTTCCGTGTCCTAGCAACGTCTCATCGTTTTTCCTTTCTGTTTGTAAGTGCATCCTTTCTTTCAGATACCACAAGATGCTACCTCCAAGCTCATCTTGTATTTTTCCTTGTCTCAGTCCCGGAAGAAACCACTCTCCAAGGAGTCCAGTCCTATTTACTGGAGAATGGCACTCAGAAACCAAATCTAGGCCTAGATGTGCCTCTAGGTCCTCTCAGCAGAAACAAAACATTTAATACTTGCGTTGCAAGGCAGATTCTTAACCACTGTAAGACCAGGGAAGCACCTAATTTACTTAAAATATACAACCTAATCATTTGATATACACATACATTGTAAAAGGTTCCCCAATATCAAACTAACAAATTCAATACCTCACATATTTACAGCTGTATTTATTTTTGGTAAGAAATTAAAGTATATCTCTCAGTGAATTTCAGTTACACAATGCACTGTTACCAACTGTAGGCACCATGCTTCACATTATTTCCTCAGAATCTACTAACCTCTCAGCACCCCACCTTATACCCTCTGAACAATCTCTCCTCACTCCCCCACCCCATAGGGTTTGTACCCTCTGAACAATCTCTCCTCACTTCCCCCACCCTTAGGGTTTGTACCCTCTGAACAATCTCTCCTCACTCCCCCCCTCCATAGGGTTTGTACCCTCTAAACAATCTCTCCTCACTTCCCCCACCCCATAGGGTTTGTACCCTCTGAACAATCTCCCCTCACTTCCCCCACCCTTAGGGTTTGTACCCTCTGAACAATCTCTCCTCACTCCCCCCTCCATAGGGTTTGTACCCTCTAAACAATCTCTCCTCACTTCCCCCACCTCATAGGGTTTGTACCCTCTGAACAATCTCTCCTCACTTCCCCCACCCCATAGGGTTTGTACCCTCTGAACAATCTCTCCTCACTTCCCCCACCCCATAGGGTTTGTACCCTCTGAACAATCTCTCCTCACTTCCCCCACCCCATAGGGTTTGTACCCTCTGAACAATCTCTCCTCACTCCCCCCTCCATAGGGTTTGTACCCTCTGAACAATCTTCCCTCACTTCCCCCACCCCATAGTGTTTGTACCCTCTGCACAATCTCCCCTCACTTTCCCCACCCCATAGGGTTTGTACCCTCTGAACAATCTCCCCTCACTTCCCCCACCCCATAGTGTTTGTACCCTCTGCACAATCTCCCCTCACTTTCCCCACCCCATAGGGTTTGTACCCTCTAAACAATCTCTCCTCACTTCCCCCACCCCATAGGGTTTGTACCCTCTGCACAATCTCCCCTCACTTTCCCCACCCCATAGTGTTTGTACCCTCTGCACAATCTCCCCTCACTTTCCCCACCCCATAGTGTTTGTACCCTCTGCACAATCTCCCCTCACTTCCCCCACCCCATAGGGTTTGTACCCTCTGAACAATCTCTCCTCACTTCCCCCACCCCATAGGGTTTGTACCTTCTGAACAATCTCTCCTCACTCCCCCACCCCATAGGGTTTGTACCCTCTGAATAATCTCTCCTCACTTCCCCCACCCCATAGGGTTTGTACCCTCTGTACAATCTCTCCTCACTCCCCCCACCCCATAGGGTTTGCACCCTCTGAACAATCTCTCCTCATTTCCCCCACCCCATAGGGTTTGCACCCTCTGAACAGTCTCTCCTCATTTCCCCCACCCCATAGGGTTTGTACCCTCTGAACAATCTCTCCTCACTCCCCCGCCCCACAGGCCTGGGAAACCACTTTTCTACTGTTTCCGTTTAGTTGCCAAGTTGTGTCCGAATCTCGTGACCCCGTGGACTGAAGCCCACCAGGCTCCTCTGTCCAAGGGATTCTCCAGGCAAGAATACTGGAGTGGGGTGTCATTTCCTTCTCCAGGGGATCTTCCTGACCAGGAATCGAATCCGGGTTTCCTGCACTGCAGGCAGATTCTTTAACGACTGAACTATGAGGGAAGCCCTTGTTTTCTGTAAGTTAAACTTTAAAACTAAACTTTAAACTTAAATGACCCTGATGCTGGGAATGATTGAAGGCGGGAGGAGAAGGGGACGACAGAGGATGAGATGGTTGATGGCATCACTGACTCGATGGACCTGAGTTTGAGTAAGCTCCAGGAGTTGGTGATAGACAGGGAGGCCTGGCGTGCTGCAGTCCATGGGGTCGCAAAGAGTCGGACACGACTGAGCGACTAAACTGAACTGAAACTTAAAAAACAATTCTAGATATAAATGATTCCCTATGGTATCTACCTTTTTATTTCACTTAGCATAATGCCCTCCAGTTCATCCAGATTGTCAAAAATGACAGAATTTCTTTCCTATTTTAGGGCTACATAGCATACCTCTCTCTGGGTGTGTGAATTTTTATCCACTCATTCATAGATGGACATTTGGTTGTTTTCTTATTTGGCCATTGTAAATAATGCTGCTCTAAACATGCGAGTACAGAAACCTCTGAAGTAATTTCTTCATTTTGGCTATTTATCTACAAGTAGGATTGCTGGAACATATGGTAGTTCTATTTTTAACTTTTTGAGGAACATCTGTAATCTCTTCCATAGTGGCTGTGCCAGTTTACATTGCCACCAACAGTGCTTTTGTGGGTCCTCTTTTTGTAACAGACTTGCCAGCGTTTGTTACCTCTTCCCCTTTTGATGACAGACATCCTAACAGGCGGTATCTCGTGTGGTTTTGATGCATTTCCATGGTAAGTGATGCTGAGCACCTTTACACGTACCTGTCAACTTCTTTCACGTCTCTTAGGGAAAAAATGTCTACTTAGGTCCTTTCCAAACTTTTTGAGTTATTTGATTTTATGCTAATGAATTATAGAAAGTCACTGTATACTGTGGAATAATTAACCAATTGTCAGATACAAGATTTGCAAAAAATGTTCTCTTATTCCATAGGCTGCCTTTTCACTTTGTCAATGGTTTCATGTTATGCAGAGCTTTTTAGTCTGATGCAGCCCCACTTGTTTATTTTTGCTTGCTGCCAAATTAAAAAAAAATCAGTTAAGATCAACGTCAAGGAGTTTAATGGTTTCAGGTCTTATATTCAAGGCTTTCATCCATTTTGAGTTGACTTTGTGTTTGTGTTTGGTGTAAGATGAAGTCCAGTTTCATTCTTCTGCATGTAGATGCCCATTTTCCTAACACTATTGAAGGCACAACTCTTTCTCCACTGCACATGCATAACTACCTTGTGAGTTAAC
Source organism: Tragelaphus eurycerus (assembly GCA_935064755.1). Classification (NCBI taxonomy): domain Eukaryota; kingdom Metazoa; phylum Chordata; class Mammalia; order Artiodactyla; family Bovidae; genus Tragelaphus; species Tragelaphus eurycerus. Next base: position 16,112,912 of record CAKXYN010000034.1, on the reverse strand, counting down.
CTCTGGGCTATTGGGTTCCACTGACCTATGTGTCTGTTTTTATGTCAGTATCATACTGTTTTGATTGTTTTATAGTTTGAAACCAGGAATTTGTGATGTATCCAACTTTGTTCTTTTCCTCAAGACTGCTTTGGCTATTTGGGGGTCTTCTGTGGTTCCATACAAATTTTCAGTTCAGTTCAGTCACTTAGTCGTGTCTGACTCTTTGTGACCCCATGAATTACAGCACACCAGGCCTCCCCTGTCCATCACCAACTCCCGGAGTTCACTCAAACTCACGTCCATCGAGTCAGTGATGCCATCCAGCCATCTCATCCTCTGTCATCCCCTTCTCCTGCCCCCAATCCCTCTCAGCATCAGAGTCTTTTCCAATGAGTCAACTCTTCGCATGAGGTGGCCAAAGTACTGGAGTTTCAGCTTTAGCATCATTCCTGCCAAAGAAATCCCAGGGCTGATCTCCTTCAGAATGGACTGGTTGGATCTCCTTGCAGTCCAAGGGACTCTCAAGAGTCTTCTCCAACACCACAGTTCAAAAGCATCAATTCTTCGCTGCTCAGCTTTCTTCACAGACCAACTCTCATATCCATACATGACCACTGGAAAAACCATAGCCTTGACTAGACGAACCTTTGTTGACAAAGTAATGTCTCTGCTTTTAGCTTTGTTCTATTCCTGTGGAAAATGCCATTGGAATTTTGATAAGGATTGCACCAAATCTTTAGATTGTTTTGAGTATTATGAACATTTAACAATATTAATCATTCAAATCCATTAGCACAGAATACTTTTGATTTGTGTCCTCTTCAGCTTCTTTTATCAATGCCTTACAGATTTCAGTGTATAAACCTTTAACTTGCTGGGTCAAATTTACCCCTAAGTATTTCATTGTTTTTGATGCTACTGTAAAAATGACTGTTTTCTTACTGTCTATTTCTGATAGTTTACTGTTGGTATATAGAAATGTGACTGATTTTTATATATTGATTCTATATTATTCACTTAATTTATTAATTCTAATAGTTTTTGGTAGACTCTGTAGGGTTTTCTGTGTATATTACCTTGCCACCTATAAATAAAGACAACTTCACTCTTTGCTTTTCAGTTTGAATGCCTTTTATTTTTCTCTCCTAATTGCCATGGTACCCTTATCTTCTTCCTGATTTTAGAAGAAATATTTTTCAAGGTTAAGCGTGATGTTTACTGTGGACTGGTCACATATGGCCTTTATTATGTTATGTATGTTCCCTCTATACTCAGTTTTTTAATAGTCTTTATTAGAAATGGCTTTCTTGGTGGCTCAGACAGTAAAGAATCTGCCTGAAGGGGAGACCCAGGTTCCCCTGGATTGGGAAGATTCCTTGGAGAAGGAAATGGCTACCCCCACTCCAGGACTCTTGCCTGGAGAATTCCATGGACAGAGGAGCCTAGCAGGCTACAGTCCACGGGACTGCAGAGTCGGGCATGACTGGGCGACTAATACGCACATCACCCGTTAGAAACGGATGATGGATTTTGTCAAAAGCTTTTTCTGCATCTACTGAGATTATAAGATTTTTATCCTCTGTTTTGTTAATGTGATGAATCACATCTATAGATTTACAGATTTGACCCATCCTTGCATTCCTGGAATAAATCCTACTTGATCTTGACGTATGTTGCTTGTATTGTGAACTCAGCTTCCTAATATTTTGTCGAGGATTGTTTGCATCTGTGTTCATCAGAAATCCTAATCTGTGATTTTCCCTGTCTGGCTTTGGTCTCAGGGTGAAGATGGCCTCATAAATGAGTCTGATGGAGATACTCCTCTTCATTTTTTTCCGATAACTTAAGGATCGGCACTAATTCTTTGTTTGGTAGGATTTATCACTGAAGTCATCTGGTCTTGGACTTTTATTTGTTGTTTTGTTTATTTGATCAGTAATAAAATACCTGTCCAAGTAATTACTAGTAACTGGTCCATTCAGTTTTATGTTTGGTTTTTTATGACTCACTCTTGGTACATTGTATGTTTCTAGGAATTCATCCTTTTCTTCTACTTTGTCCAATTCGTTGCCATAATAAAGTCTCTTATGATTCTTTGCATTTCTGTGGAATCAGTTATAATTTCTATTTCACTTCTAATTTATTTGAAGTCCTCTTTATTTCAGTCCATATACAGTGTTTTTTAAAATGTTCTACTGAGGTTTTTGGAGAAGGAAGTGGCAACCCACTCCAGTATTCTCGCCTGGAGAATCCCATGGACAGAGGAGCCTGGTGGGCTACAGTCCAGGGGGTCACAAAGAGTCGGACATGAGCATGCACACAGTGAGGTTTTTGGATGAAAGTAGGATTTTCCTCTCTATATAAACATTAGCCAAAAGAAGTAGTTACACGAATACGGGAGCCACTGGCGACACATGGCTACTTAGAACTTAAAGTGTGGGTAGTCCAAATTGAAATGTACAAGTAAAAAAAAGAAAATACACCATTTTCAAAAGACTTAGTATAAAAAAGGAAAATAATTCAACAGTTTTTATATCTATTACATATTGACATGATAATATTCTAGATACACTGGGCTAAATAAAATCTGATTTATAAAATAAATAAGTTTTACCTTTTTTGTTTTACTTTTATGATGTAACTACTCTAATTTTTTAAAATGACTTATGTGGCATGCATCTCATTTCTTTTGGAAAGACTGTTGTTAGAGAGGCTTGTATATCCTAAGACATACTAAAGCCAAAAACAAAAAGCGGAGAATGATGATTGAGAAATGTTCAACACAATCCTGCTCAGTAAAACCCTGACAGTGAAATGAGGGCTGAAGGTACTCAAGCCTGCAAAACGGGTATTCTTCATATTACAGAAGTTAACGAAAAGACCATGGCACCTTACAGTCACATTTGCTTTATTCCTTATCGTGTGACTGCAGGGTTTTATTGCTTTTACAGATATCATAGATCTCAGTGTTTTCCCAGAAGGGAGGCTGTTTCCACTATATTTGGGAGCAGATATAAATTAATCCAATTTACTGATAAAATAATTCCAAAGATTTATCTGCTATCAGCAACAGAGTTTTTGTTGTTCTCAAAATAAACTGCGTCTTAAGTCCTGGACTTAGACCACCCAGTGGCTCACACATGATTACACAGAGGACAGGATGAAGAATGTGTTGGGAAAGTGAACTCATTTCTACAGAAAACAGCCTACCTATCTACGACTTTTCTGTGTACAGTGAACCACTAAGATGTACAAATAATTTTGTTAAAATAAGAAGAGACATAGCAGGACTCTCTATCTTACTTTTGAGGTGAATGATTCATATATGAATATTTTGTACATTTAAATACCCTGGTAGAATATATTCTACTGAGATACCCGACATCTCAACTACAACCTACAAAATTCCCCAACACATTCTTCATTCTGTCCTCTGTGTTATCACGTATGAGCCCCTGGGTGGTCTAAGTTCAGGACTTAAGATGCAGTTTATTTTGAGAACAACAAAAGCTCTGTTGCTGATAGTAGATAAATCTATATCTCTGTTCTTTCTAGGATCGACTGTAAATCATAAAATTTACTGTATCCTATATTACTTATGACTTTTATTTTTAAACAAAAAAGATAGATAAGGAATCACACTAGTCCACCCAAGTCTTATATTTCACTAGAACAACTGCTTCTTAAAATTGGCAAGAGCTGAACATCATTACACTGACCCAGCCACTGAACAGACTTTGAACTACCCCATTTGGCAAGTCTTAGCATAGCGGTGTTTCAGCTGTATCAAAGCTGTTACGCTAGCACCAACTCAAAAAGTAAGCTCTCTTGAAAGGACTTAGTTATATGAAATCTAAATTCTGAATTTAAATATAAATTGGTGGGACTTTCGTGGATGTGTACGTGTGTCTGCGTCTGGTGAAGAGAGGGAGTGATAGCTGAAATGAAAACAAAAACCTCCAGAGCAGAACTGGAATATTTACTTAACTTGAATTCATTCAGAAACAGTCATGAAGACTATGATATTGGAGCTGGACAATAAAGGTAAGCTCCAGAAATTTTCACCAAACTGAAATGCTAAACTTACTAAATTAGCAAGCTCTCATTCCCCCTAATCCAAACACTGGCAGCCACTATTCCACTTTCTGTCTCTATGAATTGGATGACTCTTTCCACCGCATATCAGTGGAAAGCATTTGTCTTTCTATGACAGGCTTATTTCACCTAGTATAATGTCTTCCAGGTCCACTTCAGATCAGATCAGATCAGATCAGTCACTCAGTCGTGTCCGACTCTTTGCGACCCCATGAACGGCAGCACGACAGGCCTCCCTGTTCATCTCCAGCTCTCAGAGGTCACTCAGACTCACAACCATCGAGTCAGTGATTCCATCCAGCCATCTCATCCTCTGGCGTCCCCTTCTCCTCCTGCCCCCAATCCCTCCCAGCATCAGAGTCTTCTCCAATGAGTCAACTCTTCGCATGAGGTGGCCAAAGTACTGGAGTTTCAGCTTTAGCATCATTCCTTCCAAAGAACAACCAGGGCTGATCTCCTTCAGAATGGACTGGTTGGATGTCCTTGCAGTCCAAGGGACTCTTCAAGAGTCTTCTCCAATACCACAGTTCAAAAGCATCAATTCTTGGGCGCTCAGCCTTCTTCACAGTCCAGCTCTCACATCCATACATGACCACAGGAAAGACCATAGCCTTGACTAGGAGAACCTTTGTTGGCAAAGTAATGTCTCTGCTTTTGAATATGCTATCTAGGTTGGTCATAACTTTCCTTCCAAGGAGTAAGCGTCTTTTAATTTCATGGCTGCAGTCACCATCTGCAGTGGTTTTGGAGCCCAGAAAAATAAAGTCTGACACTGTTTCCACTGTTTCTCCATCTATTTCCCATGTAGTGATGGGACCAGATGCCATGATCTTCATTTTCTGAATGTTGAGCTTTAAGCCAACCTTTTCACTCTCCACTTTCACTTTCATCAAGAGGCTTTTTAGTTCCTCTTCACTTTCTGCCATAAGGGTGGTGTCATCTGCATATCTGAGGTGATTGATATTTCTCCCAGCAATCTTGATTCCAACTTGTGTTTCTTCCAGTCCAGCATTTCTCATGATGTTCTCTGCATATAAGTTAAATAAACATGGTGACAATATACAGCCTTGACGTACTCCTTTTCCTATTTGGAACCAGTCTGTTGTTCCATGTCCAGTTCTAACTGTTGCTTCCTGATCTGCATACAGATTTCTCAAGAGGCAGATCAGGTGGTCTGGTATTCCCATCTCTTTCAGAATTTTCAACAGTTTATTGTGATCTACACAGTCAAAGGCTTTGGCATAGTCAATAAAGCAGATATAGATGCTTTTCTGGAACTCTCTTGCTTTTTCCATGATCCAGCGGATGTTGGCAATTTGATCTCTGGTTCCTTTGCCTTTTCTAAAACCAGCTTGAACATCAGGAAGTTCACGGTTCACATATTGCTGAAGCCTGGCTTGGAGAATTTTAAGCATTACTTTACTAGTGTGTGAGATGAGTGCAATTGTGCGGTAGTTTGAGCATCGGAGAGGAGATATCCCTCCTCCAAGGTCAGGAAGGGCGGCGGTGAGGAGAGACCCCTCGTCCAAGGTAAGGTGCAATGGCTGTGCTTTGCAGGAGCAGCCGGGAAGAGATACCCCACGCCCAAGGTAAGAGAAACACAAGTAAGACAGTAGGTCTTGCAAGAGGGCATCAGAGGGCAAATACACTGAAACCATACTCACAGAAAACTAGTCAATCCAATCACACCAGGACCACAGCCTTGTCTAACTCAATGAAATTAAGCCATGCCCGTGGGGCAACCCAGGATGGACGGGTCATGGTGGGGAGATCTGACAGGGTGTGGTCCGCTGGAGAAGGGAATGGCTAACCACTTCAGTATTCTTGCCTTGAGAACCCCATGAACAGTATGAAAAAGCAAAATGATAGGATACTGAAAGAGAAACTCCCCAGGTCAGTAGGGGCCCAATATGCTACTGGAGATCAGTGGAGAAATAACTCCAGAAAGAATGAAGGGATGGAGCCAAAGCAAAAAGAATACCCAGCTGTGGATGTGTCTGGTGATAGAAGCAAGGTCCGATGCTGTAAAGAGCAATGTTGCATAGGAACCTGGAATGTCAGGTCCATGAATCAAGGCAAATTGAAAGTGGTCAAACAAGAGGTGGCAAGAGTGAATGTCGACATTCTAGGAATTAGCGAACTCAAATGGACTGGAATGGGTGAATTTAACTCAGAGGACCATTATATCTACTACTGTGGGCAGGAATCCCTCAGAAGAAATGGAGTGGCCATCATGGTCAACGAAAGAGTCCGAAATGCAGTACTTGGATGCAGTCTCAAAAAGGACAGAATGATCTCTGTTCGTTTCCAAGGCAAACCATTCAATGTCACAGTAATCCAAGTCTATGCCCCAACCAGTAACGCCGAAGAAGCTGAAGTTGAACGGTTCTATGAAGACCTACAAGACCTTTTAGAACTAACACCCAAAAAAGATGTCCTTTTCATTATAGGGGACTGGAATGCAAAAGTACGAAGTCAAGAAACACCTGGAGTAACAGGCAAATTTGGCCTTGGAATACGGAATGAAGCAGGGCAAAGACTAACAGAGTTTTTCCAAGAAAATGCACTGGTCATAGCAAATACCCTCTTCCAACAACACAAGAGAAGACTCTATACATGGACATCACCAGAAGGTCAACACTGAAATCAGATCGATTATATTCTTTGCAGCCAAAGATGGAGAAGCTCTATACAATCAGCAAAAACAAGACCAGGTTCACTTACGTTATCACAAATGACAGGATTTTCTCATTTTTTTGTGGCCGCATAACATCCCATTATATATACTCCACAACTTGATCCATGTATCCAGGATGGATACTTCGGCTGTTTCCATGTCTTGACTATCATAAACAGTGCCACTTCAAACATGGGAGTGCAAATAGTTTTTGAGGTTATTATTTTCATTTCCTTTGGATATCTTCGCAGCAGTAAAATTGCTGGATTGTATGGTAGCTTTGTTTTTAATTTTTTGAGAGACTTCCATACTATTTTCTGTAGTGGCTATACCAGTTTACAATTCCATCAACAGGGCAGAAGGGCTTCCTTTTTTCCACATCCTTGTCAGCATTTATTGTCTCTTGCCTTTTTGAGGATGGGCATCCCTAATAAGCATGAAGTGATTTCTCATTGTGGTTTTGTATTTCCCCCATGATTAGTTCCCTGGTGGCTCAGATGATAAAGCGTCTGTCTACAATGTGAGAGACCTGGGTTGGGAAGATTCCCTGGAGAAGGAAATGGCAACCCACTCCAGTACTCTTGCCCTGAAAATCCCATGGACGGAGGAGCTTGGGGCAGGCTACTATCCATGGGGTCACAAAGAGTCGGGCACGATTGAGCGACTTCCCTTCCGTGATTAGTGATATTGAGCATCTCCTTGTGTACCAGCTGGCCTTTTAAGTACAGTTTCTTTGGGAAAATGTTTAGTCAAGTCTTATCCCTGTTTGTTAATTGGAATATTTGTTTTTTTGCTATTGGATTGCATGAGTTCTTTATATATTTTGGATATTACCCCTTATCAGAAAATATACCGTATTTCCCCTCTCACAGGTGGATTTTTTGGGGGTGAGTTTACTTTACTTCTATCTCTTCAGAACGAGTTACTAAATAAAGTGGTGGAATCTCTGTTCTTCACTCTAGAATCTTTGATTTTTAAAGTTTATTTTTAATTGAAGTATAGTTGATTTACCTTATTATATTTGCTTTTTCGCTTTGTTGGTTATTTCTTTTGATGTGAAGAAGCTTTTTGTTTGATGTATTCCCACTTGTTTTTTATTTTGTTGCTTGTCTTTTAGGTGTTATATCTAAAAAATCATTGCCAAGACCGACATCAAGATCTTTTTCTCATGTTTTCTTCTAGGAATTTCATGGTTTTACATTCAAGGTCTTACATTCAATTTCAGGTCTTACATTCAAGTCTTTAACCCACTTTGACTTAATTTTTTGTGAGTGGTATAAGACAGGTATCTAGTTTTATTCTTTTACATGTGAATATCCAATTTTCCCAGCAATACAGGTTAGAGAGACTTTTCCCCATTGAGTATTCTTGGGTCCTTTGTAAGGTGTCAGTTGGCCGTATGCACTTGGCTTATGCCGGGGTCTCAGTCCTGGTCCACTGATCTATTTGTTTTTATGCCATCACCACACTGTCTTTATTACATTACCTTTATAAGCATAGCTTGAAATCAGGAAGTGTGATGCTGCCTGCCTGCATGGGACCCAGGGTCTGCAAGGCTACCTGTTTGGGACCTTGAATCAGTCCAGAGTGTGCCCTGACATTCTCGTTAGGTGAACTTACTGGTTTTGCCTTGCAGATGGAGGAAGCCTGGGGCTGTGCTCCGTGTTCAGCACCACGGTAAACAGGGCTGCTCAGCTTCCTGGGTGCGCTGGGAAGGTTCCCTGGCTGGGTGGGTGCAAGCTGCAGGTGGCAAAAAGTGGGGCTATGAATTAGTCCCCCTTCCTGAACTCAGCCAGAAGAGCAGCTCCAAGGCCACTGATGTGGTCTGTATGCGGTCCTGACTCCAGCTGACCTGTGGCTCAAGTTCCCTGGCCTAGGGGTGATCAGCTCTGCTTCCCCTCCTCTCAGCTTGAGTACTGCTGGGTTATGCAACTTCCAGGAGTCCTCAGCAGCTCTTCCTGTCAGATGGGGCTGGGGCCATACTCAGCAACAGAGATGACTATGACTCCACTCTTCTGTCTGGGCTGGAGTCAACTAGGCTCCAGGGGTGCAGAACTTCCTCATCGGGGACCTCGTTTAGGCAGACCTACACCCTGCTCGACTGCCCTGGTCAGCCTGGGCCACTGACTTGGGTCAGCAGATGAGCACAGCTGCTGGTTGGGTTAATCATTGGCCACACAGGTAGGAACGTGATCTGCCAAGCCCCTCTTTCTCCCCCGTCTCAATCAGACACCCAGGACTGAGCCCCAAGGCTCCCAGGTGATTCCCAAGTGCGAGATCAGAGCAGGGACTCCTACAAAGACATGCACAGTGCTGAGTGCGGTGCCGGGTCAGGGGCGGGGGGCGGTTCTGGTTGGTGGCCCATTCTCCCTTCTCACGGGGGGAACCACAGGCTCAAGGGAGACCCCTCTGCACGGTGTGGCAGGGCTGGCCTGGGGAGGGGGCCATGCACTCAGCACGCAGCTCTCGTCCTGCCCTTCTGGTGCCAGCTGCTTTGTCTCTGGGGTACAGGGGTGCTTCCGGCTCCTCTGTGTTCCAGTAATCTCTCAGGGGTGTCTTTTTTTGTTACTTGTTGTTCTTAGGAGGGGGAGTAAAGTTGGGAACAACCTGTGCTGCCATCTGGATGACATCCTTACTTCTTTTTCATCGACGTATAGTTAATGTATAACATTATGTAAGTTACAGGTGTACAATATAGTGATTCACAATTTGAAAGGTTATACTCCATTTATAGTTATTATAAAATACTGGCTATACCCCCCATGCTGCACCGTGTTTCCTTGTAGCTTATTTTATACAGAGTAGTCTGTGCCTCTTAGCCCCCTGCCTCTGCTGCCTCTCCCTGCTTCTCTCTCCCCACTGGTAGGTGGTTCTCTCTGGGACTGGTTTGTTTTGGTTGTTGTTGTTATATTGACTGGTTTGCTTTATTTTTTAGATTCCACACATAAGTAATATCACACAGCGTTTTCCTTTCTCTGTATGACTTATTTTACTGAGCATAGTACCCTCCAAGTCCTTTCAGGTTGTTGCCAATGGCAAAATTTCCTTCTTTTTATGACTGAGTACTATTCCAGTGTGCATATTTGCGCATGTGTGTGTCACATCTTTATCTGCTCATCTGTTGATGTACACTCAGGTTGTATCCATATCTTGACTCTTGTGAACAGTGCTGCTATACACAGTGGGCAGCATGCATCTTTTTGGGATGCATAATTTTTCAGAACACAGAGTTTTAGGTTGCTGAGGTTTTCCTCTCAACACTTTAAATGTCTCACTATCCTCTCTGCTTACATAGTCTGAGTCAGAGGTTCTTGGGTTTGTTCCTTCAAAGGTAAGGTGTTTTTCTCATCCAGCTTCTTTCAAAACTTTTTCCCTTATCTCTGATTTTCTGCAGGATGTAAATGAAGTGCCTGGCTGTACTTTTTTTCTATTCACAGCTGCAACTGTTACCCTGCTTGGTTTTCTTGGTTTCCTGGATTGATGGTTTGGTGTCTGACCTTAACTTGGGGAGGATGCTCGGTCACTGCTACCCTCAAGTACTTCCTGGCCCCTCTTCCCCAGGCCTTGTGTGTGTGTCTCTCTTTCTCTCTCTCTTCTCTTTCTGGCACTCATTATGTGCATGTTTTTAATCTTTTGAAGTTGTCCCAGAGTTCTTGGATATTTTGTTCCTTCTCCTCTTCCAAGTGTTTTTTCTCTTTGCATTTCTGTTTTTGTTGACATATTCTTAAGTTCACAGAGATTCTTTTCTCAGATGTGACCAGTCTACTAATGAGCTCATCAAAAGCGCTCTTTACTCCTGTTACAGTGTTTCTGATCCCCGGCATTTCTTTCTGATTCTTCTTGATTTCCACTCCTTTGCTCACACTGGCCATCTGTTCCGCATGCTGTCTACTGTATTCATTAGAGCCCATGGCATAGTAATCGTTGCTTTAAGTTCCTGGTCTGATGATTCCAAATTTCAAGCCATGTCTGAGTCTGGTTTTGATGATGGCTCTGTCTTTCCAAACCATGCATCTCTTAGTATGGCTTGTAATTTTCTCTTGAAAGTCAGAATCAATGTACTGAGTAGAAGCAACTGTTACAAACAGGGCTCTGGTGGGGAAGGGAAGCAGTCCACAGATCTCAGATTTGGTCTCAGTCTTTAATCAGCCTGTGCCTCTGAACTGTGAACTTCAACGTGCTTCTCAGCACCCACCTCAGCAGCCCTCGGCAAACCCAGAGGGTCAGGCTTGTCTCTGCTCCTTCAGCTCTGGTTTCTCAGCCTGCATTCAGGTGAGGGGGTGCTGAGCCTAGCACGTCCAGCAGTCACTCAGATCCCCACTGCATTTTCCAATCTAACTTTCTAGGGTGCCTTGAAAGGTTATAAAGTGGATGACTCACTTCACTTGACTCAGTATTTTGTGTACACACTTCTCTTGCCAGAACACTGAAAACAGGAGTAGGGTATGAACTAGGTCCTCCACCTCAAGCACCTAGTCATTACCATGAACGTCACCCTAACTTAATGTCTTAACCCCACAACCACCTGAAATAGACACAGGTTATCAACGCAGTGAAAACTCAAGGTTCAGACAGGTCAGCCTCTCCTGGGCAGGTAACGGGGGCCTCTCTGATTAAAAAGATTGGAAAGTCCCCGTCTACAGGAATGCCTGCTGAGCACACAAGGCAGTGAGCAGCCAAGCCCTGCTTGTCTCCAGGAAGGAGTCACTGCCAGCTCAGAAATGATTACAAGGAGCCTTTGCCTGCCAGGCAGTGTGCTAGGCAGTGAGAAGATCAGAATGATTTAGGCCCTTTGAAGGACTCATAGTCCAACAGGGAGAAAAATACAAATGATGATGGGTAGTAAGTGTTTATAAAAAGGAGTCTTATAATACACACTTTGATAGAGGTGAGCAGAAACCAGTGTAGGACCAGCCAGAAGGGAAGAGTTCATATCAAACATGCTACTGCTGCTGCTAAGTTGCTTCAGTCGTGTCTAACTCTGTGCGACCCCATAGACGGCAGCCCACCAGGCTCCCCTGTCCCTGGGATTCTTCAGGCAAGAACACTGGAGTAGGTTGCCATTTCCTTCTCCAAAACATGCTGAATAATAAGCAAAAAGAATCTGTATGGAGTCTAGTGGGGTGATGAACTGTGGTGATTATCATACAGCTCTGTAAATTTATAAAAAACCATGCAATCAGACACTTAAATGGATGAATTTTACAGTATATAAGTTATACTGGAGATCAAACCAGTCAATCTTAAAGGAAATCAACCCTGAATGTTCATTAGAAGGACTGACGCTGAAGCTGAAGCTCCAGTGCTTTGGCCTCCTGATGTGAAGAGCTGACTCAGTGGAAAAGACTCTGATGCTGGGAAAGATTGAGGACAGGAAGAGAAGGCAGCGACAGAGCACAAGATGGTTGGATGCCATCACCAACACAATTGACATGAGTTTGAGCAAGCTCTGGGAGACAGTGAAGGACGGGAAAGCCTGTGTGCTGTACAGGGTCACAGAGTTAAACGTGACTGAGCGACGTAACAACCAAGTTACACCTCAGTAAATGCATTCCTAGAAAATGAATACAGTGGTTGAGTGCAGGCACAGAACATTAAGTTGCATATAAACCCAATACTGTGATCAAGTGATAGCTGGAAAATAAAGTGAAGAATGACATTATAAACAACGTGCTGAGATGTCAGGCGGCTTCTAACTTACATCACGTGGCACAGGCAGGTTGAATTTAAAATGGACCTGTCTTTGTCACTGATCAAAAAAAAAAAAAAAATGAAGTTCAATTTTAAAATTCTGATGAAAACAGGAAATATATTTTATTTTTCAAAATTACCTCATTCTGACACAGATATCTTACCTGTAAAAAAGAGAATATGCTTTTATTAAAAACGTCAAGCTCCATCACTGGCCCTTTAACACTAACAAGAACACTGCCAGATGGGAGGAGGAGGTAGGTTTTCTGAAATAAAGGATCTGACTACATGTACAATGACTACAGCATGCTTTCCAAACTGAGAAAAAATTAACTGCAGATATTAATACAGTTTAAAAAAACACATAGTTGGAAGTATACTGGGGTCAAGACTGATGTTAGATGTTTTCAAAAGATGTGTTATGAAAATTTTAATGGGCAACTAAAAATAAGTTCCTCATTACTAATCAGGCTAAATTTTTCACCAAGGAAAATGCAGGTTTTGTGTGTATATTACCAGTACAGTACAGTACATATACCAGTTTGTATATGTATAGTACATATACAAAACGCTCAGTGGAGTCCAAACAACTGTGGTCTAGAATGTCCCGGGTACTATGTTAGCTACTGTGTGCACATTCATGTAGAAATTATATTATATGTCCTTCTAAGCAAAGGCCTAGCAATTGCTATAGATGATATAAAATTCTAAATCATCAGCATATTAGGAAAAAACTTTCCTTATATCCCAGCCTCTATAATTTTTTGTATCTCAGGGATTTAAAGTTACTTTGGAATGAGTGGGCTACTGACATTACAGCCACGTTCCATTTGCTCTCCAATCTGTTTGCTCAGCATATTCTGTAGTTAAAGATAATATTTGTTTATTATATCACTTTCATCTTGTTTTTCTGGATATTAAAGCTGTTATAATAATAAAATTCTTAAAAATTCTAAGTATCCATCTCAATCCCATCATTGAGATGCCATTTACACAGAAAGCTGACATCTTTTTTGTTTGTTTGTTTTTAACTTGCTCTTAACTTTAAAGCTAAAAGTTGGGTGACAAATGTGTCCGGTTTCCTATCTACCTGAGTTCAACATATCTGAGCTGGCTGAGAAAAATAGCTACTTACAGATTAAATGCTAAGCACGAGCTATGATTCAGAGTCTTCATAAAATTATACTTCAAAAAGTTAAGTGAGAGAACTTTCCCTAATTCTACACCCTGAAATCTTCCTTTAAATATCAAAATCCAGGATTCACATTCAGTATCATTTTTAGCCAACAAATTTTTAAGCAAAATCAACTCTTCAGGTCAAAATCTAATTCAAGTTAATAATCATCTTTTTACAACTTAAGACATTGCTGTTTTTTCATTCCTTATCTTATACTTAAAGCATTTTCACTGAACTTCTAAACAGAACAATCAAACCAATAACATCCTTTATAAAAACTTTTACCTAATGTTCACATAGATTATCTTCTAAATTTGTGAGTTCCACCTAATATTAACATTAGAATTATTATTAAGATTCCAGCATGATTAGTATTCTTCAGTTAGGCATGTAAGTGTGACCAACTGAGTGAGCCCAAGAAAAGAAAATCTGTCACTGCTTTATCTTTTTCCTCTTCTATTTGCCATTGAGTGATGGGATCGGATGCCATGATCTTAGTTTCTGAATGTTGAATTTCAAGTCAGTTTTTTCACTCTCCTCTTTCACCTTCATCAAGAGCCTCTTTAGTTCCTCTCCACTTTCTTCCATTAAAGTGATATCATCTGCATACCTGAGGTTGTTGGCATTTCTCACAGCAATCTTGATTCCAGCTTGTGATTCATCCAGCCCAGCATTTCTCATGATGTACTCTGCATATACATGAAATAAGGAAAGTGACAATCTACAGCCTTGAGGTACTCCTTTCCCAATTTTGAACCAGTTGGTTGTTCCATGTCCGGTTCTAACTGTTGCTTCTTCATCTGCAGACAGGTTTCTCAGGAGACAGTTATGGTAGTCTGGTACTCCTATCTTTTTTTTTTTTAAATCTTTTTAAGAGTTTTCCACAGTTTGTTGTGATCCACACAGTCAAAGGCTTTATGGTAGTCACTGAAGCAGATGTTTTTCTGGAACTCCCTTGTTATCTCCATAATCCAGCAAATGTTGGCAATTTGGTCTCTGGTTCCTCGGCCTCTTTGAAACACTGCTTATACATCTGAAAGTTCTCGGTTCACCTACTGCTTAAGCCTAGCTTAAAGGATTTTGAGCATAATCTTACTAGCATGTGTAATGAGCACAATTGTACAGTAGTTTGAACATTCTTTGGCACTGCCCTTCTTTTGGGACTGGAATGAAAACTGATCTTTACTAGTCCTATGGCCACTGCTGCATTTTCCTAATTTGCTGGCATATTGAATGTAGCACTTTAACAGCATCATCTTTTAGGATTTGAAATAGCTCATCGAGAATTCTATCACCGCCACTAGCCTTGTTTGTTGGAGAGGGCAGTGGCACCGCACTCCAGTGCTCTTGCCTGGAGGATCCCAGGGACGGGGGAGCCTGGTGGGCTTCTGTCTATGGGGTCGCACAGAGTCAGACATGACTGAAGTGACTTAGCAGCAGCAGCCTTGTTTGTAGTGATGTTTCCTAAGGCCCATTTGCCTTCACACTCCAGGATGTCAGGCTCTAGGTGAGGGACCACACTATTGTTATCCAGGTCATTAAGACCTTTTTTGCATAGTTCTTCTGTGTATTCTTTCAACCTCTTCTTAATCTTTTCTGCTTCAGTTCAGTTCAGTTCAGTCGCTCAGTCGTGTCTGACTCTTTGAGACCCCATGAATCGCAGCACGCCAGGCCTCCCTGTCCATCACCAACTCCCGGAGTTCACTCAAACTCACGTCCATCGAGTTGGTAATGCCATCCAGCCATCTCATCCCCTGTTGTTCCCCTTCTTCTTCTGCCCCCAATCCCTCCCAGCATCAGGGTCTTTTCCAATGAGCCAACTCTTCACATGAGGTGGCCAAAGTACTGGAGTTTCAGCTTTAGTATCAGTCCTTCCAAAGAAATCCCAGGGCTGATCTCCTTCACAATGGACTGGTTGGATCTCCTTGCAGTCCAAGGGACTCTCAAGAGTCTTCTCCAACACCACAGTTCAAAAGCATCAATTCTTCGGCGCTCAGCCTTCTTCACAGTCCAACTCACATCCATACATGACCAGTGGAAAAACCATAGCCTTGACTAGACGGACCTTTGTTGACAAAGTAATATCTTTGCTTTTTAATATGCTATCTAGGTTGGTCATTACTTTCCTTCCAAAGAGTAAGCATCTTTTAATTTCATGGCTGCAGTCACCATCTGCAGTGATTTTGGAGCCCCAAAAAATAAAGTCTGACACTGTTTCCACTGTTTTCCCATCTATTTCCCATGAAGTGATGGGACTGGATGCCATGATCTTGGTTTTCTGAATGTTGAGCTTTAAGCCAACTTTTTCACTCTCCTTTTTCACTTTCATCAAGAGGTTCTTTAGTTCCTCTTCACTTTCTGCCATAAGGGTGGTGTCATCTGCATATCTGAGGTTATTGATATTTCTGCTGGCAATCTTGATTCCAGCTTGTGCTTCTTCCAGCCCAGCGTTTCTTTTGATGTACTCTGCATATACGTTAAATAAGCAGGGTGACAATATACAGCCCTGATGTACTCCTTTTCCTATTTGGAACTAGGCTGTTGTTCCATGTCTAGATCTAACTGTTGCTTCCTGATCTGCATATAGGTTTCTCAAGAGGCAGGTCAGGTGGTCTGGTATTTCCATCTCTTTCAGAATTTTCTACAGTTTATTGTGGTCCAAACAGTCAAAGGCTTTGGTATAGTCAATAAAGCAGAAATAGATGTTTTTCTGGAACTCTCTTGCTTTTTCCATGATCCAGTGGATGTTGGCAATTTGATCTCTGGTTCCTCTGCCTTTTCTAAAACCAGCTTGAACATCTGGAAGTTCATGGTTCACATATTGCTGAAGCCTGGTTTGGAGAATTTTGTACATTACTTGCTTCAGTTAGGTCCCTACTATTTCTGTCCTTTATCATGCCCATCCTTGCATGAAATATTCCCTTGATATCTCCAGTTTTCTTGAAGAGATCTCTAACCTTTCTCATTCTATTGTTAAGCTCTATTTCTTTGCATTGTCCTTTTAAGAAGCCCTTCTTATCTCTCCTTGGTATACTCTGCCTTCAGTTGAGTATATGTTTGCCGTTCTCCCTTGCCTTTTGCTTCACTTTTTTCCTCAGTTATTTGGAAAGCCTTCTCAGACAACCATTTTGCCTTCTTGCATTTCTTTTTCTTTGGGATGGTTTTGGTGACTGTCTGCTGTACAATGTTACTAACCTCCATTTACAGTTCTTCAGGTACTCTATCAGATCTAATTCCTTGAATCTATTCATCACTTCCACTATATAATCATAAGGGATTTGATTTAGGTCATACCCAAATGGCATAGTGTTTTTCCCTCTGTTATTCAATTTGAGCCTGAATTTTGCACTAAGGAGCTCATGATCTGAGCCACAGTCAGCTCCAGGTCTTGTTTTTGCTGACTGTATACACCTTCTCCTTCTTTGGCTGCAAAGAATATAATCAATCTGATTTCAGTACTGACCATCTGGTGATGTCCACATGTAGAGTCATCTCTTGTGTGGTTGGAAAAGGGTGCTTGCTATGACCAACGTGTTCATGTGACAAAATTGTTAGCCTTTGTCCTGCTTCATTTTGTACTCAAGGTCAAACTTGCCTATTATTCCAGGTATCTCTTGAGTTCCTACTTTTTCATTCCAATCCCCTAGGATGAAAAGGACATCTTTTGTTGGTGTTAGTTCTAGAAGGTCTTCATATAACCATTCAACTTCAGCTTCAATGGCACCAGTGGTTGGGGCACAGAGTTGGATTACTGTGATACTGAATGATTTGCCTTAGAAATGAATTGAGATCATTCTGCAGTTTTGAGATTACCCCCAAGTACTGCATTTTGGACTCTTGTTGACTCTGAGGGCTACTCCATTTCCTGTAAGGGATTTTTGTCCATAGGAGTAGATATACTGGTCATCTGAACTAAACTCTCCCATTCCATTTTAGTTCACTGATTCCTAAAGATGTCGATGTTCAATCTTGCCATCTTCTGCTTGCTGCTGCTGCTAAGTCGCTTCAGTCGTGTCCGACTCTGTGCGACCCCATAGACGGAAGCTCACCATGCTCCCCCGTCCCTGGGATTCTCCAGGCAAGAATACTGGAGTGGGTTGCCATTTCCTTCTCCAATGAATGAAAGTGAAAAGTTAAAGTGAAGTCGCTCAGTCGTGTCCGACTCCCAGCGACTCCATGGACTGGAGCCCACCAGGATCCTCCGTCCATGGGACTTTCCAGGCAAAAGTACTGGGGTGGGGTGCCATTGCCTTCCCCTGACCATATCCAATTTAGCCTGATTCATGAACCTAACATTCCAGGTTCCTTTGAAGTATTGCTCTTTACAGCACTGGATTTTATCTTCACCACCAGATACACCCACAGCTGATTCCCTCTTTGGCCCAGTCACTTCTTTCTTATTGGGGTGTGGGTGCTAAGTCGCTTCAGTTATATACATCTCTTTGTGATGCTATGAACTATAGTCCCCCAGGCTCCTCTATATGGGGATTCTCCAGGCAAGAATACTAGAGTGGGCTGCCATTTCCTTCTCCAGTGGACCATGTTTCGTCAGAACTCTAAACTATAACCAGCCCAACTTGGGGGCCCCGCACAGCACGGCTCAGCGCTTCATGGAGTTACAAAAGCCCCTCTGCCATGACAAGGCTGGGATCCACGAAGAGAACACTAGCCAAATTAAAGTCCATTTTAAAAATGATAAAGAGCCCAAACAATGGCCTCTTGGTATTTAAAACCACACTTCTGAAAGCTGAAGGCTTCCATGACACAGGATCCGACATACAGAAAGGTCCATGTGCCAGGACATCACGCATCTGCCAGGACAATCCAATAAAGGAGGGTAGACAGAAAACAATTTACTTTATAACGAATACAAAGGCATTGAACTATTCTGGTAAATTGAGTTATAGAGTAACATAAAATAGCACAGATTATCCCATGATACAAAGTTGTAAAAATGCTTATTCAGAGTTAAAGAACAGCTATACATAATGAAAGCAAGGTCAGTGCTGCTGCAACCCAGACACTGGGGGAAGCAGGAGAGTGGAGAGCCCAAAAGCATATTATTTACACTTAACTCTGCTGTGTGTTCTAACAACAAAGCTGGATTCATGAATTTTTAATGCTTCTTACAATTAAATATTGTATTTAATCCTAAACACAATAAGAGTAGTACATCTGAAGGTCCAAAGTAGAAGAGGAGCATTTATTTTCCTTCTGAATGATACTGCACTTGTTTTATTTTCCCTTTTCTATTAATTGCTATATTCTCTGATGGTCCACTGGTAGCTAAATTTTAAGCAATTCTAACTTAAGTTATAAGTGCCTCTTATCCACTTCAACTCATCCAAATCAGAAAGAGTAGCCACCCCTTATTTAAAAAAATAAATAAATAATAAAAATAAATACATGTTTGTCTATTAGACTGTAAGAGTTCTTAAGGCCAAGGAAAATGTCTTAATGCCTTTTCTTTTCTGTAAATTTCCAGCATACTGCCTGGTACAAAGAAGCTTTATGAATTAAGAACAACCTCACAAAGGAAGTGGGGAAGAAATAGTGCTTGTCCTGCAGGAGGGAGCCGAGACCCTCCGCAGGCACCTGGCTGACTGTATTCCTCACTACTGGTTTTATGTCTTTGTCCGGGTACAGTCCACCCACTCCAGTTGCTGGCATGTTACGTTTTTATTAGGAAGGGAACCTCTGTCTTTTTCAAATGTGTATCTAGCTTTTACCACAGGGCCAGGCACAGAAACAGCTACTTCAAAGGTTGTTTGTGGAATAGATGAATGACCAGTAATTCTAGAAGCATTTCACGAGACTATAAATTTAACATGCTGCTGCTGCTGCTAAGTCACTTCAGTCGTGTCCGACTCTGTGTGACCCCATAGACGGCAGCCCACCAGGCTCCCCTGTCCCTGGGATTCTCCAGGCAAGAACACTGGAGTGGGTTGCCATTTCCTTCTCCAGTGCATGCAAGTGAAAAGTGAAAGGGAAGTCTCTCAGTCGTGTCCAACTCTTAGCGACCCCATGGACTGCAGCCTACCAGGCTCCTCCATCCATGGGATTTTCCAGGCAAGAGTACTGGAGTAGGGTGCCATTGCTTTCTCCAAATTTAACATAAATCTCTCTTAATATACATTCAGATGTGATCCCCGCCTAGCAAAGATTTGCTAAGAGTATGTGGCTACAGACACAAAAAGAAATGCATTTAAGTCAGTTCTAATGAGGTGGATGAACCTAGAGCCTATTAAACACAGTGAAGTAAGTCAGAAAGAGAAAAACAAATATCATGTATTAAGATGGAATCTATGTTCCATGGTACTGATGAACTTATTTGCAGGGCAGCAGTGGAGATGCAGACATAGAACAGACCTGTGGACACAGTGGAGGAAGGAGAGGGTGGGGCGAATTGAGAGAGGAGCACTGAAACATATGCATTATTATATGTACAACAGATGGCCAGTGGGAATTTGCTGTATAATGCAGGGAGCTCAAACTGGTGCTCTGTGACAATCTAGAGGGGTGGGAGGGGGTGGGAGGTGGGAGGGAGGTTTAAGAGGGAGGAGACATATGTATATTCTGTGCTGTGCTTAGTTGCTCAGTCGTGTACGACTCTTTGTGACCCCATGGACTAGCCTGCCAGGCTCCTCTGTCCATGGGATTCTCCAGGCAAGAACACTGGAGTGGGTAGCCATGCCCTCCTCCAGGGGATCTTCCAAAGCAGGGACTGAACCCAGGTCTCCCACCTTGCAGGTGGATTCTTTACCATCTGAGACACCAGGGAAGCCCATGAATACTGGAGTGGGTAGCCTATCACTTCTCCAGGGGATCTTTCCAATCCAGGAATTGAACTAGGGTCTTTTGTACTGCAGGCAGATTCTTTACCAGCTGAGCCACCAGGGAAGCCCAGACATATGTATACCTATGGCTGATTCATGTTGATGTATGGCAGAGAACAATACAATGTTATAAAGCAATTTTATTTCAATAAAAAAAAAAAATAATAATAAAGAGTGTGTGGCTATAGAGAAGTGAGGCAGCATGGTTCTGCCAAGGGGAGCCAGGATTGCTAGAAAAACAAATCCTAGCTTTGTCTCCACACTCATTCTCTGACTCTGAGTTTGTTAATAAGTGCTTCTTGGCTTCATTTACCTAGTACATGACATGGGAATACTGGACTCTGCACTTTTCAAAAAATTTTTCTTCAGTATGGATTACTTGAGAAAAGTAATATTCAGTAGAACTCTATATATTTTAAAAAGATAAAAATGGGGCTACTTTGGTTATTTGAAGTAGGTGTGATGCTTGTGTGAGGCAGAAGTGGGTCCCTGTCATACTTCCCTTTCCCCTCACTCACATCACCTAGGGAGGTCCCTAAACATCTCCCTGAACCCTGGGGCTCCATGGAACCCAGTTAGAAACCTATGAATAAACCTACCTAAGGAAGTAGAAGACCTGTAGTTGGAAAAGCATGAGATACGGTGAAAGAACTGAAGATGACACAAACAAATGCAAAGATACACCATGTTCTTAGACTGGAAGAATTAATATTGTTAACATGATCATACTATCCGAGACAATCTACAGATTCAATGTAAATCCTGTCAAAATAATAATGGCATTTTTTTTTTTAACAAAACTAGAATAATTTTTTTCAGAAAAAAATAATTTTAAAGTTTATATAGAAACATGAAAGAGCCCAAACAGACAAAACAATCTTGAGAAAGAAGAACAGAACTAGGGAATCACACTTCTTGGCTTCAGACTACACTACAAAGCTACAGTAATCAAAACAGTATGGTACCGGCACAAAAACAGATACATAGATCAATGGAACAGGACAGAAACCCAGAAATAAACCCACACACTTATGGTCAGTTAATCTATGACAAAGGAGGTAAGAATATACAAGAGAAAAGACACTCCCTTCAATAGGTGGTGCTGGACAGCTACATGTAAAAGAATGAAAGTAGACCATCTGAACACCATATACAAAAATAAAGTCGACATTGGGATTACAGACCTCAATGGAAGACTAGATACTCTAAAACTCCTAGAAGAAAACATGCAGAACGTTCTTTGTCATAAACCATAGCAATATTTTTTTTTGTATCCATCTCCTAAGGTTAAAGAAATACAAGGAAAAATAAACAAGTGAAGCCTTTAAACTTAAAAGGTTTTGCATAGCAAAACAAACCCCTGAGAAAACACAAAGACAACCTACTGAATGGGAGAAAATATTTGCAAATGATTGAAAAATGTACGGAAGACCCGAATAGACATTTTTCCAAAGAGAATATGCAGATGGCCAAGAGGCACATGAAAAAATGGTTAACATCACTAATCATACGGGAAATGCAAATCAAAATCATGATGTGCCATCACTTCACAGCTGTGAGAATGGCTGTTATCAAAAAATACACAAATAACAAATGCTGGTGAGGATGTGGAGAAAAGGGAACCCTCAGACACTGCTGGTGGGAATGTAAACTGGAGCTGCCACTGTGAGAACAGTATGGAGATTTCCCAAGAAACTAAAGCTAGAATGTCCATATGATTCAGCAATCCCACTGCTGGGTAAATATCTGGGAAAAAGCACTAATTCAAAAAGATATATGTACTCCAATGTTTCTAGCAGCACTATTTACAACTGCCAAGATATGGAAGCAACCTAAGTGTCTATCAACCAATGGATGGATAAAGAAGATGTGATGTATATACACAATGGAATGCTACTCAGCCATATACAGAATGAAATTTTCCATTTGCAGCAACATGGATGGACCGTGAGGGGAGTATGCTAAGTGACAAGTCAGAGAGAGAAAGACCAATACTGTGTGATACCACTTAAGTGTGGAATCTGAAAAATACAGCAGACTACTAACTACAGCAAGAAGGAAGCAGATTCATAGATGTAGGAAAAAAACCAGTGGGGAGAGGGCAGGCGGGAGGGACAATACGAGGGGAGAAGAGTAAGGGGCACAAACTATTAGGTGCAGAATAAGCTACATGGACATATTGTACAACATGGGGAATACAGCCAGAACTTAATGACTATGAATGGAATATACCCTTTAAAAATTGTGACTCACTATGTTGTATACCTGTAATTTATATAATATTGGACATCAAGTATAGTTCAATAAAAATAAAATAAAAGAGCATGAAGGTTTCTCCTATGCAAGTGAATATTATCCTACAAATTTTGTAACAGCACCTTTCCTATAACTATTGTCTAAACTTACACAATTGTGCAAAATCTTTTAGGAAATGCTACTTCTTGCATTGCTGTTGCTATTCTTTCTATGGACTTCATTACATACAAGTACTATACTCCTCAAAGCTTATCTATCAATATCCTGGTATAATTAGTGTCATAGGAAATAGGATTAGAAAATCTTGATCTATAATGACAAGAAGGAGATAATCAGAATACGTGTATGGTACCCACATCATGTGTATTAGATTTTTCGAAAAAATATTGGAATTTTTTACCTACTTTACTCGTATTTTCTTTCTGAATGCAATTTTTTAAAAATAAAAAGATAATTAATTGTAGCATAGGCATAGTAAACAGTTTAAATTAAGAATAGGAGCATGCTGGTACCAAGAAAAAGACATGGAATACTCAGAGTTTACGTGTCTTATACAGAGAGGATAAGACACTGGTGGTGTAAAATGAGAACTGGCTGTGCAATTAATCCTTCTCCAGAATCACTGATGAGGCACAAAGAAAGACATTAAGAAAAGAGCACGCAGTCCATTTACTAACAGGCTGACATGCAGCATACTCACACTGCCCATTCGAGCTTCTCATTCTTGATTGAGTTGTACAGAGCCTGGAAGGAGAGAAAACAAGATGGAATTACTCTCTTAATCCTGTTCTACATTTGTAACTCAGCAAATGACAGAAGCCGAAAGGCTTGACTGAGTGAGCCAGCGGCTCCCAGGGCCCTCACAGTTCATCCTGTTGGTGCTGCAGAAACGAGGAAGACACAGGTGAGCTAAAGACACAGGGCCGGCAGCACTCAGAGATACACAGAGACGTCCCATGAAGCAGAACACGTCCTTCATAACTACGACACACAACACCGGGCTGCATCCTACCACAGTAACAGAATAAACTAAAATTACATCACGTAGTCTGTTTTTCTTATTCAAAATATGGTCGTATAGCTTCATTACTTTGGAAACTGCAACTTCCAAACTGCCTTTAGAATGCTTGGTTACAGATTTTACGTTACTTAAGATGCAATTCATACCTTTTCATTAATGGACTAGGTATAACAGTTTTCATAACAACTTAATGAACAAGAGAAATGGAAGGGAGACTGAGGCCCAATTACGGGAAACTATCTCAGAGTAATTTCAGAGTTTGCATATCGATGACTTGGGCAGCTTGTATTGGTCTCACCTCACAATTCTGCCTTACAGTTAGTGAGTGTTACCCTGATGTGTGTGAGGTGGTGGAGGGGGAGACAGAAAGTTCTCTTAGAGCCTTGACAATGACAATGTCATAGACAAAACAGCATATGAGACCGCCTCACCAGGCTCTGGTATCAACACATTAAACTTTTCATAATCCAGTTGTTCCACTAAGACAACTAAGGTAAGAAAAAACTACCTCACACCTCTAGCTTCTTAATTTTGAGTAAGATTTTTATAACCTAAGAAAACACAAGTGCATCTCTAAGACATAAAACCAAAACTGCAAACTGCACTAAAGAAAGGGTAACTATGTGCAAATAACTGTATGAAGGAGTTGGAACATTCTTTTTTTTAAAGAGGGATTTGGACTTATTAGACTCATCTCATTTACTTTAAGATGGGAAAAGCGGGATGAGACACTATCAAACAACTCATCTTCCAAATGAGGAAATGGCAGGGTCAGAATGCTCCCCGGGTAGCACAGCAGAGCAGAGCAGAACTGCCTTGTGGACTATTTTCTGCCTTTAACACGTCTGGCCTAAGTGGGAGAGGCAGTCTACGCGTGTGTAATCAGAAAGACTGCACACAGGTAGTAAAGCCCCCTTCTAGCAAAACTTGCTGCAATTCAGGACAAAGATGCTTGGTTACAGATTTCACATTACTTAAGATGCATATGTGCATCTTCAGCCATGTCTTGATGGACTCCACGGGATTTCTTCAGTGTGGCTATAGTAGTCAGTTTAACTACTGGGTAGCTAATAAAGTGTAAGACACATTTCATCATTATCAGGACATCAAATACAGAAATTATCATGTCATCAGATATAGAAATGGTAAAACAGCAAAAGAAAATAAGGGGTAAATCAAGACACGGAGACTGTATTGTAAATTGAATGCTCTTTTCGAAGAACTCAAATTTACTGAAGAAGTAGGACAACCTATTATATAGTTAACATCTCTTGAGGCTGCAAGAAGTTCAGGGTCAATGTCTGGCTCCAGCTTCAGGAGACTCTTGCTGTAAGTGTCTTTAAGTGGATTCTACTACTTGTAAGAGCTGCCTTGAACCCACAATAGTGGGTTTTTGAGAAGAGACAGATCATTAATGGTTCTTTATATACTAACACACACAATACTAACCAGAGAAATTTAAGAATTGTTAAAGATAAAAAACTATCTATTCATAAAGGTAGAAAATGATATCTAGGCAACTAGAAAATGTCAAATAAATTCAATTCTGCCCTAGATCAACTTTTTCAAATGTTTTGCTCTTGAGAATATTTTGCTTGAAGAGATAACTCAGTTTCAAATTGGAATATTCTTGTAACTCTGTCAGCTGTACATCACACAACAAAAATTTATTATAGAGGATCTTGTAAAATTCAACAAACCTGTTATACCAGAAGCCAAAGTCCTCTTTGTATGTCAATATGTATGTGTGTGTGTGTGTGTATATTGCAACAAATCTAATCCTTATCCTTTTCAATGACAAAATTACAAAGGGATTTTCCTGAATCTTTTAAATGCTTTACAATAAATGACTACTAAAGGAAAATCTGTTTTGAAAATGCATCCAACACTCATATACCCTGATAAAACTTTATTATCACCAAAGGTGGGGGGGATACAGCCAAAGATAATTCTAAACATGCACACCTCCCACAAGATTTGATGAGCAGCTCTGGAGGTATACTAAACCAAATCTGAGAGTGAATGAAGATGCAACCTCTAATTATCATTTATGCGACACAATCTTCCAAACCCTTACATACATACATAAATACACACACACACATGCACATGTATTTTTTCATTTCATTCATTATGAGGGTAGAATTGGTCAATAAGGTGTCATGAGTATTTACACAGAGCACATTCCTCCTAAAATGTCTTTTCTACACCTTAAGATTATCTTCCACTTGACTGTCTTCTGTGTCTTTTTATTTTCTTAAATTTAACTTTTATTTTATCTTGGAATATAGTTAGTGTACAATATTGTGTTATTTTCATGTGTACAGCAAAGTGTTTCAATTATATATATGGCTGCTGTGTCTTATGTAAGGTTGAATAACATTATTCAAAGTATAAATGCATTTAAATACAAAATAGCCACCATGTTCCATTTTTTAAAATCAAGGCATAATTGCCAAACCTAGAAAGCATATTAAAAAGCAGAGACATCACTCTGCTGACAAAGGTCCGTATAGTCAAAGCTATGGTTTTTCCAGTAGTCATGTGCAGATGTGAGAGATGGACCTTAGGGAAAGCTGAGTGCCAAAGAATTGATGCTTTCGAATTGTGGTGTTAGAGAAGACATTTGAGAGTCTGCTGGACTGCAAGGAGATAAAATCAGTCCATCCTAAAGGAAGTCAGTCCTGAATATTCATTGGAAGGACTGATGCTGAAGTTGAAGCTCCGATACTTTGGCCAACTGATGCAAAGAGCCAACTCACTGGGAAAAGACCCTAATGCTGGGAAAGTTTGAAGGCAAAAGGATAAGGGGGCAGCAGAGGATGAGATGGTCAGATAGCATCACCATCTCAACAGACACGAATCTGAGCAAACTCTGGGAGATAATGGAGGAGAGAGGAGTTGGGCGTGCTACAGTCCATGGGGTCACAGAGTCGGACATGACAGTGATTGAACAACAACATAATTGACATACAACATTAGGTTCAAATATACAACATAAATGATTTATTATTTGTACTAAACTCCCTGGTGAGCAAAAATTTAAGTAGAAATAATTTCTCCCCGTTACTACTGTAAACATATCCCTCAACAAAAAATAGCCATATATGACAATCCCACAGCTAATACCCATAGTGGTTGCAACAATTTACATTAGAAAACTGAAAGCTTTTGTTCTAACATCAGGAACAAGACAAGGATGTCCACTCTTACTGTTTTTATTCAACATCATATTGGAATTCCTGGCCAGAGAAATTAGCCAAGAGAAGGAAATAAAAGGAATTTAAACTGGTAAAGATGTAAAACTGTCACTACTTGGAGATAACATGATATTATATATAGAAAACCTTAGACTCTACAAAAAAAAAAAATAGCTAAATTTTAAAAACTAACTTAAAAATTCAATAAAGTTGCAGGATATGAAATCAATATACAAAAATCTGTTGATTTCTAAACACTAATAAAGAACTATCAGAAAGAAAAATGAAGAAAGCAATCCCATTTGTAATGTCATCTTTAAGAATAAAATGTCTAGGAATACATTTAATGAAGGAAGTGAAAAACCTGTATTATAAGAAACTCATGAAAAGAATTGAAGATGACCAAATAAATTGAAAGACTTTCTGTATTCGTGGATTAGAAGAATGAGTATCATTAAAATGTGCTATAATACCCAAAGCAATCTACAGATTCAATGTACTACCTATCAAAATTCCAGTGGCATTTTTCACAGAAATAGAATAAACAATCCTAGACTTTGTGTGGAACTGCAAAAGACCCCAAGTAGCAAAAGCAATTTTGAGAAAGGACAAAAAAGCTGGAGGCATTACATTCCCTGATTTCAAAGTATAATACAAAGCTACAGTAATTAAAACTGTATGACAGTGACACAAAAACAGACATCCCAATCAATGGAGCAGGACAGAGAGCCAGAATAAGCCCACACACGTACGGTCAACTGCCTTGTGACAAAGGAGCCTTGACTATACAATGGGGCAAGGACAGTCTTCAATAAATGGTGTTTGCACAACTAAACAGCCACATGCAGAAGAATGGAACTGGACAATTATTTACACCAGATGCAACATTTAATTCAAAGTGGGTTAAAGATCTGAATGTAAGACCTAAAACCATAACACTCCTAGGAAAAAACACAGGCAGTAACTCCTTGATGTTGGTCTTGGTGATGATTTTTTTAGATTTGACACTAAAAGTAAAGGCAACAAAAGCCAAAGTAAATCAGTGAGATTGCCGAAACCAAAAAGCTTCTGCACAGTAAAGGAAATCATCAAAATGAAAAAGCAATGTACTGAATGGGAGAAAATATTTGCCAACCATGTGTCTGATAAGGAGTCAATATCTAAAATATACCATGAATTCACACAACTGAATCACAAAGAATTCAATTAAAATATGGGCAGAGAATCTGAATAGACATTTTTTTTTTCCAAAGAAGACATAGAGATGACCAACAGGCAAACGAAAATCTAAAAAATGAAAATATACTCAGTATCACTAGTCTTCAAGGAAATGCGAATCAGAACCAGAGTGAGACATCACTTCAGACCTGTCAGAATGGCTATCATCAGAAGAAAAGAAAGAACAAGCGGTGGCAACGATGTGGGGAAAGGGGACCCTTGTGACCTGCCGGTGGGAATGCAAACTGACGCAGCCACTACGGAAAACAGTATGGAGTTCCTGAGAAAAAGTAAAACTAGAACTGTCAGATGATCCTGCAATTCCATGTCTGGGTATTTATCCAAGGAAACAAAAACACGAATTATAACATATACTGAGAAGATGCATGGACCCCTGTGTGTGCTGCAGCATTATTTATAATATTAAAGACATAGAAACAATGCATATGCTCATGAATGGATAAAAACTACTCTCTCTCCCTGTGTGTATGTGTGTGTGCGCGCGCGTGCGCATGTGTGCGTGTGCACACGTGTGTGGTCAGCCATGTCTGACTCTTTATGACCCCATGGACTGTAGTCTGCCAGGCTCCTCTGTCCATGGAATTTTCCAGCCAAGAATACTGGAATGGGTTGCCACTTCCAACAGGGATTGAACCCATTTCTCCTGTGTCTCCTGTGATGGCAGATGGATTCTTTACCACTGAGTCACCTGGAAAACCACACACACACACACACACACCAGAAAATAATTCATCCATAAAAAATGAAATCTCACCATTTGCAACAAGATGGATGAACTTTCCGCATATTATTCTAAGTGAAATGAGTCAGAGGATGAATACCATGTGATACCACATCGTGGAAACTAAAACAAAACAAAGCCACACAAAACCCACAAATTCTTACAGGAAAAAAGATAGGCAGGATTGGCCAGAGGGTGGGTAAGGATTGGGGACTGGGAGAAATGAGCAAAGGGGGTTGAAAGGTACAACCTTCCAGCCCTAACATAGATGTCATTGGGGAGGTATGTGCTGCATGGTGACTAGAGTTAATGATACTATATGGCATATTCGAAAGTTTGCTAACAGAGTAGGTTTTAAAAGTCCTCATCGCAAGAAAAAAAAATATTTTGTAGACTAAGGTGATGGGTTTTTAACTAGAGTTATAACAAGGATCATTTCACGATGCATGTAAAGACCAAATCGTTGTAGTTCTGAAACTAATGTAATATTATATGTCAGTCACACCTCAATTTAACAAAAAAACCTGCGAACATATCCTAATGAGTTAATTTGAATATCAAGTCTAAATGCTGGTCCAATATCAAAACCTGACTAAGCCTCATCAGTAAGCAGGTCACATGGATGAGTGCAGGAGCCAGGGAGAGACACCCAAGGGGCAGGGGACCCTCAGGTATAGCCCGGCTTTACCCAGGTAGCCATGTGGCTGGCTCTGGTTATTTTTCAGAAGTAGCTAGAAGTATAAATTATACAAGGCTCATGAACTTTCAAGTGTGACAACAAAAAGCAACAAAAACAACACCCCACTGTGGGCAGAGTAACCGTGTTATCCAAGAGGTCATTGAGGCTGAAACCCACTGTGGGCAAAGTAACCGTGTTATTCAACAGGACGTCGGGGCTGAAATTTGGATAGGAATGAAATTATTAGAAGACTGCTGGGAAGGAACAATGGGAGTCCAAGACAGAGAACAGATAACAGCAAAATGTCCTGGTTTGTGACCGGAAACTGACACTTCGAGTATGTGATCCTTCACTTGGAGAGATTTCTGTACCTCTGTGACAATGTTCAAGCCATTTCTCAGTACTGATGCCCCAGTGATGATGATAATACAGCTGTCTATGAGGCCGTGTTTCGTGAGGCACCGAGCTAAGAGAGCTGCTTCCATTTAATCTCACAGCAACTGTATTAACGTGGTATTATTATCCCTACTCTTTGAAATGACACACCTAACTCTCTTAAGTAATTCTGTCGAAGATCACACAGCAGAGCTGAGGGCCTGAAGCCAGTCTGCGCCTGTACTTGCCCCAATCACAATGCAACACTGACATATACATACATATTGCAGCAGAGAATACATGCAGCATACATGTAATACATACAGTATACATGCAGCATACATGTAATGCTCTCAGTTCAGGTCAGTCGCTCAGTCGTGTCCAACTCTTTGCGACCCCATGAGTCGCAGCACACCAGGCCTCCCTGTCCATCACCAACTCCTGGAGTTCACTCACATTCACGTCCATCGAGTCAGTGATGCCATCCAGCCATCTCATCCTCTGTCATCCCCTTCTCCTTCTGCCCCCAATTCCTCCCAGCATCAGAGTCTTCTCCAATGAGTCAACTCTTCGCATGAGTGGCCAAAGTACTGGAGCTTCAGCTTCAGCATCATTCTTTCCAAAGAAATCCCAGGACTGATCTCCTTCAGAATGGACCGGTTGGATCTCCTTGCAGTCCAAGGGACTCTCAAGAGTCTTCTCCAACACTACAATTCAAAAGCATCAATTCTTCAGAGATCAGCTTTCTTCACAGTCCAACTCTCACATCCATACATGACCACTGGAAAATCCATAGCCTTGACTAGATGGACCTTTGTTGGCAAAGTAATGTCTCTGCTTTTCAATATGCCATCTAGGTTGGTCATAATTTTTCTTCCAAGGAGTAAGCATCTTTTAATTTCATGGCTGCAGTCACCATCTGCAGTGATTTGGGAGCCCAGAAAAATAAAGTCTGACATTGTTTTCACTGTTTCCCCATCTATTTCCCATGAAGTGATGGGACCAGATGCCATGATCTTTGTCTTCTGAATGTTGAGCTTTAAGCCAACTTTTTCACTCTCCACTTTCACTTTCATCAAGAGGCTTTTTAGTTCCTCTTCACTTTCTGCCATAAGGGTGGTGTCATCTGCATATCTGACGTTATGGATATTTCTCCCAGCAATCTGGATTCCAGCTTGTGCTTCTTCCAGCCCAGCGTTTCTCATGATGAACTCTGCATATAAGTTAAATTAGCAGGGTGACAGTATACAGCCTTGACCTACTCCTTTTCTTATTTGGAACCAGTCTGTTGTTCCATGTCCAGTTCTAACTGTTGCTTCCTGACCTGCATATAGGTTTCTCAAGAGGTAGGTCAGGTGGTCTGGTATTCCCATCTCTTTCAGAATTTTTCAGTTTGTTGTGAGCCACACAGTCAAAGGCTTTGGCATAGTCAATAAAGCAGAAATAGATGCTTTTCTGGTACTCTCTTGCTTTTTCCATGATGCAGCGGATGT
The DNA here is from genome assembly GCA_935064755.1 of Tragelaphus eurycerus. Lineage (NCBI taxonomy): Eukaryota > Metazoa > Chordata > Mammalia > Artiodactyla > Bovidae > Tragelaphus > Tragelaphus eurycerus. The sequence continues at coordinate 16,081,470 of CAKXYN010000034.1, read as the reverse complement.
TGGCAATTTGATTTCTGGTTCTTCTGCTTTTTCTAAAACCAGCTTGAACATCAGAAAGTTCACGGTTCACATATTGCTGAAGCCTGGCTTGGAGAATTTTGAGCATTACTTTATTAGAATGTGAGATAAGTGAATTGTGCAGTAGTTTGAGCATTCTTTGGCATTGCCTTTCTTTGGGATTGGAATGAAAACTGACCTTTTCCAGTCCTGTGGCCACTGCTGAGTTTTCCACATTTGCTGGCATATGGAGTGTATTGCCAAATTCAGACTTAAATTGAAGAAAGTAGTGAAAACCACTAGACCATTCAGGTATGATCTAAATCAAATCCCTTATGATTATGCAGTGGAAGTGAGAAATCGATTTAAGGGACTAGATCTGATAGATAGAGTGTCTGCTGAACTATGGAATGAGGTTCGTGACACTGTACAGGAGATAGGGATGAAGACCATCCCCATGGAAAAGAAATGCAAAAAAGCAAAATGGCTATCTGAGGAGGCCTTACAAATAGCTGTGAAAAGAAGAGAAGTGAAAAGCAAAGGAGAAAAGGAAAGATATAAGCATCTGAATGCAGAGTTCCAAAGAATAGCAAGAAAAGATAAGAAAGCCTTCTTCAACGATCAATGCAAAGAAATAGAGGAAAAACAGAATGGGAAAGACTAGAGATCTCTTCAAGAAAATTAGAGATACCAACGGAACATTTCATGCAAAGATGGGCTCGATAAAGGACAGAAATGGTATGGACCTAAGAGAAGCAGAAGATATTAAGAAGAGGTGGCAGGAATACACAGAAAAACTGTACAAAGAAGATCTTCATGACCAAGATAATCATGATGGTCTGATCACTGACCTAGAGCCAGACATCCTGGAATGTGAAGTCAAGTGGGCCTTAGAAAGCATCACTACGAACAAAGCTAGTGGAGGTGATGGAATTCCAGTTGAGCTACTCCAAATCCTGAAAGATGATGCTATGAAAGTGCTGCACTCAATATGCCATAGCCTTTTGCTTTCAATTATATGAGCTCAGGACTTGTTATTCAGCTCATTTAAAAGTGATGTTTTCACCAGGAAAGATATCCATGATCCTACGTTCTTAGCTGAGAAAACTTAAGTGTGTGGCGCGCCTGTGCTGACGGTCAGCCCTCCCACCTCCTCTGACCTGCTGTGCGTCTGTCATCTGTGTCGTGCTGCCCAGGGGCATGCCTGCCTGACCTGCACTTACGGTGGGGCTCCAGGGTACGGTAACCACGACAAACATGTTATCCTAACAAGTGCTGGCACGCCAGCGGAAAGTAATTGTTATTACTCCACAATGATAAGATTGCATTTTTTTCCACAATAGTGTTGTATATAGTGTATTATAAGAACTTAAACAGAATAGTACTTTTTATAACTATTAGAAGACCAGTTCTTGTTTGCCACATGAATAGTACAATGTAACATAACAGTTGTAACACTGGTAATGATCTTGCATAAATAAATCTCTTAAAACTATTTACTTGGGACTTCCTGACAGTCCGGTGGTTAAGAATCCACATTTCCAATTCAGGGGGCTCAGATTTGATCCCTGTCTAGGAACTAAGATCCTACATGCCTTGTGGTATGGTCAGAAAGTTTTGAAAAAACAAAATAGATATGCAACAAGGAATTTTTTTTTAAAGAAGCATTCATCTTGAAAAAGAAAAAAAGTTATTTACTCATTCACTCATATATTTAAGTCAGCTGAGGCTCTACTGCCTGTCAGGTGGTCAGGTCTTCAGATATTAACACGGGTATTGAAAGCCTAGTGTGAACAAGGCAGGCAGAGAACTTAGATTCAGTAAAGGAAGAAACAGAGAAGAATAAGAAAACAAAAAGATAAAAATGATTCATTTCCTGGGAGGTTGCCAGATAATGATAAGGTAATTACAAATAAGGTAACTCAAAAAGTAAGCCTGCCTGCAAGGAAACTGAGGGTGTGAGAGAGAGAGCAGTCGTGGGGCGATACAGGGAGGGCGCTCTGGTGTCGCTGAGCCGGGTGGGTCTGGGGCCAAGGATGCTCGCGTGGCCAGGGCACCAGGGCCAGGGAGGGATAGTGTCATGGCAGAGAGGTGTCAGGTCTCACATGGTTTTCAACCAGAGAACAAGGGTCATTTCTGTGTGTGCTGGGCAACCACTGGAGGGTTTTCGCAGGAGGGTGACCCGCTCTAATTCATGCACTTAAAGGTCCCCCCGGGCACTGAATGGGGGCAACAGGATGTGTAGTGAAACTGGGGGGTCTGGTGAGGCTGGTGTGACTGGGCCTGGGGCCCGGCATGCACACTGGGGGTGCTTCAGATCGTCTCCCTAAACTGAGAGAGAAGGATGCCCCGTTTTCACATACCTCAAGCACAAATAAAAAACTGGGTGAGACAGTTTCAACAGGGGCACCAGGGGTAGACTGCCATCCATTAGTACTTGAGTCGTTTAAGCTAAAAATAGGGTAGGTATATTAGAATATGTTGTTAAAGGAACAAAGGTGTAAAACAGTCTATTTGCTGTGCTCCCACTTTGTGCAAAAAATGTATATACATTTGCTCTCACAATGTTTCTGAAAAGTCACAAAAGAAACCACTGCCTGTGATTTCCTGTGTAGAAGACAACTGGGGGAACAAGGCAGGAGAGAGAATTTTCAGGGAGTAAGCTGCTGTTCTACTTGAATGTTCACCACACCACGAATGCTTTACTTCTTCAACTAAAAACCTAGTTGTTGTTCAGTTGCTGAGTCAGGTCTGACTCTTTGCAACCCCATGGACTGCAGCATGCCCGGATCCTATGTCCGCCATTACTTCCCAGAATTTGCTCAAATTCACGTCCATTAGGTCAGTGATGCCATCCAATCGTCTCATTCTCTGTTGCCCCTTCTCCTCCTGCCCTCAGTCTTTCCCAGCCTCAGGGTCTTTTCCAAAGAGTTAGCATCAGGTGGCCAAAGTATTGGAGCTTCAGCTTTAGCATCAGATTCTGAGGGCTATTCCATTCTTGCCCACAGTAGTAGATGTAATGGTCATCTGAATTAAATTCGCCCATTCCTGTCCATTTTAGTTCACTTAGATGTCAATGTTCAATCTTGCCATCTCCTGTGTTTGACCATGTCCAACTTACCTTGATTCATGGACCTAACATTTCAGGTTCCTATGCAACACTGTTCTTTACAGCATCAGACTTTACTTCCACCGCCAGACACACCCACACACAGCACTGCTTTGGCCCAGCCGCTGCATTCTTACTGGAGCTATTAGCAAGTGCCCTCCACTCTTCCCCAGTAGCATACTGGACACCTTCCAACCTGGGGGACTTCTGGTGTTGTATCTTTCTGCCTTTTCATACTGTTATGGGATTCTCCAGGCAAGAATACTGGAGTGGGTTGCCATTTCCTTCTCCAGTGGACCACGTTTTGTTAGAACTCTTCACTATGACCCCTCCACTTGGGGCGGCCCTGCGTGGCATGGCTCATACCTTCACTGCGTTATGCAAGCCCCTTCGCCACAACAAGGCTCTGATACGCATGTGTGATCAAGCCTCTCCCTCTCTTTAGTCTCCACAAGGCCTCACAGACTGTCTTGACCACAGCATGTATTTTAAGAACAGGTGTCAAGACAAGAGCTCAGTGGTGCTGACCCTGACGCCATGATTATGATGGGAGGCTAAGCGCAGAGCAAGGGGCAATGGACCAGAACCAGGGCACTGCATCAAACCGGCCCCTTCCATCAGCTGCGTGACTTGAGGGCTTTGGTTGCTTCATCTGTGAAAATAAGATAGCAACAATCTACCTCACAGAATCCTGAGGATGAAATGAAACCGTCAGTGTGAAAACATCTGCACTTCATAAAGCGACACATAAGTGAGAGGGATGTTGCTCCGTGCCTGTCACCACTGAGTGGTGCCTGTCCCACTCAGCTTTACAGAACACAGAGTAAGTACCTAGAATCCATCGGTTCCATTTCCCACCCTGGACACACAGGGCCTGGGGAGATCACTTACCTTGAATCAAATCGGCAAGTTGATATCACAGACAGATATGCCAGAAACCAACGTTTACTGAGCAGTTAGCAAGTGCCGGGACCTGTGTACTGTATCACACTGCTTACTCTTCACTCCACCCAGGGGTATTATTCCCACTTTACAGAGGCTGGGGGAGGGGAGCGCGGGCAGAGAGGGTAAAGACAGTGCTACTAGGGGGGAGGTTTAAAGTCTTTTAAATTTTTTCCAAAATATAACTCCAAAGCCTTTAATATTTTGTCCTTGACCTTTTATTCCCTGTCTCTACTTTGGGACAGAGGAACTAATCTCAGTTATATGACTCTTTTTCCAAAACCTAGAGCAACAGGGGTACACATCTCTGACCACTCAGGCCAGAAGACTCTCCTCCCAAGAGAACTCCAGTCTGGATGGCGAACACTGCTTGGCAGTGCCAGTCCCGCTTCAGATGTGCCAGGCTGGGTGTCTGACAAGTGAGAAGACACCATCCAGACAGATGACATTTATTGAGCTGAGACATGCTGAGCACTTACGTTATTATTTAACTCTCTACAACCTATGAAACGTCTGATTTACTCCATTTCAGTGAGATCAACGCTCTAGAGTAGGCACATTGCTGCCAGCTGCAGGATGCCAGTTACGTGTGAACTTCAGATAAACAAGGACTCACTTTCTTCAAGTATAAGTATGTCCCCAAACTTTGCATGCGACATCCCAGGTGGCGCTAGTGGTAAAGAATCTGCCTGCCAATGCAGGAGACGCAGGAGATACAGGAGACGCAAGTTCAATCCATGAGTTGGGAGGATCCCCTGGAGGAGAAAGTGCAACCCATTCCAGCATTCTTGTCTGGAAAATCCCACAGAGAGAGGAGCCTGGAGGACTAGAGTCCATGGAGTCGCAGAGAGTCAGACACATCTGACCATATACAGCATATATACATATATATATATGTGTGTGTGTATATATGTGTGTATATGTGTGTATGTATATGTGTGTATATATGTGTATATATGTGTGTGTATATGTGTGTGTATATATATGTGTGTGTGTATATGTGTGTGTATATATATGTGTGTGTGTATATGTGTGTGTATATATATGTGTGTGTATATGTGTGTGTATATATATGTGTGTATATATGTATATATATGTGTGTGTGTATATGTGTGTATGTATATGTGTGTATGTATGTATATATATGTGTGTATGTGTGTGTATACACACACACATATACTAAACATTACTTATTACTTATCTGAAATTCAAGTTTTACTGAGCATTTCATATTTTCTATTTGCTGAAGCCAGCAATTCTCCACAGTGAAATCCCGGCGATAAAGTGGGAACTCACACGGAGGCCTAGCTGCCTCCAGAGCCCAAGTTTTTATTCCCTGCTTTACACTCATGTCCTTCCCAAGATGGACTTGCCATGACTATGTCAAAACTCTCTGGGAAGAGGACCTGTATCATGAGCAGAATTCACTGAAGTCCAAATGGAAAGATTATACTACATATTCTGAAAAGACCCTCATCTTCAAACCAATGTGGGCATTGAAAACTAATGTTCTTTCTCCCTCAAACTCCCCTCCCCTCCAAGCTGCCGCATAACATTGAGCAGAATTCCACATGCTATACTATAGGTCCTTGTTGCGTATCCATTTAAAACACAGCAGTGCATACATGTCCACCCCCAACCCCCTGACTATCCCTTCCCCCTATATTACTGCTGAATCCCTTTACTACTCACCTGAAAGTATCACAACATTGTTTGTTAATCAGCTATATCCCAATGCAAAATAAAAGGTAAAAAACCACAAAAACTAACGTCCAAAAACATTATGTAGACGTGATTTAATGTAGCAATCCTTAAAGCCTGATAGCTTGCAAAGAGTTAATGTAATGATAATCTTAGTAAATTACCACCTTCTTCCATAAGAGTTTAGGTTATTATCCCAAGTATTCTTCAGCATCTGTAACTATACTCGGATCTGTTAAAGTACCATTATTTACAAATTCATTGCCTTCACAGTCATCTCCTGATTTTGCTTTAATTCTTATACTCTGTGTTGGAAGAAGCACAAGCTGGAATCAAGATTGCTGGGAGAAATATCAATAACCTCAGATATGCAGATGACACCACCCTTATGGCAGAAAGTGAAGAACTAAAGAGCCTCTTGATGAAAGTGAAAGAGGAGAGTGAAAAAGTTGGCTTAAAGCTCAACATTCAGGAGACGAAGATCATGGCATCCGGTCCCATCACTTCATGGGAAATAGATGGGGAAACAGTGGAAACAATGTCAGACTTTCTTTTTCTGGGCTCCCAAATCACTGCAGATGGTGACTGCAGCCATGAAATTAAAAGATGCTTACTCCTTGGAAGGAAAGTTATGACCAACCTAGACAGCATATTAAAAAGCAGAGACATTAATTTGTCGACAAAGGTCCATCTAGTCAAGGCTATGGTTTTTCCAGTGGTCTTGTATGGATGTGAGAGTTGGACTATAAAGAAAGCTGAGCGCTGAGGAATTGATGCTTTTGAATTGTGGTGTTGGAGAAGACTCTTGAGAGTCCCTTGGACTGCAAGGAGATTCAACCAGTCCATCCTAAAGATCAGTCCTGGGTGTTCATTGGAAGGACTGATGTTGAAGCTGAAGCTCCAATACTTTGGCCACCTGATAAGAAGAGCTGACTCACTGGAAAAGACCCTGATGCTGGAAAGATTGAGGGCAGGAGGAGAAGGGGACGACAGAGGATGAGATGGTTGGATGGCATCACCAACTCAATGGACATGGGTTTGGGTTAACTCCAGCATTCGGTGATGGACAGGGAGGCCCGGCGTGCTGCAGTTCACGGGGTCACAAAGAATCAGACATGACTGAGCGACTGAACTGAACTGAACTAATCCTCTGATTTACTTCTCAAAAACTTGTCTGGATTTTGGATAGCCAAGCCATGCTTTTGAAAAAAATGTAACAATAACCAATATTTTCACAGAGGATTCTCGATGGTACTGGCCAGATCTGCTGTTGGACACCCTTGCTGGTGAGCCTTACTTTTTGGGAAGTGGCAGGCAAGCATGATAGTGCAGGAAGCTTCATCATTTTCAAACAGAAAGAAAATATAAATTCTAAGTGACCTCGTAAATTACATGTAGTATGTTTTTAAACACTTGAGAAAATGATCAATTATATTTAACAATTATGGACATGATGATAAAGTTAATGTATGCAGTTTAAAAACTGCTGAGTAACATGGAGAATTCTTTTATAATTGGCTTGTAAAAATGCTCCCTGGGGGACTGTGACATTTAGATAGAACCCCAGGCATGGCATTTGTTCTCTGTCATTTCCATGCATTAGACAAAGTAATGAAGACAAAGCAAATGGAAATAGATTTCATCCAAAACAATCAATACAGGCAAATTAAATAATCTAATGTACTGGCTACCAGGCTTTGGGATTTCATGAATAGGAAAATTTTCAAAAGAGGTTTGGAAACCCACCTAGAACTGCAGGATTCTCATTAAAACAAAACACATCTTCTATGGAAATTATTCCATAAAAATAAGTAACAAGGGCAACCTCAAGACAATGCACTGTTTCCCAAGAAAGGACTGTATTTTAACATTTCCACTACAGAGTGAAAATTCTGGCAGCAACCAGCAGAACATGGTCTAGTCCTATAACTGCTAGAATATAGTTTCTGGGGAAAGATGTACTTTTCAAAAAAGAAGTCCCTGATATTTGGTATTTGCTAAACATGAAGGTAAGAAACATAAATCATTCTCGTCAATGAAAACTATTTCAGTCTCATATGTACTCACATATGTTGTCCATTTCACGTGTTCATTTTCAAACTTTTATCATTTTCATAATCAAAATTACCAAAAGGCATGCAATGAATGTAATCAGTCCATGCTAAAGGAAATCAACCCTGAATATTCATTGGAAGGACTGTTGCTGATGCTGAAGCTCCAATGCTTTGGCCACCTGATGCGAAGAGCTGACTCACTGGAAAAGACTGATGCTGGAAAAGACCGAAGGCAAAAGAGGAAGAAGGCTGCAGAGGATGAGATGGTTGGATGGCATCACTGAGTCAATGGACATGAACTTGGGCAAACTCCAGGAGATAGTAGGAGATAGTGAAGGACAGCGAGGCCTGCCATACTTCAGCTCTTGGGGTCACAAAGAGTTGGACACGACTTAGTGACTGAACAACAACGTGTACTGAATAACAATCCTTTGGTTTATTGACTTTAGAGTTTTGTTACCCAGGGCTAACCGCTTTCAATTCCTTTTTGTTTTTCTATTTTCAATATGAACTACTGCTACTACTGCTGCTAAGTCGCTTCAGTCGTGTCCGACTCTGTGCGACCCCACAGAAGGAAGCCCACCAGGCTCCCCCGTCCCTGGGATTCTCCAGGCAAGAACAGTGGAGTGGGTTGCCATTTCCTTCCCCAATGCACGAAAGTGAAAAGTAAAAGTGAAGTCGCTCAGTCGTGTCCGACTCCCAGCAACCCCATGGACTGCAGCCCACCAGGATCCTCCGTCCATGGGATTCTCCAGGCAAAAGTACTGGGGTGGGGTGCCATCGCCTTCCCCTCAATATGAACTACTGACCTTCAACTGTGGAACTCTGGAAAAGAGCATTTAGCTCGCTGTTCTCTCTCTTACGCAGTACATTCTTCCTCCCCACTCCATCCCCAATCCTCTCACTAAAATAATATCACAATCACAATTTAGAGGTGTACCGATTTTCAGAGCCCGCCTTGTTATGACTATGCAGATACAATTCACTCTGGAGCTATGAAGGTACTTGCTACAGTTGCTTCTTTGTGAACTTTTCGATTTTCCTGAGGTTAATGATCACCTCATTTTGCTGTTGTGGTTGACTTCATTTTCTAAGAGCCTAGAGGAATGGCCTCTCCATGTAGCTCTAGTATAACAGCTCTGCAGGAGAGAGAAACCCACCACTTTAGACTGGAGTGGCCCTGCTGGGAGTATCCTGGGGACCCTCCGGTCTGCATTTCAGGCTCAACTGGTAGGTGTCTGTCTCCCACACAGCTGCTGTTCCAGGCTTCCCTTCCTGTCACCCAGGGGTCCCCTCTATCTCTCTGCCATTAAATTTCCTGTGTGCTGGATACCATGCCTTCTCTTTTTCAAGTAACTTCAAGTAACATGGGTGAGGAGAGAAGGAAGACCCTGCGCACTGTGAAATGTGTGTACTTTTCACTTAACCCTCCTATTCAGTGTGGGAATCCCACTCCTGGCCTCAGTTCAGTTCAGTCGCTCAGTCGTGTCCGACTCTTTGTGACCCCATGGACTGCAGCACGCCAGGCTTCCCTGTCCATCTGTCCATCACCAACTCCCGGAGCTTGCTCAAACTCATGTCCATTGAGTCAGCGATGCCATCCAACCAACTCATCCTCTGCCGTCCCCTTTGACTCCTGCCTTCAGTATTTCCCAGCATCAGGGTCTTTTCCAGTGAGTCAGTTCTTCGCATCAGGTGGCCAAAGTATTGGAGTTTCAGCTTCAGCATCAGTCCTCCCAATGAATATTCACGACTGATTTCCTTTAGATTGGTTGAATCTCCTTGCTGTCCAAGGGACTCTCAAGAGTCTTCTCCAACACCACAGTTCAAAAGAATCAATTATTTGGCACTCAGCTTTGTTTATGGTCCAACTCTCACATCCATACATGACTACTGGAAAAACCATAGCTTTGACTAGATGGTCCTTTGTTGGCAAATTAATGTCTCTGCTTTTTAATATGCTATCTAGGTTTTTCATATGCTGTCTACGTTGGTCATAGCTTTTCTTCCAAGGAGCAAGTGTCTTTTAATTTCATGGCTGCAGTCACCATCTGCAGTGATTTTGGAGCCCAACTGAGCCTGATTTCCTAAGCCCAGAGTCTCAGAGAGGAGCCTCAGAAGATGGGGGTATGGTCTCTAGGCTCTACAAAGATGCAGGAGGTGTCTAGAGGGTCCAGTTACTAATTCTGGAGGATTAAAGGGATCCTTCTGTTTGACCCACTGCCCTCAGAAGTGACTCTGATCCCTACGCCTTCCTCGTGTCCTATGGGGCTTCCAGGTCTGCAGGCCCTGAGTTTCAGCTCTCCCTGTGGTTAACAGGTCTATCTGCTGCACATCCTCTGAATTTTGTTGACACCTTGAGAGACTCTGTTTCGCTCCCTGTGGCCTTGAAGATTTACCAGTTCTACTCTCGTTTTAGTGGGGTTTATGTAGGCATAGAGATAAAAGCACATTGTTATCTTAAATTTTAAGAGTCATGCTTTTGCAGCACATAAATACCATTTAATCACGATCTCAGAGATAACAGCAGGGGGTTGATGAGGCATACAAAACCCCCTCAGAGAACTGCCCAATCACAATAAAAGCATTCTGTGGAGCCTTTCTATATCACCTGCTTTTTAGAAAGCGTTCTGAGGAAGAGAACTGTCATAAATCAGAACAAAGCTGGCACTTTATCAGTGCCTCTAAGTGACAGAAAAGAGCTTCTTCTCTCAAAGCACGTCCCTGGTCTGTCTATTAGGTCTAGTTAGTTAGCTAGACCTCAATCCTCTTGGTTTACTTATGCAGTAATGTCTTGGGAAAAAACATTAATAAAAGCTCAACAGGCAGAACTCTCTCATCACGGCTGCTGGGGTTCCAGCGTCCAGTGGGGGCTCTGCTGCCTGCTGTCAACCCCTTGACACCCTCCTTGGTTCCCCAGCTGTGGAGTTGAGGCTGACCCACTACACTGCACCCAGATGCAAGGAGGAGATTATCAACTGTGTTTGGGAGGGCTATAGAATCTTATCTGATTTACCAGAATCAAACACAAATGTGGCTTGCCAGATAGGGATATAGGAAAATACTAATGTCTTCAGCTGCCTTGTGTGCCTCACATTTCATCCAGTGTCACGTCGGGATGAGCCAGGCTATGAAGAGGGCCTCGTCTAGTTACTTTCCTAAAAATTGTGACATGAAGCATTCAGAATAATCTACCTAGAAAAAACAAATCCCACTGAAATACAATGATCTGTGCGCGAACCTGAAGGCTGTACCATCAGAACATGGCAGATCAGATTTTCTCAAAAAGTGAACTGTTTGAAGGATAAGATAAGGCTCAGAAACCTTAACCACAAGTCCAAGTCCAAGACAGAAGAGAAACTCTCATAATGAGTTACTGAGGAGCTGCCTTGCTGGCTCCTCATGGTTTCCATATCACTATGGATGAGTAAATAAAAAACATTCTCCAAAACATCCCCATTAGTCTTTAAGCTGAATGCAACCCCTGACATCTAAAGCAGGCCACCAGCACAATCTAACAACACGTTTCAACAAAGGAAGGTGTGGTCCTGGCGAATGGAAGACATCGGTTGCCATGCATGTTCCCACACAAGAGCTCCGGATGGTTAACCTCAGGTTATCACCATGCTACTAACCTATGTACATCTTCAGCAAAGACTATCTTAAAAACGCAAGCATTTTTGTCTTCCTTAACCCCCATCTTAACACTATATCATAGATTTTTCTTTTTTTCCTTCCCCTTGATTCTGACAGGAGTGTTACACTAGCTTGCCAGGAATGACGGCACGGACCAGCATCTCATTTACAATGTTCAGATTCTGCCTGGAAGCTCTGAAACTCTTGCTGAGTACACCATCCCTGGGAGAGGTGTTCAAACAGAAAGGCACAAATGCAGCACAGCAAGAATGCGATGTGACACTGGCGTTATTCTAACAACACGCAAACCAAGTCCAAACCACCAGCACCTTGAACAAGTGAGATCTGGGTGACAGGAGAATAGTGAAGATCTGCTTTTAATTTCATTCAAGGGTCAACAAGTGTTCCCCCAATCACGAGCACAGTTTGCTTAACATCCTAAATAACCATTCTTTAAAAAGATACTAATTTTCATGGAAGTACTGGCAGGATCAGAGGAATTCAGAAACAACTTGGGCTTATGGAAGGGGGAGGTAGGGGCTGGAAGAAAACCCCAAAAGCATACCCAACAACAAAATCCAATATCACTGTGCTAGCTTTATAATTTAAAATAAAACTAGAGGTGGTGAAATTTCTATTTGGGGACAAGGCTGACTCAAGTCTTTAAAAGGTTAAACAGCTATTGATAATTATGTAGTCTGCAGAACGACCTTCCAGAAGGCACCAGGTATTTTAAGACCTCCTTTGAGTAAAGATCACATTAAAACGCCAAACTGTATTAGTTTGGCAGAATCACACCTGAGGGAAAAGCAGAACTTCTTCAATCACAAGAAGTGACTCTGGCATGAAGATCATAGAGCCAATACAAGAAAAAGAGAGTCTGGAGCCAAAGCTGTTTGTATTTCTGGACAACCAGACTAACTTTGCAAAAGACATGTCCGCTCAGACTCTCTCATGTGCCGAGGTGATAACTAGTAACGGGGGATGTTACTCATATTCTGACCTTAATTCTGACAGCTTAGATCTACTGTCCTTCTGGAAGGATCCAACTGAAGGATGCATTTACAAGGTCAAAAGATTTGCTACTTCCATATAAAAATAAAAAAATATAAAAAGACATTTGCAGGAAATTTTTCAATTTGAGTAAGGATTTTCCCCAAGTTATATGAGAACTGCATGTTTGAACAGACAGATATAAATGACCCATTAAACCAGAATCTCTTTCCCAAGGCTCTAAGCCTTAGTGCAAAGAACAAGAAAAGAGTGGGTGAAGAATGACAATAATCCACAAGCCTCTCAAGGAAAATTTCAAGTCCAAAGGGGCACTGTAATGATTTTTTACAGGTTCCTTTGTGCACAGATTTGATTCCCAGAGGGAGGAAGGAAGAATGTTTACATCTCCCTCACGACACTAGAGCAAAGGTCCTGCAGAATGGAGAGAACAGGACGGACCCCGCCTTTCACGCCACTGCGGTGTGTTTCACAAAGCCATGAGTTAGGCACTTCTGTTTTCCTTTCGTGGCTTTATGGTTAACTCCTAGCACAGGGAGAAGTTTATTCAAAATACATATAAACCCACCTTCCCTGCATCCAACTCAGTCTCTAGGTTCCTTGTTCAGAGGAAGAACACTCAGCAATGCCCACGAGATTCCAAAAGTTACCAATGCTCAGCACTAGGGTATCATTTCACCAACCCCTGCTCCTCACGGTTATGTGTTGGGGAAGAGAAGTGACCTTTCCAGGGTCACACTGCTAACCAGTGAGCAAAACCCCAGCCAGCCACCCAGACGCTGCCCCCAGCACAGAGCAAATGCTCCAGTTTTTAGCTGGCACCACCCAAAGGACTAGGGGCTTTACTCTGCAGTTTCACTCCTGGAGAAGTTTATTTCTTTGCTGTACAGGAGTGTTACACTAGCTTGCCAGGAATGACGGCACGGACCAGCATCTCATTTACAATGTTCAGATTCTGCCTGGAAGCTCTGAAACTCTTGCTGAGTACACCATCCCTGGGAGAGGTGTTCAAACAGAAAGGCACAAATGCAGCACAGCAAGAATGCGATGTGACACTGGCGTTATTCTAACAACACGCAAACCAGTTCGTTTGAATCCAGGCGATAATCAACCAGAGAACTCCTGCTTTAATCTCCAGCCTCATACTATTTCTCAAAGAACGCTCAGGAGCTCACCCTTGCACATCACATTCACTCACAGCCACAGTGATGTATGGCACAGTCTGGCAAGAGATGTGGAAGGAAAAACAGTGGTATTAGCATGAACTTTTACAGATTTCTGTTTTAAGCCTCCTGCTGCTGCTGCTAAGTCGCTTCAGTCGTGTCCAACTCTGTGCGACCCCACAGACGGCAGCCCACCAGGCTCCCCTGTCCCTGGGACTCTCCTGGCAAGAACACTGGAGTGGGTTGCCATTTCCTTCTCCAATGCATGAAAGTGAAGAGTGAAAGTGAAGTCGCTCAGTCGAGTCCGACTCTTAGCGACCCCTAGGGTTGACTTACTCAAGTTAAAGACTAAGCAATAGTGAAATAATTTCCATTTGAGGTCTAACTGGATCCAGGGGGAAATGTGGAAATATCTGGCAGAGCGGAGGCTGCATCGGCATCATCTTTCACGGCACACACCAAATTCTGCAGTGTTTGCCTTTAAGAAATTAATTCCAAAACATTACTTTTGTCAGAAGCGGAGCAACCAGCTGGGCCGACAGCTGGGAGGCCTGCGCTGCCTCCTCGTGGTCTGGAGCCTCGCGAGTGCCTCCCAACAGCAGGCCCTTCCCGGAGAAACAAGCTCCAAGCAGGACTGTGCTGGGATGCTTAATGAATCCCTTCTCCACACAGTGCATACACATTTTTCTAAAGCTTTCAACGAATATGTTAGAGCTCCAACTCTCTGACCAGGGACGACAATGATGCACCGATTCTAGAATCAGCCCAAGTCCCAGAGACACAAAGGTGAACCCCAGGAGCGCAGCACAAGCTGATGGTGCCTTACGGGCTGCTTTTCAGGGGGTGCTAGTATTTCTTCTGATTATTAGATTAGACACCTTGCCTTTTGGGGGACGAAGTCAAGATAATGAAAAGGTGCTATTTACATGATTAGCAGGAAGAAACACTGATTTAAGTGCTTTAAAGAAAAAAAAAAGCAAGGTGGATGAGAGTTCTAATTATTCACCCTGGGAGTGAAATGAGTACACTGTGGACAGGAGTTCATCCCGGTATATGTTGATACACACCTGTAATGTTGTCTGGTTCAGTACATTCAGGGTGTAAGCCTTTAGTGTCGTTCGGTTTGCTTCATGTAGGGAATAAAACATGGCTAGAGAAAGATGAAGTTCATCTATCTAATTTCCCATTCTAATGACTTTCTAACCACCTACTTCTGGGACTCAATTTTAAAAGACTACATAATCATACTGCTATAAAAATATCTCTTGTGAGGTAGTGGGAACATTCTTGAATGCACTCTCCAGAACTTCGTATGCCTCAAAAAACATAATTTAAACGAATTTGACTATAATCTCCAAAGCACCGCATGATGGTGTACAGTTCTACCAGATCTCTCCTAGAGTCTTCACTTTTTGAAATGCTTGCAATACCCACCCCCGCAAAAAAAAATAATGCTTGGCTTTCTCTTGCCTAGAATCAAATCAAACAGGAGAACCTGTGCTGTGCGATATGCAGAGAGGATAGCACATCCTTCCATTTGGCACGCGTGCCAGTCTCCAACACAACAGCACGCAACCAGAGTTCTGGGCAGACACTAATATCTCCACGCTTACATCATCAGCAGGACTGGTGGCAGATGACGATGGTCTGATACTGCGGGTAATGTCCACGTTAAAACCTACAGGTGCTTCTGAATGCTCTCAGCTAGAAGGCAGTCTTAGAGCCTTGTTAAGAATCACATATCTGCCCTCATACATTAAGTTACTTAACAACAGAATAAGCTGTCCAGGTCTGTCTCAGCAGGAAACAGGAGTCATCACAGCACAAGAGGTCTCCTAACAGCTCCAGTGGAATCCAGTACACCCTCATGCAGGTCACATTAACACAGCGGTAAGGACACAGTGATACCCAAAGCTCGAGCTTTAAAAGGACACGGAGGAGGGGAGAGCTTCATTTGAAGACATTCTAACTAGAAAATCTCCTGATGATAGATGGGGTTAAAGCCCACTGTGCCACTGTCTAAGTGGGGGGGACGTTAAGAAGCCAACATGTTTTTTAAAGTTGCATGAGGTATTCCGCCCCCTCCCTCCACCCTGGCCATATGGGAGGGGAACCTGTTACTGTTCAAGTCCTTCAGAAGGTAAACGTCACGGATAGGGGCTGGCAGGCACTGAGAGGGGACAGACTGACACTGAGCTCTGCCCTGGAGCGTCCCCTGCACACCTCAAACCTCTGAGTCCCCAGCAGAACCATCTACAGCTCCAGCCAGAGTTCTGAAATCCCATGATTCCACGATTCCATTTTTAAACCTGTGGAGTGGGAGTGTTTCTGAGTACCCTGCTCACACAGATGGTGGTGGGAAGACTCTCAAGAATATACTGCATGTAGTAAAAGCCCATCTCACTACGTAATCACCCCCTTCACATCTCAGCCGAGCAGAGATGATGTTATCTTACAGACAGTCGCAAAAAGACAAGTGATTCATGGCAGCCAGCATCGGCATACATGTGTGTAAGGAACATGGGAGAGGACATTCCTCCCCAGTACACACACCTGAGGCTCCGGGCGAGCTCAGGATGGAGTGTAACAGGACCAGGTCTGCCCTCCACGCGCTCGGGGGAGCTGGGGGAGGGAGGGCAGGAGGACCTGTCTGAACGATGAAATCACACACGCCGTCTCTGTCTTCCTGATGCTCTAAAAATACCCTGCACTGACAAGTCATTTGTCAAGGCAACCTTTCTGAGACGAAGCCACGATTGATCTGCTGACCAGCACTTCCCCGCTCCGTTTCATTTTGAGCCCTGCTTTGCCCTCGTCTTCCACCAAACTGACCCACGCCCCCGTCTTCACGCCAGACACCTGCCCCCTCACCTGCTCCCACTTGATCATTCTAGAGCCATTTTAGGTGCCTTCCTTGCACAGTTTGTCATGGCACACCGGACGCTGGCAAAGACCGTGGCAGGTCTCCTTATCCTAACATGCGACCGTCTGCACGCTTGAACGCGGTCTGTCTTTACCTTGGTCTCCTTGGCGGAAAACTCTGAGGAGTTGGAAATTTTCATGGACTTTGAGCGGTGTGACTGCCGCCGGATGGAATCCTCGCGGGAGTACTTCACAGAGCCCGAGGTCCTCGCCCGCACCTTGCTGGCACTCTGAACACTGTTCACGCCAATCATGTCGTAGGCTGCCTGGGGAGGGGGTCTGGAGAAATACAAAGGCACTGTCCAGCCGCTGCACGGCTCTGAAAGCTGGAGGAGCTCCGCTGGGTCGTGCCTGAGCAGCTCGGAGCGCCGAGATCGCCTCAGCCTAAGAAACACCAGGCTGCCTCCCCCAGCATCTTCAACTACCCTGTTTGCAGCGGGTCTGATTGTTCCAGGCACAGCTCACGTCACTGGCTGCGAACGGGAAAAAAAAATGCAGTCCCAGCCTCGCTACTCGTCTCTCCCCGTGACACACACACTCACACACACACACACACACACACACACACATTCATATTCATATTCACACACTAGAACAAATGGCAATTGGCCAGGCGAACAATTCATTAACATTCCAAATAGCAACACTATTTCTCCTGCGATTGTGCAGCAAGCTCATTAACGTCAACCACAAAATAGAGAGACCACAAATCAAAGTCTCGAGTAATGTGAGGCACCATGTGGGGTGGTAACAGAGATGAATTTCCAGAAAGAAAAAAAGAAAAATACGCTGGGCATCAAGCGGCTCAGTCAGTCAGTTCCAGGCGAGGACAAGGATGACAGCCACAAAGCCATCCTAGCAAACATTGCTTTTCCTCTGTTCCCTCCTTCAAGCCACGCGCTGTTTAACAGGAACTCAAACTGCACTGCTTCCTGAAGAATTAAATGTTTCTTACAGCCTCAGACTACTACTACAGCCAGACATTTAACCAGGAATGTGGTCAGCCCGTACAAGAAAGCCAGAATAGAGATGGTATGCCACCTCCCTCTCAGACTGGAAAGTTAAAAAAAAAAAAATCAATTGTTTCACACAGGTTAGCTTTAAATATGGCTTAGGGTGAGACAGATAAAGCCAGCTCTGATAATAAGAAGCAAGAGGCCTTCCCAAGAGCTAGAAAAGCTGTTGGCACACGAATGCATGCAGCCCCCCAGTGAGAGACCCCCAAAGCTAACAGAAGAGCAGAGAATGTTAGTTCTTGACACGTGAAGTTTTGAGTATGATACTCAGCACTGTAACACCTCACTTATCTGACATTCCATGGGTAAGAGAGTCGGCCACAGAGGCCTCCATATAAAGGAGGTCTCAGTGCTAATATTAATATAAATGCCATTTTAATACGGTCTGTAAAATGCCAATCTGGAAAGACAGTGCTGCCTCAACCGACACCCCTCCTCAAGTCTGATCTTTCCTTTGATGACTCAGGACACAAATTTCGTCCAGTTCGTGGCGGAGCCCCGAGGCGCCTGAGCAGTGCTCACACTGGGGGCCGCCGCCTCTGCTGGCAGTGGGCCTGGCGGGTGCTGTCTGGACCCAGCCCCACAGCAGCACTCCCTGCCGCCCCCTCCGGCCTCCTCACTCCCCATTTCCTACCCTTGAAGCATGTGATGCTTTAACTCTGCAACACGCAAAACAAAGACATCAGAGAATCTTGCTAGAATCTGGTCTAAAATAAAGTAACAGATTTTGGAAGATTGTGGAGCTCTCCTCTCCTTCAGGAATACACCGAGTTTAGAGTCGATGACGTCATTTTTGGCTACTTTAAGGTAAACTTTCCTCTCTTCCCAGGTAATCTGAAGCTACTGAATCCTTTAAATTAAAAACATCCTGCTGTGACTTTATACTTTACGAAGCATGTTCCCAAGATATAAAAAGTGATGATAAAGTTGCTGGATTAGAACATGCAAAATTCTAACTTAAGCATATGATGATTCTATAGATCAGTGTCTCCGTTTAACACAAAAAAACCTTGAGGTGGAACCCATGGAAGAACTAACAGCAGAGCCAAAACATAAAGTCTAAAGTACCGGTGGAGACACGAGCCCCTGCTTCAGCGTGTCACAAATGCGAACAAGGAGCAGGACGTAAAAGCAGCACGTGGTCTGGGTGTTTGCCAGGCGGCATAAAAAGGACTTAGAACATGCCTCCCAATGAACTTCATTTTCTTTGCTCCACTGAAAAGGTTACATAAAAACAATGAGAGCCATGTGCTAGCATGGGCAGGAATGGAATCTGTGACAATACAACCTGATTTCTGGGGAGTTTGGCAGAAATATCCTATCTCAGCCCAAATATGTCATCTTTATCCAAAGAGGGCCCAGCTGGTCTTATTACTCCTGCAGAGTCATTCCTAGTAACCACCCTCCCCTGTTGAACACCTTCTGCTTTACAGGGGCAGCAAGTGTTCCTCGATGTGGTTCTTGACCACTCTGTGAGGGCCGAGTTAGTGGGGACTCTAGTACCCCCACCTTACAGGTGGGAGAAGTCAGCCTGGGAGGTAAGAGCAAACCCCTCACCACGACCACGCCGTTTCCTCACACAGGGGCTGCTTTTTAGACCCAGCACGTCCTTGCAGTGGGAAGAATCCCTGGAGCATTCCACGGACAGAGGAGGCTGGCAGAGGCTTTCACTGAGTCTGGAGAGAACAGTGCTCCTCTGCCCTCCCTGCACCCTCAGAACATCCACCGGTCTCCACGCACACACAGTCAAAGCACGGAGGCATGTGCGCAAGCTGATGGGAGCCCTGCCCTCAGCCCCACCTGCCAACCGGGACTCCACCCTGCTCCTGCCCAGCGCCATGGAGCCCTTCAGTCAGGCCAGGTCCTCATCCCTGCAGATGGCAGCCTCCACACGACCACACGCGTGCCCGCTGGCCCAGGCTCCCCTGAACAGTCCCCACAGGGCTCCCCCCGCCGGCACTCTCTTGCTGCACCCTGATCCCGGCTGTCATCATTCAGAGTTCAGCTCAAACGTTACCTTTTCCAAGGGACTTTCTCTGCCGCCCTTCTAACACAGTCTCGCCCTCCACCCCGTCACGGTCCCTTGTGACTACCATCTCCTGTTGGCAGGGCATCCCTGCCATCACAGCGTCTACAGCAGCATCTGCAGAGAGCAGGAGCTCCGTGACTACTTGTCCAACAAACTCCTTAAATACACAGGAAGTTTCCCTTCTCCACTGTATTTCATGTCATTTTAAGAAAATTCAGCATAATTTTTATTTTCTGAAAAATGAATGCAGTTGATGCCAAATAGATTTCTTGCTTAAAGGTAAAACAGAGCAGGCAGTGAAATTTAAGCTTCCTTCCCACACTAGCTCCCAGTCCCTCTGCCCAGAAACACGCCGTGTTGCCGGTTTCGGATGCATCCTCTCCGAGATAACTCATCCATGTACACTGTGCATGTGGAGGGTGTGCCTGCATCCTTTCTCTTCTTATGGGCTATAGATATCGATGAAAGCATGATATAATATTGTTTCTTGTCTTTTCTGGTTATCAAAAAACATTCTACTTTAGCACACAAAATCCTACCTCACCCTGATTCAGAGCTGCGCAGTATTCCAGCATACAGATGCATCAGACCCAGCACTTTGTTTGCCGTCTTTGCTCCATAAATAAGGACACAGTGAACATGTAATGTAGCACAGCTTGAATACCATTTAAACAATGTGGTTTTCCAATTGTTTTCTGAACAAGTCTACTTTTCCTCCCCTCACAGTGACATCACCCACAGTTGTGGTGCTGGGCACACACAGGGTTCACAACTAGATTCAATATTTAACTATGGCCTTGTCCTAACCACCCTGCTCTGAGAAGGTTTGACTGTTTTTAGACGTTAGCCAGCCTCTCAGAGGAGCCTGCCTGCCATGAAACAGAGGCAGGCCTCCTGGAGAGCAGTAGCTGTTTATAAAGTACAGAAGAGCTTTTCATAAAAGCTCTAGCAGAAAATAAAGGTGACTTCCACACCAAATAGAAATTGTAGGAGAAATTTAATTACGCCCATTAACTGGAAGGCTGGGAATCCATACTTCGTCTTCTGAGGTTTTCCCTGACTGAAGACACCGTTTGGTACGTAAGTGCTAAGAGGCTTCTAAAAAGTGTCTCAGTTAATGGTCAACAGAAAAGCTCTAAACCTCTTAAAAGGCAGAGCCCCCAAGAATTTAACTCCATTTTTTTTTTTCAAGTTCACATTCACATTTATTTTACCTTATCTCTGTTACCACATAAACTATTTTAAGTCGACTAATTTTGGAAAATGTAAAAACTCCATTTAATACATTGCTTCGGGTTTTCCAGGTGGCTCAGTAGTAAAGAATCTGTCTGCAGCGCAGGAGACGCGGGTTCAATCCCTGGATTGGGAAGATCCCCTGGAGGAGGAAATGGCAATCCACTCCAGTATTCTGGCTTGGGAAATTCCATCGACAGAGGAGCCTGTCGGGCTACAGTCCATAGGGGTCTCAAAGAGTCGGACACGACTGAAGTGACTAAATGACGCCAACAATAATACATCGCTCACCTGTGCCTGCTAGGTACCAGGCACCGGGGGTGTAGTCAGCACCGATGCTACCAGGCCCCTAGCATACAGCTCGCACACAGCTGGGGGAGCGAGGCAGGGGCGATGGGAAATTCTACCACCGTAAGCACAATGGCGAGCACCTTCGGGGTGTCAGTGAGCCGAGGGCTTGGAGACCTCCGATGAGGCAGACAGGACGGCGGTGCTGGCACGAGGCCGATGTGCCTTCCTCTTTATAAAAACATTAGTGGAAAAGGCTGCAAGCTGACTTATGCACTCTGGAGAGAAGCCAAAGTGGCCAAGAATTCTGCATGCCAACTGTCCTCAACCACAGAGGGCTGGGGAGGGAAGAGAGGCGTGGGTACAAAAGGAAAGCTGCTTGGGCTTGTTTTCTGAACGGGGTGATGGATGTGAAAGGGTCTCTGGGCTCTCCCGGGTTCTTCAGATCACACTGGCCTGTTCCAAGCAGAGTAAAGGGTGGAGGGCCGATCTGGGAGTCAGGGTTGCAGGGTCCAACATCTTCAAGAGGCTGGTGCTACCATCACGATGCTATGCTATGCTATGCTAAGTCACTTCAGTTGTGTCCAACTCTGTGCAACCCCATAGACGGCAGCCCACCAGGCTCCCCTGTCCCTGGGGAAGGTGCTGACAAATGATTTCTTTTCTGGGCTGTTTATGTGCACATCATGTCACCGGGAGAGCTGGAAGGAACCTTAGAAACGATCCCCTTCAGCCTGTTCGTGTTATAGATGGAGATTCCTGAGACCCAGGAAACATCAAGTTGGCCTGTCTGGGGCGTCATAACCAAGTAACAGAACTGGGACTTGTGTCCAAACGGGCTGCTCTCCTCCTGTGCCACCTGCTGCTTGACACTCAACATTCCACAGCCACACATCTTTTCACACTGCCATAAGGCTTAAAACAGTCACCTTGAAATGGGAAATCCAGTATGAGGAGACTGATCCTAGAAGTGAATGGAGGTCAGCCCACTCATGGAATAAGTACAGAGATGAGGCTTGAAAAATCAACTCTCCCAGCAGCTCAGGAGCTCGCCCTGGCTCCAGAATACGTGTGGAAGCTTCCTGTTCCTGACGTGGCAGGAGTGAGGCATCCTGCTATCCTCGGGTCCTATTTCTTCCCATTCAGCAACATGACCACCAAGCTAGGGAACTTTGCGGAGAATGGTATCATACCCTAGCCACTGAGAGTACATGCCCACAACAAATGATTTCCAATAGTAAACAGAAATAGATTAGATAAAAACTTACTCCCTGCTTTATTTTGCCAGGCTTTCCAGCTGATCCTCTTCCAGTCTGAGGACCAATTCTGAACCCAGCAAAGGAGGCAGGCTTTTCGTGCTCCAAGTCAGGATCGGGTGCTGAGGCCCATGGTCCAGCCACAGGAGGCCTCAAGCAGGCTCCCCTGGCCCCTACCTGTGCTCAGTCTGAGCCCAAACCCCGCTGCCACATGTCACCAATCTACCACCTTAGCAGATCAGACACACCTCACAGACTGCCCCCTGACCAGAACAGACCGTGTCCCTCAGAACACACACTGGACTGGCCCTCGGGCCCCTCCATCCTGCAATCCCAGCCTGAGGAGCTGGCTTCACAGCCCCTTCCTTTTATCCACTGACTCTTTTCATGGAGGCATGATGAGTGCTTACCTTCCCCCATTTCAGGTGGATACAAAAGTGAAAAGTTCTGTCCAGCAGCGGGGCTAAAGATTTCCTTCATTCAGAAGTCATTATCTGGAATGTTAACTAAGCCCAAACTTAATGAACAATTGCTGTCTTTGGGGATGGGCAGCCGGAGGTCAAAGTACTTCTGACTTGTTGACCCTCAAGGACAGCTGCCTCTTTCCAGCGGCCCTCAGCCTGGCCTGTATATTCACAGGCTTTAGTTCCATCTGTTCTTCGAACATACAAAGCAACTGGATGGGGAAAAGTCTTTAAATACAAATGTCTTACCTTTAAAATTAAATAACGTTCTTGCCAGGTGGGGAAGAAAACACCCTGTAAGCATGAAATAGTTGCAACCTTGGAAAAAAAAAAACATTATTTATCCCTCATAAACCAAAGCCAGTCATGTAAGACATTTAGACAAGAGTCATCTATTATACTTCCTATTTAGAAGCCCAGGAAAACAAAGACGGAAAGCTGCACCCTTGTGTTCATGAGACATGATTCTGTGTAGTTGATGCTGCCACGTTCAGCTCGGACCTTTTCAAGCTACCACAGGGAAAAGAAAGACCTTCTGGAGGGGCAGAAATTTACCGTGTGTAACTAAGACACTAAAGCCTTGGAGCAGAGGTCTTTATTCCAACTCAAAGTACATATGAAATGCAAGTACAGAAGTGGTATCAGTTCGGAGCCCCCAGAGCTGTTCTTCTAGTTGCTGGAGGAGGTCATCAAAAGCACATGTCTACTGGCTGACCCTGGGGCTGGACCCAGGCGATCAGCGACTCCTCACCCTCCCAGGTCCTCGAAATGTGCCTTCCCCACACTAGGAGCAGCCCCAGGACATGGCCGTGAGACAGGTGGTGATGGGGCCATCTGGACGGCCTGCCTGATGAGCTCAGGTAAGTCTCCTTATAAGCTTTAAGATCCTGGAGGTAGGTACAGAGATCGGCTTGTCTCTTGGCCACTCGAGACAAGCCTGGTTAAGTTACCGTGCGTACTCAATCAGCCCCTGCCAGCCTGCAGTGGCTGCCTCTTCCTCCAGTCCCTCCTCGTCCTCCTCACATGGGGCCAGTCTGCAAACCGACACTAGTGAGTAAACCAGTCGATGCAACGGGCAGTGCTGAGAAGATACGCTGTTCCAGAAGCCAATCCAACAAACCTGCCCATAATAATCTCTTAATAACACTGTGTCAATTCAACAAATATCCCCCACGTGCCTAAGGCAGGCCAGGCACAGTGTCCAGAAGGAAATAAAAGGTCAGACATCGCTGCCCCTGGGGAGCTTCACACCAATGGCAAATTATTCTCTAAGTAAGAAACACAGCCAATCACAGCACACAACTCTACTTGCACTCTTTTCCCAAAACCCCCCACAATGACCAGGGCAGAGAGCGCACCAGTTTTGCTGCCTCACTCTCATTTATCAGCAAGTCCTGTAAACCCACACATTTTCATTTTCCATTTCTCTGATTAGTTCACTTAGTAGTCTGGGCCACTTCTCACTGTCTATCAGTCTTTAATAATTTCAAATTATACTTAATTTCACCAGAAATGGTCCCTGCTTGGTGTTACATGGGAGTAACTACAAGCTCTATAGTGCAGAAGACAAAACACCCGTTTAAGTCTGTTCCCCACTCTGATTTCCCTCATTTCTGATGTCAGGAACTAGAAATACAATGTTAAGCCAAACCAGACAGATCCCTCCTCCCACTGGGCTTACACTGAGATAGACAGCAACCAAAGAATCATTCATCAAAAATAATCAAATAATCACACGAGCAAATATACAACGGTGATGTGCTGCTGTGATGGACACCGTGTCTCCACAGGTTCAGACCTGGTCATCAGGAGTGGAGGCAGGCTTCCCTGAGCAATGCGGGAACCACACTGGGCCGCGGCCTGCAGGGTGCTCAGGAAGGGGCCAGGGTACCAGCACGTGCAGCCTCGGACTGGCCGCAGTGGTTATGTGGGTCACAAGGGGAGCAGGCTCCTTCAGAGACATTTTTGTTTGTGTTTCCAAACTCACCACTGGCTTTCATTCTCGAAATAACTACACCAAACTGCCCATTCCACATGAATATTATTTTAAACTTCTCAATCAGCAAGGTCTTTCTGGAATTCCAACCAAAGGAAAAAAAAAAAAAAGTAACACAGAAAGGAACCATGTAAATCCCTGTAAGACCAAAGCTGTACTCCACGGCTTCAGAAGGACATTTCCAGGAACAGAAGGTCTAGGGAGGAGTCTGGAGTGACAGCAGCTTACCCTCAAGTGAACTCCTGAAGGATTTAGAAAAATCTTGGAGCACATTCAGGAGTCTGGTCCATTCTAAAATAGGTACAGGCTGGACTATCCACACCATAGGGTATCAAATGATTAGCTTCGCAAACCAAGTCAGACTTTCTGACCTTGGGAAGATACAGGACTGTTTCAAACACAGTGTCCCTAAACTGCTGGTTATATTATCGCCACACCCCCAAAGGAGTCCTTAGTAACATCTGCACGGTTTCTATGGAACCAGATCAGCTGTAAATGTGCAACCTTAAAAAAAAAAAAAAAAAAACTAAACAAACCAGCTCAGTAGATTTCTACGTAACACTCTGCTGCTGCTGCTAAGTCGCTTCAGTCGTGTCCGACTCTGTGCGACCCCAAGGACGGCAGCCCACCAGGCTCTCCTGTCCCTGGGATTCTCCAGGCAAGAACCCTGGAGTGGGTTGCCATTTCCTTCTCCAAGGCATGAAAGTGAAAAGCGAAAGTGAAGTCGCTCAGTCTGCCTCCTCCAAATTCCAGGATGGCTGAGACTGTAGCGGTGGCACTACACTAAAGTGGCAGCAGAGTCCAGCGGTTCTAAGCCAAGCAGACTGTGTTCACATCTTGGCTTTGTCCCTGACTGAACATACGCCTCTGGGTAAGTTCCTTAAATTTTCCAGATTTCAAGGAAAAATGGGGAAAACATGATTCAATGGTCATTTGCTGAATTCAGGTTATTCACTAAAAACAACTTCCTATTTGAGGGGAAATCCCACCGTGCGCCAGAGAGGGGACCAATCGTCCCGGTCCCTGTAAGTTTGCACCAGGGGCCATGGGACCTGAGCTCGGCCACTTGATGTTCCCAAGGGAGTGACAGAGACGCAGGGTCAGAGCATCCATGCTGCAGAAGTGCTGGCAGCCGTGGTGGCTGCCCTCCCCTTTCCCACGGAAGCCACTTGACACTTCCTTTGCAGTCAGCCTTCCTTGGTGGGACCCTACCGTCTCTCTATGATTCTCAAATGGCCTCCCCCCTCGTTTGTGAGCTACCTGATGACGCCCCAGGAGATTCCTTTTACCCTTCAGGTATCCAGTGTCAGTTTCCATTTATTCTGTAGCTAAGAATCCCGGCTGTAAGAAATGACATTATTGGTGATGGTGGAAAAGAAACACGGATGAAGCACTTGGCACGGCATTTGACGTATAAGTGCCGTATTTGTGATAATTGGGGAGTAAAGCCAGATCCAGATACTCCTGCCCAAGTTTCACAAAATGAACAGTAAAATAGCTCAACTGGAGCTTCGCTTCAGTAACAAAGATTAAGAAGATCCTGGTTCTTATTTAAGCCTGAGCCACCGAATAGTAAATGGTCACCAATAAAACATTCATGTTTCCTGTGCCTTAAACATCTCTCTGCTGCTCCCAACCCACCTCCACTTCCCACATCTGCTCTGTCCCCACCACCATACTGCCCCTCAAGTCTCTGGAGGAAACATTCCCCAGAACTCTAACTCAACAGTGAGGTCCCTTCTCTAGATGAAATCTGTTATTTCTTGGATAATAAATTAAAATTATTCTGATAAATGAAAAGGTTTTCAACATAGCCGTGCTCATTCAGGGGGTCTTTAGTGGGTGGTCAAGTATGTGCTAGAAATTTATAGCATGCCCCATAAAAATGCTACTATCTCTGGGATGTTAAAAACAGTCCAGCACACATTTTTATGTAAGAGGAACCAATAAATGGAAATCTAACAGAATCTGAGACAAATAGCATTCAAAAGGGATCAGAGCTAGGCTGTGCAATTCTCAAATTCTCCAAGGACAAAACCACCCCAAGAAGACTAAAAATCTCTAGCAGAAGGAAGACACCTCCTTACAAAGAAGAACAGCAACCAAGGGCTGACGAGAGTCAGCGTGACAGTGAGACTGAGACCCCAACCTGGGTTGAGAATCTGAAGGAAACCTTCTGTCTCTCAGAGGAAGTGCAGATACACAGCCGGGGTGCCGGACAGCCCCAGGAAAGTGCAGGTCTGAGGTGAGAAGGAAAGTGGTTAGCAGCATCTTTCAGGACTCCCGTCCTAATAGAGTAGAAACACAACTGGGTAAGACGCCAAATAACTTAAAAACACACTCTCAGTCCTCTTCCACATACTCTAGGAAAAAACCTTGAGGGATTTCACAGACCTAGTGGGGGCCTTCTGTCTATTCTCTCCTAAGGGGTATTTTTACTAAGGACTAATTGATATACAAAATAATATAAAAGCAATGGTTATGCTAATTAACTAATCATACTAATTAGTATATTAATTAAACTAATAATAATAAAAAATAAACACCTTTCAAATCCCCACCCCCAATATGTAAAACAGAAGGTAACGGCCATTAAAATTTCCTGGGGTCCCCTCTCACCTCCTATGCTCTTCGTCTATTTAAATGCCCTGAAAAACAATCTGGCATTATTTTGTAGAGTAGAGTTTGTCACGTGACCTGGCAGTTCTCTTGTATAAATATATGCTCCAGGAGATGAGTTCAAAATCTGCCATTGTTTGTAACAGGAGAGCATGGGAAACCATTCAAATGGCTAAATCAATTATGACGACATCATGCAACACAACAGCATGTCTTCCTATTGCAAGGGAAAGGGCAGGGAACAGCCCGGGTGGACACTGTGGTGGGCCGCCCCACTGGCCCCTCAGGAGGGAAGGACATGTCAGCCTCGCCTGTTGGGCCCTCAGAGGGCTGCCCAGAGCTGAGGGGAGCCGCCCAGAGCTGAGGGGAGCCACCTGCTCCCTCAGGCCCTGCAGGACAGCTCTGCAGGGACACCGCTCCACTTGAGGCCTCCGAGAAGGTCAATGAAGGCCTCCATAGGGATTGCATCAGAGCCCAACTTCTTTCCCTCTCTTTTCCACAGTGCTTCCTACCCCTCCCTGGCATGATCTGCAGGTCACTCCCCACTGAACTTCTCACAGATATTAACTTCTCACTCCCCACAGATATTAACTGAGTCAGTTAATATCTGACTCAGAGTTTGCTGCCCAGGGATCTTGATCTGGGGCCTCACTTCACTTACACCATCGCGTATAATCCTTAGGATAAGTCCTGTTAGATAGATACTGTCAATCTCATTGTAGAGATGGGTTTCAGAGGAGTTAGCTGAATTGCCTAAAGTCATTCAGCTGAAATCAGGGATTGAAGTCACTGCTGAATCTACTGAGTTTCCTACAAACCATGTTTTTCCCGTCACTTTGTGTCCTGAGCTGAGCTTGTATTTTTATACATTCCTAGAAGCAGAGATGTGCATTTCTCTTAAAGCCTTCTTTGAGTCAAGTCCTAATAGTAATTTCCCCCCAGAATTATCAAGGTTTTACTATATTACAGTAACACAGCATCACGCTCACTCACCAAGTCATGGTGAGTCTACTGGTTTTGAGTGTAAGATTAAATAAGAAATATTTTATTTTTATTGAGCGAGCTCTGAAAAATCTGGCTGTGCCACTTTTACTCATTCTGATCAGGATAAAGGGGAGCTGTTCAGTCTCAAGTCACACCATCATTAGTTACATGGGAAAGTTCAGGGCCGTCCTGTTCAATAGAAATACAATGAAAGGCACATATATAATTTACTATTTTCTAGTAACCTTATTAAATGCATAAAAAGAAAACAGGTTAAATTAACTTTAATAATATATTTTACTTAACCTGACATTATCTAAAACATCATCATTTTAACATATAATTGATACAAAAATCTGTAATAAATTAAAATCCTCTTTGTGTACCAAGTCTTTGGAATCTGGCAGCATTTCAGCATTCAGATTATGTGGTGAGCACTCAGCCTCGCCACGTACTGAGTGCTCAGCACAGTCAAAGGGGAAAAAGCAGGAAACACAGGGCTGATGACAAGAGGTGAGAGTTTTCAGTATTTTTATAATACAATCCACTGCTTTCTAGGCAACAATAAAAGTACTTGACAGTAAGACTCATCGTGAAAACTCTTCTCTCAAATATGAAGCCTGAAGCCCGTCTCCTTGCTGCTCTATTTAAACAAGAGAGATATTTCTTTTATTTATATTATTGAGGTATGGGCTCCATGATAGACTAAGACATCATGTTTTTGCCTTCAGTAGACTTGGGAACGCTTTGTCATCTGAGTATTAGTATTATTAAAAAAAAACGAACTTCTTAAATGGCATTTCAAGTCTCAAGAATAGAAACAAGTTCCTTCTGTCTTCCTTTATATTAAAATACTCAGAATATCCCAAAGCTCTGCTTCTGAGATCTGAATAACCTTCAGCAAATCTCCATTTTTCATGGACCTCCAATCCTCACCTATGAGGGATGGATGTTAAATGAGAAATCTCTACTGTTCCTTCCAGAATCAACATTTTGTGACTACCTGGCAGAGTCTGATGAGTAAGCTGTCTTCTGAAAAGCAACCCAAAATTCATTTCCTTGTTGTCCTGCTTTTTCCTGAGAAAAAGTTGCACATTTTTTACCTACTACTGTTAAACTAAATATTGGTTCCAAAGTTCCCATCCTAATCCCTGCATGAGACAATGTTCATTTACACTGCAAATATGTTACCTTACACAAAAAGGGACTTTGAAGGTGTGATTACCTTAAGGATCTTGAGGTGGGGAGACTGGCCTGGATTATCCTGGTAGGCACAGTGGAATGACAAGTGATCTTACATGAGAGATGCAGGAGGTCGGAGTCAGAGGACACGTGACAACAGAGGCGGAGCTTACCACATTTGTGTTGTCTTAAGACACTGGAACTAGGGTATTTTGTTACAGCGCAGCATGAGACTAGTACATCTATATACCACACAAGCTTCATCCCAGATGGCACACCACGTGCCTTCTTTATCAGAAGTGGGTGCACTGATTTCTAACTCACCTTCCTGTTTCATTAGAGTTGAAAGGTTTTGTGTTGATTCTTATATGTGAGAATAAGAACAGTACATAAATTTTAATTAAAAAAATAGCACCTTTATCTTTCTGGAAAATATGCATAAATATTTAAATTACCATTAATGAAGACAGCAAGTCTGTATTAAAGCCAAGGCATCTGTGAGCTTCTGAAGATCCCCATTCCCCTTCCCCATCAAAAACCTCACTCAAACAGGGCTCATCAGGAAATGGATAAAAAGATTCAAGGAACAGCAGAGAGATCCTTTTGTCAACCCAAAGCCCTCTTCTTCTCCAGGTACAGGGTTGCTGTTGGGAAGATATCTTGCCAAGATGGTTTCCAGCCCCACCTGCCATCAGAGTGTGAGTACAGAACCCTCCTGCAGGTCCTTCAGAAGCCCTGCCCCTCCTTTTACAAGCAAGACACACAATAAGGAAGATGTCTCTGGGGATGAGGAAGGCACAGCATGGAGAGAGGCTGCTACATTTCTGTAGAGAAGGAAGCAATCTACTCACCAGGCATGTCTGCCTCACACAACCGGCCAGGCAAGAAATCCATCTAAGCTGTGTTTGAGCCACAGTCAACTTGAGATCATGTACTACAGCAACTGTAGTCCACTCAGACTGACAAGTGTATTTACCATTAAGAAAGATGACCCAACACTTGGTTCTTGAGTTTCAGTTCAGTTCAGTCGCTCAGTCGTGTCCGACTCTCTGCGACCCCATGAATTGCAGCATGCCAGGCCTGTCTGTCCATCACCAACTCCCGGAGTTCACTCAGACTCACGTCCATCAAGTCAATGATGCCATCCGGCCATCTCATCCTCTGTCGTCCCCTTCTCCTCCTGCCCCTAAACCCTCCCAGCATCAGAGTCTTTTTCAATGAGTCAAGATTTTACATCAGGTGGCCAAAGTACTGGAGTTTGATCTTTAGGATCATTCCTTCCAAAGAAATCCAAGGGCTGATCTTCTTCAGAATGGACTGGCTGGATCTCCTTGCAGTCCAAGGGATTCAAGAGTCTTCTCCAACACCACAGTTCTTGAGTTTACTTTGTGATAATTCATGGTATGTGGTAAAAATCATAGCTTTGTAGGTACTGAACTGACTAAATGTTCTATTTACTGGGTCAATTACACTGTATGAAGCAGAGTTTGCTCAGAAAATGTTTGCTGAGATGTTTGTAATTCCTGGTAAACATTTCAGGTAGTGTCAAGACTACTGGTCAACATATGATGATAGGAGAAAAATAAAAGGAATTCAAATGGTGTAAAAGGTAAATTAATTATAAACTTTGGATAAGCATACTGAGATACAGTACAGTACAGGTGTACAGTAAGACAGGGGAAAAAGCAATATGTGGAATTTTATATTATTTCCATAATTTAAATAAAAGTTCTTCCCAGTACTACAGATTGAACAAAATTACAGATCAGATCAGATCAGTCGCTCAGTCGTGTCCGACTCTTTGCGACCCCATGAACTACAGCACGCCAGGCCTCCCTGTCCATTACCAACTCCCTCAGTTCACTCAGACTCACGTCCATTGAGTCAGTGATGCCATCCAGCCATCTCATCCTCTGTCGTCCCCTTCTCCTCCTGCCCCGAATCCCTCCCAGCATCAGTCTTCTCCAATGAGTCAACTCTTCGCATGAGGTGGCCAAAATACTGGAGTTGCAGCTTTAGCATCATTCCTTCCAAAGAAATCCCAGGGCTGATCTCCTTCACAATGGACTGGTTGGATCTCCTTGCAGTCCAAGGGACTCTCAAGAGTCTTCTCCAACACCACAGTTTAAAAGCATCAATTCTTCGGCGCTCAGCCTTCTTCACAGTCCAGCTCTCACATCCATACATGACCACAGGAAAGACCATAGCCTTGACTAGGCGAACCTTTGTTGGCAAAGTGATGTCTCTGCTTTTGAATATGCTATCTAGGTTGGTCATAACTTTCCTTCCAAGGAGTAAGTGTCTTTTAATTTCATGGCTGCAGTCACCATCTGTAGTGATTTTGGAGCCCAGAAAAATAAAGTCTGACACTGTTTCCACTGTTTCTCCATTTCCCATGTAGTGATGGGACCAGATGCCATGATCTTCGTTTTCTGAATGTTGAGCTTTAAGCCAACCTTTTGACTCTCCACTTTCACTTTCATCAAGAGGCTTTTGAGTTCCTCTTCACTTTCTGCCATAAGGGTGGTTATTGATATTTCAATAACCGCGTATCTGAGGTTATTGATATTTCTCCCAGCAATCTTGATTCCAACTTGTGTTTCTTCCAGTCCAGCATTTCTCATGATGTACTCTTTATATAAGTTAAACAAACATGGTGACAATATACAGCCTTGACGTACTCCTTTTCCTATTTGGAACCAGTCTGTTGTTCCGTGTCCAGTTCTAACTGTTGCTTCCTGACCTGCATACAGATTTCTCAAGAGGCAGATCAGGTTGTCTGGTATTCCCATCTCTTTCAGAATTTTCCACAGTTTGTTGTGATCCACACAGTCAAAGGCTTTGGCACAGTCAATAAAGCAGAAATAGATCGTTTTCTGGAACTCTCTTGCTTTTTCCATGATGCAGCGGATGTTGGCAATTTGATCTCTGGTTCCTCTGCCTTGTCTAAAACCAGCTTGAACATCAGGAAGTTCACGGTTCACATATTGCCGAAGCCTGGCTTGGAGAATTTTGAGCATTACTTTACTAGCATGTGAGATGAGTGCAATTGTTCGGTAGTTTGAGCACTCTTTGGCATTGCCTTTCTTTGGGATTGGGATGAAAACTGACCTTTTCCAATCTATCCATCCCCATGGAAAAGAAATGCAAAAAAGCAAAATGGCTGTCTGAGGAGGCCTTGCAAATAGCTGTGAAAAGAAGAGAAGCAAAAAGCAAAGGAGAAAAGGAAAGATATAAACATCTGAATGCAGAGTTCCAAAGAATAGCAAGAAGAGATAAGAAAGCCTTCTTCAGTGATCAATGCAAAGAAATAGAGGAAAACAACAGAATGGGAAAGACTAGGGATCTCTTCAAGAAAATCAGAGATACCAAAGGAACGTTTCATGCGAAGATGGGCTCCATAAAGGACAGAAATGGTATGGACCTAACAGAAGCAGAAGATATTAGGAAGAGATGGCAAGAATACATAGAAGAATTGTACAAAAAGAGCTTCACGACCCAGAGAATCATGATGGTGTGATCACTGACCTAGAGCCAGACATCCTGGAATGTGAAGTCAAGTGGGCCTTAGAAAGCATCACTATGAACAAAGCTAGTGGAGGTGATGGAATTCCAGTGGAGCTATTCCAAATCCTGAAAGATGATGCTGTGAACAAAATTACAAGCAGATCTTAAAAATCAAGCTATAGATTTTGCTTTAATTCTTTCCTTTCTTTACTAAGTCCACTGGCAAATGGTTAACTTTTTAGACTTCTTCCCAAGAATAAAATTTTCCCTGCAGGCAGTTAATCAACAACCAAATTCCTGGAAACTTGTAATATTGTGAGGCTTCATTATTGGCAAGGGCACTTGATGGAATCTTGCTTGAGTCAAACTTGCCTCATTTTCCTAGGCCAAGAATTAGAGAAATGGGACCTGCAATCAACCACCATCTTTTTGGGCTTCCTATTAACATTAAACATAATATAACTTCTTAAAAAATATATATATATACATATATATATATATAAAATGCAGCAACTCTCCATCTTTCCCTTCTTAATTTAAGCATTTAATTAGATATAAAAGGTACCTAAAATCCAAGAATTCATTATACGCGTAAGAAGTATGCCTATTTTATATTCTCACGAATGAGGCACCAAAAGAGTATATATTTATATTAATAATAGGAAACATGGTGTAGAGTCTAGAGTACGGTGTTTTATTTCAGATCAAGCCTTTAAAGATATAAAACACCACAGAGACAGTGTGAACATTGCCAGAGGCTATATCCCACATGCGTCATCTTAAACCTTTCTGCAACACTTGAGAAAATCAGCAATGTGCTCTGGGAGCCCACCATAAGCAGTACAGTGTGGTCATTCAGTCCCCTGAGTCCTGCAGGACAGAATGAGAGCTTCCAGGTCAGTAATTTTATCATTAGACATCATTCAGATCAGATCAGTCGCTCAGTCGTGTCCGACTCTTTGCGACCCCATGAACTGCAGCACGCCAGGCCTCCCTATCCATCACCAGCTCTCGGAGTTCACTCAGACTCACATTGATCGAGTCAGTGATGCCATCCAGCCTTCTCATCCTCTGTCGTCCCCTTCTCCTCTTGCCCTCAATCCCTCCCAGCATCAGAGTCTTCTCCAATGAGTCAACTCTTCGCATGAGGTGGCCAAAATACTGGAGTTTCAGCTTTAGCATCATTCCTTCCAAAGAAATCCCAGGGCTGATCTCCTTCACAATGGACTGGTTGGATCTCCTTGCAGTCCAAGGGACTCTCAAGAGTCTTCTCCAACACCACAGTTTAAAAGCATCAATTCTTCGGCGCTCAGCCTTCTTCACAGTCCAGCTCTCACATCCATACATGACCACAGGAAAGACCATAGCCTTGACTAGGCGAACCTTTGTTGGCAAAATGATGTCTCTGCTTTTGAATATGCTATCTAGGTTGGTCATAACTTTCCTTCCAAGGAGTAAGCGTCTTTTAATTTCATGGCTGCAGTCACCATCTGCAGTGATTTTGGAGCCCAGAAAAATAAAGTCTGACACTGTTTCCACTGTTTCTCCATCTATTTCCCATGTAGTGATGGGACCAGATGCCATGATCTTCGTTTTCTGAATGTTGAGCTTTAAGCCAACCTTTTCACTCTCCACTTTCACTTTCATCAAGAGGCTTTTGAGTTCCTCTTCACTTTCTGCCATAAGGTTGGTATCATCTGCATATCTGAGGTTATTGATATTTCTCCCAGCAATCTTGATATCATTACCTGTTCATAAATTTCTTGAACACTGGAGCATAAAGACTTAAAGAAACTTCATTTCATAAAACAAGAATGGTTAAAGTCTCATTTCTTCACCAAAAACAAAGACAAAACCAGGTTAGATACATAATACGAGGCAGAAAAAGCAGTTTCACTTTGATTTAAGAGGAAAACAGAACAAAAAGCTAAAGAATTATTCCACAACACCAAAAGAAGGGCATAAACAGGAAAGAAGCCAAGCCTCTAGGCCGCTGGGCTTCAAGACCATCGGCCCTCAGGACAGCATGTTAGCATGAACCCTTCTTTCCTTCTTTCTTTTCTGTCTTTCCTTCCCCCTGTGTCTGAGGAAACAGCACAACAGAAAGGGTGCTGGCCTGAGATACAGACCTGCTGAGGCTGCAGCCACACCTGCCCCAGTGGCACAAGCCCGCAGGGTCCCTACAGGTCCCCAGGCCCCAGTGTGTTCACCTGTGCAGATGGACAGGCTCTAAGGTCGTTGCAGCTTTCAAGGTCTAAAAGTTCATAAAATTGCATTTTATCTTAAATATTGTATTAAAAAGATTTTTTGGTCGCAGGAAATGACATACCTCTTGAGTTTGCATAAATAATTACAATGACAACACAAGGTTCATCCAGCCTGCTATAAATTTTAAACCCACAAACCTGTTTTAATAATCCCCTATGTGAAGACCAAACAGAAAACCTAGCATATCGCAAGGAACCTCCTACACAGGATAAAACAGAATCATCAGATCAGATCAGATCAGATCAGTCGCTCAGTCATGTCCGACTCTTTGTGACCCCATGAATCGCAGCATGCCAGACTGCCCTGTCCATCACCAACTCCGAGAGTTCACTCAGACTCATGTCCATCGAGTCGGTGACGCCATCCAGCCATCTCATCCTCTGTCTTCCCCTTCTCCTCTTGCCCCCAATCCCTCCCAGCATCAGAGTCTTTTCCAATGAGTCAACTCTTCGCATGAGGTGGCCAAAGTACTGGAGTTTCAGCTTTAGCATCATTTCTTCCAAAGAAATCCCAGGGCTGATCTCCTTCAGAATGGACTGGTTGGATCTCCTTGCAGTCCAAGGGACTCTCAAGAGTCTTCTCCAATACCACACTTCAAAAGCATCAATTCTTCAGCACTCAGCCTTCTTCACAGTCCAACTCTCACATCCATACATGACCACAGGAAAAACCATAGCCTTGACTAGACAAACCTTTGTTGGCAAAGTAATGTCTCTGCTTTTGAATATGCTATCTAGGTTGGTCATAACTTTCCTTCCAAGGAGTAAGCATCTTTTAATTTCATGGCTGCAGTCACCATCTGTAGTGATTTTGGAGCCCAGAAAAATAAAAGTCTGACACTGTTTCTACTGTTTCCCCAACTATTTCCCATGAAGTGATGGGACCGGATGCCATGATCTTCGTTTTCTGAATGTTGAGCTTTAAGCCAACCTTTTCACTCTCCACTTTCACTTTTTTCAAGAGGCTTTTTAGTTCCTCTTCACTTTCTGCCATAAGGGTGGTGTCATCTGCATATCTGAGGTTATTGATATTTCTCCCGGCAATCTGGATTCCAGCTTGTGCTTCTTCCAGCCCAGCATTTCTCATGATGTACTCTGCATAGACGTTAAATAAACAGGGTGACAATATACAGCCTTGACGTACTTCTTTTCCTATTTGGAACCAGTCTGTTGTTACATGACCAGTTCTAACTGTTGCTTCCTGACCTGCATACAAATTTCTCAAGAGGCAGATCAGGTGGTCTGGTATTCCCATCTCTTTCAGAATTTTCCACAGTTTGTTGTGATCCACACAGTCAAAGGCTTTGGCACAGTCAATAAAGCAGAAATAGATGGTTTTCTGGAACTCTCTTGCTTTTTCCATGATGCAGCGAATGTTGGCAATTTGATCTCTGGTTCCTCTGCGTTTTCGAAAACCAGCTTGAACATCAGGAAGTTCACGGTTCACATATTGCTGAAGCCTGGCTTGGAGAATTTTAAGCATTACTTTACTATTGTGTGGTATGAGTGCAATTGTGCTGTAGTTTGAGCACTCTTTGGCATTGCCTTTCTTTGGGATTGGGATGAAAACTGATCTTTTCCAGTCCTGTAGCCACTGCTGAGTTTTCCAAATTTGTTGGCATATTGAGTGCAGCACTTTCACAGCATCATCTTTCAGGATTTGGAATAGCTCAACTGGAATTCCATCACCTCCACTAGCTTTGTTCGTAGTGATGCTTTCTAAGGCCCACTTGACTTCACATTCCAGGATGTCTGGCTCTAGGTCAGTGATCACACCATCCTGATTATCTGGGTCATGAAGATCTTTTTTGTACAGTTCTTCTGTGTATTCTTGCCACCTCTTCTTAATATCTTCTGCGTCTGTTAGGTCCATACCATTTCTGTCCTTTATCGAGCCCATCTTCGCATGAAATGTTCCTTTGGTATCTCTGATTTTCTTGAAGAGATCCCTAGTCTTTCCCATTCTGTTGTTTTCCTCTATTTCTTTGCATTGATAACTGAAGAAGGCTTTCTTATCTCTTCTTGCTATTCTTTGGAACTCTGCATTCAGATGTTTATATCTTTCCTTTTCTCCTTTGCTTTTTGCTTCTCTTCTTTTCACAGCTATTTGTAAGGCCTCCCCAGACAGCCATTTTGCTTTTTTGCATTTCTTTTCCATAGGGATGGTCTTGATCCCTGTCTCCTGTACAATGTCACGAATCTCATTCCATAGCTCATCAGGCACTCTATCAGATCTAGGCCCTTAAATCTATTTCTCACTTCCACTGTATAATCATAAGGGATTTGATTTAGGTCATACCTGAATGGTCTAGTGGTTTTCCCTACTTTCTTCAATTTAAGTCTGAATTTGGCAATGAGTTCATGGTCTGAGCCACAGTCAGCTCCTGGTCTTGTTTTTGCTGACTCTATAGAGCTTCTCCATCTTTGGCTGCAAAGAATATAATCGATCTGATTTCGGTGTTGACCATCTGGTGATGTCCATATATAGAGTCTTCTCTTGTGTTGTTGGAAGAGGGTGTTTGTTTTGACCAGTGCATTTTCTTGGCAAAACTCTATCAGTCTTTGCCCTGCTTCATTCTGTATGCCAAGGCCAAATTTGCCTGTTACTTCAGGTGTTTCTTGACTTCTTACTTTTGAATTCCAGTCCCCTATAATGAAAAGGACATCTTTTTTGGGTGTTAGTTCTAAAAGGTCTTGTAGGTCTTCATAGAACCGTTCAACTTCAGCTTCTTCAGCATTACTGGTTGGGGCATAGACTTGGATTACTATTATATTGAATGGTTTGCCTTGGAAACGAACAGAGATCATTCTGTCATTTTTGAGATTGCATCCAAGTACTGCATTTCGGACTCTTTTGTTGACCATGATGGCCACTCCATTCTTCTTAGGGATTCCTGCCCACAGTAGTAGATATAATGGTCCTCTGAGTTAAATTCACCCATTCCAGTCCATTTGAGTTCGCTGATTCCTAGAATGTCGACATTCACTCTTGCCATCTCTTGTTTGACCACTTTCAATTTGCCTTGATTCATGGACCTGACATTCCAGGTTCCTATGCAAGATTGCTCTTTACAGCATTGGACCTTGCTTCTATCACCAGACACATCCACAGCTGGGTATTCTTTTTGCTTTGGCTCCATCCCTTCATTCTTTCTGGAGTTATTTCTCCACTGATCTCCAGTAGCATATTGGGCCCCTACTGACCTGGGGAGTTTCTCTTTCAGTATCCTATCATTTTGCCTTTTCATACTGTTCATGGGGTTCTCAACGCAAGAATACTGAAGTGGTTTGCCATTCCCTCTCCAGGGGACCACATCCTGTCATAATGACTGTCAATAGAGCATAGCTGATCACTTATATTAGTGTCCAATTAAACTGAATATATGTATGCAAATGTCACTCACCATGTGTCTGCTCAGTCGTGTCTGACTCTTTGTGACCCCATGGACTGTAGTCTGCTAGGCTCCTCTGGCCATGGAATTTTCCAGGCAAGAATACCAGAGTGAGTTGCCATTTCCTGCTTCAGGACATCACCACGTGAGTGAAGTCCCTTGTTGTAGAAAAACACAGTAAAGTGGCTTCCAAATAGAATTTACAGCAAGTAAATTCCAATATGTTTAAAATGATATACACATCAATCTGTCAAGGTGCATTTTCTTCAAATGCACGGGGCTTATTTGGTAATGTATAGTGTGGTTCTTTAAGCCTATATTTACTCTTAAAGTGGAATTATTCACCAATTGTAAGACCTTTTATAATAGCATAGCCAACAGCTTTCCCAAGGGTGTAAAAATCTACTTACAAAGTAGAAACTTATGAATCATATTTCACCTCAGTATTTTTCTATCTCGCCAAAAAACAACCACGAAAATGTCATTGATGTGAAATACAATGTTCATAGGACCGTTAATGGTATGTGAGATTTGTGCCTACAAATTGTATGAAAATTACGTGAAAGAACTGAAAATAAAAGCAAAAACAAACCAACTCTTTAAGATCCCATTAGTACTTTATTGCCCGAGGCAGAGGGTTTCCTCGAGTTCTGAGGCTGATCTCCAGTACTTATTCCCCGAGACACAGGGTTTCCTGGAGTTCTGAGGCTGATCCCCAGTACTCTCCGTGCAGAGTACCTCTCCCAGAGGTTGCTATCCGCCACTCATCCATCTGCAGAGGAAGCTGAGACAACCAGCCTGTAACCAATCATTCTTTCTACCTGTTTACGATCATCTGGAAAAAGATGGAACTGCCAGTAAGTCTCCTTCTCTGATCCATATTCTCCCCAGTAATTTTCAAACATGACCTACAGAGTTCAATAAACTATCCTGAGGCCACAGAGTACAGCAGTGATGAAAGATGGAGAGGGGTCATGCCACCTACTGTTTGGGGAACCTCTGCTACTTAGACCATCTAAGCTTCAGTTTTCAATTCTACAAAATAGAGAAATTGTATGTGCACATGTATGGATATGTATGTAACCTACGTATGGGTTGTTCTCAGAGTTACCAGATGGAAATCACGTAAAATGTTGAGGTACACACCTATACCTCAGGTGGTACTCTTTATAAGAGGCACTTTATTGTTTCATACACTGCTTGCCAGGGCAATTTTCACGTTCTCCTAAAATGTCTTTCTTTTCTGAGACTGTCTTGATTTTGGTGTTTTTCTGAGGATTTCTGAGAAATCCTAGCTGGAGAAACTCTTGCATTTGCCAGTGTCAAGAGCTGGGTGAAGTGTCCTTTAATTCTCTGCTGCTAGGATGGCACCGATCAGAAGATAATACCACCACAGGGCCTGAGCACCCTCCCTGTTCCCCTGGTTATAGGGTCTCTCCCTTTGAAGAATGGACCAAGACAGAGATTTTTCTGGTGCACATTCTGTGGCCTGTAAGAGAGAGTGATGCTCACCGACCAACATGTGAATGATCCTGCAGTTACACAGACCACTGACTCAGGAAGACCTCACCTTGGCACGTGAAGGTGCTTCATCAGACTTTCAAGAGACTGAAATCAAAATTGTTTTCCTTCAATTCTTCATTATCACTAGACTATTTGAACTCGGAGGGGATCAAACATATACACATCAAGAAAAAGCTTAAAGCAAACTTCTAATAATACAAACAATTTATATGCTGTTTTTGTTGGTGGAAATAGTCACCCACAGAAAACAGCCTCCCACATAGAGAATTCCCTTGGAAGCAGAATTTGTGGTTAAAATAAACAACCTGCAATGACTTCAGAGAAGGTCAGGTGACTACAGTACAATGGCTGCTGTTTCTAAAAGGTCAGTTGCTAATCTTCAGGGGGTTTTTGAACATGAAAAGTAAAATAACATGAGTATGTTTCTAAGAAGAATATATAACACTAAGCCTAAAAATTAGTAAGTGAATCTTGCATTTGAAAACTACATGAAGAGAAAAGAATTCAACTGAATCAAAGCAATCATTTTCAGAATTTGGCCTGAACAGGGATCAAGACCATCCCCATGGAAAAGAAATGCAAAAAAGCAAAATGGCTGTCTGGGGAGGCCTTACAAATAGCTGTGAAAAGAAGAGAAGCGAAAAGCAAAGGAGAAAAGGAAAGATATAAACATCTAAATGCAGAGTTCCAAAGAATAGCAAGAAGAGATAAGAAAGCCTTCTTCAGTTATCAATGCAAAGAAATAGAGGAAAACAACAGAATGGGAAAGACTAGAGATCTCTTCAAGAAAATCAGAGATACCAAAGGAACATTTCATGCAAAGATGGGCACGATAAAGGACAGAAATGGTGTGGACCTAACAGAAGCAGAAGATATTAAGAAGAGGTGGCAAGAATACACAGAAGAACTGTACAAAAAAGATCTTCATGACCCAGATAATCAGGATGGTGTGATCACTGACCTAGAGCCAGACATCCTGGAATGTGAAGTCAAGTGGGCCTTAGAAAGCATCACTACGAACAAAGCTAGTGGAGGTGATGGAATTCCAGTGGAGCTATTCCAAGTCCTGAATGATGATGCTGTGAAAGTGCTGCACTCAATATGCCAGCAAATTTGGAAAACTCAGCAGTGGCCACAGGACTGGAAAAGGTCAGTTTTCATCCCAATCCCAAAGAAAGGCAATGCCAAGGAGTGCTCAAACTACCGAACAATTGCACTCATCTCACACGCTAGTAAAGTAATGCTCAAAATTCTCCAAGCCAGGCTTCAGCAATATGTGAACCGTGAACTTCCTGATGTTCAAGCTGGTTTTAGAAAAGGCAGAGGAACCAGAGATCAAATTGCCAACATTCGCTGCATCATGGAAAAAGCAAGAGAGTTCCAGAAAAACATCTATTTCTGCTTTATTGACTATGCCAAAGCCTTTGACTGTGTGGATCACAATAAACTATGGAAAATTCTGAAAGAGATAGGAATACCAGACCACCTGATCTGCCTCTTAAGAAATCTGTATGCAGGTCAGGAAGCAACAGTTAGAACTGGTCATGGAACAACAGACTGGTTCCAAATAGGAAAAGGAGTACGTCAAGGCTGCATATTGTCACCATGTTTATTTAACTTATATGCAGAGTACATCATGAGAAATGCTGGACTGGAAGAAACACAAGTTGGAATCAAGATTGCCGGGAGAAATATCAATAACCTCAGATATGCAGATGACACCACTCTTATGGCAGAAAGTGAAGAGGGGCTAAAAAGCCTCTTGATGAAAGTGAAAGTGGAGAGTGAAAAGGTTGGCTTAAAGCTCAACATTCAGAAAACGAAGATCATGGCATCTGGTCCCATCACTGCATGGGAAATAGATGGGGAAACAGTGGAAACAGTGTCAGACTTTGTTTTTCTGGGCTCCAAAATCACTGCAGATGGTGACTGCAGCCATGAAATTAAAAGACGCTTGCTCCTTGGAAGGAAAGTTATGACCAACCTAGATAGCATATTCAAAAGCAGAGACATTACTTTACCAACAAAGGTTCGCCTAGTCAAGGCTATGGTCTTTCCTGTGGTCATGTATGGATGTGAGAGCTGGACTGTGAGGAAGGCTGAGCGCCGAAGAATTGATGCTTTTGAACTGTGGTGTTGGAGAAGACTCTTGAGAGTCCCTTGGACTGCAAGAAGATCCAACCAGTCCATTCTGAAGGAGATCAATCCTGGAATTTCTCTAGAAGGAATGATGCTAAAGCTGAAACTCCAGTATTTTGGCCACCTCATGCGAAGAGTTGACTCATTGGAGAAGACTCTGATGCTGGGAGGGATTGAGGGCAGGAGGAGAAGGGGACGACAGAGGATGAGATGGCTGGATGGCATCACTGACTCGATGGATGCGAGTCTGAGTGACCTCCGGGAGCTGGTGATGGACAGGGAGGCCTGGCGTGCTGCGGTTCATCGGGTCGCAAAGAGTCGGGCACGACTGAGCGACTGATCTGATCTGATCTGATCTGATACTGACAATAAATTTCATATTAATCAAAGTGTTTTTAACCCTGAAAACACTGCAACATCACTGGTCTGTTCTTAAAACTCTGGTAATGACTTCAAAAAGTAGCTGATTCATCAAAAAGGAACTTCCTGGCAGATAAGATCTAAAACAAAGATGCCAAAATGATGAAAAAGCAAAAAGCAAAGCAAAGCATCATGTATCAAAATGCTGCTTCCCAGCTGAAAACAGATACATTCCTGTCTTCTCTTCAAACACTGACTTTACTGCCAATGAAATAAAGATCGTTTGCTTTATTTTTTAAAAATATTTATTTACTCGACTGCCTTGGGTCTTAGTTGTGGCATGTGGGATCTTGTTTCCTGACCAGAGATTGAACTCACACACCTTGTGCTGGGAACTCAAGAGTTTTAGCCTCTGGACCATCAGGGAAGTCCTGATCATTTGCTTTATGCTGATCATTTTTTCCTCTTACTAGACTGTGAATGCAGAATTACTCTTTGTGAGAGGACCAGTTACAGGAAGATAAACTTCAACAGTGGGAAAACTTAATACAAAGGGTAAAGGAAAACCAAAGCATCTCATCATGCTTCTTTGCTATCTCTGAGTTTCCACTTCCATTCTCCTGCTTCCATTATCTCCACTGTACCCTATTCTACTTTTGTACAATATACCATTCATCATATCTCTGTCTGGATTAATATTTAAGAGCTGAAAAGTTTAAAAATAATACATATAAGGTTAAAAGGCAAGCTAGAAAAATATAAGCAGCATACATGACAGACAAGAGTAAAACTACCCTTAAAGTACAAATTCTAGACATTAATTAGAAAAAATAAAAATCCTAGCTTATAAGTTAAATGACTTATTGAATGTATAATGAAGTACAGTACAAACATTAACATCCTATTGAAATATATATCGACATGTGAAGATTTACCATATGACCCAACAAAAACATAACTCAAAAAAGACCCATGCACTCAATGCTCACAGCAGCACTGTTTACAACAGCTAGGCCCTGGAAACAACCTAAGCATCCATCAAGAGAGGAACAGATAAAGAAGTTCTGGCACGTATATATAATGGAATATTACTCGGCCATAAAAAGAACAAACTTGCGTCATTTGCAAAGATGTGGGTAGACTTAGAGACTGTCATAAAAGTGAAGTCAGTCAGAAAGAGAAAAATATAATATTGCTTATATGTGGAATCCAGAAAAATGGCACAGATGAATGGATTTTCAGAGCAGAAAGAGTCACAGATACAGAGAACAAATGTATGAGCAGCAAGGGAGATGGGAGGTGGGGGATGAACGGGGCGACTGGAATTGACACTACTGTGGACACAGTGTGCACTCTGCCGTGCACACAACAGGAGACTCACAGGGACCTCCTGCACAGCACAGGGAGCCCCGCTCAGGGCTCTGTGGTGACCCACATGGGAAGGGAACCCAAGGAAAGAGAGGGCATATTTATGCGTAAAGCTCCCCCCTTTTCTATACCGCAGAAACACACACGACGTTGTGCAGCAAAGATCCTCCACTATATTTCAAGTTCTATGATTTCACAAAATTATTTAATACATTTTAAAATACTGAACTAAAAAGAGATTTAGGTCAGAGAACATGGCATAGATCTTGAGTCGGCATAAATGATTTCAATAACAAAACAGGGTTCCTTCAGCGTGCTATAAATTTTAAACCCACGCACAGCAACATATTATAATAAGCCCCAATGTGAGGACCACAGTGAAAAC
The DNA here is from genome assembly GCA_935064755.1 of Tragelaphus eurycerus. NCBI lineage: Eukaryota > Metazoa > Chordata > Mammalia > Artiodactyla > Bovidae > Tragelaphus > Tragelaphus eurycerus. The sequence continues at coordinate 16,036,926 of CAKXYN010000034.1, read as the reverse complement.
CTAGCATATCGCAAAGAACCTCTAAACAGGGCAAAAGAGAATCGTGATGATTATCAGGAGAGCACAGCGGATCACTGGTATCACCGGCCAGTTCAATTGAATATGTGTGTGCAATGTCATTACCAGGTGAGTGGCGTCCTTTGTTGTAGAAAGATGCAAACAAAAAAGTCTTCCAAATAGAGCACGATAAATTCCGAGGCGTTTAAAAGTATATATGCGTCAGTCTGTCAAGGTGCATTTTCCTTAAAGGCAGTGGGTTTATTTGTAATGTTTAGTGTTCTTCATTAAGTAAATATTTTCTCTTAAGAGTGGATTATAGGGGTGCCCGACATGGTTTCAGGTGTTGGCTCGAGGCCCAGGGTTTTAACAAAACAATGCACTAGGTCTCTCCATGGACAAAATTCTAACTTTCAGCCTGAGCAGCACTACTGGGAAGAGACATGATTAGTGCATTGAAGATCATCCGGTTGTGTCTCCATGTTTTTCAAGTTTTTACTCCAATCTTCAGTAAGATATAACATTTTCACCAAGACCCAGTACATTTAAGATACACACATGTATCCGACGGGGAAGGCAATGGCACCCCACCCCAGTACTTTTGCCTGGAAAATCCCATGGACGGAGGAGCCTGGTAGGCTCCAGTCCGTGGGGTCGCTAAGAGTCGGACACGACTGAGCAACTTCACTTTCACTTTTCACTTTCATGCATTGGAGAAGGAAATGGCAACCCACTCCAGTGTTCTTACCTGGAGAATCCCAGGGACAGGGGAGCCTGGTGAGCTTCCGTCTATGGGGTCGCACAGAGTCGGACACGACTGAAGCGACTTAGCAGCAGCAGCAGCAGCATGTATCCGAAGGGTTTCCCTTGTGACTCAGCTGGTAAGTAATCTGCCTGCAATGTGGGAGACTGGGGTTCGATCCCTGGATCGGGAAGATCCCCTGGAGAAGGGAAAGACAACCCACTCCAGTATTCTGGCCTGGAGAATTCCATGGACTGTATAGTTCGTGGGGTCACAAAGAATCAGACATGACTGAGCAATTTTTACTTCACTTTCTATGTATCTAAAATGAAAGTTTTAGGAAATACTACTCACCAGTCCTGTGTAGACTACAGCTTTTCCTATTTACTTTAATAAAAGAAATGCTAGCCACAAAGCACTAGATCAGTTTAATGAATCATTAATAATGGATACTGACCTGTAACTTGGAAAGCATTGGTTTAGATTAATCAGATCTAAAAAACTCAATTTTAAGACATTTATTTTATAATGTATTCATGTATGTGTCTACTGTCCATCTACAAATTCTAACACTTTAAGGAAAGATAATAATTTGTTGTTCTTTGAATCACTCTAATTCAGATTGTTCAAGAAAGGTAAAGTGAAAGTGAAGTCGCTTAGTCGTGTCCGACTCTTTGCGACCCCATGGACTGAAGCCCACCAGGCTCCTCTGTCCATGGAATTTTCCAGGCAAGAATAGTGGACTGGGTTGCCATTTCCTCCTCCAGGGGATCTTCCTGACCCAGGGATCGAATCCAGGTCTTCCACATTGCAAGCAGATGCTTTGTACGCACTCTGTAAATTCTAAATTTCCTAGCTTATAAAATGACAGCAATTTTAAAATGCCACTTATTTCTAGAGACTATGTAGTCTTAGACTTAGATGTTAAATATAACAAGATTTTTAAAAAGGAAAACCACTTGGAAGTTTCTGGACACAGGTGTCAATGCCCTGCCTCAGGGCTTCCAATCGGCCTGGCTGCCGCTCTAGAGCACGGGACAAGTACTGCGCACTGATGGCCCCATTCCTCCCCTGGGCCCCAGGCACTCAGTCTCAGTGTCCATACTGCGCACCGATGGCCCCATGCCTCCCCTGGACCCCAGGCACTCAGTCTCAGTGTCCATCTCATTTCTCTAGGCAGCTATCCTTAAGCTTGAGCAGGTGCATAAACTCATTCAACGAATATGTACTAAGACCTACCAGGTGCGGACACTGTTCTAGGTCTGGCAGGGCATGGCCGTAAAAATACAAAGCATCTACTCTCAGAGAACCTCAAGTTTAGTGAAGGAGACAGCCCACAAGAGAATGAGCAAGAACATTCATCACTCCGGGTTGTTGATGTGTTATGAAGAACTACAGCAGGGAGATGGCAGTGGGTGAGGTGGGGGGTAGGGGCTGGCTACCTACCAGTGGGTGAGGTGGGAGGGGAGACGGGGCACCAACGCTGGTCAGAGTGTCAGCAGGGAGAACAGGACCTGCTTAGCTAGTTCAAGACTGTTTACAGATTGCCAGAAAGGCTACTGGAAAAGTCTCCTGAAGCTGTAGTGCACAAGTTGACTGCCGCAGGAGCCACTGGCCCTGCCACGACTAGGGTGGGGAGCCCACAACCAGGATGCAGAGGCCTCCAGAGGCATCTGGCCTCTAACACAGCCTGCAGCCTGCACCCGGCCTCGGACATGCACAGGGACGTCTGCCACAGAAGAACAGAGAAGTGGGCCCCAGCAGACGGCAGGCAACCCACGTGGACACGGCCTCCACGTGGCTCACCTACACCGGGTATCTTTCACACTGTGTGTCTGACGGCGGAACCTAAATCACAAACTGAAACCACAGCAGAAGGGAGGAGGAAATGGCTTTCACCTTTCCAGGCACTGCCGTGGCGCAGATGCAGGGCACGACACGGGCAGGCCCCGGGACTACGGAGGAGGAGAGCGAAAGGAGAACGGCCCAGGCTTGCACATCAAGGGGTGGCAAGAGCAGAAGGAACTGGAGTGTTTACCTACCAGAAACAAGGCTGGGCATCCACCCGGGCACCAAGGGAAAAGCTGGCAAGGGACGAGTGGGGCGAGGACGCTGGGGACCAGACCTTGTGAGCCTCGCAGGCCTTGATGAAGAGTGGACATTTATTGTCTATGTGTTGAGGCAAGTTATAAGGAGACGGGTTTTAACCAGAGGAGTAGCATGATCAGACGAACCTTTGGAACAGATCAGTCTAGTTATAGTAACTATTCTTCATCCGATTTGAGTCAAATCGGTTTTAAAACACAATTTTACAACAGCTAATGTGATCTTGTACAGAATGAGAATTACAGAAATCAAAAGAAAGGCCAGCAAGGTAACATCTCATGCTTCCATGTTGGGCACAGACAGTGTGTGAATACAACCATCTTCACCTTCCCCAGGACGCAGCTGGGGGCCAGCCCCTGGCACACATCTCCCTCCAGACTCCAAACTGATGAGGCTGATCAAAGATGCACCTTCTCCTAAAAACAAAATTCGGAGACTTCCTTGGTGGTCCAGTGGTTAAGACTGTGTTTCTACTGCAGGGGGCACGGGTCTGATCCCTGATCCAAGAACTAAGATCTCACATGCTGTGAGATATGGTCATAAAATAAATTTTAAAAAATTTTAAGTAAAAAAATTCAAACTTCTGGACCTAGAAAATCTGTGGGTCTTCAAATGTGAATAAAATGCTGCTAGTTAGAAAAGAAAATGAAAGTTAGCCAATAGCACTGAAATCAGGCATTTAAAAAAAAAAGAGTCCCAAGATCTAGGATTTTTTAAAAATTCATCTCCAATATAAAACAACAGAAAGTGAAAGCTGCTCAGTCGTGTCCGACTCTTTGCGACCCCATGGACTACACAGTCCATGGAATCCTCCAGGCCGGAGTACTGAAGTGGGTAGCCTTTCCCTTCTCCAGGGGATCTTCCCAACCCAGGAATCGAACCAGGGCTTCCTGTATTGCAGGCGGATTCTTTACCAACTGAGCTACAAATCACCAAAGGAAACCATTTTCTCCCTACTATTCTTCAGAGAGTAAGCATTTCACTCCATGTTGTCCATTTACAACAGACTTACTTTTTGTAAGGAGACATTTAAAAGAAAATCTTTAAAAATATCCCAGAACAGGAGTAAGGGGAACTTGTGGTGAGAATATAGAACCTAGTTTAGCAATTGCCATCTGCCAGATTGAAGGTCACACATCATAACTGTGGTCTCAACATTCTAATTGTGCTTTTATTTTCACAGTAATAATGTTTTGCACTTTTAAGCCAAACATATTTTACTCCAATTTTAAAAGAAAACATAAACCAAAATTGCAGAAAGGGAGTCAGCATTAAATATACTCAATCTATTGTCTACTTTAAGTATTTGTATATTAGTTATTTATATAATTTCTTTTACCTTTTTCTCTGAAGCAGCCACAAACTGGATTTAATGAATTCCTACCATTAGGATTAGGCATTCCTGGCGGTTCAGTGGTAAAGAATCTGCCTGCAATGCAGGAGACACCGGCTGGTTGGGAAGATCCCCTGGAGAAGGTAATGGCAGCCCACTCCAGTATTCTTGCCTGGGGAATCCCAGGGACAGAGAAGCCTGGTGGGCTACAGTCCATGGGGCTGCAAAAGAGTCGGACATGACAGTGACAACAACCCCTGTGACTGAATTAAAAAGATTTTTAAAAATTAATTCCTTTGCTTTCTTTCCATACAGACTGCCTTGATGATTTTTTTTTACACATAAATAAAATCAGAACCAAATCTTCTCTTTTCATTTCACAAACTTTGACCTGCTTCAGCTCCCCCAAGAGATCCAGTAAACAAACAAAACAAAAACCACCAAGTAATATTCCACAGGGGTGGATTAAATGCCAGCGACAGCTCAGAGGGGTGAGTGGCAGTCAGCTTCCAAGAGGCGCCCAGGAAGCCTGCCATGGAGACTCCATCCTTGCACGTCCCTCCCCGCGGCTGTAGCAGGTTTAACAGACAGACTCTGTGTAACTGGATCTGGCAGAAAGGCGATCTGCTTCACATCTTTTCCAGCGGTGCTGGCGTGTCTTCCGCTGTGGGCTGGCCTGGGCCGTTTCCTGCTGCCTGCGGGGGCCCACACCGCCACCTCCGTCTCCCGACAGAGCACCCCACAGGTTATCCTGCAGGAAACACCCTTTCACCCTCACCCTCCTATTTCATCGGCTCCTCCATTCACACGTGTCCATTTCTCCAGAATCCCAGAGCAGTGTTTACTTGTGCCCCATGTCGTCCACTCCACACTCGCAGCCCCCTGCTCCCGCACGAGGAATTACAAAAGAAGATCTTTAGCTTCAGCATACTGTTTATGCGTTTTTATAGGAAGCAGGCAGGGACAGGGATTACAGAGGTCAGATCATTTAGCTTCACGGACAGATAAAAAGCACTAGAAGAAAATATTTAAAAATATTAATTACCTCCGGGATATAGGAATCCTGAAAGCATTTTTAAAACTTTAAAGAATTTCTTTATCAAACATGTAATAAATTTAATAATCAGAAAAAATATTAATAGAAAAGACAGTTTGGCTATGGCATGTATCAACGTCTTAGCCTTGTCCTTGGGTACAAGTTCCTCCAGGACCTGAAACGTTATTCCACCTGAATAAAAATCCCTAAAAGCCCTGAGGAGATGAAACATGAAGGCGAGAGGAAAACAGGAATTGACAGAACAAGAAAATACCAAGTCAGAGAAACTTTCTCATTTAGAGACATAATGAGCTTTAAAGTAAAGGGGTTTGATGGAAAAAAACCTAAAATGGGAAAAGCAGTTAACGAAAAAAGGCCAAGTGAGGAGAGCAGAGTTTAGCACAAATCCTTAGACAATGTGCAAAAACAGATATCACAGAACTTCAGAATCCACCCAACTGCCACAGACATCTGTAAAACTGTCAGGCAGCTGACGTGAAGATCCGTGAGCATAAAGGATGAAGGAGTGTGAGTGATAACAGAGTTATTCTAGGTCAGGAGGAGCAGGCGACGAAGGAAGAATGAAGACAGAGACTGCAAGTTAAGTGGCTGCGACTCCCGAGAGTCGACAGCCTGCTTCACACCGGCCGCCCTGCTCTGCCTGGTCAACCAGCTTCCGGAAGGACTCGATGAGGAATACGAGGGGGCTCCAAGGAGACTGTCAAAGCGGTAAGTTCGAGGTGTAGCACTTCTAAAGTTCCTCTGAACCAGACCATATTGGGTATCAGACAAAGTATCAAAGACAATTTGTTTGAAGAACAAATTATGAAAAATTTAAAAATATGAAATCAAGTGTCTGGCCTGAAGAAATGACCGAATGCAGGCCTTTATGTTATTCATTTATAAGAGTCCCTGGTGGCGCAGTGGTAAAGTATCTGTCTGCTAGGGCAAGAGATGCATTGATTCCCTGGAGAAGGAAATGGCAACCCACTCCTATATTCTTGCCTAGAAAATCCCATGGCAGAGGAGCCTGGCAGGCTACAGTACATGGAGTCGCAAGGAGTCAAACATGACTTAGCGACTAAACAACAATGACAAAGATAAACCACTTTCTCAAGCCACATAAGCAACATGGGCAGAAGCAGAAGACATCTTTGAAGGCATCACCTTTATTATATGCTAGTGGTCATCCTGCTTTAAAGCAACATTCTTATCTGTGCTAAACCATAACAAAATACATATCACAGAAGCTCATTTGAGCAAGACTTTAAAAGTCATTTAGTCCAAATATTCTTTTAGTTGAACCCCTTGTTCAATATCCAGACTAACTGCTCAGTTACTGCTTGGACACCTGCAGGCCAAGGAATCACGTCTCATCTATGGATACCTCCAGTTCTAGACTGACTGACTTTCTTATTGCAACATGTTTGATGTTCATTCCTAAAACTGCCTACATCCACAATTTTGTGGTCACGTAGTTTCATTTTAACCAAACAGCCTTTTAGGCATCTAGCACATGTGTACAGCAAAACTCAATATTTTATATTTTATTTTGTCAAAGATTTTTAAGGTAATAGCTAAGAAAGTATTTTATATACCATAAACTATATACCCACAGATCAGATCAGATCAGTCCGCTCAGTCGTGTCCGACTCTTTGTGACCCCATGAATTACAGCACACCAGGCCTCCCTGTCCATCACCAACTCCCAGAGTTCACTCAGACTCATGTCCATCGAGTCAGTGATGCCATCCAGCCATCTCATCCTCTCTCGTCCCCTTCTCCTCTTGCCCTCAATCCCTTCCAGCATCAAAGTCTTTTCCAATGAGTCAACTCTTTGCATGAGTTGCCAAAGTACTGGAGTTTCAGCTTTAGCATCATTCCTTCCAAAGAAATCCCAGGGCTGATCTCCTTCAGAATGGACTGGTTGGATCTCCTTGCAGTCCAAGGGACTCTCAAGAGTTTTCTCCAACACCACACTTCAAAAGCATCAATTCTTCGGTGCTCAGCCTTCTTCACAGTCCAGCTCTCACAACCATACATGACCACAGGAAAAACCATAGTCTTGACTAGACAAACCTTTGTTGGCAAAGTAATGTCTCTGCTTTTGAATGTGCTATCTAGGTTGGTCATAACTTTCCTTCCAAGGATTAAAAAGTACAAATCATATTTCTTTACTTGATAATGATATAAATAGTACATTAATCTCACATTAATCTCAGAGGAGCAAAGCTATGTAAGTCTTCTTGCCTTCAATGCCCAAAAGTGTAAAAGAGAAACTTACAAACGACTATGACTGCACCCTGTGACATGTCCATTAAGGACGACTGCTATGCCCACAGAGCAGAGCCCATATGTATGGAGAAAACCTGCGGAGATGGGCCTGTGTGCCGGAGGACCCCAGGGAGTGCAAAGTTCTGGGTGTGGTATAAAAACAAAACCGTGCTTCATTGGACCAGGCATCAAACAACCAGGCACACACTTCTCACTCCTTCCTTCCTGAGATACTACGTGATTACTGCATCACACAATTGGTCACAAAGGCATTCTATGACCTCCTAACAAGACTCTGAATTTCCAGGTGTTTACTGGGGTGGGGTGCCATTGCCTTCCCCAATAAAATTTCTGGGGGAAATAACAGTTTTATTGAGCAAAGGACAGGTGATGCTGGAAGCAAGTCTTGAAAAAGGAAAAAAACTATATCCACGTCCTCAAACTACCTGGAACTATGCATGTTTACAGCTATTTACAACTGACAAAAAGTAGCCAGACTCAGCAGCTCTTGACTGGGATAGAAATATAAAACATCATATGCAACCTGATCAAAAGCAGAAATGAACAGTGAAAGACTCTTGAGGAAGTACATATTAAACCTGCTAGGAAAACTGACGGAAGAATCCAGCCTTGAGTACAGAACCCTCTGCCCACCTGAGCACCAGCCCAGCACTCTCAGTTCCGTCGCTCAGTCGTGTCCGACTCTCTGCAGCCCCCAGGCCACAGCACACCAGGCCTCCCTGTCCATCACCAACTCCCGGAGCGTGCTCAGACTCAGACTAAGTGATGCCATCCAGCCATCGCATCCTCTGTCGTCCCCTCTCCTCCTGCCTTCAATCTTTCCCAGCAGCAGGGTCTTTTGCAATGAGTCAGTTCTTCGCATCAGGTGGCCAGGGTATTGGAGTTCTCTGCAGATGGCTCACACCCCCTTGCAGGGGTGCAGACGCACACATGTAGTGTACTCTCACACACACATGATTACTACCTACACTAGTTTTCCTGGGGAAGGAAGTCCTTGCTCACTCCCCATGACCCTCTGAGAGCAAAGCCCTCCTGGCCCAAGAGTCCCAGCAAATCATATTGCTGCCACCCACCAGCAAGCGCCCTCTCAGAACACTCACTCTGGTAAAACAAGGTAGACACAGTTTCTGATACGCTTTTCAAGTAAACGTAATGTGTTTCTTTTCAGGATCAATTATTTCTGAATCAAATCTGCCACAGTTCTACAGTGGCTCCAAAGGTTTGGGGGAAGCAACAGAATTATCTGATACAAGATTCATTTTGAGATATGCCTACAAAGGTCTACCTGGATGACTCAACAGTGCCCTAGGTAAGTAACCAGGAGACCAAGGACCACTGTGTTTATCCTTTTACATTCTTCCAAGTTCTGTAGCATAGCTAGGACCATAAAAACCTTAGAAGTTAAAAAAAAAATATGATATTCAGTAAGATGATAATGCAATGTCTCATTTTATACCAGGAAAGTGAAGCTGTGTGTGACTTGCATGAGGCCATGGAGCATTGCATCAGCCTGGTCAACACAGGGCCTGGATTTCTTGACTCCTGCTCTAGGAATCACTCTGCATAAACAGATGATCCCTCTGGACAATGGGTCTTATCTTAAGGATAGCTTCTGGGGAAGAGTACTTAACTACTATGGTAACTATTTACTAAGTGGTTCCCTTGGACTAAGACTTATTCCAAGTCTTCACCCAATAAAATCCAGCCCATAGAAAATTATAGCAACGCGTATTTAGCCTCTTGGTTGCAATTAAAAGACAGCTTCAAAAAAAGGCCTACAAGTCAACCCAGGGCTGCACACTTATTGTTCCCACTGTAGGGACAACCATTCTAAGTAGGTCACAAATAGTAACGCCATGTAATTTAAAGCGTGATGACTAACAGCACCTTCTAAAACGGAAGCCACTTGATTGTTACAATTTCTAAACCAGTGCAGACATACAGACTGTGATTTTTGAGGCTTTTTTTTTTTTTTTTTACAGTAGAAATGATATTTCAGCCTCCCTTTCTCCCAGCTGCAGTATTGAACTTAAATGTCTACTAGATCAGTGGGAGGAAGATCAAAGAACATTTTTTAAAATTTAACTTTACTACCCACAAGGATGTGGGAGTAATATGTCAGGGGGACTTAGATGTATGTGGCAGTGTCTTAGAGATGCTCTAACTCGACAAGGAGCGGGCTGTTCCCTCTTTTAAAGAAGCCCCGCTCACTCTTCTTTTGCTTGGTCGACTTTATAGAGTTGGCAGGTACAATTAAAAAGTTAATCTGAATTTTAAAATGTACATGTTCTCATATGTTCTCTTTCTAGCACAGTAAAAACACTAGTCACAGCTGATAACCTGAGATTTCTCTCCTCTAGATGGCCTTTAAAAGGCTTCCCCTTAGTTGGGTAAGAATGGAGTTACACCAAGAATAAACTTGATCTTTAAGAAATGGACGAATGTTAGATCTTTCCCTCCCTCCCCGCCCCCCAACTTCCTTCCCGCCCGCCTCCAGAGGGCATACAGATGTGAATAAATGCATCTAAAAATCAGGAGACAGTCCTTAGTCTCACTCACCAAGGAGGAAGCAGCAGCAGCAGCAGCTGTACCCAAGGCAGGACCACGTCAGTCTCCGTGCCCCAGGGTCCCCAGGCTCTCCCAGGCTCCCCAGGGTCCCCATCATATCCCCTGGGTGGCTGCAGGGAGATCACAGTTCCCCACCCCGCTCTTCTCTTCCCTTCTGGCCACAGGCAACCTTTCCCTCTGTCTAAGGTTATCTGCAGGGCCCAATCCAAATGTATGCCCTTCATAGAGCTTCCCTAGAGTGCAGTACACCCGCCAAGCTCTCCTTTTCTGAACTCTTAAGCACTGCTATGCAAATTCCATAATTTCCACCAATTACAAAATGCCTTGTGTCCTTTGCTAGTTGCTGTATACATGTTAGCAGTTTTGTTTTCCCACTCAAACTGTAAGATTAAGGGCATACACCATAACTCATGCTTTTAAAATGTTTTCCATCGCACTGGCATGCAAGAGAACAAATAGGCTCTAGGGGGAAAAAACCCTGCTGCGCCGAATCCACACAGAGCCCTGCCTCTCTGTACTGATCCACAACATCGCTTCTTTTGTGCACGATCTCAGGTGTGAGTGGAAGGTATAAGATTATAAACGACTTTTGTGCTCCAGCCCCTTGGAAAAGACTAGATATAGTCACCAACATGACTGTGGTTGTTATTCATCTGCAGAGAAAGCTAAGTGCCAACAGGAACACTTAGGCATGAGCTGTCAGGCACGTCCCTCAGATGCCTTTGTACGCATATGGAGGTCATGTTTCTTTCTTTCCTGGATTTCATCATCCAGTGCACTTTCTCATTTTACAGAAGGTTGTTAGGAGGATCCTTTAGTCAGCTGTTTCAATGATACAAGTTAGCTCCATAGGCATTTCTGCATTGAAGATTTATTAAATGTCCAACCAAGCAACATCCTGAAAGGTATGCAAGACGTACAATAGAGAAGCACAAACACATATGCCTAAACACACTCATGTGCGCACACACACACACACACACACACACACAGAATTCTCGAGGAAGGAGCAAAGTCCCTTCCTCTGTGTGTCCAACACCATCCCCTCTGGCACTGCAGGTACAGTAATAGCTCACAGTGTTTCAGGGCACTGTTTTGTTTACAAAATAATGAAATTCCTAGGCACAAACACTGCAAAGCACAGGAGCCCTTCATAAACAAACAATCATACGAAAGCCAAGTGCATAAAAATAAATTAATATATTTTAAGAACAAGTTTTTTTCTTCTGACTTAATTTCTGGAGAAGAGTTGATTCTCCCACACACTGTCATTGAAAAACCATTTATTGGTTTTTAAAATCTCCTCTCGTGTTCCCTGAGGCAGGAATTAATCTGAAAGGCAACTTCTGTGTCTACACACCAGAACACCTCTGGAAGCTCGTGGTTCCCACAACCACATTAACACAAGTAAAGGACTGTAAACTTATACATGTAAAGAAAGTTACACAGAAAACCATTCTTTTGATATGTAAAAGTTTGATATGAAAAGTAATAATAATAGACATAAAAAGGATAATGTGAGAAAGATAAATACTGCTTGACAAGTATCTCTAGAACAAATGAACTTATGGATGAATGGAGACAGGAATAAATGAATATGTGGATCAAATGAGAAGTGAGGGGACAAATGGCTAGAAGTATGAGCTCCTGAGAAAAAGGGGAGTAAAGAGAAAAGAGCCACCCTGATCAGCAGACAGGACCAGTGTAATACCTGGAGGGGGCAGGTGGGCTTGGGCAAAGGTACCAGCTTGGGGCCGAGGAAACATATACTCAAAAATCATAGGAGACACAATGTGAACTGAATTCTTCCATGCAGGAGATCATCAAGCAAAACCTAATTTCCTAGTTCTTTTCTGCCAAATAACCTTTCATTAAGCTTTCAAGATACAAAACATGCTCTACTTATTGGCTCCCAATCTTGTTATTTCTTTTGTAACCACGTCTGGCAGAAGCCTCTGCCCTACCCCAATCCTATCTATCCTTTAAGGCCTAACTCAGCACAAGCCCCAATAACTCCTTCTTCTTTAGGGAACCAGAAAACAGTCAGCTTTGAAAAGACACGCCACAAACAGACAAGGGACAGAAATAGATAAAGGAGGAGATGGAAGTAGGCTCAGAGCTTGGAAGAAACTAACATTACAGATTTCCTTGGTTGTGATCTGAGGAAAGATGAAAACCAGGTCTCAATCACAGGCTGCCCTAAGGGGGTAAAAGCCTTTGTACTTCCTTCAAGGAGGCTGGCTTTTGATTTCTGGAATCGCTGGAGGCAATGGGGTGGGCACTCTTTTCTCCACCCTCCCACCTTAGGTTCCTTTAGGCCTCCTTTTGGCGACTGGGGCGCTGGGTGCATATTCATTTAGGATATATTCAAAAGTAGGTTCCAGTGAGAGGGACTTTTTTTTTTTTTGAATTTCTCTAGCATTCAGCCTGTAAGATGGGACAGGTTATAGCTTGAGAACACTGCCACTGCCACAATTCCAAAGAGAACATCACGCTGAGACTCTGGGCTTCTCCTGGTGAAACAACAGTGGAGGGAAAGTAAAATTAGTGACACCGGTGGCGGTGACGCAGAGAGGAAGAGACAGGGGAGAAATGCCAAGCGGCAGCCAGGCGATGCGGTGCGAACCATCGCTCCACGGCCCACCCACTCCCACACCCACGGAAAGTGCTGTTCTTGGGGACGAAAAAAAACAGCTTGAGATGGCAACAGAGGAGCTGATGCCAAATCATCCTTACCTCTGAGCCAAGACGCTAACCTCGCGGTTCACGAGTGCTTCTGAGACCAGGACCATCAGAGAAGCTTTGACTCCAGTACCACCTCCCGAACCCACAGAGGCTCTCCCAGGCTAAACCTGCTTTAAAAAGCATCTCAGTTTCTGGCCTCTGTTCCCTTCATGCATTTGTTGGAGACCAGCCTAAACTGACATCGATGAGGTAGTGAGATGTTGCCAAGTAATAAGCAGGCAGAAACATTAAGTTACTGAACTTTAATAAAATAACAGCTTAGAATTTAAAGACAAAGAAATCAGCTTTTTCTACCACATGCAGAAAAGGAATATAGCTGGTTAAACGAGCCACAGCACCTCCCTGATCTTCTCTTACCTCTTTATTTTGCTATCAACTGCTATATAATGGATGGCAGTGACTGCTGGATTATACCAAACTCTAGATAAAACAATTTACACATACAGGATTATCTGCTACATAGTCCCAAACTCCCCAAACATTCCCATGACTTCAGCTTTTGCTGTCATAGAAGATTCCCATCCCCTCGTCTGTGTGCCCATTAGAACGTAAACTTCGTGACAGTAGGGACCTCGTCTGTCTAGTGTCTTTCTGACTCCAGAGCTTGAGAGAGAGCTCCCAGGAAGGAGCTCAGTAAGCATCAACTGAATGAACGTACTCCGATTAAATCTCAGATGCAACTTACACAAAGTATCTTAATTCCATCCAAAACTACTGCCCCTGTCTTTCTTGGTGTTGCTGCTGCTCCTCTGATCTCTAAAGAATCTTCATTTATGTCTCCTTCATCACCTCTATTCAGACAGTCCACCAACAAGGAAATTTTCTTTAGAAACTATATTGTTGAATTTAAAAGAAATCCACTTAAAAGAATTTAAAAGAATGGGAGAAAATAATAGCAAATGAAGCAACTGACAAACAACTAATCTCAAAAATATACAAGCAACTTCTACAGCTCAATTCCAGAAAAATAAATGACCCAATCAAAAAATGGGCCAAAGAACTCAATAGACATTTCTCCAAAGAAGACATACAGATGGCTAACAAACACATGAAAAGATGCTCAACATCACTCATTATCAGAGAAATGCAAATCAAAACCACTATGAGATACCATTTCACGCCAATCAGAATGGCTGCTATCCAAAAGTCCACAAGCAATAAATGCTGGAGAGGGTGTGAAGAGAAGGGAACCCTCTTGCATTGTTGGTGGGAATGCAAACTAGTACAGCCACTTTGGAGAACAGTATGGAGATTCCTCAAAAAACTGCAAATTGAACTGCCTTATGATCCAGCAATCCCACTGCTGGGCATATACACTGAGAAAACCAGAATTGAAAGAGACACCTGTACCCCAATGTTCATAGCAGCACTGTTTGCAATAGCCAGAACGTGGAAGCAACCTAGATGTCCATCCACAGATGAATGGATAAGCAAGCTGTGGTACATATACACAATGGAATATTACTCAGCCATTAAAAAGATTACATTTGAATCAGTTCTAAGGAGGTGGATGGAACTGGAGCCTATTATACAGAGTGAAGTAAGCCAGAAACAAAAACACAAATACAGTATACTAACGCATATATATGGAATTTAGAAAGATGGTAAAAAATAACCCTATTTACGAGACAACAAAAGAGACACTGATGTATAGACCAGACTTTTGGACTCTGGGACCAGGAGAGGGTGAGATGATTGGGGAGAATAGCATTGAAATATGTATAATATTATATCTGAAATGTATTAATTGTTCAAACTAAACACTATCATGTTACAATTTGTTCATACTAGATGTTTGTAATGTTTCTGATAATCAATAAAAGAGATTCTTGATAAAAAAAAAAAAAAAAAAAAAAAGAAATCCACAGACACACACACACACACACACACACACACACACACACACCGCCCAGTCCTCTTCACCTCTGCCATTGCTCTGTTCCAAGCTGGGTATCATTCCCCCCGTTTTGGCAATCTTGTGTAAGCTGGTCTTTGTGCATTCAGTTTTTGCATACTAATTAGAGACTAAAAGTCTCCTTTGCTCAAAGCTATATATACTTCTCCATTACCCACCTACTTTCCAAAGTAAAATTATGCTCTTACGGGGAACCATTCAAAGTCTGACTTTGCAACCTACCTTACCCACCAAGCTGGCCTCCTCACTGCCCTGCCAGCTAACGTCCATATTCACCTTTCACCCACTTTTATCCATCTAGTCCACTTACAGTGTAGATTCCACAAGGGCAGGGACTTGTCACTGCTTTATCCTAAGCACTGAGAATAAGGCTGAAACGTATCAGACCCTCAAAAAGTATTTGCTGGATGAATGAATGAGTTATTGTAAGAAAAAGAGTAACACAGAAGGGAAGACATAGCGTGCGTATCGAAATCCACCCATGAAGACGTTCACCACTCAGGTCAGTCCCCACTTTCACGGGCCATTTCTTCCCTCACTGGTTTCTCTGGTCACACAGTTCAGCACAATTCAACACTCATTCCAAGTGCCCAGTGAGGAGCCGGGGCCAGGTGTATGCCAGGCTCTGTGTTGGGCACTGGTGGTGCAGTGATCCCATCAGACAGGGCCTCTGCCTAAGCTGATCTTCAACAGGGAAGTCTTCTCAGAGGAGGGGCCAGCTAAGGGAGGGTGTGCAGGGTGAGGGTGGGCTGGGCAAGCGGCAGGGAGGAGTTCAGAAGCAGAGGGAACAGGCGGGTGAAGGGCCAGAAGGAGGGTGAAGGGCCAGAAGGAGGGCGGGACGTTCTGCAGGGCCTGCTATCACCTCTGGGTGACCCTTTCTCAAGCCAAGAAGAAAAGCACCAGCCATCCAAACAGATATGAAAAGGAAGCGGGGAAGGGGTGCAGGAAAGGGCCTATGTGTCTGTTCTGTCTCTCGTGTAGAGAATAAACTCCTTATTAAAAGGCAGAGGACACACTCCTTCCATCTCTTTGCTGAAAAGACGCAGTGTTCACAAAGTTGGCTGAAAACTCTGATTCTTCCTGATCCCTCCCATTCCAAAGGAAAGGAAAAGAGTAATTTTTAAATGTAGCCATTAAACAGAGACCATAGACAATTTTAAGTGCAGATTTTGTCAACCATATGAACCTTAAGTTTTTATTTTTCCGTTTGAGACTCTGAACTTCCTTTGCTAAACAGCCAAGATTTCTGAACTGGACTCCCCTCAGAATCCATGGCCCTGTAAGTTCTTAAAATTATCAGGCAATTTGTAAAGTTTAAGGAATGAGCTAAAGAAATAGTTCAAACTTGTTTTGACTTCCCTTCTTTTTTTGCTTCAAATTAATTAGTTTTCTAACTGTGGCTGAGAAAAGGCGTGGATTTTAACCACATGTTTTGTTGTTGTTCAGTCACTAAGTTGTGTCCAACTTTGCAACTCCATAGACTGCAGCATGCCGGGCTTCTCTGTCCTCCAAACTCATGTTCATCGAGTCGGTGATGCCAGCCAACCATCTCATCCTCTGTCATCCCCTTCTCCTCCTGCCTTCATTCTTTCCCAGCATCAAGGTATTTTTCCAGTGAGTCAGCTCTTCACATCAGGTGGCCAAAGTGTGAGAGCTTCAGCTTCGGCATCAGTCCTTCCAATGAATATTCCGGTGATTTTTTAGTAAAGTGCATTAAGAAGAGCCACCCAGCATGGTCTCGTACATTACCTTTAAACACTGTCCTTCCTTCAAACAATCAGCATTCCCTCTGTACCATGAACAAGAAGAGAGTACTAAGAAAAACCACAAATGCCATCCTGGGGAGAAATTCTTCATACCCTGTCTCCAGCCTGCTACACAGGAGAGAGAAATCCTAAGAAATCCTGCTAACCTTTCCTGTGAGGATGGTGCTAATGCAGTTTTTCTGAGTAACGGTACTACCTTGCATTAAACGATGTTTCCCCCCAGTAAAAACAACTCTCATTTTTAATCTCACTTATTACTCATTTCCTCTTTCATAAAATAGCAAAACCTGAATTCCATGAGGACTAGAAAAGCAAGCATCAAAAAGCACAGAAGCTCCCCTTTTCCTAAAATAGGGGCCTCATCTGGAATCTCAGCTCCTGACTTTGATAAGTAAGAAATACAACAAAGTGCTGTTTTTTCTAATTACAAGTAGTACACTGTACATTTCCAAAATGTGCCACTTCTTTTGAGATGTTCTTAATATGGAATGCTACTCTGGAACTCAGGAAACCACATTAACTCCACAACCACAGGACAGCAAAACGAGGGCCTGACGTTCTGGGCGGGGTGATCACCAACCTCCCCGCACGCCTCGTCTGTCAGCGCGTCTCTCTCTCAGGCTTGTAAGGGGCAAGTATTCTCCAGTATACACACAACACTCCACGACACAACTAAAAACGCATCCAGCTTTGAGCTCTGTCATTGTTTGGAAGAAACGCAAAGACCCTGTGCATGCACACCAGTAAGACTGCCGTAGTTCGTATCTAAACTAGCATTCTGATGTTTAACAAAGCCCACTCTCCGTTCCCAGAAGGAAGAGAAAGAAACAACCCATATCCACTATCAGATTCACTGGCCTCTCCCCACCCATTCACAGACACGTACTGATCGCCCCTGTGTTGGGCCGGACACCACACGGTACAGAAGGCTGACAGGATCGCCCTTTTTCTTCCCTAAGTCCTGGGCTCTTCAGAGCTTGGTGATCCTGACTGGGTACCTGATGGGAACACAGCAGTAACCAAGGTAGAGCAAGTCCCTGCCCTCACAGAGCTTTTCCAATCCTGGGGAGATGTTAAATAGACAAACACACAGTGCTGGGCAGGGACAGCTATAGAAAGAGGTGGGCGGGGTCAGATATCCTCAGACCTCCTCCCAAGTGTATGAATCTATGACAGTGCAAGTCAACAAAAAGAAACGCTGGTAATAATGGCTCATTCTGAAGTTTTGTAAGATGTTAAATCATCCTTCCTAAAACTAAAAATCAAAGACTTCCAAAGAAGAGCAGTGTCATTACAAAGTCTGTCTGTACTACGAAAACAAGTCCTCATTCAAGATGAAAATCTAAAATCCTGCTGTTAAAGGGAAAACTCACTGCAGTTAAAGGGAAAATCTGATCTTCCTATCAAAGACTACGCTATTCTTTAAACTCAGAAGCCAGTAATTTAGAGAGTAATACTGACCACCAAGCCTCAGCATACACAATCACAGCTGATGACTGAGATACTCACAACATGGGCTCAGAGCCGAGCTGGCAAAGGGACCACAGACGAGCCGGGGCAGACACACTGCCCTCCAGGCGAAGAGTCACAGAGGACAGACATGGTTCATTTGCAGCCTGTATGCTTTACATTCTGTTATCCGTCATATAAACATATATGAAGCTAAAAGCAATCAGATGGAAAGTAGGGTCCACCAGGTCAATTCTTCTCTGAAATGTTCCCTGCAGCATGGTTTTTACTGGCAACCTCGAGTGTAAAAGTCTTACACAGAAAGACTGACCTTTCAAATGAACCAGACAAGGACTAGGAAGCAATATTCTTAAAGAGTTAGAATCAATACATATTTTTCAGGCTGGTGAAACTGTGAGAACACAAAGGATTATTGGATATCAACAAGGTTTCTTCAAATGATTTTTCAATGATATAGTCAGACACTTTCTGTTTGAGTCAATTTAAGAAACACCCATCTGAATAATAAAATTATGCTTTAGGAAATTTATTTGGCAAATTAAATAAAATTGTCTAGGAGAATTCATTAAAAAAATCTACTTTAAAGAATAAATAACAAAATTAGCATATAAATTGTTTTTATGGAAAGTAGCCTCTATAATACTTTTAGGTTTCTTAAAACAGCATGTAATTATAACAAATTTGAGCACATCTACAATCTAGTTTACCTGTTTAAGCATAAGCATAATAAACTTTATTCCTCCAAATAATCTCTCCAACCCCCAACTTCCACTCATATACACCCAATGGTGACTGACTTCACGAGCTACAAGGCTTAAATGCTGCAGTTTTAGAATTCTACAAAATATATCAATGCTCAAACCAGACTCTCTCAGACTTTGAGATGACAGATGAATGAACAGAACCTAAATTCTGTTATTTTATGTCTGTATGCATGTATGTAGCACTATGAAATAAAAAAGACTATTTTCCTGTGAAAATTCACTCAGTAGTCTTTGTGATTTAGAATAAAATAAATGAGAAACTCCTGGCTTTGTTATTACTTTAGAAACAGGCCCAAGAGGCTGAAGACTGTTTTATTTGGATACAGTACATTAAAGTGACTGGTATAAACATACTATTACTGGAATATTTACACAGAATCCTAAGGACCTGGAGGTGGCAAGGAACTCAGAAATGACCATTCTCATCCCACAGATGAGGAGATGTCTTCTGCAATAGGACACTTCACATCGTTCACACTCCAGCCCTCCGCTCACTGGGAATCAGAGGCAAGAGACCCGCCTGCCCTGCCCCTTGGCACGTTTCTTCTTTTTGCCCTAAAATGAAGACAATGACGGTACCTAGATCCTGAGATCACTGCAAGAATCGAATGTGTTATATATTTAAACACTAGAACCATGGTTGGTACATAATAGGAATTCAAAAATGCTAGGAATTATGTCATCAGCTGTATTTATCAGTGGATGTAGCTACAGACCACTGACTGTCTGTAAATAAGTAGCTATTTACCAAAACTAAGGACTCAGTAAGAGCTGGACTGACAGAAGGACAACCACCAAAGCCCCCTGGGTCCTCAAACTCGATTATCAAGGGACTGCGTTCACTTCTGGGAACATACTGCATAGAGATGATGGCAATGCAGTTTATCCCCAGAGCAGGATAAGCAGGATGCTGGAATATGGAAATAATGTTATGTAAACAGAGATGAGAAATTGGGGGTATTTTGCCCTAAAAGATAACTTGGCTGAATCATAAAATAATTCTTCAAATATCAGAAAGGTCATCAAATATATGAGATCAGATTTACTATCTGTTTCTCCAAGGACAAATTTAGCTGGAGAATATACTTTTAAAGAATATAAGGTTTCTGAAAACAATGAGTAGTCTTTCAACAAGAACGCTGACATAAAAAGAGAGGTTGCCTTTCATATAACCAGAGATGGTTATGCTGAGTGAGCTGTTGGACCAAAATGACATTAAAACCTCACAAAACTGCAGAATATTAGATCTTTAAAGGGACTTCAAAGTTATCTGGCCTAGTGGCTCAGAGTCCATCAGAAAGTTTTCAGAACAATCCCAGTGTTGCACCGGGTCTTTCTGAAGTAAGCTGGCACTTTGTGGCACTACTTCGTTAGTTTTGTGTTCTGTTTATAATTCCCCAGATGCAACCATGCAGCCACAGGTGAGAAACGCTGTATTAGCTCCCAAATGGGGAAATCAGGGCTCACTGTTAGAAAATGATGGAGCCCTCATCATCGAGATCAACAGGGCTGGTCTAGCATGCTTTAGTCCATCAGCTGCTGCTTTTGGGGACACAATCCACCAGGTGATATATCTGCAAATTAAATTTTGAAAATTTAAATCCCATCACAGATTAAACAGTAACATGAATAGATATGAATGACAAAAAGGCACTTTTCTCACAGCTCCCAAATGAAGACTTATGTTAGACGCTAGGAGGAGGGCTCCAGGAGAGATGTGTGAACGTGACAGGGTTAGGGTCAGCCTTTAGTGATCTAATCATTTCCCAGAAATAGTTTTCTTGGATTGCTAAAAAGCAGACAATATTCAGCTCTACTCAGAACAATAACTCTGACCATCCCCTTACCCCTGCCAAAAAAAAAAAAAAAAAAAAAAGTGTTTTATGAGAAACACTAGTCATTTTTTTCTAAAATTGTGTCTTTTAGTGTATTTGAAAGATGAAAACTGGGCTTCCCAGGTGGCTCAATGGTAAAGAATCCATTGACTGGTAAAAAACGGTAAAGAATCCATTTGATCCCAGGATAGGGAAGTTCCCTTGGAGAAGAAAATGGCAACCCACTCCAGTAATTTTGCCTGGGAAATCCCATGGACAGAGGAACCTGGTGGGCTATGGTCCACGGTGTCACAAACAGACATGACTGAGCGACTAAGCGGGCACATAAGCTGAAAACGGCCCTGAGAATGAGTATTTTCTTCCTTTTAAGAAGGTCCTTAGATACCTAGATATCATAGATAATTGAGAACAGCTCCATCTAAATGCTGGTTTTATTTTGATTTAATAAACAAGTTCAGTTTTCAAAAATCATATTGCAAGGCATATATGGAAAACCAGGAAAAATTCAAATGGAAGAAAATTTAGTGATAACTATCTTTAAGAAAGAAAATATTAAGTAATTGAAAATTTCATTTAAATTGAAAACTATGTTCAGTTATAAACAGTAACAAAGAGGCACATGATTCTCCAGCAGAAATAAAAGCTTTAGGCAACAAACAAATCTGTGTAGAAGAAAGAAGACGGAGATATAAAAGGAAAAACTGGGTGTTCCTATGCCTAATTATTAGTTATAGGCTCGCTGTGAAATACCATGAGTATTTAAAGAAACAAAGGGTTGGGCTAACCTAGAAAACATCAAATGTAAATACAGTGCATTTGTTTGAACTTTATGGAACCATAAAGTTTGAACTCTATGGAACACATAAAAACATCTGCACTTTATTATAGGGTTGGAAATGAAGACGAGGACTATATACTTTGAAATTTATTTTTTTTTAAATATTTATTTTTGGCTGTGTCAGGTCTTAGTTGCAGCACATGGGCTTCTCTCTGGTTGTGGGGCGTGTGTTATCGAGCACGTCCTGATCTCTGTAGCTGGGGCATGTGGGATCTTAGTTCCCTGACCAGGGATTGAACCCATGTCCCCTATGTTGGAAGGTGGATTCTTAAACACTGGATTGCCAGGGAAGAATCTGAAATTTATTTTTTAAACTTTCATTTACGCTTACTCCTTGGAATGAAAGTTATGACCAACTTAGATAGCATATTCAAAAGCAGAGACATCACTTTGCCAACAAAGGTCCGTCTAGTCAAGGCTATGGTTTTTCCAGTGGTCATGTATGGATGTGAGAGTTGGACCGTGAAGAAGGCTGAGGGCTGAAGAATTGATGCTTTTGAAGTATGGTGTTGGAGAAGACTCTTGAGAGTATTTGAACTGCAAGGAGATCCAACCAGTCCATTCTGAAAGAGAACAGCCCTGGGATTTCTTTGGAAGGAATGATGCTAAAGCTGAAACTCCAGTACTTTGGCAACTCATGAGAAGAGTTGACTCATTGGAAAAGACTCTGATGCTGGGAGGGATTGGGGGCAGGAGAAGGGGACGACAGCAGATGAGATGGCTGGATGGCATCAACAACTTGATGGACGTGAGTTTGCGTGAACTCCAGGAGTTGGTGATGGACAGGGAGGCCTGGCATGCTGCGATTCATGGGGTCACAAAGAGTCGGACACGACTGAGTGACTGAACTGAACTGAATGACTTACAGATAAGAGGTCATTTTACAAATACAGTATCTTGCACTATTAATAAACATGGTCACAGAACTCTTTAAGTTATTCCATTTTTATTAGGAAAATGTAAACCAAGTACTTTTAAAGAATATAAGACATGAGATGAAGTCAATGCTATCAGTTAATTTTAGAATATAGGTTCTTTCCAAAAGAAATTTCAAGACATCACTTATGATGTAACATCAAGTCTGGGATAATAGACAGCTTGGTAAATTTCTTCCTCATGAAAAAACTCAGAGAAACTAAAGGGCAAGGTGTCAGCTGAGTCAAAGAACGAAGCGTCAGGGAGGCAGCCAGCTCGCGGGTTCCTCAGGCCACGCCCAGCTGTGGTCCAGGCCATTCTCTGGACGGACTCCTGATTCATCCGCACAGCGGGCCCCTGCTGGCCTGTCTTCTGCTCCCAGCTCTGATCTCTGACGGCTTCTGCTGTTAACTCGGCCTGGGTCCCCTACATGGCTGCTGCCAGGACCGGGTTCTGGCAACCCACTCACTGTCTCCTCAGAATCTGACTTCAGCTGTATCCCTTTCTTCCACTTCACTATTCCCCTCAATTCTGACAGCTTGCAGTGACCTTCTCCTGCTCCCGAGACAGAAATGCCTTGCCGTTTCACCTGTAAAATTCTCAAGTAGAGTGCAGCACACCTCGAGTCCTATTTTTCAGGGTCTCTTTTAGCAATCAAATCACTGAACTCCTATTAAAGCAGGGAGAGTCCAACTGAGAGACCCTGAACAAGCCTCAATTCTTTTTTGAGCCAATCCTTAAGAGTTCTTTGGCTTTCTCATCTAAAAATGCAGGAATATCAGACTAGACCACCTTTTAACATTAGAAAGGGAAGTCGCTCAGTCGTGTCCGACTCTCTGCAACCCCACAGACTGACCCAGGGCTCGAACTCGGGTCTCCCACACTGCAGGCAGACTCGTACTATCTGAGCCACAGGGAAGTTTCTTTTTAACATTACCTCCAGCTCTAATTTAAGGGCTCTGCACTCCCAGTGGCTCAGTGGTAAAGAATCTGCCTGCCAGTGCAAAAGATGTGGGTTCAATCCCTGGTCCAGGAAGATCTCCTGGAGAAGGAAATGGCAGCCCACTCCAGTATTTTTGTCTGGGAAATCCCAAGGACACAGGAGCCTGGCAGGCTACAGCCCATGGGACTGCAGAGAGTCGGGCATGACTGAGCAACTAAGCAGTGACAACAATCTCTGACTTCAGAGAAATGGCCCCACCAGACACCCAAGTCCCAGGAGTCACCCAGAAACCCTCTCACTCATGTACCCCCAGTACCAATGAACAAAGTACTCTCCTCCATCCCTGCTGTTGTATCTCCGACTCCTCCTGATTTTGCTCAGTCGTCACTTCCACCTCCCCTGTGAAGCTGGGCATAACGCGCCCACACCTTTGGGCACCCGTGGGGTCCAGCTCTCATGATTGCCATCCCCCCCCAACAGTATCTCCTGAGTGTGAACAAAAGCTGAGGTGCTTCCTCAGAGTAGAGGCCTGACTTCACCCTCTAGAAAGATGTTCTGCACAGTGAACAACGAATAAAGGAATGAAAGGAAGAGTAAAAGCTTATAAAAAGGTTCAGACTCAAATACATGAAAGAATGTGTTCTGTTGTCTATTAAATCTTAGAAGACACTGGGAAAAAAGTAGATTAGAACAAGTTAGGAAAGAGGAAAGACATACAGGTACCGGTGATAAGCCAGAGGATGTGCTAGACATTCTGACATACGCAATCTAACTTAATCCTGTAACAACTGTTCAAAGGAGGTAATGTCATCTCCGTGTTGCAGCTGGAGATAGGAGCCTCAGATCATGCTTCATTAATTTGTCCAACAAGCGGCAGGGTCAGAGTCCACTGCTCTTTCCCCGGGGCTAGTTACTGTCGTGATCCACCTTCAGAACAGTGCTCACTGCAGCTCGCCAGTTTTATCTGATATTAAAATTCTAGAATTTGAGAAACTAAGATATCTGGAAAAACTCCACAAACCCTGGAACTGTGCTGCTCAGTGTACCGACTCTACACTTACATGTTGACACATGCTATATATAGCGGTACCTTTAAAATAAAATATCCTAAAATTCAATCTTGTGCTAAAATTATCTAGCAGCATTAGTAGCACAATAAATGTTGGAATGCCCCCTCTCATCTGCTTTAAGTTCTCCAGACATTACAGTATAACAACATGCGCTTCAATGCATTGCACCTAACTTAATCATAAAAGGCAAATGTTCTGACATCCAGTTACCAACGATGAAACAGTGAAGACTGCAAACAGAAGAAAAAAGCAGGTGTAATCCCAAAGGAAAATGTGAAACTTAAAATGAAATCTAAAAGATATCAAAAAATAGGTCAACCAGTATTATATATTTAAACAAAAGTGTTATGGGAAAAAAGGATAAATAATCTGTAAAAACATTATCAAGAGTCAAGTGAGGAAAATGTGCTTTCAACATGATCACTTTTTTCCTTGGAACGCTTTGGTGATTCAACTTTGAGCAGCCTATTAATAGGGAAGATATGAAAGAGAATTACAAATGCAAGATAACAGAAGAGTTTTTCACCTCTTATCCTCATTCTTGGAATGGTCTTCTTACATCCCAAGCGCACACTTACTTTTGACATTGCATCCTATTCTACCCACAGTCCTTTTAGAAACCCCACACTGCTCAAAATCGCACAGACAGATGGGCCTGAAATCCACGGTAGGGACCTGTGTGTGCTGTGCTTAGCCACATCCAACTCTTTGCGACCCCTTGGACTATAACCCGCCAGGCTCCTCTGTCCATGGGGATTGTCCAGGCAAGAATACTGCAGTGGGTTGCCATGCCCTCCTCCAGGGGATCTTCCCAACCCAGGGATTGAACCCAGGTCTTCTGCATTGCAGGTGGATTCTTTATTGTCTGAGCCAACACCTCAACACAGTTAAATCAGGATGGTCAGGCTTAGAGCTCCAGCACTACAAAGAACCACAGGCACTGGTGCAAGCATGGGAAAAACAAAACAAGACTTTACAATCATCAAGTAACTGATGTCAAAACCAAATTAAGAATGTAGGCATAGCTTTGAAAATATGCAGTCATGTACATATACATTTCCACATATTCTATCTTATGCTATACCTAAATATAGATGGCTTTTGTTAAGATATTAGTGAATTCTGGCTCCCATCTTAACTAAGGTGGGCCACCACTACCCAGGGGTCAAGAAGCATTTGATCTCTCTCCTATTGATGACTATAAGCCTGGAGAGCACATCAAGTTGGTGCCCTACTCCAGGGTTTAATTTTTCTAATGGAAATTATCAGACTTACTTGTTTCTGACTAATCTACAATTTAGGCCTTTTGGTTTATCTCCCATGAAGACAAAGAGCGTGTTATACCCTTTCTCACAATAACCTTTCACAGCCTAGAATTGTAAGCTAGAGTCATTAAGTTCATCATTCTCCAAATCAAGAATCATGTTCCAAGGGATTAAAGATGCTTCCAAGAGTGGAGTCAGGCCCTGTACTTTCCACTAAGTCATATGATCTTGGACACTCTTTTAGGATAACCATCCAATTCCGTTAGCCCTAGAGATACCATTTTATTTCTCAATAATTTCTATTGAATAGCAGGCTTCTTCTAAAAACTGCCATATATACTTCTCTGTGTATTCTATGGAAAATAAATCTTTAAATATTTAACTCAGAAAGTGAAGTTCCCTAATTTGCTGCCCCCCAACACTACCATCATTAAACACATTATTATCTAATCTCTAAGATTCATACATACATACAAAGTTTAACAGAAATGGCATCATTTATTATTTCATGATATATTGGGCATTTTCCCCATATGCTCCTAGAAGATAATAGAGCATTAATATTTTATCAATACTATATGCTAAGTATTATCCCAAGTGCTTTACATGGGCTTTCACATTTAATCTTCATAGCCAGTCCATAAGTTGACACTATTATTATTCCCAACTCACAAATGAGGAAACTGATGAACAGAGAGAGGAGGAATAATTCTTTCCCAGGGTCACAGAATTCACATGAAGTGTTGGAGATGGGATGAGAGCCCAGGCAGCCCAAGTCGGATCACACTGGGCACCCCTTTCATCACTGTGGAAACTGTATCACGTACACATCATGCTATGCAGCTCTTTTTAATAACTCTTAATTGTATGACTGCTGCTGCTGCTAAGTCGCTTCAGTCATGTCCGACTCTGTGCGACCCCAAAGACGGCAGCCCACCAGGCTCCCCCGTCCCTGGGATTCTCCAGGCAAGAACCCACTCTCCTGGAGTGGGTTGCCATTTCCTTCTCCAATGCATGAAAGTGAGAAGTGAAAGTGAAGTCGCTCAGTCGTGTCCACCCCTCAGCGATCCCATGGACTGCAGCCTTCTAGGCTCCTCCGTCCGTGGGATTTTCGAGGCTATAACATAACTAATCTCTGAGGGATGGACATCTGTGTTATTTTTAATTTCTTGCTTTTGTAAACAACGCTGCAATTAGTGTTCTTGTATATGTATCTCTGTACATTTAAGTATCCAGCATCCTTTTTATTTTGAAATATTTTAGACTTACAAAAAAGTTATACAAATGGTACAGAGCTCCTGTATACCCTTCACCCAGCCTTCCCTTGATATTAACATCTTATATAACTGTACTATAATTATCAAAACCAGGAAATTAACACTGGTACTGTGTTATTAACTAAACTACAGATCCTATTTGAATTTCACTGGGTTTTCGTTACTGCCCTTTTCTATTCCAAGATCCTGTGCTCTCTTAAGCAGTTGAGTTTTCCTGGTCTCTTCCAGTCTGTGATAGCTGGTCAGTCTTTTATGGCCATGACACTCCAAGGAGGGCTGGTCGGCTGTAGTGTGGACTATTCCTCAGCAGGAGTTTGGTCAGCGTTTCCTACGTTCACACCCAGTTCAGGCGTCTAGGGAAGGACAGCACAGACACGATGCTGTGTCCCTCTCAGAATGTCACGTCACAGGCTTTGTGACACCCACATCTCACCACCGGCAAGACTAACCCTGATCACTTGGTCAAGGCGCTACATGCTGGTGTCTACACTGCAGAGTTCGTATTTTGCCCTTTGTAGTTAATACCTGGGAGAGACAATTTGAGACTATGCAAACATCCTGTTTCTCCTCAAACTTTCACCCGCAAACTTGAGCATCCATCAATGATCCTCACGTGCAACAATCACTGTGGTATTTACCTAATGATGATATTCAGTTTCCCTCTTTGCTGTTATAGGCATTAACTGAAATTCTTCTGTAAGCAAAAGCTTCCTCTTCTGCACCATTTAAATACATTTGGTGGACATTCCTTTTGCTCTATGGGGCATAGCCTGAGACTATCACTTCTTGCTCTGACTGCCCAGGCAGGCCACGCAGAGCCCCTCCAGCTGGCTAGAGTGCCCTCTTGACAGGCCACCCCCTTTCTGGCACCACAAGATGTTCTGTGACTCTCGTATTTTCCCTGCCCCAGACGGAGAGCCAAACACTTCTCCAAAGAGACCTGGTCCTTTTACTGGTAAATGGTATTTAAAAACCAAGGTTTAGCTGCAAGACTAGTCATGGCTACTGGGGGTCACTGCTTCTAGAACCCCTTAGCAGGCAGAGCTAGGAAATCTCTAACTCACACCTACATGCCAGCTGCCTCTCTGCATCCGTCTGTACATCAAAAACTATAGTAGTCAGGTACAGATGTGAGAGCTGGACCTTAATAAAGGCTGAGCGCTGAAGAACTGATGCTTTTGAATTGTGATGCTGGAGAACACTCTTGAGAGTCCCTTGGACTGCAATGGGATCAAACTAGTCCATCCTGAAGGAAATCAACCCTGAATAGTCATTGGGAGGACTGATGCTGATGCTGAAGCTCCAATACTTTGGCCACCTGATGCAAAGAGCCAACTCATTGGAAAAGACCCTGATGCTGGGAAAGATTGAAAGCAAAAGAAGAAGGGGGTGGACATGAATTTGAGCAAACTCCACGAGATAGTGGAGGACAGGGAAGCCTGGTGTGCTGCAGTCTATGGAGTTGCAAACAGTTGGACACAACTTGGTGACTGAATATATAGATACCTGGCTCTTACCATATGTACTTTATTTGCTTATGTGTTAATCTTAGTATATGCAGAGAATTATAGTCTCAACTGCCAGCTCTTAGCCTCCTCTGCTCACAGGAAATAATGTCAAGTTTTATTGATTTTTTAAGATTGAGAATTTCTCCTCAAATGCAAATATTTGCCAAATAATTCTCTACTTTTTAATAATAGCATAAAAACACTATAAATCTGAGTTTGGCCTTTTCATAAAAATACAGGTGGGTACCTTTAGGAGTACTAACACCACTTAATAGAAGGATCTTTAAATTAAGCTTTTAACTCAGTATTACAAACAAGGGAAATATAACTCAGTACTACAAACAAGGGAAATATAACAATCCCCTCAACAATCTGTGTAGGGGAGTTTCCAAAGGTTTGGTTTGATATGTTTTTAACTGAGTTTTTCCTAAAGAAAAACATGAAACTGATGTGGTGGAGAAAAAAATAATAATAATAAATTTATATATATCCTCAAAGTCAATAGTACTGTGGAAATATGAAGAGGAAGAAATCAGTGAAGCAGTGGCAATCTCTTAGAGCTATCAGAAAATATACTTAAGCATACTAAAGCGGAAAATGAACAGAAGAAGATGAAATCAGAAGCAGTTCTGAGGAATCTTTGAGTATGAAAGTGTAAAGCTTTAATCAGAGCATCGGGGGTCAGGATCGTGGTGGATAGAGTGCGGTAAGGAAGCAGGGCCACCGCTGGGTCACCTCTCCACTGCATAGTCAGGACACACAAAGCGACTCCCAGAAAGGACGGGCCTCCCCTAGCAGGCCTCTGATCATCACGACCAACACCTTGGGTGTGGGTCCAAGATGGGGAGAGAAGGAAAGAAGCAAATGCTGGCAAAGGACGGGAAGACAGGTTTGGTAAGACCCTGGAAGGCGTTGTAGCCTCAGAAGTTTAAAGAGCAAACTGGGAATCACCAGAGAAAGGCATAATTTGTTGATCCCATGAAAAGACCACTTGGCTTTTTGTTACCAGCGCTTCCCATTTGCATTCTATTTCTCGTATCCAGTTTTGGCAAAAAAAAAAAAAAAAATACCAGCTAGCTGGCTGGTTTCCGTATTTCAGCCCTGATGTACACATGCTTTCGAAGGGTGAATAAAAATGACCACAGGCAGTTATAACCTTTGTATTTTTAAAAGGCTGGCAGGAAGTATTATTAAGACTTTCTGTAGAGATGCATGCCTTCCTTTCAAAATAAAAACACAATCCTTTCTAACAGCCTGTTTGCAGGGCAGAACAGAGACTCAAAGGTAGAGAATGGGCTTGTGGACCCAAAGCCGAGAGATGGACTGGGAGAGAAGCGCCGCCTATACACACTCCCAGGTGCAGAAGAGGCAGCTGCCGGAAAGCTGCTCTGTGGCACAGGGAGCCCCGCTTGGCCTCCTTGATGACCTAGAGGCGTGGAAGAGGCCCATGCGGGAGGGGGTATATTTAGCTGATTCACTTCGTTGTATAGCAGAAGCCAACACAACATTGCAAAGCAATTATATTCCAATAGGTAAAAAAATAAAAAAGAAGGTAAGTGGTATAGAGTAGTTAATGCTTATAAACGGGATTTTTCCTTTATGTGGATGGTTATCACAGTTGACAGTCCAAGGTGTTTAGATAGATGCCACAGGCCCACCGCAACTCTCCACAGAAGCTGTAATGTTACTGATGTTGCTGTCCACCCAAGCAGAATACAAAGTCCACTGACAAAGGTCCACTCTGGTGACATACAAAGGAAGGCCACATTCCCTGGTTTGCATCCGTTAGACTTGAAGTTTTAAAAAATTTAGAAATATTTAATTACTTTTTAGGCTTTCACATGTAATTCTACTCATGATAGCCAGACAGAAGGTGATACAAAAATCATACTACAAAATTGCCCCAGGCCTTTTAAAAATATTTGTATATATTAAGTGTGTAACCTTTTGACATTCCTCCTATTTCTCTACTTTGCTCTAAAAATACCTCCTGTTAATCTGACAGTGGCCTGAATGACTCAGCATAAACAATAACACACACACACACACACACACACAGCAAAGGTTCTGGGATAAAGGCTGCTCCAAGGGCATTACGGGTGGTGGCCATGCTTCCTGCCTCCACTCCAGCACTTAACCCATTACACCACCCCCTCCCTTTTATTCTGGCTCCACAGCATCCATTAGAACTGCCCTGAATGACAACTAAGTGCTCCTTCCTGGAAAGAGGCTTCCTGGATGCTCTCCTGTTGGAAGTCTTTTTTCTTTATTCTGAAAACCCACAGCATTTTCCATGTAACTCTTTACTATGCCAGAATTCGAAAGATGCTGCCCCCAAGAGTCTCATTTCTTGGATACTGAGCTAACGCTCACTTAGGTGCTACTGGGATGGAACTCTGCAGGTAGAATTAAGGCTGCTGATTAGCTGACCGTAATACCAGAAGGTTATTTTGGATTGCGTGGTGGGGGATGGGGAGGGGCAGCTCACGCATCAGTATTTAAACAAGTTCTTCAAAGCAAAGAGGAAGGCAGAGCTGTCACTTTGGAGATGTGCCAAAAAAAGAGAACAGGAAAAATGAGGCCAAAGGGGCAGCGAGAGACACGAAGAGTGAGAGGCATGCGACCCGTCATTGCTGGGTCTGAAGATGGACGACAAGGACTGTGAGTGGCCTCCAGAGGCCCGGAGTGACCGCCCTCTGGTCACAGCCAACAAGGAAACTGGGACCTCAGTCCTACAGCCACAAGGAACTGCTTTCTGTCAACAACCTGAATAAACTTACAAGTAGATCCACCCTCAGAGTTTACGGAAAGCAACACGGGTCTCCCTACACTTGATTTTGCCCCTGTGAAACCCAGAAGAAGAATACAGGCCAGCCCAAACCTCCAATCTAAAATGGTGAAGATATTCAAGCTTTGTTGTTTACATTTGTGGAAATTTATTAACAGAAATAGAAAACTGAAATACTTTCTTCTGTACTTTATCCTATTTACCAGTTGAAATTTCAGTGGACATCAGATCAGAATCACCTGAGAAGCTTTTAAAATGCACATAATCTATTCCCAGATAAAATTTCTGAGGAAGATGAGGCCAGCAAAGGGAGAAAACATCAAATTTTTAATTTATCGCGCTCTGACATTTTCCCTAACATTTTTTAATACTAGCATCACTTCATAAAGTTCCTGCAAGCCCCTCTCCAGGTAATTCCCATCCTCACATCCCCAGAGTTAACCACAGTTCTGATTTCGGTTTTCCCCTGAAGGTTAGTTTTGCCTGTACTAGGACACTCCATAACAGAAACATGCACTGCATATGCTGGTGTAAGGTTGCTTTCTCACGCATTGTGTATACAGGCACTCCACTCCTTTCTATTGAGAATCACACATGGTAACACTACACTATAGCTTATCCGTTCCTGGTTGATGGACACTTGGGTGGTTCACAGTTTTGGGCTATTATGAATAACGCTGCTATGAATATTTTGGTGATGTGCTTTCATTTCCCTTGAACTACTGGATCATAGGGTAAATATGTTTAGTTAAAGATCATTCTCTGAAGGGTAAATATGTTTAGTTAAAGATCATTCTCTGAAGTGTCTATGCCATTTTAAAGGTTTCTACATGAGTGAGAATATGTCGGCCCACTTTTTCTCCTGTCTCAAATGATCTGAATGTGTGGCAGGATTTGAGAACCACTATACTAGATTAAGAATTCCTCCAGAGCTGGATGCACATCTTACTCATCCTAGCTTTCCTCAATATATTTAGCATAGTCTTTAGCAAAGCAGGAACTCATGAATCCTATCAGATTTCATCTTGATCCAGCTTCTGACTATTGCCATATATGGCAAATTTATTAAGTAAGTCTTCTATCAGTTCAGATCAGTCACTCAGTCATGTTTGACTATTTGTGATCCCATGGACTGCAGCATGCCAGACTTCACTGTCCATTACCAACTCCCAGAGCTTGTTCAAACTCATGTCTATCAAGTCAGTGATGCCATCCAACCATCTCATCCTCTGTCATCCCCTTCTCCTCCTGCCTTCAATCTTTCCCAGACTCAAGGTCTTTTCCAGTGAGTCAGCTCTTTGCATCAGGTGGCCAAAGTATTGGAGTTTCAGCTTCAACGTCAGTCCTTCCAATGAATATTCAGGACTGATTTCCTTTAGGATGGACTGGTTGGATCTCCTTACAGTCCAAGGGACTCTCAAGAATCTTCTCCAACACCACAGTTCAAAAGCATCAATTCTTTGGTGCTCAGCTTTCTTCACAGTCCAACTCTCACATCCATACATGACCACTGCAAAAACCATAGCTTTGACTAAACGGACCTTTGTTGACAAAGTAATGTCTCTGCTTTTTAATGTGCTGTCTAGGTTGGTCATAGCTTTTCTTCCAAGAAGCAAGTGTCTTAATTTCATGGCTGCAGTCACCATCTGCAGTGATTTTGGAGCCCAAGAAAATAAAGTCTGTCACTGTTCCATTGTTCCCCCATCTCTTTGCCATGAAGTGATGGGACTGGATGCCATAATCTTAGTTTTTTGAATGCTGAGTTTTAGGCCAACATTTTTTAATCTCCCATAATTAAACACAAGTAGTGTGGTTTTGAGTAAAGTATTTCCTTATCTGAATAATCATGGGTCCAATACTTTCCTCTACCAAATTTCGAGCTCCAAGAGGGTGTGGCCTGTGTCTGTCTATTAAGGGCTGCACACATGATTCCAGCACAGAGATGCACATTAGGGCCTCTATGAACGACCAAAGTGCACAGGGGAGAGAAAGAAGCCCTTTGTCCTAAGTTGTTTTTATTTTAATTAAAGCAAACTACAAGTTTCCACTCTGGGAGAGGCCTAAGTCTACAGCTCTCAATACTGGGGGGAAATAAAGATCCTTCTGAAAATCTGATTAAAACTATAGATCTCCCCTCTCAAAAAAAAAAAAAAAAAGACAGATGTATGTACACATCCACACACATTCAGAATTCTGTACATATCAAGTTGGTCACATGGTGCTCACACGGTCAGAAGTCATAGCACTTGGGTTTTCTATAAAACTGCAATCAGTTCTTCCACCAATATTTGTTGAATATCCACTTTGTCCTGGAACACTATGTATAATGGCAAGAGTCTCTGCCGAAGAATAGGGGTTGGCGGGGGTGGTCACATACTAGTGACCAGCAATAGCTAATCCAAAGTCAGACAACTCTTTTTAAAGATGACTTATTTGTCCAAGTCTACAACATATGATGACCAACAAACTGAAACGCAGATAACCCTTCAAGGTAATACTTCGGGTATAAGAGATTTTACCTTTGAATTGGGTTTCTGGAAGTGAAAGAAAAAGAAGGAAAGAAGAGTAACAATCTATCCATGATGCATTCTCAAGGAATAACTGCTTCTAGCATTAAGGGATCGCGTGGTAAAATGACCTGCCCTGGAGGACGGGACCACCATCTGTGGTGGCTTCCTCAAAGGGCAGCGTGTCTGAGGCACAGAGATGACGCTGCTGTCTGTGGGAAGTGTGAAGAGAAGGGTAAATGTTAAAACAGCTAAAGCAAACACAAACTTTAAAACAGCAACAATAAAAATCCAATATTGACAGAGAATGGAGTTCAAGAATGTCTTCTGGTAGAGAAATGAATTATTCTATATTAATAGATTTTCTGATTGAAGTTAATTTTTTCAAATGGCAAAATCTTTATAAAACAGTTGCTGGCAATCTTCCCAAATCCATTTCACACTCCTGGTCTCCTTAATCAAACTAAGTAAACATGACGTAATGTTTCAGATGACTCACTCAGCCCATCCATTACTCTGCCGGGCTACAGCGCACTCTGAGAAGTTGCTGACTACCCACGGGGGCCTGCCCCTCACACCAAAACAACTCCAGCTGCTCCAGGCGGAGACCCAGGGCTTTTGGGGTTTCCTCTTTCTCTTCGCCTCATTATCAAGTCACTCCCTGGTAAGGTCCATTTACCTGACTGATAGCACTCCCTGCAAGTCATCCTTCTAGTTCCTGGCTAAACTGGGAAAACAACTGTTTCTTCAAAATAAGTTCAATTTAAAATTTAAATAGCAAACTAAATATTTCTGTTTTCTTAACTTTGTTTCAGGAAAGGTGAGCTAGTTTGGAAATGAGCAGTGGGAGGTGCCCAGGTCCAGACCCCTAGTTTCAGGCAGCTATCTATAAAAAGGCATCCTCATGGCCATTGGCTTGGAAAAGCCAGGGAGGAAGATGAGGCCAACATTTCAAGGTAACAATTTCGGTTTTTATTAAAATAGACCACAAATGAAGGTCTGAGTAAAATTTGTGTGTTACACAGACTCCACAACACCCATTTATTCTGGCTGTTCAGAGTTATTTTAAATTTTTTGCATTTTCAACTTTTGGGTCTTTTTCAGACAACAGACGTTTACATAAGTGAAGCATCAATACAACCACAAGTCAAACTATTTTCCTTTGTGATTTTTTTTTTTATTGTACAGCTACAAATGCCTTTAATTAAAATCTGTGTCCCTGCGTTGAGGATGGACTATCCACTGTGATACTTTATTAGCCACTGACTTGCAGGCTCATTAAAAGAAGTCCATCATTGCATTCCCATCTGGTACATCATAAGCAAAAGGGGGCAGTTTAAATTCACAACGTGACCCCCGACATTCATGTCAATACTGCAGACCCATACCCGAGTGACAGGAGCACCAACCCTGGTGGACTGTATCATGAAATTTAAAAACCTTCCAAACATATGAACATTCTAACCTCCATGGACGCATCTGAATATGAAATTCTGTAGCACTTCTTCATGATCAAATTAAAATGAACTCTATGTGGGAATCATTAATATTCCATTACAGGACCCATAATGATTACTACCTCCCCTCTCTCCTACTCAAACCCTTCTCTCTTTTTTTGGTTAAAAATCTGTTTGTACTCTTTAAGCAGCATCTGTTCTGTCAGAATGTTCTAACAGACTTCTGATAGATTTTTTCCTAAAGCATGAACATGACATGTAGACCTTCAGCTATTTCCAAATATTTCCTTTCTCATCGTCACCGTCTTCATTCAAAGTCGGAACCAGACCAGAAGCAGCAGCTTTGTCTGTCCAGGCCAGCACCTGACCAAAAGCAACAGCGTGCATCCGGATCTGCACAGGGAAAGCGGAGCAGAAACACCTCGAGCCTTGTATCACAACTCAGCTTGATGTATTTTACTGAACAAAGCTGCAGCCCATATTTTAAGCCAAAACGTTTCAAGCTTCTCTCTTTAAAAGCTCGCGAAGGCAGCTTTTCTCTGGACAGGCTCGCCTGCTTCTACCAGGATAAGCACTCAAGCCGGTTTCCTCCATGGAGACTGTTGCTATCAGGTCTCCAGGACCTTCTCTTGAAGACAGCTCACCTACTCCAGGCAACAGTCGATGCTCTTTTTTTAGCTACACTTAAATACCACCCCTCAGTTCCTATTTTCAACTGCAGACTCCAAATATAACTCAGATCAAGTATTTTTGAGAATTCACTTCAGGCTTTTCATTTATAAAAAATGCCAACTTTTTTCAGACTGTGGCCCGTTTCTTCCTCTCACATAATTCTTTAGGAGTAATCCTTTGAGGACACTGACAAAACAAGGGTTAATTTTCTTGGATTTAAATCTGAACTTTCACTACTAAGCACACACTTCTTTGTCTGAACCAATAAATACAACAGAAAAGTTAAAACTTGAGAGATGCAATTTGAGTTTACAAAGAAAAAAACGATATTAAGAACACTCCTAATATTTAGACTGAAAGGATCCATAAAGACCGTGTATAGTTTTTATCCAGCTTACTCTTTGCCACAAAATATTTTGCACAAAAGGAATCGCTCATGAGTTAGTTTGAGCCCAATAGAAAAAACAGAGGAAGCAGTTCTGGTCCTGGTAGAGAGTCGGGACACGGCAAGGGGGCACCAGATACTGCTGGCTTTAGGAGCCTGAACTGGAAACCTGAAAATTATTGGAATGGCCCACATACCTCATTTTACAAACCAAGAAACCATAACTGAGGCACCATCACTTATCATTAGCAGCGAGAGGGCGGGCGTGGAACCCAGGACCCCAACACTGGGATGCACTCTCCAGTCCTCAGGGTCACTCTGGGAGGAAGGCATCACTACCTGAGTTCCACCCGCGTTACACACGTGGCCTGCGCAGCGGCGCAGAGTGACACCAAGACCAAGCCTTAGCTTGGAGGAAGTAGTCAGGGTGCTCCTACTTTTCAGCACTCCTCCATTTCATGCAGTTTAGAACCCCGGTGATACAGGAAGGGACAGTGGGGCGATTTGGAAAATAATTTAGCAACAGAAAAGCTAGTATCTCAAAACAATGTGAAATCGTTCCGTTATTAACTGTTACCAGCCACACCCAAGCTGTCATCCCTTCTCAAATGCACAACTGCAACCATTTCTTCACCGTCTCTTAATTTCCACTAGAACTATCTTCCAAAAAATTCTCCACAGACCCCAGAGTAATAATAATAACCTTTTTAAATGGATTCATGTGACTCT